>OX451736.1:677988090-678588090 GCA_948472305.1 Vicia faba
TGTCTATGATTAATTTTTTTTTCCTTCACTATAGGTCAAAGAATTTTTTTTTACCGCATCTAAGATTGGGTTAATGCATTTCGATATCACATAATTTAATAATTTGGTATCAAGAGTCAACATGGGTGATGTAAATTTAGCTTCAATCATGAAGAAATTCATGGAACAAATGACACATAGGCAGACTACTCTAGAAGATAAGATAATTAACCTATCTATAATAGTTTAAGGAGCGAATTTGCTTACGCTTTCTTGTAAAAGTTTGAAAATTTGCACAAAAGGGTTCTATTAGGTATGTCAATTTGTAGGTGTTTTTAGAAAAAAAATCACAAATTTAGTTAGGTTGTGAGGTTAACTCCAAAAATATCGAAAGCAATATGTGAAAAATGAATTCACAAAAGTATTTTTAAATTGAATTTGAATGTTTGTACGAAGACCAAAAGACACAAACTTTGACTGGAAAAAAGCTTGGATAAGTGTAATGAACAAAAAGTGAAAACAATGACATTAAACAGAAAATGCAGTAACTGATATTAAAATCAATAATGTTTCAATTAATGAAACATGAAAACAATAATAGAAAGAGACGCAGACTCGTACATATTTCTCACAAACTGTTTTTCTCTTTGTCTCGGGTACTCCAGTTCTATAGAGAAATGTATGAATTTTGCGACTTTGATTACATTGTATGAGTCTGCTATTTATACTAATTCAAAGATAATCGTTGACAATGTTTAACTCCTGAAGGATCTGACACATATCCCATTACATAAACTTTTGTGTCTATCTCATTTCCATGTGTCTTCAAAGGTTATAACTATTGAGAAACCGAATATCTAATTCAGTTTCAATAGCATTTTTCAAATCATCTTGTCAATTAACTGACTCTTAGACTTAGAAAATATGCTAAGTCCTAGATAACTAATGACCCTGTCAAATCTAACTATTCTATCAAAAATCCTTTTCGAGATTTTGGACATGTTTATAGGAGAGAGTGGTCTTAATATTATGGATGTGTTCTTGAGATTCTTCCAAATCATGTTCACCATGCCTCATAGAATGCTTTTGGTCGATGTGGTTGATAAGTTGAAACCTCTTTTGTCGAGACTTTTCAAAACTTAACATATTTTTATGTAATTAGCTAGCATTATTTGTTGACTCTCTAGCACTCTTTGTTGACTTTCTCGAGTTAGAATTTCTAGACTAACACGATGTTACTTTGGTCGCAAAATAACCCTTCATGTTAAAGATGTCCTGAATATTATAAGTCATGGGAAGCACTTCTTTATCTTCTACGTTAAACTCCAAATGAGAAAGAAAAGGATTTTTCGTTACCACTGATGATATGATCTTGTATCTTTACTCTGGTGATGCCTAGATTGGTAGTTGTTCTTAAGCACATTCCCATACGACTTTGTGTCTCTGATTCCTCTAAACTTGTTTTGTGAATGTCTAGGATTGGAAGTTTTGAAATGTTGTTTCTCACCATTGTTTGCATCCCTCCTAAGGCCTTGATTCCTAAAATCTCCGCCATATTGTCTCCTTTAGTATCTTGGTAAGTTGATGAATATCTTCTGATTGTCGATGAATATACTACATCCGTTCTTTTATAAGAGACAAATTACTTTTTAGGTTCATTGAATAACCAATGTATTTGGTTTGTTTATAGACTAGATACATTGATTATTCAATGAACCTAAAAAATGAATTGTCTCTTATAAAAAGGAACAGGGGTAGTATTATATAACTTGGTTGCTATTAACTTTTTCGCCCTTTTGTTGAAGAATCTGACAAACCCATATCTTCTTCCATGAACATCCCTCTTTGATTAAATGATTATCTCATCAATCTCTCTATAGTTTGTGAACTCTTTATTAGGGGTGGCAAAACGGGCAGCCTGCTCCATTTAGGACCACCCTGTTTAAGTCCGTCTAAAGCGGGGTGTGCCAACTTAGACGTCTGAGTTCAAAAGTCAAGTCCACTCCATTTACTAAGGAGTTGGTTCGTCGGCCCGTCAATTTTCTATTTTTTATTTATTTTACAATTGGATTTACTACATAATTTACAAAAATATTAATTATTACCAAACATGTCGACAAAAGTTTTTTTTTTAACAACACATAATAGAATTTCAATATGTCTTTAGTCCAGACAATTGAAAAAATAAAATAAATAAAGATCAATTACAACAAAAAATAAAGTAATAAACTCAAGCACAATAAAAAAAGATATCAAAATAAATAAATAAATAAACAATATATATCATCCTAATTCTATTTAAAAAATAACTACTAAAAGAACTTAATTAACAATTTACACAAGACAAACAATGATAACAATTACACTGTATAAAATATCACAGCGCATAAAATAGTAGTGCATATAATATCAACGCCTGACTTTCACTATTTACATCATATAGACTCTTATATTGACTAATTTATTAATAGTTAAATCCAAAATTTATCACACGTATACATTAATCAAATTTTTCCTTTTCTTAAAATCAACATATATTTCTAAAGAAAACATGTGAGTTAATAGCAACTTAATAATTATGCATGTCATAGAATTATTCTTTTATTTCAAGTTTTTTCAATCAATACATGTATTAGAAAGGTAACGTTAATCCTAAGAGAAAAGTGTTGTTTTTATAATTAAAATTATTTATATAATAATTTAAAATACAATTCAATCAACATAATCATAAGAGAAGAATGTTGTTTTTATAGTTAAAATTGTTTTAATTTTAGATAAAAAATAAAAAAATTTAAGAAAACTTGAAAGCAAAATCCGTCCGCCCCGTCTTAGCTCGCTTTTTTAAGCAGATTAAGCGAGACATGACAACTTAAGATATTGAGTCAAAAACTTCAGTCCGACCCATAAAAAATAAATGATCAAATAGAATGACCTGACGGATCAAACCCGCTTTACCATTATTACTCGTTATACATGTATCTCGTTGTGCACTCATCTAGATTCATCGTGAAAAAAAAGGTTGTAATGCTAAAATCCACATGTCCCCTCTCACTTCTTGAACCCTCATTATCCCGCGTCTTCCTGAAACTTCTCCTTCTACTTAATTTTGCTCCATCCATGATCCTCTTCCATAATATATAAAACTATTTTTTTTATTGATGAGTAGATACATTCCACTTATAAGTTATTTTTATCTTGTATACTTTTGTGATTCTTTTTAGTTTCAACTAAAATTCAAGTGCAAACACTATTAAATCACTTTTGATAAGATTTATTTCTTATCCCATAAAAATTTTAACCATTAAAAAAGTTTTTTTCTCAATCGTAACTTGTAAGTGGTTTCATAGAAAAGATTTTACACGGTCATCGCATACGATGTAAACAATTTTTTATTTGTAAAATATTTCAAGGGTTTTTATCAAGCTGTTCTACTAGTATATATTTTCAAATTTTAAATATTGTAAGTAGGATTTAAGAGAAACTTTGTATGAAAATTTACAATAATTAAATCAGGTATCCTTGTGTGCAATTACATGGACTAATTCATTGGAGGGGATAAGACCATAATAGATGACAGAATTTTGCTTCAAGAAAATTTAACATTTTTGCTTCAAAATTCTCTTTAATAATAATTAAATTACTCTTGACTTCAAAAATATTTATAATTTTATTTCTAAAAATTAGCTTTGAGATTATTTTTAATGGCAAAATAATATATTAATAAAGGATGAAAATCACCAAAATAAAAAGAAGTAAGTCACCAAACCGCCAATTCCACCATCAATATGTTATAACCCATTAAAATAGCAAACAAAACCAAAAGTCAATATCCACCTTAGAGCCAAGGTAAACACTTGATCTATTATTGGTGTAGGTAAAAAATAGGATTATGCAGTCATTCATAAAAAGTGCAAGAGTTCACCCCTTATATACCTAGAAAGCATTTCAAAGCAAAAAAATATTTTCTTCTACATCTCTTTCACTATTTTTATGACTCCTTTAAAGATGACATCATGACAAAATTTTCAAAGAGACCTGATTACAGTGAGCCAATTCGTAAGAAAACCACCCATATACTTAATCTTGCTCTCTAAAGAAAGAAAAGAATAAAAAATAGCTCAAGATTCATTAGGAATAACTACCCGCCACTTCAACCAATGGAAGATGTTATACCACATATATAGGGCTAGCTCACAAGTAATAAAAAATTTAGGGAAACGACTCAACCAAATCCCCACACAAGGGATAAGAGATCCTACTAGGATCAATAATCATCCCTCTTATAGATAAGTTCTCTCGAAAAGGGAGCCTACTTGCAAAAGTTATCAGAAGAATACCAAAAACTTAGAAGGATCCCAATCATCCCAAATAAGGGGTGGGTAAAAGTTCTCGTTTGAAAGAGAAGCAAAATAATAGATGGAGCTAACCCTCTAAACATGGTAAGAAAAGGCCCCTAAGAAAGTACCTTCTCTAGCATGTTTTAAAATTCACTTATCTCTATCTTGAGAAAAAGTGATGTCTCATAACAGATAAACAATATCCTCAAACACAAGTAACTCTCTACGAAAAAATGGTCTCCACCACCTAAGATCCCATACCATATCTCAATTAACAACCGAAATGATCTTTCCTGCCAAACCATCAGAC
Source organism: Vicia faba (assembly GCA_948472305.1). Lineage (NCBI taxonomy): Eukaryota > Viridiplantae > Streptophyta > Magnoliopsida > Fabales > Fabaceae > Vicia > Vicia faba. Next base: position 677,992,717 of record OX451736.1, read on the forward strand.
TGAACTGAATTAGAGAACATACTAGGGAAAAAGTAGTAGAACAAATACCCTCTGCCCTCATCCCTACAAAGACAGGGAAAAGCCAGAGAAAATACTCTCTGCAAACATCCCTACAAAGAGAGATAAAAACTAGAGCTTTATATCTAGCTACAAGAATATCTCTAGCGTCTTGTAAGAAACAACCATCTATGCTTCGCCAAAGAGAAATATTAATCAACTAGAGGTCTCTGACTTCTAATCTCCCTCCTCCAATCTTTAGCTAAGAACCTTCATACCACTTGATCCAAGATATATTTTAAGCACTTTTCACCCTATTCCCAAAGAAACCTTATTTATAACATGACAAACTTCTTTTAAACCTTTACATACGTCTTAAAAAAGACAAGAAAGTGTGAATAACATTAAGAACAAAATTAAGAAAAACCACTTTGCCACCCAAACTAACATATTTATACTTCCAAGAATGGAGTCTCTTATTCAAAAGGTTGACTAAAAGATCCTAAGTAACTTAAAATCGAGAATTATACCCCACTAGAAAACCAAGGTACTCAAAAGAAGTCTTTCAATATCATAGTAAAGAATTTTGTTTGACAGGATAGAAAGACTAGATCCACATTAACCTTATAAGACTACTCTTGAAGAAATATACTCGAGGCCCCGAAGCCATCTCCAAACCTATAAGGATCTCCTTAATACTCCACAAATTCTCTACAGTAGAATCTTTCACTAGAAGGGTGTCGTCAACATACTAAAGAAGAGACAACATCAATTCAGATGTGTCCACCTTATACCTAGAGTAAAGACCAAACTCCTTATCCCTAGAAACTAAACCTTAGAGTCTCTCATCCTGAACCAAGAAAAAGAATAAAGCTAGAGGACACCATTATTTTAAACCCCATTGGATGTTGATCTCTTGAGTTGGACACCCATTTACCAGCACTGTAAAATTACCAACAAACACACAAGCTCACATCTAAGACCCCAATTTCTCACTAAGCCTGAATCTAGTAAGTATATAATTCTGAAAGTTCAAATTATGTGAATCATACGCTTTCTAAAATTATACCTTCAAAATGAGAGAAGTTTTCTTAGATCTCTTAGACAAGTTGATCACCTTATTCACAACATCCACACCATCAATCAACATTCTCTCTTTAAGAAAAACTGATTGACTAGGGAAAACAAGCTTATCAACTATTGCCTCGTCTATAAGCCAACACTTTATCCACCAGCTTATACAAGGATCATACCAAAGAAATCGGCCTAAAGTCACCCAAATGAAAGGGAGAATTAATCTTGGGGATCAAAGTCATAAAGTATCATGCAAAACTACGAGGTAGAGTTGACAAACAATGAAATTGATCAAACATAATTCTCAAGTCTTCTATAACCAAATTTCATAACCTTTACATGAAGGAGAAATTGAACTCGCTTTTTGTTACCATCACACTAGAATATTGCACAATCTAACTCCTAAAAACTAAAAGGAGCCGGCAAAATAAGACTGTATTGAGTTACTAAAGGTCAATAAGTTAAAGAAGTCGACAAAATAAGACTGAATTGAGTTACTAAAGGTCAATTAATTCAACCCCAAATTTAATTCTATGTGCTAAAAGGAAGACTAATACTATATTGTGTAACATTGTTAGTTTCGTTTTTTAAAAGTTGTTGATTTATAGATATCAACAACTTAGTTGGAAATTATATAGAGACATCGGGTATAAGGTTGGAGATTCGAACACATAACATCTCAATTGTTCATATTTAAAGGAGTAAATTAAGTCACTAAGATTATATGACAAAAAATTTTTTATTAACAACTCATTTAACATTAATACAAAATTGAAAATAAATACTACCGCCCAATGATTTAATTTAAATCAACAATTTATACTCATTTAACTCGAATAAAATTTATCATTTTTGCATTAATTCCATATCATTTCATAATAATAAATAAAAAATACCCTTTATTCAACTCTTGCAACTTTTATATTGGCTACGCTTAAGTTGGATCCTGTGAAACTTTTAATAAATAAATATTTACTTACATCATTCGACGACTATATTTTGGTATCATTCAACCTAACAATTTGTCTAATGGAGTTTTTCCCGTGTATATCGTGAAAGGATAAAAAAAGAAAAAATAATAATAATAAATAATGAAATTTCAGTAAAAATGATTTCTTATGATCATAATAATTTTTTCATGCGACTTTTATTAAGGTTCAATGATCAATTCAATAAGCTATAAAGACAAATACAACATATAGATACACCCAAGAGACATTTAATAATAATTCTAATTTGAAAAAAAAAAAAGTGAATTTTCACACTATAAATTGATCATACAATTTTTTACTTTAACATGCAATTTTTTTTAAAATGAATAAAATTCTCAAATTTGTTTTCATTTTGATTACTTTTCTTTTTAAATTAATTATTTTAACGAATGGAGAGAGTAAGTCCTTTTTTTTTTCTTATAACTTTCTTGTTTATCTTATACTCAATATTTCATTCTCTATTTTACTAACACTTATTTATTCTTATTCGACGTTACAGAGATTTTTATGTGCTTTGAAGACTTAGATTGTCGTAAAAAGTTATGTAAACGTCATCTAGTAGGAATGTGCATGAAGAACTTGTGTCGGTGTGTGTTTGATGCTGAATTAAGATGGTGAAAAATTATGTGGTAATAATTGGATTTGAAATTATAATCTTAGCACTTTTCTGATTTTCAGACCTTTAAATTCATTTGATCACTCAAGAGAATATTATTGTATTATGAATGTGTCGTTAGTTTCTTCTCTCTTAGAATACTTTAAGAATAATGTCACTAGACAATTTAAATTATTCAATAGACAAATATTAATTTTAAAAATAATTGGTTTATAAATATCAATAATTTATTTACATTAATATATAAATATAAATAACAATTTCGATTAAAAATTATACTTTATACAATAATTTATACTAATTTAACTCAATTAACAGATGAACTCAAGTTATTTTTACTTTTTCATTCAGCATAAATTTAAAGACAATAAAATGTGTTTGACATTATTTGTTTTATGAGTAATGTAAATTTAAACATAATCATTCAATATAACTTCATGTTTTTTAATATATCTTATCTTTTAAACAAAAGAAATTAATATATATATATATATATAAAAAAGAAAGAAATACATGGCACCTTAACAGCTAAACAATCATTTGCACCTTCCAATAAATATAAAAATAAAAAAGAAAGACAAGGAATAATAAAAGATAAAAAGGTTTGAATTTTCGTTTTCTTTATGTGTTACTGCAACTCTGCTTTTTCTATTTAGTGTATATTTGTGTTAGGAGTATATAACAATGAGAGTTGTAATTATTTATTAAAAAAAGACATAGCAACAAACCTGCTATCAATAACCAGAAAATAGCAGTTAACCAGAAAAAAAAATATATAGCAGTTCAATTCTATAAAGAAACATAATTGCCACATTTTTGTTTTATATTTTTTGAGGGCACAGTTGGCTATATTAATTATTTTGAGGCAAAGATGTTCAATAGAAAGCATGTAGTTCAGTGGGTGGGTTTTTTCCTCTCAACCTAATGGTACTAGGTTCAATTTCAGGATGTAGTTTTTTTTTTAATATTAAAATAATAAGAAAATAAAATATAAGGTCAATTTAAAAAAATATAAAAAAAAGTTATATGAGGCGCCATGTAATAAAGATTCTATTTTGAATAATAATTCACGGACTTGAGAGAATCTTGATTTATTAATGGGAGATTACAATTTTTTTTTTAAAAGGGATAAAATCAAAATTTACTATAGAAAGATATGGTATATTTAACCCAAATTAAAATGATAATAAATTTTAAAAAAATATTAATTAATAACCTAGTCTAATTATGATTTTTTATATTTTGAAACTATTTAAAAGCTTTATGATGAAGAATAAAAATCATCTATAATTATTATCAAAAATGTAAGTGGAAAATTCACTAATTATATAAAATTAGAACATCAACACTTATTTGTTGAAGATATGATTTGATAATAAGGATTGTCGATTTTGTCACCTTGATTTAGAATCTTACAAAGATGAGTAATTTGATCTTCCTTTGTATCTCACATCTTACCGTCTCGTTCACAATTCTTAGTGTTGAGAGGAAATCACAAACACACCAGAATAATTCGACAATACAATCTCTCCCAAATATCAAATGTAACGACAATCAACAAAACATAAAAACAACACAACACAACTTTAGCGTGGAAAAATCTCTGTTAACTAGGAGTAAAAATTCACGGGACCCGTAGGCCACTTAAAATTTCTACTATAATCAATAATAGATACAAGCAAGGTTCTCTCTAACACTAGTTAGTTAGAGACGTACATAAACATCATCAATATTTACAATCAATCTTGGAATAAAACAACAATCAAAAGAGACAAAACAACTCAAAATCACCAAGAAATTCATACCTTAAATATGTAATCGACATATAGACTTAGAAAGCTCCAAATCCAATGAAAGTCGTTCTAAATATGCTCCTATGAGTCATGAACGTTGTGTCAAAATTTCAGGACAATCCGACCGTTGGATTTTGCACAAGGTCCGATTTTCTGGGACTGATTTGTGCAGAATTGGGACTGCGGGAATAAGGTTTTCTCGCTAACTTTTCTTGTTGTTTTTCTCACACAATAAAATTAATAACCTAATTCTCTTTGTTGGATAATAACAAAGTCATAGACACACATGAGCCACTAATTTACATCCATTTTGGCCTCTTCAAATAAGAGGGATATCCCAACAAACTCCCTTGATTGACTAGTTAGAGGGCAACACCAATCCGGCTACTGTGTGACAAAACTCAAACTTTTCTCTAGGCAACACCTTCGTCAACATATATGAACTGTAGTTGTTTAGTTATTGGCTTGCATTTTTGGTAAAATCCAAGTGTGTATGTGTGAATGTCATGACTGATGTCATAACATTCTAGTTTAGTTGTACTGATTCATTAGGTACCTTTGTAGAAAAATATTGTCATTCAGGTACTGATGTTTATAAGTGTGTATCTGAGCATTTTGCAAAATGATCACATTTTCCTAAATCAGTAGACAGGTTTTCTCAGATGTCATAACAGATGTTAAGACATCCTGTTCTGAACTAACCGGTTTTCAGTTTGGTTAATTCTGAGTTTTTTCAGGAAAATAACTCAGTCTTTCCAGAACAGAATCCTGCGTTTTCTTTGGGTTAACCTAGCTCAACCCTAACCTGGTTAATAGAGTCCTGTGACCTAGTCTTAAGGTCAAACGGAATTAACCCTAGGTTTTTGTGGAAACCCTAACTGAAGTTGCAGCTGCTATATATTCAACAGAGCTGCTGTTTTGCAAGTAATCCCTTTTTGGTCAAAAGATCATTTGTAAACTGTATAGGTTTAATTATTGTACTCCAAGCAATTATCATTGTGATAAGTGACTTGGAATAGGTTTTTAATTGTAAGGGTTATGTAGCACTCAAAGCTTTGAAGCAAGAGTGTTTGAATGTTTCTTGACTAAAGCTGTGAAGCAGAGTCAAGTTAAGTGTGTGTATCACTCAAAGCTGTGAAGCAAGAGTGGTTGTGTTGCTTGATTAAAAAGCTGTGAAGCTTAATCAAGTGTATGTTTTTGAAGAGTGTCTTCATCAATTCATTAGTCAAATTGTTTTATGTATCACTGCTGTGATTGAGGGGGAGTGAGTAGGAACTCAGGTTTAAGTTGTACTTAGATTGAAATTGCATTGGGTAGGTCTTAAGTGAAGGAGATAAACTGGTTGGTTTATTCCTGAATTAACATCTCTTATAGTGGATTTCCTCCCTGGCTTGGTAGCCCCCAGAGTAGGTGTTGTTGCACACTGAACTGGGTAAACAATTGACTGTGTTCTTTACTGTTTTTGTATTTACTGTCTTATAGAAAGTCAGATACGATGTCATAACATTAAACGTGACATTGAGTATCTGCAGCCAGAATTTCAATTGGCATCAGAGCAGGCACCCTGCCTGTATTACTGGGTGAGATCTAGGGATATCACTTTCTGGCACTATGGACAAAGAAGGAGTTTTTGGAAATAGACCACCCATTCTGGATGGAACTAATTATGACTACTGGAAACCTCGTATGATTGCCTTCTTAAAATCTCTGGACAAAAAGGCTTGGAGAGCTGCTGACAAAGGATGGATCCATCCCACCATAACTGAGAAAGATAGGACAATCAGTCTGAAGCCTGAGGAAGATTGGAGTAAAGAAGAAGATGAGTTAGCCCTGGGAAATTCCAAAGCTTTAAATGCCTTGTTCAATGGAATTGATAGAAACATTTTCAGACTAGTACATCAATATGAACTGGCCAAGGAAGTTTGGGACACTCTCAAAACTACTCATGAGGGCACTTCCAAAGTAAAAATGTCAAGGCTTCAGATGTTGACTACCAAGTTTGAGAATCTAAAAATGATGGAAGATGAAACCATTCATGAGTTTCACATGAACATCTTGGAGATTGCCAACACCTCAGGAGCACTGGGAGAAAAGATGTCAGAAGAAAAACTGGTGAGAAAGATTCTCAGATCCTTGCCTAAAAGATTTGCAATGAAGGTAACTACCATAGAGGAAGCCCAGGACATCAGCAAGTTGAAAGGATGAACTTATTGGGTCTCTTCAGACTTTTGAGATGGGGATCACTGATAATGGTGACAAGAAGAACAAGAGCATAGCACTTGTGTCCAACACTGATGTTGAAGAAAATATTTCAGAAGCTATAGCCATGCTTGGAAGACAGTTCAACAAACTCATCAAAAGAATAGATCCAAAGTCAAGGTCTAATGTCCATAACATTCCCTCTGACATTGACAGTTCCAGCAGAAGACCAAGGTCAGAAGAGAAGGGAAATCAAGGCAGAGGAATTCAATGCCATGGTTGTGAAGAATATGGGCATATTCGAGCTGAATGTCCTACCTTTCTTAAGAAACAAAAGAAAGGAATGACTGTTACTTGGTCTGACTGTGAGTCAGAAAGTAATTCTGAAGAAGAATCTGCCAAACTAGTTACTGCTTTAACTGGTGTTTGTACCTCTGAAAGTGACATCAGTGATGAAGAGGTGACTTTTGAAGAACTGGCTGATACTTACAAGAAATTGTGTATCAGAAGTACTGAAGTCTGTGTGCAGAATGAGAAACAATCAAAACTCATCATAAAGCTGGAGGCTGAAAAAGGGCAAACCTTGAAACTATAAGTCATCTAGAAGGAGAAGTTCAATTGCTGAACTCACAACAGAATCAAATGACCAAATCTGTCAAGATGCTGACAAATGGAACAGACAAATTGGAAGAGATCCTTCAGGTTGGACAAAATGTGGGAAATAAATCTGGACTAGGATTTATGGAAGCAAAGAAATCTGGTACAGATAAGAAGATCAGGCCTGATAAGCAAATGTCAAAACAGATGTCTCAACACAACTCTCAACATCAGGAACAGAGACATATGAAGAAAAGGTACCAAAGATGGAGATGTCATCATTGTGGGAGATATGGCCACATAAAGCCCTTCTGCTTCAGATTGCATGGATACCCTAATCAGAACTCAGGTGTCAAACCTAAGTCTAAAAAGGTACCACATGCTCCTGAATGGAAGAAAAAGGCTACTGCCCTGATAGCCCACACTTCCCTGAGGGTCTCTGCAAAGGAAGACTGGTACTTTGACAGTGGATGTTCCAGACACATGACTGGAATCAAGAACCTCCTCAATAATGTTAAGCCTCATACCACCAGTTTTGTGACCTTTGGAGATGGTGCTAAAGGTGAAATCAAAGGAGTTGGTGATTTGGACTGCCCTGGAGTTCCAAGTCTGAATGAAGTACTGCTGGTAAAAGGGCTGACTTCTAATCTCATTAGTATCAGTCAATTGTGTGATCTAGGATTCAAGGTCAATTTCTCAAAATCTGAATGTCTTGTAATCAATGACAAACAAGAAATTGTAATGAAAGGAGTCAGATCTAAAGACAACTGTTACTTGTGGGAGCCTGAGAACACTAATTTCTCCTCTGTGTGTTCCATTGCAAAAGAAGAAAAAGAGGTGAAACTGTGGCACCAAAAACTTGGCCATCTTCATCTAAGAGGTATGAAGAGGATTATCTCCTTGGAGGCAGTCAGAGGGATTCCAAGACTGCAAATTGATGAAGAAAGAGTTTGTGGTGAATGTCAGGTTGGTAAGCAGACTAGGATGTCACATCCAAAGTCAAGACATCTGACCACCTCTAAGGTTCTAGAACTTCTTCATATGGATCTGATGGGACCAATGCAAGTAGAGAGTCTTGGTGGAAAAAGATATGCCTATGTGGTTGTGGATGATTTTTCCAGATTCACCTGGATTAATTTCATTAGGGAAAAATCTGATGTATTTGAAGTTTTTAAAGAATTGTGCAAAAGAATTCAAAGAGAAAAGGAAGGGTGTATTGTCAGAATCAGAAGTGATCATGGCAAGGAATTTGAAAACAGCAAGTTTGATGATTTCTGTTCTTCAGAAGGAATTAGTCATGAATTTTCTTCTCCTATAACACCTCAGCAAAATGGAGTTGTGGAAAGAAAAAACAGGACCATACATGAATCTGCCAGAGCAATGTTACATGCCAAAAGACTTCCTATGTATTTTTGGGCTGAAGCTATGAATACAGCCTGCTATGTTCATAACAGGGTCACCTTGAGAAAGGGAACCTCATCCACCATATATGAACTCTGGAAAGGAAGAAAACCAACTGTGAAGTACTTCCATGTGTTTGGCAGCAAATGCTATATTCTGGCTGATCGTGAACAAAGAAGAAAACTGGACCCTAAAAGTGATGAAGGCATATTTCTAGGATACTCCTCAAACAGCAGAGCTTATAGAGTATTCAATTCCAGAACCAAAGCCATGATGGAATCAATAAATGTTATAATTGATGACTATCATGAAGAAATAGATGTTCCTTGTACTGTTGAGACATTCTTTGAGACTTCAACCCAACAGAATGATCTACCCAACTCCACCACAACAGAATCTGAATCAAAGGAAGCTAGCAAGATCCCTTCCATCAGAATTCAGAAGGATCATCCAAAAGAGCTCATCATAGGAGATCCCAACAGTGGAGTCATCACAAGATCTAGAGAAATCATCTCAAACTCTTGTTTTGTGTCCAAAATGGAACCAAGAAATGTCAAGGAAGCTTTAACTGATGAATACTGGATTGGTGCAATGCAAGATTGTGATCGGTGGATCTGGAACTGACTGTTTAACGCTGGTTCGTGAAATGTCGCGGAAGCAAGAGTCGCCACCGTCTTTTATTTTCTCCAATTGGAAAGGACAAAAGCACAGAAAAATTCCTTAAAGAGATCGTTCTCGGTTCGGGAGGTAGATTATAGAAAGGGAAGGTGTTAGCACCCTTTCTATCCATGGTTATCCATGGGCTCTTAGATACCTGCTCAATGTGTTTTCAAAAATGTTTGTTTGCTTTTCAATGTGGGTTTAAAAAAAAGTTTCTTTGAAAAATTTCAGATCGACTCGTACGTCAGAGTGTTTGAAAAATTTGCTTTGAAAGCTTTTGAAAAGTGTCAGTGTGAAAAGGTTTTTTTTGTTTGTTTTAAGATTAGAGCAAGTATCCTTGAGAACCTACCTACCCTAAGGAATTCGTCTGTGTAAAAGTCCTTTAAAGTAGTGCCATCCCACCATTGAGAGGTAGGTAGCACCACCGTCGGAGGTGTTTGGGTCAATTCGAGTTTAGGGACGTGGTGATCACCAGAGCAATGGGAAGACACCTTAGAAGCTACCCTCACGCCAGGTTCCCGGATCATGAGGACTTACTAAGACGTCCTCTACTCGACGATCACCTTTCGAAAGGCAACAGTGAGGCGTACCCTAGGGGTGGTGTGTGTGATTCGTGTGTCGTTTTCAGATATTTGTCTTGTCATGTTTATTTGTGTTCTACGCTTGATTTTAATTAGGACATTCATTCTTGCATGCTTATTAACAGTTATAAAGTTTGCGGGAAAATAAATCTAAGGCTATTACAAATGGCGCGGGTCCACATCGCCAAAATTAAACCGAACCCGATTTAGCGGAAAATAAATAAAGCAGAAAAATAAAGTGCGAGAAATTTAAATTACAATGCTTTGGGAGAGATACAAAATTAAATGACATAAGATAAATGTGCAAATTAAATAATTAAGAACAATGGGCGTTGGACCCTTTTTGCAAAAAGATTAACTTTAATAAGGAAATAAAATAAAAAATGAAAAATTAAATGTTTTGGGTATTTTTGTGTTTTTTAAGATTTAAAAGGAAAAAGAAAAATTAATTAAAATTAAAATGAAATGCTAAACCCTAATTCTAATGTTTTTTAAGTTTATTGTGAAAATATTGAAATTCGACCTAATTTAAATCTAATTTATTTATGTACAAATTTAATTATAAAATATAAATAAATAAATAATTATTACTGTAAAAAAAAGGGCAAAATATGAAAAGGAATCAAAATTGCTAATTAACCTAATTCTATATTTTGGATTTTTTAGTTGTTAAAAAGAATGAAATTATAACCTAATTAAAACTAAGTTTATTTACATATAAAATTTAATTATAGAAAATAAATAAAATAAATATTATTAAAAAAGAAAGTAAGAAGAATAAAAATTAAACCTAATTCTATTTTTGGATTTTTAGTTATTAAAAGGAATTAAAGTTAAAAACCTAATTAAACTAAATAATTTACATACAATTTATTTATGGAAATAATAAAATAAAAATTATATTTTTTGGCATTTTTTAATTTTATGATGTTTTTGTATTTTGATTAAAAATTAAATAAACAATAATTAAAATAAACATAACAATTAAAATAATAATTAAAAAGATATAAGAAAAATAAATAAAATTGGCAAACTAGGGTGGGGTGTAGCCCCAAAATTGGAGGTAAGGTTCAGCAAGTCAAGCCCATTTAGATCTGAATTTGTTGACTTTTCTGGATCGTATATCAGCGTATTGACCTGGTGCAGCGTGTTCTTCAGATCTAAGCCTTTGATCTGATTCCCTTGGACACATGGCCGTTGATCCTTGGCAGCGTATGGTGGAATACTTTACTGAGCCTGCATGGGAATTAGTATAGAAAAATAATATGGAAATTGTTCTGACCTGGGACTTGAACCCAGGTCACGAGGGTCACTAGCGTTGTTTCCAACCAACCGTGCCAGCTTATGCTTTTGTAATATAATTAACAAATAAACAATATAATAGAAAAACGAAGCATGAGTGGATTAGCGCGCGAGAATTTGAATTGGCCTATCCCCATGTGACACGCTATCATCGTCTTCGTGGTTCCTGTAAATAAAAGCATATGGAAACGGTTTGGCAAACGTTGCCTAAGACCCTCTACCAGAAAATAGCGAATAGACCCTCGACGCTCATAAATTGAGCGCGAGGGTTGGAATCTCTCCGTCTAGGTATGCTGAGTCCAATGGCCATAGTCTGGAATCCTAATTTTGCTTCGTTGTAAAAGCCCTAATTCAGAAAACCTGCAACCCTAAATTTTAACAATGGCAAAATCGCCTACAACGCATAATAATCCAATTAAAGTTATGGGTTAGCTTTGAAATCATGTCAGGAACACAAATCAAGTCTCAAAAATTATGGAAAATGTATGAATCAATATGCAAGAGCATCAAATATTTTCGGTACAGGGTGTGCCCGTTTTACCAATTCTTGATGCTAGAATGAGTGGTTTTTATTGGTATGTGATCCTTGAAGCTTCAGGAATATGATGGACTCAGTATTATGGCTTGTAACGATCTCTAAAGCACTTTTCAGTTCTTGAGTTTTTTTTCAGAATTTTCAAGTTTGTCTATGGTTTCTGAGCGCAGCTTTGTGTGTAATGCAATTAGGTTTTCGTTCAGACCTTTGTAGTGAATGTGTTAGGGCAACAAAACTAGAGCAAATCCATGGCATTGATGATTTTTGAATATTTGATTTCAAGGATCTTTTCCATATCTTTTCATGTGCATTTTGTGTCAATTTGCATCCAATTAGTCCAAATCTTTCCCTATGAGCATGTGCACGAAATATTGAGTCCAAATCTGCATAAAAAGATTTATTTTCATTAGGTTTGTATTTTTCATGCATTTTATTTAATTAAATGAATTATAAATGATAAATAATCCAAATAAATAAATAAAAATGGAAAAAAAAACTTCCTTTTGGGCCTAATGGTCGTGCATAGGCTTGGCATGAAGAAACTTGGAAGAAAAATGGGCCCATTAGCATTTTTGGATCATTTGCATCAATATTGACTTTTCAAAATTCCCAAAAATTTCCCAACTTCCACAAGGCATAACTTGCTCAATTTTTAAGCTTTTCACATGTTCTTGGACATTTTGGAAAGGTCTTTGAGTCCTTTAACCAATGCTTTTGGTCCCATGTCATTTTGATTTACCAATCTCAAGTTATGGCCTTTGACTTAAAGTCCCTTTTTGTTGACTTTTGAAAATGACCTATAATGTTGAAATTGATAACTTTTTGTGAGAGCATTTCTTGGACTTGGAATATGAAGATGAGTTGTAGGAAATGTCTTTCTCTTCAAAATGAGCTTTGGATGGAATTTTTCTGATAATCCATGTGAAAGTTATGCCCTGGTCAATTTCAGTTGACTTTTTCAGCTGTCCAAATATAGCAACTTTTGCATCTTTGATGATTTCTGAGCCAAATTTTGAGAATCATGATCAAGCATTGATCAAATAATGTTTGTGGCTTCAAAATGATATGTTGACCAAAAATTTGAACTTTTGACTGTCAAATGACCATTTTGCCCCTACAGTTGACTGTAGTGCAATCTAGGGTTTTGACTGTGCAATTTTGAGCTGAATGCCTTGAAACTTGATATGAGGGTACTTGAACATCTTTGTAGGCATATGAGACTTGATTGGGCCTTTGAAAACTTCCTTTTCTTGATCAGGACACAAACCCTAGTTTTGACTGTATAGGAGACAGTTGAGCTGCACAACCCTTGGGGAATTTTGTGACCTTGACTTGACAAATCTTGATGAATATGGGAGGGCAAATTTTGGGGTACAACAGTTGCCCCTGTTCAATCTTCTTAGACCTGAGGATGTAGATTGGCTGACGTGCCTTTCGTAATCCGAGGGTGGAAGATGATTGAACACTAAAGTGCCCAGAAATTTGCGCTCACATGTTAGCAGTGACAGTGGAATGGGCTTATAGATGCCATTTGGAGATTGCTGGATAGGGTGATGGGCTTATAGATGCCATCTGGATGTTGATCGCGTAGGAGATTCCTTAGCGAGAACCTGCATACCTGCAAAAGAGAAAATGAGTACCTGACACGTTGCAGGAGCTGATTTTAGATGCTTGGTATAGATGTGTCCTGACTGGTTACAGGAGCTGAGTCTGGAGCTTCAAACGCTGATGAATGAACCAGGGATGGTTACTGCCTTAGCATGGATGGTAAGAGAACCTTGGGCGACTTTAACTCCAACAACGCTCGTTGAGAAAAATCTTGGGTGTCTTTAATTTCAACAACGCTTGTTGAGAAAAATCTTGGGTGTCTTCTACTGGAATGAGAATCAGGGAGATCTTAGGGTCGATCTGACTGAACCAGAGAGGCCTTTGACTGGGTAAGAATCAGGAAAATCTTAGGGTCGATTTAACTGAACCGGACAAGGTCTTGGAATATCTTCAACTGGATAAGCATCAGGGAGATCTTAGGGTCGATCTGACTGAACCAAGAGAAGGCCTTTGACTGGATAAGCATCAGGAAAATCTTAGGGTCGATTTAACTGAACCGGACAAGGTCTTGAAATATCTTCAACTGGATAAGCATCAGGGAGATCTTAGGGTCGATCTGACTGAACCAAGAGAAGGCCTTTGACTGGATAAGCATCAGGAAAATCTTAGGGTCGATTTAACTGAACCGGTCTAGGTCTTGAAACATCTTCAACTGGATAAGCATCAGGGAGATCTTAGGGTCGATCTGACTGAACCAGAGAAGGCCTTTGACTGGATAAGCATCAGGAAAATCTTAGGGTCGATTTAACTGAACCGGTCTAGGTCTTGAAACATCTTCAACTGGGCAAGCATCAGGGAGATCTTAGGGTCGATCTGACTGAACCAGAGAAGGCCTTTGACTGGATAAGCATCAGGAAAATCTTAGGGTCGATTTAACTGAACCGGTCTAGGTCTTGAAACATCTTCAACTGGGCAAGCATCAGGGAGATCTTAGGGTCGATCTGACTGAACCAGAGAAGGCCTTTGACTGGATAAGCATCAGGAAAATCTTAGGGTCGATTTAACTGAACCGGTCTAGGTCTTGAAACATCTTCAACTGGATAAGCATCAGGGAGATCTTAGGGTCGATCTGACTGAACCAGAGAAGGCCTTTGACTGGATAAGCATCAGGAAAATCTTAGGGTCGATTTAACTGAACCGGTCTAGGTCTTGAAACATCTTCAACTGGGCAAGCATCAGGGAGATCTTAGGGTCGATCTGACTGAACCAGAGAAGGCCTTTGACTGGATAAGCATCAGGAAAATCTTAGGGTCGATTTAACTGAACCGGTCTAGGTCTTGAAACATCTTCAACTGGGCAAGCATCAGGGAGATCTTAGGGTCGATCTGACTGAACCAGAGAAGGCCTTTGACTGGATAAGCATCAGGAAAATCTTAGGGTCGATTTAACTGAACCGGACAAGGTCTTGAAATATCTTCAACTGGATAAGCATCAGGGAGATCTTAGGGTCGATCTGACTGAACCAAGAGAAGGCCTTTGACTGGATAAGCATCAGGAAAATCTTAGGGTCGATTTAACTGAACCGGTCTAGGTCTTGAAATGTGATTGAGACTTTAAACTGCGTCTTTCCTGAAAGGTAAAAGTCAGTCATATGCAATGCATGATATGGATCAAGCAATGATGTTCTCAACATAAAGGAGACTTGTATGATGCATTGCGTTATGCATGCTATGATGATGTATGTGAAGTTTTATGTATGTTTTCGTCTAGGAAAATGAATCCTTGACGGGTGCCGGGAAATTGTATCCTGGGCTGATGTTGAAGAATAGATTTGCTTCCGCTGGGGATGATAATTGCAAGAATACCGGTAGGAGAAGATAACTCCGTTGAGGAATAAACTTGGCAAATGAAGAGTCTGCGGGGAGAAAAGATACTCTAGCGACCATGCTGGGAAGCGGTACTCTGTGGGGATAGAGATGCTTTGCTTGAATTATTGAGAATGACTTGCTGAGGATACCGTTGTTGTATGAAGTGTTGACGGACTTCGCTGGGGTAAGAAGACTTTGTCGACGACGCTCTTTCCATGGCTTTTGGCTGAGGATAACCCAGTTATATCCTGTTAAGGAAATAACTCTTTAAATAAAGTCGGGCGACGCGTTCGTGCTCTGCGAAGGATAAGCTTCCAGAATTTACTGGGGATAAGCTTACTGTTTGGGGATATGAATTCCAACTTTCCTGGGGAAACTGGATTGGACTCTCCTGGGGAAGCTTTGAACTGCGGGGGGAAGTGATTCCTCTGAACGTTGATATGCCGCCGGGGAACAATCTTTAGGTCAAGACTGCCGGGGATGCTTGTTAAGGATATGTATATTGCTGTTGGGGAATGTTGAGATCTGCTGGAGGATACTCAACTTCCTTAAGGTTGGATAACTTTGCTTGGAGAAGAGTGCACTGACTACTGACTTACTCTCTGGGGAATTAAGATGTACTGGTCATGTTCTTTAGCTGAACCTACCTTGGTACCTTGGAGGACAGAACAACTAGATTGTTTAGACGACTCATCATTGCCCCTGTTTCTGAGGTGGGCGAGGAAGACCTGTGAGGTGCTGATAGTTGTTGATAGACAAACCTTCTTCTGGTAGGCATGTGACAGGATGATAGGACATAGTCGTACGCTTTGATCCCTAAATTTTGCCTAGACCGCCCTTTCGGGTTTTCAGTCCATCGGGATACCCATTTTGCCCAAGCCGCCTTTTCAGGTTTTCGACTTGCCGGGTGTACAGATTTTTCATTTCATCCCTTCATTTCGCCCGAACCCTTTTGGTTCGTCGGGAAGCCCTTATTTTTGCCTAGGTGTGTCAACCTAGCGGGTCTTTGATTTTGCGTAGTATTTTTCCGACTATGTCCACGCTCTTAGAATGCAGGTAGGTGCCCCTGTTAGAAGTGTTTTGTCATGCCACCAGAAGGTGTTTGATCAAGCCAGATTCGTTGTTGAAATGCCCCCAGTGACTCAGGAGGAGATTTGCCCCAGGCTATTTGACCTTTGAGAGATTCTCCGAATCTTGACTGGATTGCCCCAGATGGTAGACCATGCCATGCCCCTGGATTGGAGATACTCTTGTTCATTAGACTTTCGTCGTGCGAATTTCTATGCTGTTCAAACAAAAAGTCATATGCGAACAAAGTTATGTTAAAAATGCAAAGCCTATGTCTGTCTCGAAGATTTTGAAAATGCATTCTTTTTCATAAAACACGTGAATGTTTGTAGAACGTGATGTCAACTTGTTATTTTACCGTAGGCCTTCAGGAGTCAGGATACCTTTTGTAACAGTATGCTTTCGAACTAACCCGTGCTTCAGCTAGGACTTTTAAGGGTTATAACGTAGCCTGGTTCACGGTTTAAGAAACAAAGGATAAAGGCTCAAATTATTTGTACCCACCCGCTCTTCGTGATATTCTTCAAACCTAAACTCAGTTGATCGTGCGTTAGACCTTGCTTGAGTCTTTGCTCTGATTTTCTGGTGATGATTCGGACATTGATGATTTATTCTGGCTAGGCAGTCATTTTTGCTTTTGGTGAGGGTTTGTGAGACCTCTTTTTTGTTATCCCTTTCTTTTTTTGCCTGAACTGTTTCCTTTTTTAGAATTACAGTCAGCGGGATGCCCCAGTTTCATAAGTCCCTTTTATAGGTTGTGACTTCTTGGGCTTTTTTTTTTATTTTGAGAGATATAGTGACTGCCTGTCCTTCTTGATTATTCGGAACCATCACTGTCTTTCTTCGTTTTGTAAGGACTTTTGGTGCCATTTGTTATGCACTTGGATCAACTGAGAGAACTACCCTGCCCCAGGTTATGATTAAGGGTTTTAAATTTCGAAAAGAAAAACTCCTACTTCTTTGGGCTCAGAGGGGTTGACGAGGGATTATCATCCTTATAACTCTAGTGTTTAGGAATTGAAACAATGCCTGTACCTCATCAGCGGGGTCTGTTCAAAAGCATACTGTAGATTGCGGTATCATTTTCGTCATCCTCCCTCAAGAGGCTTAGAATTATTAATCGAGAGTTGGCATCAGAAAAAATATGAAAATAATTTGCATATAGTGAATGCGAATATATTGATTCAAAATAGACATAAGCGATGCATTAATGGAATAACAATGTTTTAACACGAATAAATGTTTGAATGGTCAAAAGAAGAAAAAAAACACAGCTTGAACATTCGAATGAACAAAAGTTTCCTAGTCTCGGAGTTTGTCACTTCAACTGGTGAGCCTTGGAGGAATGGTAGAAAAATTCAACCTGTCCATCTTGTGTGAACTCCACTGTCCCTTCATCGATCAGGTCCTGGATTTTGTTCCTCAGATCCCAACATTCATTGGTATCATGTCCTGGGCTAGCAGAGTGGTAGGCACACCTCTTATTGGGATCATAGGCGGGAGATGCTGTGTTGGGGTTCCGGGGATGAGCCCTTAATGTGATCAGATTCAACCTCAACAGGCGTTGCAAAGCTTGAAACAGCGGCATGTTGAGCTGGGTGAATTGCCTCCTGGGCTTGTCTGGCTGAACTTGGCGAGGTTGGCGCTGAATTTGTGGCACTGGAGTCATTTGAGGAGCTTTCCCCTTATCCTCTTGTCTCGAGGATGATTGGATGATGAATGGCTTTTTACTCTCAGATGTTTGCCCCAGTAGGTTACCCTGAAGCAGTTGGTTGACGAGAGACCGGAGCTCATCTTGTCTTTGAACTAGGCAGTGAATGACATTCCTCTGTCCCAACATCTGGGCTTTCATAGCATCCATCTCAGCTCGTAGGTGTCCCAACTTTTCATCCTCAGCATTGCCCCTGACGGAGGTTTCCGTGAGAAGTGTCCTTAGCTCCTCCTGCCCCTTTGATAGATTCAGGAGGATTTCCCCGAACCGAGTCTCTTGAGCAAGAAAGTCCTGGTTGTCTGGTTGGAAAGCCATTGCTGAAATAAACAGCGGGAAGGGTAAGTAACCTGCAACAAGGGTACCTGTTATGCAATGATGTGTATGACATGCATGTAATGTTTTCAAGGACCCCGCGGGGTAAACAAGAAAATTTGTTAGCATTTGGATCCGGTAGCTGGATTGAAGGAACTGCATATTATGGAGAGACCTTCTTCAAAGGGTCAAAGGCTCACCATATCCAGTGGGTCATAGCCCCTGACTTTAGTCATCATGTCTGGTTTAGATTTCCAAACAACCTTGGTTAAGGGAACCTTCTTCAAGAGTCAGAGCTCACCATATCAAGTGGGTCATAGCCTCTGACGACCTTAGCTGGAGGAAAATAAATCCTCTTTGCCCTTTGCTGGGCAGTTGGTTCATCATGACCTGCATCACAAGCCCTTGAGATCCTTGAAATGGGTTAGGATGTATGCAATGGTATGCAATGGTATGATGTCATGCTATGCATGGGGTGATGTAGGTAAACCCTGCTATGAGTCCCAATTAAGGACTATAAACAGACCCTGCAAGAAATTCAGTATACTTTGTTATGAGTCCCAATCAAGGACTATAAACAAAACCTGCAAGAGATCTAGTAAACCCTGTTATGAGTCCCAATTAAGGACTATCAACAACACCTGCAGGAAATTTGGTAAACCCTGTCATGAGTCCTAGTTAAGGACTATAAACAAGACCTGCAAGAAATTTAGTACCCTGTTATGAGTCCCAATTAAGGACTATAAACAAGACCTGCAAGAAACAAGTGTCAGGTAACAAGTACGCAAATAGGCAAGTACAAAGGCACACAAGTCACACAAGGCAAGCCCCTAAAGTTTAGGCCAGCATGAGGTCTAGGTACTACCCTCTTGAAGTTGGTGGGTTCAACCTGTCCTAATCAAAGTAACCGGGTTCTAAGGTTCCCAATATCACGGGATTGCTTTCATTGTTCATCGTTTCGATTTAGCCACTGAACTGGCGACCGAAATATTCCAGGAAAGCAACCCTCAATTGAGTGTAGTATCGAGTATCAACCAACCTCGGACTGCACCAAAGTCAGTTATCTCACTACCCTAAAGAGGCCAAGATAGTTCAATTAAGGTTCCTAAGGTCTGTTGATGCTTCACGACACCACGCGGAGGCCCCGTACTCTCCTTGACTGAACTCAAGGGTTACCGGTACACACCAAAGTGCCACATCAACGTAGCAGACTGTTTCAACCATGTCGGTATACCCCGCACAGTTCCCTCACAGCCTTGTTGCTACTTTCTAAGAAAGGTATCCCCCAGATCCGGGTTTAGGATCTATAGAACTCCCAAGCAACCCACAATTTAAAGCACACAAGGAAAACAATTGAAAACATAGTTATAAGCTAGCCCTAAGGTACACCTCACTTTATAAGTTTATCCCCAGCAGAGTCGCCAGTTCTGTGATCGGTGGATCTGGAACTGACTGTTTAACGCTGGTTCGCGAAATGTCGCGGAAGCAAGAGTCGCCACCGTCTTTTATTTTCTCCAATTGGAAAGGACAAAAGTACAGAAAATTTCCTTAAAGAGATCGCTCTCGGTTCGGGAGGTAGATTATAGAAAGGGAAGGTGTTAGCACCCTTTCTATCCATGGTTATCCATGGGCTCTTAGATACCTGCTCAATGTGTTTTCAAAAATGTTTGTTTGCTTTTCAATGTGGGTTTAAAAAAAAGTTTCTTTGAAAAATTTCAGATCGACTCGTACGTCAGAGTGTTTGAAAAATTTGCTTTGAAAGCTTTTGAAAAGTGTCAGTGTGAAAAGGTTTTTTTTGTTTGTTTTAAGATTAGAGCAAGTATCCTTGAGAACCTACCTACCCTAAGGAATTCGTCTGTGTAAAAGTCCTTTAAAGTAGTGCCATCCCACCATTGAGAGGTAGGTAGCACCACCGTCGGAGGTGTTTGGGTCAATTCGAGTTTAGGGACGTGGTGATCACCAGAGCAATGGGAAGACACCTTAGAAGCTACCCTCACGCCAGGTTCCCGGATCATGAGGACTTACTAAGACGTCCTCTACTCGACGATCACCTTTCGAAAGGCAACAGTGAGGCGTACCCTAGGGGTGGTGTGTGCGATTCGTGTGTCGTTTTCAGATATTTGTCTTGTCATGTTTATTTGTGTTCTACGCTTGATTTTAATTAGGACATTCATTCTTGCATGCTTATTAACAGTTATAAAGTTTGCGGGAAAATAAATCTAAGGCTATTACAAATGGCGCGGGTCCACATCGCCAAAATTAAACCGAACCCGATTTAGCGGAAAATAAATAAAGCAGAAAAATAAAGTGCGAGAAATTTAAATTACAATGCTTTGGGAGAGATACAAAATTAAATGACATAAGATAAATGTGCAAATTAAATAATTAAGAACAATGGGCGTTGGACCCTTTTTGCAAAAAGATTAACTTTAATAAGGAAATAAAATAAAAAATGAAAAATTAAATGTTTTGGGTATTTTTGTGTTTTTTAAGATTTAAAAGGAAAAAGAAAAATTAATTAAAATTAAAATGAAATGCTAAACCCTAATTCTAATGTTTTTTAAGTTTATTGTGAAAATATTGAAATTCGACCTAATTTAAATCTAATTTATTTATGTACAAATTTAATTATAAAATATAAATAAATAAATAATTATTACTGTAAAAAAAAAGGGCAAAATATGAAAAGGAATCAAAATTGCTAATTAACCTAATTCTATATTTTGGATTTTTTAGTTGTTAAAAAGAATGAAATTATAACCTAATTAAAACTAAGTTTATTTACATATAAAATTTAATTATAGAAAATAAATAAAATAAATATTATTAAAAAAGAAAGTAAGAAGAATAAAAATTAAACCTAATTCTATTTTTGGATTTTTAGTTATTAAAAGGAATTAAAGTTAAAAACCTAATTAAACTAAATAATTTACATACAATTTATTTATGGAAATAATAAAATAAAAATTATATTTTTTGGCATTTTTTAATTTTATGATGTTTTTGTATTTTGATTAAAAATTAAATAAACAATAATTAAAATAAACATAACAATTAAAATAATAATTAAAAAGATATAAGAAAAATAAATAAAATTGGCAAACCAGGGTGGGGTGTAGCCCCAAAATTGGAGGTAAGGTTCAGCAAGTCAAGCCCATTTAGATCTGAATTTGTTGACTTTTCTGGATCGTATATCAGCGTATTGACCTGGTGCAGCGTGTTCTTCAGATCTAAGCCTTTGATCTGATTCCCTTGGACACATGGCCGTTGATCCTTGGCAGCGTATGGTGGAATACTTTACTGAGCCTGCATGGGAATTAGTATAGAAAAATAATATGGAAATTGTTCTGACCTGGGACTTGAACCCAGGTCACGAGGGTCACTAGCGTTGTTTCCAACCAACCGTGCCAGCTTATGCTTTTGTAATATAATTAACAAATAAACAATATAATAGAAAAACGAAGCATGAGTGGATTAGCGCGCGAGAATTTGAATTGGCCTATCCCCATGTGACACGCTATCATCGTCTTCGTGGTTCCTGTAAATAAAAGCATATGGCAACGGTTTGGCAAACGTTGCCTAAGACCCTCTACCAGAAAATAGCGAATAGACCCTCGACACTCATAAATTGAGCGCGAGGGTTGGAATCTCTCCGTCTAGGTATGCTGAGTCCAATGGCCATAGTCTGGAATCCTAATTTTGCTTCGTTGTAAAAGCCCTAATTCAGAAAACCTGCAACCCTAAATTTTAACAATGGCAAAATCGCCTACAACGCATAATAATCCAATTAAAGTTATGGGTTAGCTTTGAAATCATGTCAGGAACACAAATCAAGTCTCAAAAATTATGGAAAATGTATGAATCAATATGCAAGAGCATCAAATATTTTCGGTACAGGGTGTGCCCGTTTTACCAATTCTTGATGCTAGAATGAGTGGTTTTTATTGGTATGTGATCCTTGAAGCTTCAGGAATATGATGGACTCAGTATTATGGCTTGTAACGATCTCTAAAGCACTTTTCAGTTCTTGAGTTTTTTTTCAGAATTTTCAAGTTTGTCTATGGTTTCTGAGCGCAGCTTTGTGTGTAATGCAATTAGGTTTTCGTTCAGACCTTTGTAGTGAATGTGTTAGGGCAACAAAACTAGAGCAAATCCATGGCATTGATGATTTTTGAATATTTGATTTCAAGGATCTTTTCCATATCTTTTCATGTGCATTTTGTGTCAATTTGCATCCAATTAGTCCAAATCTTTCCCTATGAGCATGTGCACGAAATATTGAGTCCAAATCTGCATAAAAAGATTTATTTTCATTAGGTTTGTATTTTTCATGCATTTTATTTAATTAAATGAATTATAAATGATAAATAATCCAAATAAATAAATAAAAATGGAAAAAAAAAACTTCCTTTTGGGCCTAATGGTCGTGCATAGGCTTGGCATGAAGAAACTTGGAAGAAAAATGGGCCCATTAGCATTTTTGGATCATTTGCATCAATATTGACTTTTCAAAATTCCCAAAAATTTCCCAACTTCCACAAGGCATAACTTGCTCAATTTTTAAGCTTTTCACATGTTCTTGGACATTTTGGAAAGGTCTTTGAGTCCTTTAACCAATGCTTTTGGTCCCATGTCATTTTGATTTACCAATCTCAAGTTATGGCCTTTGACTTAAAGTCCCTTTTTGTTGACTTTTGAAAATGACCTATAATGTTGAAATTGATAACTTTTTGTGAGAGCATTTCTTGGACTTGGAATATGAAGATGAGTTGTAGGAAATGTCTTTCTCTTCAAAATGAGCTTTGGATGGAATTTTTCTGATAATCCATGTGAAAGTTATGCCCTGGTCAATTTCAGTTGACTTTTTCAGCTGTCCAAATATAGCAACTTTTGCATCTTTGATGATTTCTGAGCCAAATTTTGAGAATCATGATCAAGCATTGATCAAATAATGTTTGTGGCTTCAAAATGATATGTTGACCAAAAATTTGAACTTTTGACTGTCAAATGACCATTTTGCCCCTACAGTTGACTGTAGTGCAATCTAGGGTTTTGACTGTGCAATTTTGAGCTGAATGCCTTGAAACTTGATATGAGGGTACTTGAACATCTTTGTAGGCATATGAGACTTGATTGGGCCTTTGAAAACTTCCTTTTCTTGATCAGGACACAAACCCTAGTTTTGACTGTATAGGAGACAGTTGAGCTGCACAACCCTTGGGGAATTTTGTGACCTTGACTTGACAAATCTTGATGAATATGGGAGGGCAAATTTTGGGGTACAACAAAGATGAACTGAACCAATTCAAGCAACATGAAGTTTGGGAACTGGTTCCTAGACCTGAAGGAACTAACATCATTGGGACAAAATGGATATTCAAGAACAAGTCAGATGTTGAAGGAGTTGTCACCAAAAATAAGGCAAGACTTGTTGCTCAAGGATACACCCAGGTTGAAGGGGTTGATTTTGATGAAACCTTTGCACCTGTAGCCAGGCTGGAATCAATCAGACTCCTATTGTCAATTTCCTGTCTTCTGAAGTTCAAGTTATTTCAGATGGATGTGAAAAGTGCCTTTCTAAATGGGTACTTAAATGAGGAAGCTTATGTGGAACAACCTAAAGGCTTTGTGGATCCAACCCACCCTGATCATGTCTACAAATTGAGAAAAGCTCTATATGGCCTGAAACAAGCTCCTAGAGCATGGTATGACAGGTTAACAAAGTTTCTCTCAGACAAAGGCTACAGAAAAGGAGGCTTGGACAAAACTCTCTTTGTCAAAACTGAAGGAGGGAAGTTGATGGTTGCCCAAATATATGTTGATGACATAGTGTTTGGAGGAATGTCAGAACATATGGTTAAACACTTTGCTGACCAGATGCAGGCTGAATTCGAAATGAGTCTCATGGGAGAACTAACTTATTTTCTTGGACTGCAAGTCTCACAGATGGAGGACTCAATCTTCTTATCTCAAAGCAAGTATGCTAAGAACATTGTAAAGAAGTTTGGTATGGAGAATGCAAGTCACAAAAGGACTCCTGCTCCTACTCATATAAAGCTTTCCAAAGATTCAAGTGGGGTTAAGGTGGATCAAAGTCTGTACAGAAGCATGATAGGAAGCTTGTTGTACTTAACTTCCAGCAGACCTGATATTGCCTTTGCAGTTGGAGTTTGTGCAAGATACCAAGCTGATCCCAAAGTCAGTCATATCAATCAAGTGAAGAGAATTTTGAAGTATGTAAGTGGAACTTACAACTATGGGTTGATGTATTCTCATGGCTGTGAACCAGCTCTGACTGGCTACTGTGATGCTGATTGGGCTGGTAGTGCTGATGATAGAAAAAGCACCTCTGGAGGATGTTTCTTCTTGGGAAATAATCTGGTTTCCTGGTTCAGCAAGATACAGAATTGTGTGTCTCTTTCTACTGCTGAAGCTGAATACATTGCAGCTGGTAGTAGCTGCTCTCAAATGATCTGGATGAAACAGATGCTTACTGAGTATAATGTCACACAAGATGTTATGACATTGTACTGTGACAATCTGAGTACAATCAACATTTCCAAGAATCCCATTCAGCATAGTAGGACCAAACATATTGACATACGACATCACTTTATCAGAGACCTTGTAGAAGAGAAGACAATCAAATTGGAACATGTTGCCACTGAGCTACAGCTGGCTGACATTTTTACCAAGGCTCTTGATGCAAATCAATTTGAAAACTTGAGGGGTAAGTTGGGTATTTGCCAACATGAGGAACTGTAGCAATTAATTTTGCTTAAAACAAGGGTTAAAGGAGTTATGCTTGTTCTGATTGGGTTAAAATTATATTTTCCCATTTCCTTCAATTCTTTTAAGAAGTTGAATAGACACTCCTTTTCTTCCTTCCCCTCTCGTCTCCTCATCATAACCCAGTCTCTCAATCAGAATTTTCTCTTCAGTTGCTGTTGGTCCTCTAAGACTGTCAAAATGTCTCAAACACCATCATCATCCAATACGACTATTTCAACCTCTACCTCTGATCAAGATTCTAGGACAATCTCTTCTTGTCTGGACTCTGAAGTCCTGGAGATCTCTTCTCGTAGAAAAGTGGGAACTAACCCCACCAAGGTCAAAGAGTTGAGAATAAGACATGCAGGAAAGTCCCAAGCTTCTGCCTCTGGTAATCCATCTCATCCTTCTTCTTCAGTTCCCCCTGAAATTGCAAATAGGGAAGGGTCAGCCTATGTTAATCAAGCAATAGCTAAAATTGTTTCAAGAATTCTGAACGAGAACCACTCAGTTCCTGGCATTTCTGTTCCTTTGAATCAAGAAAGTTCAAATGCTGAAACAAATCCAGATGTCTCTAAGGATGTTGAGACATCAGACAAAGAGAAGAATGCTGACATTGCTCACAAGAAAAGGAAGAAGCCCGAATCCTCTGAGTCTGATGACAGTGCTTAAAGGTTGGTTGCTGTTTGGTGGTGTTGCTGGTTGGTGCTGATATCTGGTGGAGTTTGGAAGTGTGTTCAGTTTTTTTCTCTGCTGCTGCTCTTATTAATTTTGGATAACTGTATAATCTTTATGAACATGTATCTTTGGCCCATTTGTGGCTAAAGAGGGGGAGAATATTTTGGTACCTGCTTAATTAAACATTCTATTTTTCTGCAGTCACTTATTTCTGCTGCTATCTATCTCTGATTGCTTAGGGTCTTTAGCCAAAAATCTGCCAAAGGGGGAGTTTTTAGTTGTTTAGTTATTGGCTTGCATTTTTGGTAAAATCCAAGTGTGTATGTGTGAATGTCATGACTGATGTCATAACATTCTAGTTTAGTTGTACTGATTCATTAGGTACCTTTGCAGAAAAATATTGTCATTCAGGTACTGATGTTTATAAGTGTGTATCTGAGCATTTTGCAAAATGATCACATTTTCCTAAATCAGTAGACAGGTTTTCTCAGATGTCATAACAGATGTTAAGACATCCTGTTCTGAACTAACCGGTTTTCAGTTTGGTTAATTCTGAGTTTTTTCAGGAAAATAACTCAGTCTTTCCAGAACAGAATCCTGCGTTTTCTTTGGGTTAACCTAGCTCAACCCTAACCTGGTTAATAGAGTCCTGTGACCTAGTCTTAAGGTCAAACGGAATTAACCCTAGGTTTTTGTGGAAACCCTAACTGAAGTTGCAGCTGCTATATATTCAACAGAGCTGCTGTTTTGCAAGTAATCCCTTTTTGGTCAAAAGATCATTTGTAAACTGTATAGGTTTAATTATTGTACTCCAAGCAATTATCATTGTGATAAGTGACTTGGAATAGGTTTTTAATTGTAAGGGTTATGTAGCACTCAAAGCTTTGAAGCAAGAGTGTTTGAATGTTTCTTGACTAAAGCTGTGAAGCAGAGTCAAGTTAAGTGTGTGTATCACTCAAAGCTGTGAAGCAAGAGTGGTTGTGTTGCTTGATTAAAAAGCTGTGAAGCTTAATCAAGTGTATGTTTTTGAAGAGTGTCTTCATCAATTCATTAGTCAAATTGTTTTATGTATCACTGCTGTGATTGAGGGGGAGTGAGTAGGAACTCAGGTTTAAGTTGTACTTAGATTGAAATTGCATTGGGTAGGTCTTAAGTGAAGGAGATAAACTGGTTGGTTTATTCCTGAATTAACATCTCTTATAGTGGATTTCCTCCCTGGCTTGGTAGCCCCCAGAGTAGGTGTTGTTGCACACTGAACTGGGTAAACAATTGACTGTGTTCTTTACTGTTTTTGTATTTACTGTCTTATAGAAAGTCAGATACGATGTCATAACATTAAACGTGACATTGAGTATCTGCAGCCAGAATTTCATGAACCATTATCATCGATGTGAATCTTCTCAAGCTCCATCAACTTGGAATCTAATGCATCACGAATCCAATGATAACAAACATCAATATGCTTCAACCTCGAGTGAAAGGAGGAATTCTTCGATAAGTGAATGGCGCTTTGATTATCACAAAATAAGACATACTTTTCTTTTTTCGCACCAAGTTCTATTGCAAATTTCCTCTACCATAACAAATCTTTTGAAGCTTCTACGACGACTATAAATTCGGCTTTGGTAGTAGAGAGTGCAACACACTTTTGCAACTTTGATTGCCAAGCCACGACTCCCCCGACAAAGCTCACCATATATCCCAAAGTGGATTTTTGATCATCGAAGATTTCGGCCAAATCTGAATCTGTATATCCAACCAACACAGGCTTCTTACATCCCAAAGTTAGTCTCAAATTCGAAGTGCCACGCAAATATCTCATCACCCACTTCAAGACCTCCCAATGATCTTTTCCATGATTTCAGAGATAACAACTCACCATTCCGATGACATGAGCAATATTGTGTCTTGTATAAACCATAACATACATCAAACTACCAACGGCCGATGATGAAATGTTCTTCATACTCAACTTTTATTCATCTCTAGATGGACATAGTTTATGAATAAGCTTGAAATGAGAAGTAAGTGGAATGCTCACCGCTTTAGCCTTATCCATACTAAAACTTCGAAGGACTTTCTCCACATACATTTCTTATGACAAGTACAACTTCTTCTCATTTCAATCTCGAATAATTTTAATACCAAGAATTTTCTGAGCCTCTCCTAAATCCTTCATAGCAAAAGATTCACTCAAAGTGTTTTTCAACTCTTTAATTCTTGAAATATTCTTTCCAACAATTAGCATATCATCCACATAAAACAAGAGAATAATGAAATGACCTTCGGAGAAAATCCAGAAAAACACACAATGGTCGGCCTTAGCCATCTTGTACCCATATTCAATCATCACCGAGTTGAACTTTTGATACCATTGGAGAGGTGCTTGTTTCAAACCATAAACATTTTTTTTACCAATTTTCAAATATAATCTTCTTTGCTTTTCTCTCGAAATCCATCTAGTTGCTCCATGTAAATTTCTTCATGTAGATCACCATAAAGGAAAGTCGTCATCACGTCCATTTTCTCTACTTCCAAATCAAGACTAACGGCTAGCCCAAGAACCACTCAAATAGATTGCATCATCACAACGGAAGAAAAAATCTCTCTGAATTCAACATCTTCCCGTTGTTTAAAACCTATTACCACCAAGCGATCTTTGTATCTTCTTTGAGAAGTACAGTCATCTTGCTTAATCCGATAAACCCATCTATTCTTGAATGATCTCTTACACTTTGGCACTTCACTAACTCAAAGATATTATTCTTATGAAGTGATTGCATTTCATCCTCCATGGCACCCATCCATTCCTTTTTGTTCTCATCCTCCAAAACTTCTTTAAAGCTTTCGAGTTCTCCACCATCGGTAAGAAAAACATACTCGTTCAAGGGGTATCAAACGGATGGCCTTTTATCACGAATAGACCACCTCAACTCATTAGAAGCAACTGCTTTCTCAACACTTTGCATCTCTTGATCAACCTCATTTTCAACATTATCTTCTGTAGCACCTACATCAACAATATCAATAGGATTTAAAATATTATCAACATTCAAATCCATACCTTGATTTTGAATTGGAACATCTTTGAAAGTGATAGGGGTTAAGCAATAATATTTGAGTTTGTATCAACCATTTTTTTATCTTCAAAAATTAGATCTTTATTCTCAACTTTGTCGATGTCCTCAATGGTATAATCTCCATGAATACGACATCACGACTACGAATAAGTTTCTGTTGAACCAGATCAAAGAATCGATACCCAAACTCATCAAGTCCATACCCAACAAACACACATTTCTTCAAATTCTCATCTAATTTCGATCTTTCATCCTTCAGAATATGCACACAAGCCATGCACCCAAACACCCGAAGATGGTTGTAGGAAACATCTTTACCACTCCAAACATGATTTGGAACATCAAACTTCAACGAAACACATGGAGAGAGGTTTAAAAGATGTACAAACGTGCTCAATGCTTATCCCTAAAAGTATTTCGAAAACTTTGATTGAGAAAGTAAACATCTCACCCTTTCCACCAAAGTTATATTCATTCTTTCAGCTAACTCATTCAATTGTGGTGTCTTTGGAGGAGACTTTTGATGACGTATACCTTGATCTTGAAAATATTTGTCGAAAAGGTCCAACATGCTCTCCCCCGTTATCGATTCGGATACACTTGAGCTTCTTCCCCATTTCTCTTTCAACTAATGCTTGAAACGACTTAAAGGTATCTAACATTTGATCTTTCGTCTTTAAGGTATAAACCCCTATTTTCTGAGAATAATCATCAATGAAAGTCACAAAGTAATAAAAACCACCAAGTGACTGTGTCTTCATCAGACCATACACATCGGAATATACTAAATCCAACAATTTCAATTTCCTCTTTGGTTCGAATGATATAAAGGAAACTCGCATTTGCTTACCCGCCAAACAATGCGAACAATTTCTCAACTTTGCATCGAAAACACCATACAACATATTCTTCTTTTCCAAAATGCTCAAACCTTTTTCACTCATATGACCCAAACGCTTGTGCCATAATTTTAATGATCTATCATTATCACCATTGAGCCTTTCTTTAACTTCCATTCATTGCACGAAAAAGAATTATCATATCCTTCATTATCCGACTTTCCAACGGATAAAAGATTGAATTGAAGTTTCGGAATTTGTTTCACACATTTGAGAACTAGGGTTGTTCCATTGCTAGTTTCCACACAAATATCTCCCATTCTGATGACATTAGCTTGCACATTATTTCCCATACAAACAACCCCAAAGTCACTGATCTCATAAGTAGAAAAAAGATCACGTCTTGAGGTTGCATGAGTAGAAGCACCACTATCAACCACCCAATTCATCTCATCACATTATAGATTGACATTCTCAAAACAACTATCACAAACAATAAAGAAATCATCAACAATAACAACATCTTCATTATTTTTACCTTCCTTTTTTGTCGTTTTTGTAGCTCTTCTTCTTATTTTCCCTTTCCAACTTACGACAATACCTCTTTATGTGTCCCTTTCCCAACAATGATGATACTCAATATGAGAGAATCTATTATAGCCTCCTTGTGATTTACCACGTGAAGTTTCACGATTGCTTGAACCTCTACTTTGATGTTTCTCCCTTGATTCGGTAATTAACACCTCGAAATGTGAAGAAGAACTTGTGACTTATGCCTCAACTCCTCATTCAACACACTACTTTTAGCCAAGTCCATCTAGATGATACCATTTGGAGTAGAGTTAGACATGGATGTCCTAAAAGTCTCCCAAGAATTAGGCAAAGTACCAATAAACCATAAACCATAAACCTTGAATTTCATCATCAAAAGTAAGATTCCTCTCATACAATTGATTTAAAATCCCTTGAAAAGTGTTCAAGTGAACAGTCATTGGTGAATCATCACTATACCTCAATGAAATCAATTTCTTGAACTAGAACAACTTATTGTTCCTCGTCTTTCTTGCATACAACTCCTCAAGCTTGGTCCAAAGAGAGCAAGCATGAGTCACCAAGCTCACATGATTCAAAACATTATCATCCACCCATTGACGAATATAACCAGAAATTTATCTATGCAACAAAGTCCATTCTTCATCACTCTTTCCATCAGGTTTTTCATTAGAGAAAACCGACAAGTGAAAATAAGCAAATCTTCCATTTTTCCTTTCCAAACATTATAATTGGAACCATTAAAACTCAACATCCTAGATGTGTTCGTCTCCATCGTTACACAAATCAAACCAAGACTCTAGATACCAATTGTTAGGAGGAACTAAAAAATGTAACAGAATAATTCAACAACACAATCTCTCCCAAATACCAGATGCAACGGCAATCAATAAAACACATAAAACAATGATAATGTGAAATTATATCGTATATTCTACTTGATTTACAAGCACTTTTATATTGTTTTTCATTTGTTTATGTCTTGTTATGCCAGTATTGCTATTCTATTTCAGGAACATTCTAACACAGAGCTCACATGCGAAAAAAGAACGAGAAATGGAGAAGAAACAAGGAAGATTGGACGAATGGAAGAAAAGAGCAGAAAATGAAGTTTCTAAAGCTATAGCCCTGGCTGCGGACCTATGGCCCTCGCCACACATCATGTGGCCCTCGCCACAGCTCAATTTTATGCAGCCACATATTTGTTTTCTTGCAGCCTTCTCCACACCCACCATCTCACCCACTCACCCCATGATTTTCTCAACTTCTCCGACTATGATCTCCATTATCTCCACTACCTCTCACATGATAACTTCCAACATTTCTCACTATATAAAGGACCTAACATTCATTGTTTCAGAATCCAAGTTTGTGCGCGGAAGCGCTATTCAAAGTTTTAGGCAGAAATCACTTTGTAAAAGTGGTAGTTTCTCACATCGGGGAACTACCACACCATTAGTATTAGTCCTACAATTTGTGTAATGCTTGGATCAAATCTTGCCACTTTAATAGAAGTTATTTCAGTTTCATCTTTATTTCAAGTGTCGCAATTTATTCCCAACTTTTAAAAGTTTCCTTTATTGCTTTATTATTATTATTATTATTATTATTATTATTATTATTATTATTATTATTATTATTATTATTATTATTATTATTATGATTATTATTATTATTGTCGTTTATCATTGTTAATTTAATTACCATGTTGTTCTTAATTGCAATTGTTATATTTAATTCGATTTTGTTTAACAATATGTCCTGCTAAGTTTTTTTGAGTCTAGTATGTGAGGACCATTGTTTTCAATAGGACTCAGTAACAATATTGGCTTAATTAATTAATTTGAAATTTCTATTTTGGTATTTGTTTTTAAACTCAATTTAAATAGCTTTGTCACGAGAGTGAGATGTTACTTAACACGATTTTGCCACGAGAGTGGAAAATTAACTAAGGTTCGAGCCGACACTATGAGAGCGTGGGGGTCGAACCGGATAGTAGAAACTAGGCATTAATCCTAAACACACTGAGAGCACTTTAGGATTAATTAGAAAATGTTCAGTTTTTAAAATGCGTTCTTTGATTCAAGTGGGCGAGCGAGCACAATCCTACGGTTAAGGAGCGTGACTTTAATCAAAACCAAGAGAGTGTGAGGTATCTTTAAATTAACATTTCCTACGAAATACATCTTTAGTATAATTAAAAGCCACAAGTTACATAGTCTATGAGGCACGCGAAATCCATATTCCGACCTCTCTTTTATTATATACTTCTTTAATATTATTTTAGTATTTATTTTAGTCTTAGTCTCCTCTTAATCAATCATTCATTAGTCTTAGCTTTACAAAGCAACGATAGATTACAGTAGGTTGACATTGGTCTCTCTGGGTTCGACAATCTTTTATATT
This sequence comes from Vicia faba, assembly GCA_948472305.1. Lineage (NCBI taxonomy): Eukaryota > Viridiplantae > Streptophyta > Magnoliopsida > Fabales > Fabaceae > Vicia > Vicia faba. The sequence continues at coordinate 678,025,297 of OX451736.1, forward strand.
ACTTCGATATTTCCATGCACTTGCGGATGCATCAAGTTTTTGGCGCTGTTTCAAGGGACCAACAGTCAATATTGTTATTTCTATTGTTGCACCATATAGACTAAGGCACTCTTACCTTAATTACTATGTATCACTCAAATTTTTTCTACAACTCCCATTCTCAGTTGTGATACGGGCAGAACCGACTATTTTGGAAATGCTTGTTTGCATTTTGCGTTTTGTATTCGCAAAATGTCGCGGTAAGCAAGAGTCGCCACCGACTTTTATTTTATCCAACTGGAAAGGAAAAAAGCACAGAAAAATTCCTTTTTCGAGATATTCTGAGTACGGGGGATAGATTATAGAAAGGTAAGGTATTAGCACCCTTTCTATCTGTGGTTTTCCATGGGCTCTTAGGTACTTGTTCATCATTTTAAAATTGCTTCCGTGTTTATGTGTTTTGAAAAGTTTTTGTTTTACTTCGTTCTAACCCTTGTATCAGTCCTCAAGAGTGTTACGAAGTGTTTTTGAAAACTTTGTTTGAAAAGTGTATGGTGTGAAAATTTTATTATGAGCAAGTACCTACTAGCATCTACCTACTCAAAAAAAGAATGTTTCTGTTCTTGCTTCCTTTAGACAACACTATCCCACTATTAATGAGTAGGTAGCACCGTTGTTGGAGTTGTAAGGGTCAATTCGAAAAGGGACGTACGATCACTAAAGCAACGTTAGGACGTCTTAGTAATAACCCTAATGTCTTAAGATCGTATTCGAGGCAACATTTCTGAGGAAACCTTTCTGAACTGGACTTTTGATCTTTGCTTAGACAAGAGAGCGACCACTAAAATACCCTATACTTAATGATCGTTTACCGAAGGCAACCGAAGTGAGAGTATACCCTAGGAGTGTGATCGGGACTTTATAAGTCTGTCGGGATACTAACTGCAAGTATACAGTTCAGTCGTTCTAGTTTTAAAAGATTATCGAACCCACAGAGGCTGAGGATCAATCGCATTCGATCTAATGCTACAGTTTGTCTAACTAAGCGATGAATATTCGATTTTTAGGGGAAACAGTTTAATTAAAAGTAATAGTACTAATTATACCGGTATGTGATAATCGGACTTGGGGAATTTGGTGAATCGCTTGGCCTATAAAGTATTTCGGTAAAAGCTAATTATTTAAAAACCTGAGACATACACTCTCGTGTTTATGAAATAAGTCATGCTACTAAACCTAGTGGATGCACTTTAAATTTAATAACACTTTTTGAAAACAATTTGAATTTAATTAATTTATTAAAACACTCTCGTGTATTTAAAAATCAATGCTTCGTTACCACTATCTGGGTTGAACCCCAGCTCTCGCATGCAGGTTCTTGCCTTAATTAATTTCCCACTCTCGTGGCAAAATCGTGTTAATTAACCTCTCACTCTCGTGACAAGGATAGTTAAATTAATCTTGGAAATTGGAAACCAGAAATTGTTTTATAAATATTTTTGGCCAAGGTATCACTGAATTCTTTCAGTTCTTACGGTCACATACCGGTATTAATAATTTAGCCAGACATAATTAACTTAACAGCAATACAGTTCAAAATATAATTCATGGCAATAATTGGCATATTATAAAAACTGAATGAATAATAATTGCAATATAAAAACCTGGAATCAAAGTTGCTATGGTAATCTTGAGGTATTACAATAATCCAATCTTCGAGCTTGATTTGCAATAAATAATTCGTGTTAATTCTTGAAAGAAGAATTAACACTTAAAACTAAAAGCTAAGACTTTGAATGAAAATTACAGGAACGTGAAAACAAAATTCCAAAACAAGGGAAATGGAAAATAACTGCAAAAAGAAAATAATATTTGTTCTGAGGAAAATTCTTCGACCCCTGCAGCTTTGCACTACCACACATATATATAGCAGAGGAAATGGCAGTTGAAAGTGTCTTGAGAAGAGGCTTGAGTGGCATGAAAATAGGATGCATGGTTACTGAGTGGAGGAAATATTGGAGAAGGATTCTGCCTCACGTTGCCCACGTCTCCACCAAAGCATAACGTTCCTCTTTACGCGCGTGACGGTCGTCACAGGTGGGTGACGGTCGTAATGCGCTTAAATAGCGCATTACGCTCGTCAACAATGTGTTACGAGCGTTATTTCTAGTTGGGGAGGCGTGACGGTCGTCACAGGTGCAAAAATCCAAACTTTGTATTTTTAGTTCTTTTTCTCTTTGTATATTATCTAGCCTTCTTCATGTTGTCCTTTTCCATTGGTTTGAGTTAACAAATGTTATACCTGTAAAAAGACAAATAAACTCGGAATAATCGGGGGTTAGATGACTTAATGTAATATAAAATCGGTAAAAAGCGTAGTAATTATACGATACGTTTTCTCGTTATCAAATTCTCCCATACTTAAACCTTTGCTTGTCCTCAAGCAAATAGTCATTCAAAAGGTCAGACAAGTTTTGTCAAGCGCATATGCATGACATACCTTGGATTTTTAAAGCAATTTCGGGAAATCCTCATCGGTTCGGCCAATACTTGACTGAAACACTAAAGATATGCTAATAACACAAGCAATAAGCTTAGTCGTAGGCTTCCATTTAAAATGAGCTATCCAACAGTTCCGTTATAATTCTGCCCAGAGTTCCTCGTATCTATTTCACCCGGTTTCGTTCTGGCGCAATCACATTAAGCCCTTTGTCTTAGCACGCACGTAGTGGAGTAACCGGTTAGTGACTTTGATCCTTTTAGCACGGGGTCTGGTACATGAATGTGGCAACCCTACATATGTTATCCAAGTTGGAGGTTGTGGGGGATCGGGCTGTAGTACGCCCTACTGAGTTCAGAACCAGATACCTCTGAACCAACCAACACTGGATTCCTTCATTATTTGCTCAGCTCTTATATGTGACCGTATATTTTGGTGCACAAAATTTCTTTTCTTTTAGCAGCGAGATAGGAAGGATATTTTTAGAATCAGGCGTCAAACACTTATATTCATCGATTCACCACGTGGTTTGTGTCAAGACGGTGCTGACTGCTAGTATAAACTACTAGGGGTTACTATAGAACTAAAAACTCTAGATGTCGGTATAATGGTTATTGAAACGGATCGCGTAAATAGGAAGTCTATGGTGTCATAACCGTATCAATCTTGTTATGTCGTTTTCGGCTTCCTCAACTGGGATTTCGTTAAAATAGGTATGTCGGGCTAATGCGAAGATAAAAAATTTCGGTATGGCTAAATAAAGCGAAGAATTTGAATCGAGACATATCGTAAAAATTTACTAGTTTATAAAAGATGGAAAGGTACCTCTCCCACACTAAATCTGACATTGTCCTCAATGTTGCGGTATATAGGCGGGGAAGTACAATTACAAAAACAAACAGAAAGGAAATGAAACCAAAAAAAAAAGTAAACTACATAGAAAATAAAGAAAAACTACTAGTGACCACGTCCTCTACTCCTGGTGCGAGAGCGTCTGGTAGGAGTGGCTTCTGTGTCAGTATCTTGGAAACCAAGGGTGTTGACGTCCATCCTTAAGGCATTAAGCTCTGACAAGGCCTCATCTAACCTCTCATTCATGTTGTGCTGCCCAATCAAGATCTGAGCGTTTTGAGCGCACAGATACTCATATTGCTCCTTCTGTCTTCTTTCAAGCGCTGCGCTCATTTAAAAATTGTAAAAAGTAGACTTGTTTAAAATGAAATCATAAACTGCCTAGAAACATAAAACACAAGGTAAAAATAAGTGTTGATTCTGCTGCTTCATCCCAGTCGCGTCTTCAAGTCTTCGAAAGCTGCATGTATGTAATAAAATTGTTCCATAGTTATATCAGTTAAGCTTATCACGTCCATACGCATACCCTTCAACTCGTTCTTGATTCCATTGATGTCCGTCTGATAAAAATCCAGCGTAGAAAAGATTTTATTAAAATTTTCAGCATATTCCCCTTTTGTTATTGCAGGGGCATCAACTTCCTCTACGATGTTGTTACCATCATGGTAACCAGGAGGGGTCTCGGGGTCACTCTCATCAGACATTATGGTATCATAAACTTGGTAGGATTGGGGTATCTCAGGTGTCGAAGGGTGGTCGGGAGGGTTAAGCTCCTACAGCCAATTGTCGCGATTTTGGGCACTTGTTTTGGCATGGTTAGGAAGTGTAAATACTGTGACTACTTCGTCCCTTATCAAGTAATCGAAGGGTGAAGGACCTAGGTTACCTATTATTCGTAGGTGGAAACAAAAATCAATGTTTATAGGGCGGATTGAAACAAATTGTGTGCACCTATGTAGCTGGTATCTAAGTCCGAGGGCGTTAGCAATCATGGTAACAAGGCCTCCTATGATGATTGGCTCGCTAGGGTTCTCAGCAATGCGGGTAAATGTCTGCATCAGGAATGGCACTGCATTTACAGGTCGGCCCTGGGTCATGCACTGCAGCAAAAATATCTCATCTTTAGATACGGCAGTGCGGTTCTGTTCTTTTCTGAAAATGGTATGTGCTAGAATCTTATGGAAATAGCGGATAGCAGGGTTGTGTATTTCATTATTATCCATGCTATCCTGCTCAGGGTGGTCATTCCCGGTTTAAGTCCCCCAAAAGTAGTCTAGCTCAAAATCCATCAACTCTGCCTGGGTGGTAGAAAATGCAAAAGGTCCGCAAGGGAATCCTAGAAGGTTGGCTAATTCTTTATGGGTATAAGCAAATTCAATACCAAACAACCCGAAGGCTATAAATCCCTTTCTAGTTCCGAAACCGCGCTCGGGTATATGAACTAAAGAGCTCAGAAACTCAAGGGTGAGCTCGCGATATGTAACAAACCTAGATTTAATGTGGGCTTTTTCCACCCCAGCTGGCTAAAAAGATAATGGACACTATCCTTAATGCCTAAAGTGTCCATTGGTGGTTCATCATAATATAAGGTCATACCAATATTTCTGTGTGATAATTCCTCAAACCTCCTCATTTGGTTCCTACCTCTAAAAGTGGTTTCCATAGTAAATAGCAAAGGGGGAAAGCAAATCAGGGGAGAAGGTAGGATAGAAAAAGACTTTTTCAGAAAACCTGTAAAGTTGATTGAAAATCAGCAGCAGTTGTAAAAATTTTTTTTTAGAAAAGATGAAAAAGAAAATAATGAAAATAATGCTTTAAAAGAAAACGGATATAGAAACGGAATAGAAAGTTAAAGACAAAAACAAACAGAAACAAATAGATGGGTCGCCTCCCACGCAGCACTTTGTTTAACGTCATAAGCCTGACGAACAGGAGTGCAAGCACTCATGGTGGTTCTCTCGAGGATGACTCCTCGGTTGAACTTTTAGTAGTTGTCATTTTCCATGGCCACTTATCAAGCCATCTCACATATCCCTCACCTTTTCTTTTCTTTCTTCTGTGGGGTGATTCATTCTTCTAAACTTGTGGTGGTGGTTCTGGATCTATCCTAAGTATCAACTTTTCAAGTTTGGGCTTAGTGATTTCATCCACCACCTCAAAGGTTAACCTTACCTTCTTAACAGTAATTATATCCCTAGTTTCACGGTCCTCTAATTTTCTCTTTTTATGCAAGACTTCCAACAAGGGTGCATTAGTGTGGATATTTTCCAATACCTCCACATACGTTTTAGATTTGGAGTCTATCTGAGCTTCCATAAAACTTTTCGAGAAAGGAAATGGTGGGGTATAGGGGTGACGCATAACAATAGGTGCTCCCTTTTCTACCTCTTCTAAAACCTCCCTTTTAGATGGTGTTGGAGGATTTTTCTTAATCTTTACTCTTTCCTCGTCTGAACTCTCCTCATCCACATCATCACTCTCCTCAACCTCATTATCGCTCTCCTTAGGATTTTCAACTTGTTTTTCACTACTGGTTGTTACAACATCCAATTTCTCCTCAGGGAAGGGTCCTAGAGGGTTTTGTTCAAGCTGGGCGATTTGGGTCTCTAAGGCTATGTTGTGGGTCGCGAGCGAGTCAACCACAGTGGTCAGTTACCTAAGGTTTTCACTGTTTTGAAGACTTTGTTTTCTAAACTCTTCGTTCTAGACAATTTGTGTCTCTACAAAGTGCTCCATCAGAGATTCTACCCTAGAGTGAATTAGCGTCGCGTCGGAATCCTCCATTGATGTTTCAAAGTCGAAATCATGCGATTCTTCTGATTCTTCAAATTGAATTAGAGTCGCATTTTGTGTTCCCGTAAAGCGCTTTGTCATCATTGATATTTCATTAAAATTTCCCATTAATATTTCGAGGTCGGATTTATAGGATACTTGCGTCTCCTCGAAATATTGGGTGTAGTGATTGTAGGGGAAATTTGGTTGAGGATAAGTTTGGTTGGATCTATAATATTCTTGCGATTCCTCAAAATTTTGGGATTGATAATTGGAAAGGTAATTCGGGTGAGAATGAGTCTGTGATGCATTGAAATTCTCCAATAGTATTTCGAGGTCGGATTTATGGAATTCTTGTGATTCCTCGAAATACTCAGAGTGGGGGTTGTAGAAAAATTTTGGGTGATACATAGTAATTGGGACAAGATTCGTAGATGCAAAGACTCGCTTCGGGAGTGAGTATTTGGCATACAAATCGAAAGAGGGTTTATGTTGCCTAGTCTAAACATGCAACAAAAGGATCGTACTTAATTGATTAATCAGTCCCCGACAACGGTGCCAAAAACTTGATCGGGACTTTATAAGTCTGTCGGGATACTAACTGCAAGTATACAGTTCAGTCGTTCTAGTTTTAAAAGATTATCGAACCCACAGAGACTAAGGATCAATCGCATACGATCTAATGCTACAGTTTGTCTAACTAAGCGATGAATATTCGATTTTTGGGGGAAACAGTTTAATTAAAAGTAATAGTACTAATTATACCGGTATGTGATAATCGAACTTAGGGAATTCGGTGAATCGCTTGGCCTATAAAGTATTTCGGTAAAAGCTAATTGTTTAAAAACCTGAGACATACACTCTCGTGTTTATGAAATAAGTCATGTTACTAAACCTAGTGGATGCACTTTAAATTTAATAACACTTTTTGAAAACAATTTGAATTTAATTAATTTATTAAAACACTCTCGTGCATTTAAAAATCAATGCTTCATTACCACTATCTGGGTTAAACCCCAGCTCTTGCATGCAGGTTCTTGCCTTAATTAATTTCCCACTCTCGTGGCAAAATCGTGTTAATTAACCTCTCACTCTCGTGACAAGGATAGTTAAATTAATCTTGGAAATTGGAAACCAGAAATTGTTTTATAAATATTTTTGGCCAAGGTATCACTGAATTCTTTCAGTTCTTACGGTCACATACCGGTATTAATAATTTAGCCAGACATAATTAACTTAATAGCAATACAGTTCAAAATATAATTCATGGCAATAATTGGCATATTATAAAAACTGAATGAATAATAATTGCAATATAAAAACCTGGAATCAAAGTTGCTATGGTAATCTTGAGGTATTACAATAATCCAATCTTCGAGCTTGATTTGCAGTAAATAATTTGTGTTAATTCTTGAAAGAAGAATTAACACTTAAAACTAAAAGCTAAGACTTTGAATGAAAATTACAGGAACGTGAAAACAAAATTCCAAAACAAGGGAAATGGAAAATAACTGCAAAAAGAAAATAATATTTGTTCTGAGGAAAATTCTTCGACCCCTGCAGCTTTGCACTACCACACATATATATAGCAGAGGAAATGGCAGTTGAAAGTGTATTGAGAATAGGCTTGAGTGGCATGAAAATAGGATGCATGGTTACTGAGTGGAGGAAATATTAGAGAAGGATTCTGCCTCACGTTGCCCACGTCTCCACCAAAGCATAACGTTCCTCTTTACGCGCGTGACGGTCGTCACAGGTGGGTGACAGTCGTAATGCGCTTAAATAGCGCATTACACTCGTCAACAATGTGTTATGAGCGTTATTTCTAGTTGGGGAGGCGTGACGGTCGTCACAGGGTGTGACGGTCGTCACAGGTGCAAAAATCCAAACTTTGTATTTTTAGTTCTTTTTCTCTTTGTCTATTGTCTAGCCTTCTTCATGTTGTCCTTTTCCATTGGTTTGAGTTGACAAATGTTATACCTGTAAAAAGACAAATAAACTCGGAATAATCGGGGGTTAGACGACTTAATATAATATAAAATCGGTAAAAAGTGTAGTAATTATACGATACGTTTTCTCGTTATCAGAGTGCGCATGTGCGAGTGATTTGATTTCAATTATTATCTTTGCACATTTAGGGTTTGCTAACCATTTTAAAATTATCATACATTCTTGTCATGCAATCCTATTATCATACATCTAACAGTTAATATTTGCGAAAATTAAAATGCGGAAAATAAAACTACGCTATTACAAGGCTTCGGGGAGGGGGATTAATTACATAGCCAAAAACCCGCAAAACGATAAATAAGCGAAAAGTCCTAATTAAACTATTACATCCCATGAGCAGTTACATTAATATTTGAAAAAAATAATAAACGCGCGATGAATCGAGAACGAGAAAAAATTAGGGTTTTGAACCCATCTAGACCTAATTAGAAGAAATGTCATTTTGTTTTTGTTTTTTATTATTTTTGAGAAAAATAAGATTTTAATTAAATAAATACAAACCTAATTACTAATTAATTTAAATTAATAAAAATAATTAATTTTGACCTATTTTTATATTTTGGTTATTTTAAGAAAAGAAAACAAAAATTAAATCAACCAACCCTAATTTTCTAATTTATTTTAAATTATTTACAAAAGGTTAAAATTGCCCTAGAATTAAATTAAACTAATTAAATTAATTTTGACAAAAATATATAAAAAACCTAAATTTGATGAAATTGATTTTTATGAGTTTTTTGTATAAAAAAGAATTAATTTGTGATGTAGAAAATAATTTAAACAAAATTAAATAAATAAAAGAAATATAGAAGGAAGGAAAGAAATGGGCTTGGTATCAAAAGTAAAAGGGTGGTGTCAATAAGCCCAATATGCCTTGGTCCACGTTGACCTTTCTGATTCCACGTTGCAAGTTGACTAGGGTGAATTGTAGACCTTCAAATGATGGCCTTTGGATCAAGCTTGTGGGAAATATGATGGTTGAAAGATGATGGAGTATGGTAGTCTCCTTGCCTGTATATGCGCCTGATCATGCAAGAAATAAAATTATGAAATAATATGGGGGACCTGGGATTCAAACCCAGGCCCTTTGGCTTCTGACCATAGCGTGCTTGCCAGCTGGGTTGGCTGGTTCTTTTGTTTCTGAAATAAGAAATAATCATTATAATGGGAAACAAGATAGTGGATATAAAAAACACGCGCAATTTGAATGGGCCAGTCAGGCCACGCCACGCCATCATCGTCTCCAGCGTCCGTCGTCTTAAGTAAAAAAACTTTTACCTACAGACGTTCTCTGTAGGTATAGCCCCTGCATATTTCCAGAACCTCATACAAGCATGGTAAATGAATTCCAGTGGTACCAATCAACTCGTGGCAACCTCACGAGCATCATGGTACCACTCTTCGTGGCCAATTGTCCCTGCAATCAAAATCCCTAAAAACGAAACCTAAACCCTAATCATGGCAAATCTCTGTATGGCTAACAAAAATGCAATTAATTAATACCATTAGCTTGCAAATGTATCAAAGATTCAGAATATATTCATAACATATGCTAACAATGCCAGAATTATGAGATTTGATTTCAAGAAAACATGGAGTTCGTGGGAGACTTACAGTGCTTATCTGGGCATGAAAATGCTTGTTGATGATTGGGATAGACTCCTTGAATGACCAACAAGTGAATGGCGTGCTTGGAATGGCTTGAAAGTACCTGGAACTATGAAATCAGATTGCCACTTTTCTTGAGTTTTTGCAAATTCTTTCTCAGCTTCTCACGCCTTCAACCCTTATGCTTTTGCTTTGGATTTGTTCTATATGTACTATTTAGTGAATTAGGGTTACAAGCTTGCACCAAATATTTTTCAATTAAGGTGATTGAATCATGATTTGATTCTTATTCAAATATTTCTAAATCAAGCAAAACTCAATATTTTTGTGTACAAACAAGCCTTGCACCATTTGATCCCATTGCCAGCTATTCATGGACCGGAAATATGCACAAAATCTCAAGGTTTAAATGATTTTGACATTTTCATGATTTTATTTTGATTTAATTTGATTTAAATGAAATAAAAATCAAAATAAATGACAAAAATAAAATAAAGGCAAGTGGGATGGATCATGGGTCGTGGATCATATTGTCAACTCAATGCAAGCACAAAAAGTTGGGCCCATTTGACAAAAATTGCAATTTGAGACATATTTGACTTTTGGCAATTTTACAAAAAAGGTCAACTTCACCAATGCATAACTTCCTCAATTTTGACCTTAGAGATGTGTTCTTGGAATTTTTAGAAATCTCAAGATTTCCTATAAGCAACCCTTTTGGTCTCATCTCAATTGAGTCTTCCATGTTCATGTATGAAGCTTTGACAAAAAAGGTGTTTCTATTGACTTTTCAAAGTGACCTATAATGTCCAAATTTATATCTTCTTGTGAGTGCATTTTTTGAACTTTGGAGCTGAAGATGGATTGTAGGGAATTGAATCCTCTTCAAAATGAGCTTTGGATAGGTCATTTATGATAAAGTATGAGAAAGTTATGCTCGGTCAAATTTGAGTTGACTTTTCCTATAAAACCCTAATTTGGCAACTTTTGGGTTTTGATGAATTGTGAGCAATCCTTGGGGAATCATGATCAACCCTTGATCCAATGATGAATAATACTTCAAAATGAGGATGTTGACCAAAAATCTTGAAGTTTGACTGTATGTGGGCCACAGTTGACTTTAACCCTAGCACAATCGATTTTCAGGCTTTTGAGCAATTGAATGAGCAAACTTTCTCTGCAAGGCTTGAAACTTGACACAAATGATCTTGAGAAAATTTTAGGACAATAGTGAGAATTTGAGACCCTTTGGACCCAAACATCTTGATGCAAACTGAAACCCTAATCTGAGGTAGACTGCCTTAGGATAGGGTTTTCCTGGTCAACCTTTGGACTACCTTGAGAAATTTGAGGACCTCACTTGACATGTATTTGAGAAATATGGGAGGGAAAATTTTGGGGTACAACAGCTTCCCCTGTTCAATCTTCTTAAACCTGAGGATGTAGATTGGCTTGTTTGCCTTTCGTGATCCGGGGGTGGAAGATGATTGAACACTAGAGTGCCCAGAAATTTGCACTCACATGAAGTGGTATCCGTCTTGCGATGTCGGGAATGGGCTTATAGACGCCATTTGGAATTTGAAGTCGGAAGATGCACTTAAAGATGCCATCAGAAGAAGTGTCGATCGCATAAGAGATTCCTTTGCGAGAACCCGTATACCTGTCATTGAGGAGGACTACGCCGGGGAATGCTGGTCTCTGTCATGGTAGAAATAGAATTTTAGGAGCTTCAGTCGTTCGTTATTCTACTGGGGAATCATCTCTCTGTCGAGGAGGTGCAAGTGAACTGCTATCTGGTCGATTCCAGGCTTCATAATGACTTACTGGGGGGATGAGATTAAACTTGTTATCTGGTCGTTCTCCAGACTTCACAATTTCTCAATTCTTATATGGTCGTAATCCAGGCTTCAGAAGGAATTAAGTTGTTATCCGGTCGCCTCCGGGCTTCAACTTGAATTTAAGGCACACTAATATCCGGTCGATTCCGGGCTTCTTAGTAATTGGCCAAGTAAACTGCTATTTGGTCGAAATCCAAGCTTCACAGTGTCTCATATTGTTATCTGGTTGGGTCCATGCTTTAGTGTCGTTTGCTGTTATCTGGTCGAGTCCAGGCTTCACAGCATCCTATACCATTATTTGGTCGAGTCCAGGCTTCACGGTATTTGGAGAAATCAAGATACTATCCGGTCGAGTCCGGGCTTCATAACTTGTGTTAAAGATATACCACTATCTGGTCAAGTCCAGGCTTCATGGTTCTTTGTTGTTATCTGGTCGAGTCCAGGCTTCACAACATCCTATACCATTATCTGGTCGAGTCCTGGCTTCACGGTATTTGGAGAAATCAAGATACTATCCGGTCGAGTCCGGGCTTCATAACTTACGTTAAAGATATACCACTATTTGGCCGAGTCCAGGCTTCATGGTGCTTTGTACTGCTATTTGGTCGATTCCAGGCTTCACAGTAATTTGCTGGGGATTCAACTATTTTTCGGTCGATCTCCGGGCTGCATAGTATGATGGAGAAATCAAGATATTATCCGGTCACATCCGGGCTTCATAACTTGAATTGGAACATAAATCTTAGCATTGATTTGACTGTACCAGAGAGCTTGTGAGAATTTGATTGTATCTTTCCCTGAAAGGTAAAGAGTTAGTCCTATGTAATATCATGATGTATGCCATGTATTGAGTAATGATGTTCTCAAAATAAATGAGATTGTGTTGTATGATGTATATGCGTATGCCATGATGTATGGATATGCAATGTTCTTGTGATGTTCTCTAGCTGGGAAGAATAAATCCTGGACTGCTGTTGGAGAGTTCAAGGAGTTAAGTTCTTCGCGCTCGCTGGGGATAACGACCGAGGATGAATTGAGAATAAATTGGCGGGGGAATACCCTGCTGGAGAATAAACTGGCGAGAAAATGGCTCTGTGGGGAAGAGAGATACTCTGCTAGAAGAGCTGTTAATTTTGAGAAATCACCTCGGCTGGGGATGAATTATTGTCGTTGGTGATAATAAACCCTTGTTGGGGACTGAGTTTCTGCTTGTGGAAGAAATAAACTCCACTGGGGATAATCTTCTAGTGTCGGTGATAGATAAGCTCTGCTTGGGGAGTATTTTGCCGACTCATTCGCGATTATGAACTTCGGTTGGGGAGAGCTAACACCATTGTCTTTGGATATCTTTTACCCTTAGGGGAGTGTATGTACCTTTATTTATATCCTCAAGTTGGCTCTATCCCTGTACCTGGTGGGTAACGCAACTGTAAGGTTTGGACACTTCTGTTTACCCCTGTTCCTGGAATTACGAGTAATTGTCTCTTGTTTCGCATGTAAGTATTTATGAACAACGATTATTTTCAAATGCATATATCAAAAATGAATCATTGGACGTTCTTGCAAAACAAAACCGAAAAAGAAAAACAATTTTTTTGGAATTTTATTGTAAAATGAATTGTATTGATCCTTGAAGTTGGCCTGTAATAGGCGTTTTGTACAAGAGGCTGACGTCCTAGTAAAAGAACGCCGCCGAAAGATAGAAATTATACAATTTGTGAAAAAGAAAAACAGCTATGTGAACAATCCCACTAGGTTCCAACTCTGCTATTGCCTTTATATCTTCGAGCATCTCATCACTTTACTACTTGGTCGAAGGTAGATCAGATTGATTGGCGCCGTCCGAGCTTGATAGTCGATACCGAAGTCTGGTTGCAAGATGATCCAATGAGACATAGTGTTACGCTTCAATCCCTAATTTTTGCCTGGACTGCCCTTTCGGGTTTTCAGTCCACCGGGATACCCTTTTTTGCCCAATTCGCCTTTTCAGGTTTTCGACTTTCCGGGTGTATAGTTTTTTTATTTTCATCCCTTACTTTTGCTCGAACCCTTTTGGTTCGCCGGGAAGCCCTTATTTTTGCATAGGCCAGTCAACCTAGAGGGTCTTTGATTATGCGTAGTATTTTTTCACTATGTCTGCATTGACGGGGTGAGGAAGGTCGTCACCATCCATGGTGGTTAGAGTCATAGATCCTCCTGAGAAGATGTTCTTAACCACAAATGTCCCTTCATAAGTGGGGGTCCATTTTCCCATGGGATCACCTTGTGGCAGTATGATGCGTTTGATCACTAGATCCCCAACTTGATATCCTTGTCATCTGACTTTCTTGTTAAAAGCCTTGATCATTCGCTTTTGATACGTCTGACCATGACAGATAGCAGTAAGTCTCTTTTCATCGATTAAGTTTAACTGATCAAGCCGAGTCTGGATCCAGTCGTCCTCGCTCAAACCTGCATCCTTCATAATACGGAGAGAGGGTATCTGGACCTCAATGGGTAAGACTGCCTCCATGCCATATACCAAAGAGTAGGGAGTTGCCCCTATCGAAGTCCGTGCTGAGGTGTGATACCCATGAAGAGCGAATGGTAACATCTCATGTCAATCTTTGTATGTCACCGTCATCTTCTGCACAATCTTCTTGATGTTCTTGTTAGCCACTTCAACAGCCACATTCATCTTCGGCCGATAGGGAGAAGAGTTATGATGTTGTATCTTGAATTGTTTGCAGAGCTCGGTGATCATCGTGTTGTTGAGATTTGTACCATTGTCCATAATGATCCTCTCTGGTACACCATATCGACAGATCAGATTGTGTCAGATGAACCGCGCCACGATGTTCTTGGTTACTGTAGCAAAAGAAGCTACCTCAACCCACTTCGTAAAATAATCAATTGCTACCAGAATAAAACGATGTCCATTGGACACAGTAGGTCTAATCTCGCCGATCATATTGATGCCCTACATTGCAAAGGGCCAAGGAGCCATCAAAATGTACAGAGGAAATGGAGGTACATGCACCTTATCAGCATAGACTTGGCACTTATGACAGATCCGAGAATGCTGATAACAATCGGCTTCCATAGTAGACCAATAATATCCTGCCCGTAGGATTTTCTTTGCCATGGTATGTCCACTGGAATGAGTTCCGAAGGTACCTTCATGTAACTCTGCCATGATCCTTTCCGCCTTGCTCTTGTCTACACGCCGCATTAGGGTTGAATCATGGTTACGCTTATAAAGAATCACATTACTAATGAAGAACTTCGCAGTGAACCTTCTCAGAAACTTCTTATCATTAACAGATGCACCCTCAGGGTACTCTTGAGCCTCAAGATACCTCTTTACCTCATGACACCAGGGTTTATCTGCTACCTCTTCCGTCTCAATGTCACAGCAATGTACGGGTTTGTCCAACCTCTCGATGGTAATCTGGGGAGCTTCATTGTCCCATCTGACCTTGAACATAGAAGACATGGTAGCTAGCACGTCCGCTAACTGATTCTCCTCTCTGGGGAAATGTTTAAAGGTTATCTCCTCGAAGTGAGGAAGCAATGTCAGTACATACTCCTTGTAAGGAATAATATTTGGGTGCTTTGTATCCCATTCGCCTTTGATCTGACTGATCACTAAGGCAGAATCTCCGAATACACTCAAGAATTTAATCCTCAGGTCAATAGCAGCTCGAAGACCCAGGATGCATGCCTCGTACTCCGCCATATTGTTGGTGCAGTTAAAACATAATCGGGCGGTGAACGGAGTATGATAGCCCTCTAGAGATATGATCATAGCGCCAATACCATTACCCAACACGTTCGAGGCTCCATCAAAATACATAGACCATCGGGATCCTTCCTCAGGTCCTTCATCCGGTCTGAGTTCTTCACAGTCGGTCACCAACATGATGTTCTCATCCGGGAACTCAAAACTCATGGATTGGTAGTCGTCCACGGCCTGATGTTCCAAATGATCCGCCAATACACTCCCCTTGATTGCTTTCCGGACAAGGCAGACTTTTCGAAGATATACTTGATCGGATCCATCTTTGATATCAATATGGTAGTGTTGTACCCCAAAATTTGCCCTCCCATATTCTTCAAGATTTGCAAAGAACATACTTCAAAATCTCCCAAGAGTTGCACAGTTCAAGGGCCTCCTAACAGTCAAAAGCTAGGGTTTTGGTTCTGGCAGAGAAATTGAAGTTTTCAAAGGTCCAAACAAGTCCCACATGCCTATAAACATTTTCAAGTATCCTTATGTCAAGTTTCAAGACTCACAGCACAAAATTGCACAGTCAAAAACCCTAATTGCTCAACAGTCAACTGCAGGGGCAAAATGGTCATTTGACAGTCAAAAGTTCAAATTTTTGGTCAACATCTTATTTTGAAGCCACAAACATCATTTGATCAATTCTTGATCATGATTTTCAATGCATGGCTCAAAAAGTCTCAAGATGCAAAAGTTTCCATATTTGGACAGTTGAAAAAGTCAACTGTAACTTGACCAAGGCATAACTTCCACATGGTTTATCAGAAAAATTGCATCCAAAGCTCATTTTGAAGAGAAAGACATTTCCTACAACTCCTCTTCACACTTCAAGTCTAAGAGATGCTCTCACAAAAAGTTATCAATCTCAACATTATAGGTCATTTTCAAAAGTCAACAAAAAGGCACTTTAAGTCAAAGACCATAACTTGATATTGGTAAATCAAAATGACATGGGACCAAAGGAATTGGTTAGAGGATTTCAAGACCTTTCCAAAATGTCCAAGAACATGATCAAAGCTTAAAAATTGAGCAAGATATGCCTTGTGGAAGTTGGGAAATTTTTGGGAATTTTGAAAAGTCAACTTTGCTTCAAATGCCTCAAAATTGCTAATGGGCCACATTTTCTTCCAAGAATCATTATCCAAGAGCTATGCACGACCATTTGACCCAAAGGGGATTTATTTCATCATTTTTTATTATTTATTTGAATTTTTATCACCATTAATTCATTTAATTAAATAAAATATGACAAAAATACTCAAGCATGCATTTTAAATCTTTTTATGCAGCTAATAGGTCTATCATAACTCCAAGATTTCGTGCACACTCAATTTGGAAAGATTTGGCCATGATTGGTATCAAAAAGGGCATGGAAAAGATTGAAAAAGATCCATGGAAATCAAATCTCAAAAAAAGCTCAGAACCCAACCCTAATGCTCAGAACCCAAAAAGCTGCGCCCAAACCTGAATACACACTTTGCATTTTTTGTGAAAAAGTTGAAAACTGAAAACACACATAGAGCGTGATTCAAAGCTTATAATCAATTCCAAAAGCTTTCTGAGGCCTTCCTGAACGTCACTCAATCTTTTTCCAGTCCTCACGCATAAAGAAGTGGTAGAACAAAGTCCAATTTTCTCAAACTTTTCTCATATTCGTGTTCTGATTTATATGCCATATTCATACATTCTAATGCTTGTTTTACACTAATATGGACTCACTGAAACTGATGGCACCATTGAATTGGATTAATATTGCTTGTATAAAGAATTGCCATGGCTATTTTTTAGGGTTTCAGGAACCATGAATTGGGGCTTTACGTTTGAGGAAAAATCAGGCAACAAGACCTATGCCATTAGAATCAGAAGCTTCATGCGAATCAATCCCACTAGTCGCGCTCTTTTTATGTTTGCGTATGGCTTAATCGCTATTTTCATGTTCTTCATTTAGTGGGGGTTTAAAACCCCCGCTATCTCTTTTATATTTTTTCAGGTGAAAACGAAGCCAGGGAGAAGAAGATGAGTTGTTAGTTGATGGTTGGCTGATTCAAACATTGGCGCCCTTTTTTTATTATTCCACTAACGCGTGTTTTTTCTCTTTTATTGATCATCGCTCATTAAATAAACAAAGTAACACCCTTGGCCTGTTGGTAGCTGCGTTGTCACACAAGCATTGGGATCTGGGTTCGATTCCCAGGTCCCCTCCCTTCCTCAATATTGTTTTGTTTAACGTATTTCCATGCAGCGTTCCCTTCAGAAGTCCACCATGCACCCTACGTTCAAACTGGCCACGCGTCCCACAACATCAATCCAATGGCCATGATCTGGAGTCCATCATACGCATCAGTCACCACGCCCATATGCAAGCCAGAAAAGTCAAAAGGGCCTCCTTCAAATGGGCCAAATTACTGCGCATACACCTCCTACTGGGCCAGAAAACCCCCTATGGTTTGCATTTTTCTTCTTTTTTTAATTCCTTTTTTTCTTTTGATTAATTATTTTATTTAATTCCATAAAAATAATTTTATAACACACAAAATAACAAAAAAATCAGAAAAGACAAAAAATAAAAATATATTTTATTTAATAGTTTTTGTAAATAAATTTTATTAACTAATTTAGTCCTAATCTTAGGTTTAATTTTAATGTTTTTTTTAAAACTAAAAAATGTAGAAATTAGGGTTTTAATGCTTTTATTCTTTTTTTCTTTTCTTTTACCATATTTAATTATTAATTATTTTGTAAATAAATTTATCATTAAATAATTAGGTTAAAACTAGGTACAACTTAAACATTTTTTTAATAAATTAAAAATAGTGTAGAAATTAGGGTTTTTAATTTCAATTTAATTCTCCTTAAATTCCATAAATACAAAAAACTCCAAAAAAATTCTTTCTTTTAATTAATTTCATAATTTCAATTCAATTTCTTTAAAAGGGTCCAACGCCCTCGCTTTCGATTATAATTCCGTTTCGCGCGCTTATTTTGTTCCTTTTTTTTATATAAATTTTATGTACTTGCCCCAAAGCCTTGTAATAGATTAATTAGGATATTTATCTTTTCGCATCTTATTTTATTTCAAATCGGGTCTTGGATTAATTTGGCGATGTAGACCCGCGCCTTTGTAATAGCGTAGGACTTTTAAATCTCGCATCTTTTAATTGTTAATAACCACATGAAAGAATGAATGCCAAAAATAAAAACAAAGCGTAGATCACCAATGCATGAACAAGACAAATATAACTGAACACGACACACAATTCACACACCACCCCTAGGGTACGTCTCACTGTTGCCTTGCCCCTTGAAATGTGATCGTCGAGTAGAGGATGTTTTAGTAAGTCCTCATGTCCATGAACATGGCATGGGGGTAGCTTCTAAGGTGTCTTCCTATTGCTCTGGTGACCACACTGTCCCTAAAACCTCGAATTGACCCGAACACCTCCAACGGTGGTGCTACCTACCTCTCAATGGTGGGATGGCACTACTTTAAGGACATTTACACAGACTAATTCCTTAGGGTAGGTAGATGACTCGTAGATACTTGCTCTAAATTCAAAACAAATCAAAAACTTCTTTTCACACCGACACTTTGCAAAAAGATTTCAAAAACAACTTTTCAAACACTCTTGAGAGCTGATACAAGAGTCGAACTGAAATTTTCAAAGAAACTTTTTTCAAACCCACTCACACTTTGAAAAGCAAACAAACATTTTGAAAACACAATGAGCAAGTATCTAAGAGCCCATGGATAACCATGGATAGAAAGGGTGCTAACACCTTCCCTTTCTATAAATCTACCTCCCGAACCGAGAGCAATCTCTATAAGGAATTTTTCTGTGCTTTTGTCCTTTCCATTTGGAGAAAATAAAAGACGGTGGCGACTCTTGCTTCTGCGAAATTTCGCGAACCAGCGTTAAACAGTCAGTTCCAGATCCACCAATCATAGGTAGCGTGAGTCAACATATACTATCTCAGCCGGCGAGCAGCCCATGCCAAAGTGCAGCAAGTTTTCTCGAGCAGTGAGTATCGGGTCTCACAGTCGGTAAACTTTTTGCTAAGGTAGTACATAGCATGCTCTTTTCGGCCAGACTCGTCATGCTGCCCCAGCACGCACCCCATTGAATTATCTTGCACTGTCAAGTATAAGATCAAAGGTCTTCCTTCAACTGGAGGCATCAGAATTAGTGGCTCCTAGAGATATTCTTTGATCCTTTTGAAAGCGGTCTGACATTCATCATTCCATTTTACCACTTGATCTTTCTTCAGCAGCTTGAAGATTGGCTCACAAGTAGCAGTCAGGTGTGAAATGAATCGGGAAATGTAATTTAGACGTCCCAAAAAGCCTCTAACTTCTTTTTCTGTGCGGGGAGCTGGCATCTCCTGTATAGCCTTTACTTTTGCAGGATCCACTTGTATACCTTTATCACTAACAACGAAACCCAGCAGCTTACCAGACCTTACCCCTAAGGTGCATTTGTTCGGGTTTAACCTCAGCTTGTACTTCTTCAAACCTGTCAAATAGCTTCTGTAGATGGTCAAGGTGTTCTTCCTCGGTATGGGACCTTGCGATCATGTCATCAACATAAAACTCAATCTCATGGTGAATCATGTCGTGGAACAAAGCGACCATGGCGCGCTGATAAGTTTCCCCAGCATTCTTCAACCCAAAAGGCATTACCTTGTAACAGAAGGTGCCCCACTGTGTAACGAAGGTTGTCTTCTCCATGTCTTCGGGAGCCATCTTAATCTAACTGTAACCAGAGAAACCATCCATGAAGGAGAAGATCTTGTGTTGTGCGGTGTTGTCGACCAAAACATCAATGTGAGGTAGTGGGAAGTCATCTTTGGGGCTTGCCCTGTTCAGATCTCTATAGTCCACACACATCTGTACCTTACCATCTTTCTTAGGTACCGGAACAACATTGGCGACCCACTGCAGATAAGAAGTGACAGCTAAAAGTCCGATGTTAAACTGTTTCATGACTTCAGCTTTGATTTTCTCAGAGATCTCAGGGTGCATACAACTAACCTTCTGCTTTACTGGAGGACAGTCTTCTTTAGTTGGCAGGCGGTGAACCATAATATCGGTGTCCAAACCAGGCATATCTTCGTAAAACCAAGCGAAGATCTCAACATGGTCGCGTAGCATTTATATTAACCTCTATTTGACACTAGGCTCCAGATTCGCACCTATCTTAACCTCTTTCCTGTCTTCATCTGTACCCAAGTTTACTGATTCTACTGGCTCTTCATGAGGCTGTATGGCCCTCTCTTCCTACAGTAACAATCTAGCAAGTTCTCCAGGAACCTTACAATCATCCTCACCTTCGTCCTCAACTTGGTTGATCGAATTTTCGAAGTCATAACTGGCAGTAGTAGAGTTGTTATCAATGAGATCCAAAGTGGATATGGATATGCATTATGATACGTGAGTGTGTGTGTTGTACCCCAAAATTTGCCCTCGCATTTTTCCTCAAGAAATCACAGCTTCAGGCGTTTCCTGATTTTTCAGACTGGCTCAAGAATCGGCCAAACATACTTTTCTCGTCAATCAGACACAATTAAGGTTTTACTGATTCTCAGGGCTTTAGAATGTTTCAAACAGTTGGCTTAGGGTTTTGATTGATTTTTGGCTCAACTTTGATCAGGCGAATGTTCTTTGGAATTTAATCAGGAATTAGGATTTTCGTGCGCGGTTCCTCAGAAGGATTTAATTCTATGGTGCTTTGCAAGTTATTCCGAGATTTGGTTCGAATTCGCATTGTTTGACTTAATCAGTAAAAGAATGCATTTGGATTAAATTCACGTTTGTTTGACTGAATCAGTAAAAAGGATACATTGGGTTTGAATTTGCAGTGTTTGGTATTAAATCAGCAAAAAGGGGAATGCGTCTGATCAGTTGTTGTGATTAACTGTTGTTTTGATTTGGATGTTGGAAATGCCAGGTTTAACTGATCAAATACTAAAGCTTTGTTTATTTAAATTATTTATTATTCTAAGATTAAATGATTGGAATTTATTTTCAATTATTATAATTAAAGAATTATAAATAATAAATAAACAAAAGGAGAAAAAAGAATTAATTGGATAATAAAAACTTTTATTTATTTTAAAATTATTCGTACAATTATTGTTTACAATTTATTTACAACAATGATTTTACAAGTAATTTAAACTTAAATAAAACTATCCTAAACATTTTTTCTAATCTTCATTTCTTCATCTGCTATCCCTTGCTCCAGTGCTCCATTTTAATTATTCATCTGCAAAAGAAAAGAAGAAAAGTCAATAGCAGATAAATAAACAAAGAGACAGATATAAAATTCATCATTAAGGGCAACTGATTGGGATCAGTTAACCCTCTCTGCAAATCACGGGATTTCTCCCGGTTCACAAAGAGGGATGAATGTTTATTTGCTAAAAATGAATGCACAAAAGTCAAAATTGCACAATTCAAAAATTGTCAAAATGCATAGTTCAATACAAACAGAAAGTCCAAACTGAATCACAACTTTCAAACCATCAAAAAACTGTCAAAGTACAAGTTACTATCCAAAAGGGTACCCAAGCTGTCAATAAAGAAAATTTGGAAAGATATCAAAAGATACAAAGTACAAGAAGCTGTCAAAAGAAGGGACAAATATGCAGAGAAAGCATGATATGCAAGCAACATACTCATTTTCATCATTTCCCAAGTTGCCCTTTCAGAAAGTACAGAGCATAAACATATTTTAAATATATTGACTGTAATGGAGAGAGAAGAAGAGAACAAAGAAAGCAGGTTACAAGGCTTTAGGCAGGAAGAAAAAAAGATAAAAAGAACTGAACACAGTAGAGGGGAGGAGATCAGAAAGATATCAAATAGAGGTAACCAACTGTCAAAACCCTCCATATACAAAAACCTGCATATGCCAAAATCTGCCTGTGATAAAACAAAACACATAACCATCAGTAATGTCAAAACCTGCATGAACCAAAGGCCATAAACTGCATCCCATAGCCTTAACAACCAGATAACACACAAGCCTGAAAACCTGTGGAACTTCACAAGCAAAAAACCTGTGAAACCTCATAAACCTGAGCCTGTCAACTGCAAACCTGCAAAAGCCATTAACCTGCTGAAGCTCTAAACCTGCCTATCATCAAACTCAAAACAACCAAAGCATAAACAAGCTAAAGCCTGTCTAAGACCAAACCTGCTAAGCCTCAAGCCAAGTTAACCTGTCAAGCCCCAGAACCAACAAACTCAACGTATGTCCAAAACCATTCAACTCAAACACAAAAAAAAGAGCATAAACTGAGAAGCCTCAAAAAAGCCTGCCAACTAGAAAAACAGTAAGGCCATCAACCAAAACGCCTACCCTGTCCAACCTTTCAAAGAACCAGAAATGGTGCAAGCATAGATTCAAGCATCAAGCCCTCAGAACTCAAAGAGTTCATCATAGGGGCATTCATAAAACACCCAATATTCAAGCATTCAACAATAGCACATATCAGAAGCATACACATAAGCCTCAGAAAAAGTTTCTCCACAGGCAAATCAAAAGGCAACCCTAACAAGTGTTCCAAGAAGCCCTCAGATTACTCATCATTGGGCAAAGGGTAATAAAGCATAGCATACAAAATAGGTGAGGGATAAGTAGCAGAAGTCAGGGGCGAGAAGAGAAAGAAGGCATCAAGCATCACATTTCAACAAGCATTAAAGGCAACATAAGTACAAGCATACAACCAGGGAAGGAAGAGAAGAAGAAAGAGAGACATCAAAAATTAGGTTTTCATATCATCACAAAACCCTAAAATGGCAAAAAGGTAAAGAGTACCAGGGAGTTCATAAGTTCATCAGCACCCTTCACCGTCGAGCCTCCTAAGCACCTCCACCATTCCTTCCCTTCTTCAGTCAAGGTAGTTCTCCTTTTCCCCTTTCCTTTCACACCTCAAATACACAAATCAAACACTTAATCAAAAAGGCAGTAAATCTTAGCATGTAAAATGGATTCAAACCCTAAACGCGCTAGACAAAAGACAAAGCAAGAGGATTACCTTTTAAATTGCGTTTCACTGAACCAAGGAAGAAGGAAGGGTGAAGGAGGCGGAGGCGCTGATGGCTTAAGCAAAGGGAAGGATGTTCAAACAGCCATGGCCAAAGGAACGAAGGATGAACGAAAAATGAACGAAACCCCAAGACGGCGCTGCAAACCTTAACGTGTTCCCAACTGAAAACAAATAATCTAACCCTAAAACTTATTTCAAGCAAATGGGCCTAACACGTTTCTCCAGCACCTAAGCCCACTGCGTTTCTAATCACACCCCTTTTTTTATCTATTCATTCTGTTTGATTAGTATGGGCCTAATGCCCTTTTGGCCCATTCAAATCTCCAAACTTTTTCAGCATATAAAACCTTTTTCTTTTGTTAAATAAATTAACATAACAATTATTTTTTTTACATTAATAATACTTTTTTTCATATGTATGTTATAATTAAATTTTATATAGAAACTAATATTTTTTCTTTATAATTTAACTTACATTTTCTTTCTGAATATTGATTTTTTTTCTTTCTTAAGATAATACTTTTCTTTTATTTCTAAAAATACTCTTTTTGTACATAATAAATAAAATACATTTTTTATACATAATTTAAATCCTTAACATTTAATTAAAAGATTATTTTGTATATATTAAACAAAATATAAAGATACATTTTTTATATCAAATGTAAAGTGACAATTTTCAAACTTAGAAATACTTTCTTTTCTTAAATTTTCTTTTTGTACATATTAAAGAATATACAAGATTACAAAAGACTAAGTAAATAAACATTTAATTCTTTTCTTTAAGTCAACAATACTTAATAATACATTTAAATTCACATTTTCCTAACCTGTAAATAATTACATATACAAACATACATACACGTATACACGTACACTTACACAATATACTTACACTTGATACGTTATACATTTGCTTATTTTGTATATACGTTACATTTACATTTGATCGATTCGATTTGGTTGTAATCTATTGGACACTACATTCCTAAAGTCTCATCCCCATTCGTAAATTTGTACCCCCACTCCCGGATACTTATTTTGTAATAGCGTAGACTTTAAATTCTTGCAATTTACCGCTTTCAAATTATACCATGGTTAGACCTAGGGTTTGCATGTACATAAAACCAAACGCTAGATAACCTAATACAAGACAAATACATGAAATAAATACACAATCACACTTGCACCCTCTAGGGTAATCCCACATGTTGCCTTCCAAAATGGGCCATGCTTGCACGTCGAGTTTCTTTGGCAAAACGAATTCAAATGATCATAAGTCCCTCGATGACGCTTTCGAAAGTTGCCTAAAACGGAATGATCATAGTCCCTTCAAAATAAATTGCCAAAGACACTTGGCATCATTGCATTCATGGTCCATACGATGACCCGCGCCCGTCCCGTTAAACCTCCTAAACGCAAGATTGTCCATCAAATTCAATGGTGGAACAAAATTGTTAAAAAGGGTTGAAAACATAGAGAAAACCTTTGAGTACAATAGGGTAGACAAAACTCTTAGTTACTTGAGATCAACTTGCAAAAACACTTGCCTTCTTTTCAAAACCACACTCCACGAACACTTTCAAAACAAACTCTCAAAAACATTTGAAACATCTTTTCGAAAAGATACACACCTTTGTAAAACATTCGAGTAAAGAATTGTTACAAGGGTAGCCTAAGACAAGGCATCTTCTTCCAAAAACATTTTCAAAAACACACACACATACACACCATTTTCAAGCAATCGAAAATCAAGGCAAGTGATCTAAAAAACCAAGTAACTAAGAGCCCATGGATAACCATGGATGAAAAGGGTGCTAATACCTTCCCTTTTCATAATCTACCCCCCGGACCCACGAAATATCTCAAAAGGTTTTTGCTGTGCTTTTTTAACCTTTCCTTTAGGATAAAATAAAAAGTCGGTGGCGACTCTTGCTCAACCGAACAAGTGCGAATACAAACGCAAAACACTAGTCAGTTCTCCCACCGTATCACAGAACTGGCGACTCTGCTGGGGATAACAAAGAAGTGGGGTTACCTTAGGGTTTAGATCACCTTTACTTTCTTGCTTTGATTGACTTGATTACGTTATATTTTGGGTTCTTGTTTGGGTTTGTTATAAATCCTACACCCGGATTTGGGGCACCTTCTTAGGTAAATAGCAAAAAAACGGTGAGGGAACTGTGCGGGGTATACCGACATGGTTGAAGCAGTAAGCTATGTTAGTGTGACATATTTGTGAGTACCGGTAACCCTTGAGTTCAGTCAAGGAGAGTACGGGGCCGCTGAGTGATGTCGTGAAGCACTAACGAACTCTTAGAACCTTAATTGACCATCTTAGCCTTTTTAGGGGTAGTGAGATGACCGACTTTGGCGCAGTCCGAAGTTGGTAGATACTCGATACTACACTCATTTGAGGGTTGTTTTCTTGGAATATTTTGGTCGCCAGTAAGTGGCTAAACCGGAACAATGAACACAGAAAACAATCCAATGATATTGAGCTCCTTAGAACCGGTTTCTATTTTAGGACAGGATGAGCCAACTAACTTCAAGAGGGTACTTACCTAAGCCCCATGCAAGCCTAAACCTAAGGACTTGTTTGCTTTGTGTGAATATGATTGTCTGTATATACACTCACTTGCTTTTCGCATACATGACATCATGACATCATACCATAGCATTTTCAATAACCATTTCAAGGATCTCGAGGGTTCTTTTGATGCAGGGTTACATTGAACCAGACGTCTATCAAGGGGCAAGAGGTTTCTCCTCTAACCAATGCCAACCAAAGTTCAAGTGCAACAACTTGAATCAGTGGCTATGACCCACTTGACATGGTGAGCTTGATTCTCGTGGAAAGACATCCACCGATACAAAGTTCTCCATTCAAAGATCAAGTACAACAACTTGAATCAGTGGCTATGACCCACTCGACATGGTGAGCTTGATTCTAGTGGAAAGGCATCCACCGGTGCAAAGATCCCCAATCAAAGATCAAAGTTCAACCTCTAACATTTTCTTGTGTTTACCCCAAGAGATCCTTGAAAGCATGCATCCACATATCATGCATTACATCTTAACGATCTTTCCTTTTTCAGGTTTCCTTACTCTCCTGCTGTTTATTTCAGTAAGAGATGGCTCTAGAAAGGTCCGTCAAAGACATCCAAGACCAGACTGCTCAGCTGCAGGAAATGTTCCTGAACTTGTCTCTAGGGCAAGAAGAGATGAAAGCTCTCCTCACAAAGGGCTTGGAGAATTCCAACAAGGCCAGGAGTGTGATAACACAATTTTATATAGTATATTTGATTTAATTTTCATAGATAATGTTAGTATTTTTATTTAATTATTTCATTTTATTTCCATATTACGTCGGTATTTTTATTGTTTTAGGTATTTTATTTTAATTAGACAAATTGAGCAAAGTGAAGAAATTAAGAGAGTTATTGGACTAAATATGCAAGAAATGAAGAAAAGGGGTGTGCAAAGCAATAATGATGGACCAAAAGGTTTATCATCTCCAAACTGGGCCCAAACGAATTCAGACCCACGCAAGCAAGAGAACCCTAAAGTCACATGCAAGAGTGAGACGCACGTCTCATCTCTTCTCCTATAATTGAGGCGCCCGCCTCGGATTTTCCCCTTAGTGGGAGGCGCCCGTCTCAACGTGGTCAATTGAGGACGTGGTCAATTGAGGCGCCCGTCTCAACGTGTTCAAGTTAGAACGAGAAATTAGAGGATAAGTGGTACGAAAATATCTCAAAAGTGGTTACATTCTACCACTATAAAAGGACATCAGGAAATCAAAATTGGGACCGTTTTTTGCTTAGATTTTTTTCCAGTTTCAGAATTTTTACTTTCATCGCATTACTAGTTTCCATTGTAATTCAATTTCCAGTAGTTATTTTCCAGCCAGCTCCTTTTCCTTTTCGAATACTTAGATTTTATTTCCGTTGAAGAACCGGGATTCTGTACGAATTGATTCAAGCTTCAAGGATTATTTCCAGCATTTATTTAATTCAGGTTCCTTATTTACATCGCTTTAATTAATTATTTGCATGAGAGATATTTATTTAGCCATGAATTTATTTATGAATGTTAATTCCTTTAATGTATCCATGTCTGCTTTTATGAGTATGTCTGGCTAAATTATTTAAATATCGGTATGTAACGAGTTAATTTGAATGGATCCGGAATAAACAGGCTTGATTATATTTTATAAAATAAACACTTTTTCTGATTTAGTTATCTAGTTTATTTTGTTAAAAAGGTTTAGAAACCAACAGAGCGAAAGTTTGAGGTTAATAAACCGACTAAGATTAGAAACCAATAGAGCGACAGTTTGAGGTTTAGAATCAGATAGTAGATACTAGGTATTGTTTTTAAAGACTACGACAGCGTTTTAAAACCAATTAAACTTTATTTATTTTCAAAAAGTAATTTTAAAATCAATGGGATAGCGAAAGCATACATCAGAGTTTAAAATTATAATTTACTTCAATAGAGCGAAAGTTTGAGAATAGATTTTTGAATAAATACTTTTTGCTGAAAAAGATATTATTATCATTTTTGAAAATAAGCCAGTGGAAAGCCGGATTCTTTAAATGTTAACGAAGTACGTACCGATATTCGCATTATTATTATTTCAATTAGAATTAAGTTTTATTACCCAAAAATTCCCCTAATCAATTATTCGATAGCTATAGCTTTACACAGTAGTTTAGGTTACGTTAGTTTGATTTATAGTCCCTTAGGTTCGATATCTTTTAAAACTACGCGATAGGGCTGCATACTTGCAGTCTCCCGATTAATTTAGACGATAAAGTCGCGATCAAGTTTTTGGCGCCGTTGCCGGGGACTATTTAAGTTGATATCGTAATTTTATTACAAAGTATAGACTATAGCAACTATTTCTTTTCCCTCTGTGTATGCCAAATACTCGCTCTCAAGGCGCGCCTTTGCATATACCTATATACGATATCGAGCGTTACCTTAGATTAAGGAGACGAATTCAAGAGTATTTAGAACGCAACAACCTTCCTCCGACCAAACTTCCTGACGTTGAAGAACTCAAGAAGATGGCTGATCCTGATGCTCCTGCTCCTCGTCCTCTTAAGGACTACGCTGTTCCTTCTCGAGCAGAGCCTCATAATAGTATTGCTGCTCCTGATATCGCTCGAAACGATTTCGAGCTAAAACCTTCGCTTCTTTCCGCCGTTCAGCAGAACCAGTTTTCTGGAGCTCCTACTGACGACCCAAATCTTCATCTGTCAGTGTTTGTGCAGTACGCAGACACTGTGAAAGCGAATGATGTTAACCCCGAGGCGATACGATTGCGCCTATTTCCTTTTTCTCTGAGATAGAGCTCGCGCATGGCTCCAATCTCTTCCTTCCAACTCAATCACCACATGGGATGAGTTGAAGAAAGTCTTCTTGGCTAGATATTTTCCTCCAAGCAAAACTGCTATGCTCAGAGCCAATATCAATGGTTTCAGACAAAAAGACAATGAATCAATCTTTGAAGCTTGGGAACGTTATAAGGACATGCTTAGACTTTGTCCTCATCATGGTTTAGAAGAATGGCTGATCATTCACACGTTCTACAATGGTCTCTTGTATAATACGAGATTGACTATAGACGCCGCAGCTGGTGGCGCACTGATGAATAAACCATATACTGAAGCAAGACAACTTATCAAAAGCATGGCTCAAAACCATTACCAATGGGGTACGGAGAGAGTTAGCATAGAGAAATCTCAAACGAAAGGTGCCATGGTTGAAGTGAATAGTCTGGATCAAGTCAACGCTAAAGTGGAAGCTCTCACTCAAAAGCTCGAGAATCTTACCACCGCTCCCGCAACTACTGTTGCTGCAATTGCTCAAACTTGCGACTTATGTGGTATTCAATCACATCTTGCTCCAGAATGCCCACTTTTAACAGGAGTTCCAGTTGAACAAGCGAATTACGTACAGGGTAATCCTTACAGCAACACATATAACCCTGGCTGGAAGAATCATCCTAACTTTTCATACAAGAGTAACAACGCGTTATACGCACCTGGACAAGCTCCTGCTACACCACCTGGTTACCCTAAGGCTATCCCAAATCATCCTAATAATGGTCCTAACACGTCTAATGCTCCTAGGAAGTCTAATTTGGAAGTCATGATAGATCATTTCATCGCTACTCAATCCCAAACCAATAATACTCAATCCCAGACTAATAAGGATGTTCAAAATCAGAATATACACATTAATGAGCAGATTAAGCAATTATCTAACAAGCTTGATACTTTAGCTACACATAATAAAATGTTAGAAACACAAATCTCTCAGGTAGCTCAACAACAAGCGGCTTCTGCTGCTCCTGCTGGCTCATTTCCTGGACAGCCTCAACCTAATCCCAAAGGACATGCAAATGCTGTTATCTTAAGAAGCGGAACAGAGTATGATGGACCTGTAGATCCCAGAAACAATAGCCCAGCTATGCAACAAAATTATGATAAACAATCTGAAACTAAAGATAAAGAAGAAAAGGAAAATCAAAGAGATAATAATGAAGATACCACGCAAAAAGATGAAACTTATGTACCCCCACCACCTTATAAGCCTCGTATCCCATACCCTCAAAGGTTAGCTAAAACTAAGAATGTGGGTCAATTCAAGAAATTCGTGGATCTTCTGAAACAACTTAATGTTACAATTCCTTTTACCGAAGCTATAACTCAAATGCCCTCCTACGCTAAATTCCTTAAAGAGATTCTATCCAATAAGAAAAAGCTAGAGGATAATGAAATTGTCATGCTTACTGCTGAATGTAGTGCAATTATTCAAGACACAATGCCTCCTAAACTCAAAGACCCTGGAAGTTTCTCTATTCCATGTGTAATTGGCAAATTTGTCATAGATAAAGCTTTATGTGATCTTGGAGCCAGTATAAGTGTGATGCCGTTATCTATATGCAAGAAACTTGAAATGGGAGAACTCAGACCAACCAAAATGTCCGTTCAATTAGCAGATAAGTCAATTAAATATCCTGCAGGAGTTCTCGAGAATGTTCCTGTACGCATTAGCCAATTCTATATACCAACCGATTTCATTATCATGGACATAAGGGAGGACGAAGTTACCCCAATCATTCTTGGAAGGCCTTTCTTAGCTACAGCCGGTGCAATTATAGATGTAAAAAGAGGAAAACTTACTTTTGAAGTAGGTGAAGAGAAAATCGAATTTATCCTCTCTCAATTCCTGAAAGCACCTGCAATTGAAGATACTTGTTACTTCATGGATATCATCGATGAATGTAGAAAAGAAGCTGAGCTTGAAAATGAAGACAATCTCGATGAAAATCTGAGTAGTAATCTAAGTGAATGCTTAGCTATAGCACCAGATCCTACACAATGTTTAAGGAAACCACCCCTAGAACTCAAAACACTTCCTAAAAATCTAAGATATGAATTCCTAGATCCCGAACTCGAACGACCAGTGATAGTCAACGCAGAACTTGGCGAAATCGAAACTGAAAAACTTTTACAAACTCTGAGAAAATATCCAACAGCCTTAGGATATAATATCACTGATCTTAAAGGAATAAGTCCCTCTATCTGTATGCATCGCATTATGCTAGAAGAAGATTGTAAAACTTCAAGAGAACACCAGAGGAGACTAAACCCGATTATGAGCGAGGTTGTGAAAAAGGAAGTTATGAAGTTATTAGAAGCGGGAATCATATATCGTATATCTGATAGCAAATGGGTTAGCTCTGTGCATGTTGTACCTAAGAAAGGAGGTGTCACGGTAGTCGAAAATGAGAAAGGAGAAATCATAACTAAAAGAGTCGAATCTGGATGGAGAATGTGCATCGATTATCGAAAACTTAACAAAGCCACCAGAAAAGATCATTTCCCTTTACCATTTATTGATCAAATGTTGGAACGTTTAGCTAGACACTCTCATTTCTGCTTCTTGGACGGTTATTCAGGTTTCTTTTAGATACCTATTCATCCTAATGACCAAGAGAAAACAACTTTCACATGCCCTTTTGGAACCTTTGCTTATAGAAGAATGTCATTTGGTTTATGCAATGCTCCTGCAACTTTTCAAAGATGTATGATGGCAATATTTGTTGATTTTCTGGACAATATTATGGAAGTCTTCATGGACGACTTCTCCGTTTGTGGACAAAGCTTTGAAGAATGTTTAGAAAATTTAGAAAGGGTATTATAACGTTGTGTGAAGGTTAATCTAGTGCTCAATTGGGAGAAATTCCATTTTATGGTACAAGAAGGAATTGTTTTAGGACACATTATATCCAAAAGAGGAATTGAAGTCGATTCTGCTAAAATCGAAGTTATTGAGAACCTTCAACCTCCAAAAACTGTTAGAGAAATCCGAAGCTTTTTGGGACACGCCGGTTTTTATCGACGATTCATTAAAGATTTCTCTAAGATAACTAAACCCCTAACTAAGCTATTAATGAAAGACGCTGAATTTATCTTCGACGAAAAATGTTTAGAAGCATTTCAAACACTTAAGAAAGCATTAATTTCTGCGCCTATCATGTAAACTCCAGATTGGAATGAACCTTTTGAAATAATGTGTGACGCTAGTGACTATGCCGTAGGAGCTGTTTTAGGACAGCGAAAGGATAAAAGACTCCACGTCATATATTATGCAAGCAGAACCCTGGACGAAGCGCAGATGAATTATGCTACAACCGAGAAAGAATTCTTAGCAGTGATCTTCGCATTAGACAAGTTTCGTTCCTACTTAGTAGGATCCAAAATAATCATATACACTGATCATGCTGCTATTAGATATCTCCTAACCAAAAAGGACGCTAAACCTAGACTCCTGAGATGGATATTGCTGCTGCAAGAGTTCGATTTAGAAATCAAAGATAAGAAAGGAACCGAAAACGTGGTAGCAGATCATCTCTCTAGACTAGAAAATCTTAAACATGAACAAGTGCCGATCGATGATGAATTCCAGTATGATAAACTAATTGCCCACTTGGAAGACACAGAACCAGATAAACTCATGGAAACCACCTTAGCCGTCTCCTCGGTGCCTTGGTATGCCGATTTCGTAAATTACCTCGCTGCAGGCGTTTTACCACCTGAACTTACCTACCAACAGAAGAAGAAATTCTTCCATGATCTTAAACAGTATTATTGGGATGAACCTTTACTTTTCAAGAGAGGTCCCGATGGAATTTTCCGCCGATGTGTGCCAGAAGAAGAGATTGAAAACATTATAAAACACTGTCATTCTGCACCTTACGGAGGACATGCGAGTACATCCAAAACTTGTGCGAAGATCTTACAATCCAGTCTCTATTGGCCTAATTTATGGAAAGACGTACATGCCACCATCTTAAAATGCGACAGGTGTCAACGCACCGGTAATATATCTAGACGTGACGAAATGCCACAAAAAGGCATTTTAGAAGTCGAAATCTTTGATGTGTGGGGGATAGACTTTATGGGACCCTTTCCATCTTCATCCGGTAACAAGTATATACTCGTGGCTGTGGATTATGTCTCAAAATGGATCGAAGCTATAGCTTCTCCAACAAATGACACCCGAGTGGTACTTAAGATGTTCAAGAATATAATCTTTCCTAGGTTCGGTGTACCCAGACTCGTTATAAGTGATGGTGGATCTCATTTCATTTCCAAAATCTTTGAAAAATTATTAGGAAAATATGGAGTTCGACATCGCATAACTACACCTTACCATCCTCAAACTAGCGGACAAGTTGAAGTTTCAAATCGCGAGATAAAACAAATCCTTGAAAAAACTGTCGCTACGTCCAGAAAGGACTGGTCCTTTAAACTTCACGAAGCTTTATGGGCTTATAGAACTGCCTATAAAACTCCCATCGGTACTACTCCTTTCAAGCTTATTTATGGTAAGTCATGCCATCTCCCAGTTGAGTTAGAACACAAGGCCTATTGGGCCATTAAGAATCTGAACTTAAGTTACACTGCCGCTGGAGAGAAGCGTATCCTGGATATTAATGAATTGGAAGAACTTAGACAGGATGCGTACGAAAATGCTAGGATTTACAAAGAGCGCACAAAGAAATGGCACGATAAGCATATATCTAGGAAGAATTTTAACATAGGCGACTTGGTATTACTATTTAACTCACGATTGAAATTATTTCCTGGAAAATTACGATCTAGGTGGTCCGGACCTTTTGAAATTACTCAAGTTTATCCAAGTGGTGCGATAGAGATTAAGGGACCTTCGATTGAACCGTTTATAGTAAACGGGCAGCGTTTAAAACATTACCATCTAACTGAACTCGAAGGAAATTCTCAAACGATAAATCTAGACGAGCCACATGCTCGATTGGAAGCCTAGTCTTTAGTTTTATTTGTCGAGCTTACGACATAAAACAAAGCGCTTTGTGGGAGACAACCCACCGTTTTTTATATTTCCTTCTTCTTATTTTTCATTTCTTCTTTAGTCTATTTTTAACAAAAACAAAAACAAAACTATATCTATTTCTTTTCTTTATCTATTCATTATATTTCTCCTCTTTGTCTTATTTCTTTCTATTCTATTTTTTTCTTCTTATTGGCATTTTGGCCAATGCTGATCTTCTTTATTTTTCTTCTCTTCAGGATACTTCTTACTACTTATTTCTCTTCCCACTATGTCTCGAGTTGACAATATGCCAGTTAGTTTCAGAGGAAGAAATCAGCGCACCAAATATGGAGTTTTATCCGAGCGTGAGATGTTACCTACTATCTACCCTCATCACGGTGCTATGACTGCTCTTGGTATTCGTGATAGTGTGCTTTTTCTGCTGAATCAGATTGGGTGGGATAGTTCACGCTTGATGACTTGCTATGCCACTTATCGGAACCTCACTTTGGAGTTCCTCAACTCTTTGATATACTTTCCTACTCATGGGTTCGCTTTACGCCGTGGACTTATTATCTTCAGACTTTTTGGCATCACTTTCAAGTTTAACCATAAGGAATTGGGTGAGCTTCTTGGTTTTCCTAATGGCATAGGAGTTTATCATGAAACTCAGGAGGAGTATCTTGGATTTAGAGAGCTTGACTATTTTTGGGGATCTATTTCTGGAATCCTTAACCCTGAGCCCGAGGACTTTGTATCAGAGAATATCCATAATCCGGCCTTCAGGTATTTCCATAAGATTCTGGCCCACACCATTTTTGGAAAACCACAGAATGTCACCACTGTTTCTAAGGATGAGCTTTTTATCATGTTTTGTGCTTCGCAAAACCGTCCGGTTAATGCGATCACTTATCTGATCCGTACCTTTGTGGATCTCATTGATACTGATCATGCACCCATTCGGATGGGAGGTCTCGTCACTATGATTGTGAATGTTGTTGGACCTCGACAATCCTTTAAGCATCTGAGTGCTTTTACTGGTATTACTTGCATGACCATCGAGTTATGTTTCAACACTGGTATAATTGGTGATCTTGGCCCGACTCAGTTCACCTTGTTGATTAATGGTCAAGTTATGCAGTTGTTTACCTTGCCTAACCCTGCTACGAGTGTGCATAACAAAGCCAACTGGCTTTTTGGTCTTGATCAGCAGCCTTCTCCGCCCCGCACTCCTGAGACTCCGCAAGATTATGAGGTTTTGGAAGATTCTGAGGAAGATCCCACTGCCCCTTCAGGTTATTATGATATGGGCCCTCCTCAGCACGATTCTACCACTCACTCTGTTGCTCCTGACACCGTTATGCATGAGGCTCCTACCATTGATTATGCCCTTGTCATCCACGCTCTCCAGGTGGAACATCAGGCTTTGAGGGACGATTTGACTAGTTTGCGAGCCGATTTCTTTGGTTTTATGGATACTGTTTCTGCGCAATTTCAAGAAGTTTTCGCTTACTTTCATTCTTCCTCCGCTCCTAAGGCAGGACCATGTAGTGGCTAGAGCTTTTAAGTAGTTCATTTTATTTAGTTTAGCTTAGTTTGATTTTGTTAGGAATTGCAATATTTTTGTTATGTTCTTTTTTATTATTATTTTTTACTTTCCAAACACTTGATTCTTAAAATTGTAAGCAACTTTGGTCTTTATTTTAAAAGCAATTCATGTTATTTTCTTATAATTATAATATTGCAGCTTAAAATATTATATCATATAAAAATATTTTGTTATAAGAATACTAGTATTATTACATGCATACTGTCATTCACACGCTTGCCTGTTCCCAACAAGCTGAGACGCACGCCTCAGCCTAACACGCCGACAGGAGACGCACGCCTCCAACTTTCCATGCAGCTTTGAGATGCACGCCTCACGCGTGGTCTCCTATGTCAGGCGGTCGCCTCAGCTTGTGCTTCGTGCAGTAAAAGTTGGTCTCCTTGCATTTACTTGTCTTATCCGTTTCGTTTTCCCATTCACCCCAATTAATTCAAATTCAACACTCTTTATTCTCATTCAAATTATATTCTTTCCATTTCCCACCATTAATCCCCATTCAAATTTTCCCCTCCATTTTCCAACACCCACTTATTATAATTTATCACTCTTAACTCTCACTCCACTATAAATACCATTCATCCTTCTTTCTAATTTCACAACATTTCTAACCATCTCTACCATTTCCTCTCCTACACCCATATTTTCCACCTTTTTCCTTCTTCTACCCATATCCATCCATGGCTCCACGAAACAACCAAAGACAAGTTAAGCCCGACCGACCACCACCCGACCTATCCAATATCATTTTCCGCGATAACGACGACGGTCAACAACAACAAAAGTATAACAAATTATATACACGTTCCGTCGTTCCTACAAAATACGTATGTTCGGAGTGTTTGGAAACCTTAGGAATGACCGATAGCATCGTATTAATGCTCAATAACACCGGTTTAACCAGTCTCTGCACAAACCCATGTCCAACTTATGAACCACGCGTGCTTGAATTTCTTAGTTCCTTCTCTTACACAACACCTGTCGACGATCCTTACACAACCGGAACCGCCAACTTCCGCATGTTCAACCAAGAGTACTCTCTTGATCAAGAAAGATTCGCCGAACTCTTATCTTTCACTCGCGGCGAGCATGTTCATTACAAGCCTTTCGACGATGACCACGATCTTTCTTGGGATCAAGTCGGCTTCTCCTTATGGAATGATCTAACCGGTCAAACAACGGAAAGTTGGCGCGACCTCTATGCTTCGCAAATACATAACCCTGCATTAAGGTACTTTCACCGCGTTCTTGCTAACACCATCTTTGGTCGGACCAATAATCACAAGGTCAACCAAAATGAGTTGTTCATCATTTTCTGTGCCCTTAATGGTCAGGCTGTCAATGTCGCTCCTTTCATGCTCAGTCACATCCACACATGCGTGAACGCCGCAGGTACTAATCCCTTTGTTTTTGGAGGCATCATCACATCTTTAGCATATGCTTTAGGCCTTTCCGCCGAGCTACTTTCTTTGTTACAATACATGATGCCAGCCACTCTTCTTGATGTCATCTATTGCCGAGATTCCCATATAATCTCTCCAAGACATGATGGCCGGTTTACATTGGTGATAAATCGTCGTCCAATTCCTGATGTTGTGTTACCTTGTCCGAATCGTATCAACGTCCGAGTCCGTGCAAATTGGCGTTATGCTCTTGATGCACCTGCTGCCCAACAACCAGATAATCCCGCTGCAAATTTCGCAGCCATGCAGGCTCATATGCTTCGTCAAGATCAGTTGTTCCATGCCATGCAACAAAACCAAGCTGAGACTTTACGTCTCGTACAAGAAGTACAACGTGACCAACAAGAGATGCGACGCGAACAACAACAATATGCCTTTCGCCATGATCGTAACCTCGAATCTTTGTAAGCTCGCATAGCAGACGCACTTCATCTTAATGATTCTAATTCTGACGTACGACGAAGACCTCGTACTAGAGGACGAAGAACAAGAAATCATGATTCTCAAAGCAACGAGTGATCACCTTTCTCTTTTCATCGGATTCTCCTTTGTTTTTATCGCATTGAGGACATTGCTCCTTTTAAGTATAGGGGAGTCAGATCATTTCCTTGTTCATTTCCATTTCCTTTTCTCTCTTTGTAGTATTTTTCCTTTTATTTCTTTTCTTGTATTGCAAAATTTCAATTCAATAAAATACTTATTTATGCAAATTTTAAACTCTTATGCAAAAATTTGTGCTTACTCGAATTCCCCCTATTTCTTGAGCCATAACGAATAAAATAAAACAATTTTAACACGCATTTATAAAACATTATTCAACTAGTATTAAGGTTGCCTATTATAAATAAGAATTCGAGCAACTTAGCAAAATTTCTATCGTCTTAACACTTCAAAACCCCCGATATGTTGGATCGATTTAAGTACTTATTATACCAAAACCTTTAAAACTTAGTTTTAGATTAGCCCCGAGTAGTTTATTAAGCAGTCGACACCGCCATAAACACAAACTACGTGGGGAGCTGATGAATATAAGTGATTGATCAAATATTCTTAAGAAATTGCTTTTATCTGAAGATGCACTTATTAAGTTAGATGGTCCTTACCAGATCATTTAATCCAACAGTTGCAGAAACTATAAATTTAAATGCATAATAATCCATTATAAATTGGTTCAGTGGTCCCTGGTGCTGAACTTGGTAGGGCGAATTACGGTTCGATCCCCCGCAATTTTTAATTGAAAAAAGGGAGTACCATATGATTAAATTACCAGAACTCCTAGCTGGCTTACTAAGATCAAATTCACTAACCAGTTACTCCACTATGTGCGTGTAAGGTAAAGGGCTTAATGTGATTGCACTAGAATGAAAACGGGTGAAATAAAACATAGTATTAGGTTAAGCTATAATGACATGACTTAAATTGGTCTGCTTAAATGGGGTTATCCAGTGTTCCTACGGTAACTTTGGTGTTTAAGTTCGACTTAAATTCTCTAACGAAAAATTCAACTTGCAACCTGGTACGAAGTGATGTATGTTCTTATATCTGTGTTTAATTGCGCGTCAGTGATTTTCACCTTTTTACTTTTGCTTGAGGACAAGCAACGGTTCAAGTATAGGGGAGTTTGATAACAC
Organism: Vicia faba; assembly: GCA_948472305.1. Taxonomy (NCBI): domain Eukaryota; kingdom Viridiplantae; phylum Streptophyta; class Magnoliopsida; order Fabales; family Fabaceae; genus Vicia; species Vicia faba. Next base: position 678,063,748 of record OX451736.1, read on the forward strand.
AATTTTATATAGTATATTTGATTTAATTTTCATAGATAATGTTAGTATTTTTATTTAATTATTTCATTTTATTTCCATATTACGCCGATATTTTTATTGTTTCAGGTATTTTATTTTAATTAGACAAATTGAGCAAAGTGAAGAAATTAAGAGAGTTATTGGACTAAATATGCAAGAAATGAAGAAAAGGGGTGTGCAAAGCAATAATGATGGACCAAAAGGTTTATCATCTCCAAACTGGGCGCAAACGAATTCAGACCCACGCAAGCAAGAGAACCCTAAAGTCACATGCAAGAGTGAGACGCACGTCTCATCTCTTCTCCTATAATTGAGGCGCCCACCTCGGATTTTCCCCTTAGTGGGAGGCGCCCGTCTCAACATGGTCAATTGAGGACGTGGTCAATTGAGGCGCCCGTCTCAACGTGTTCAAGTTAGAACGAGAAATTAGAGGATAAGTGGTACGAAAATATCTCAAAAGTGGTTACATTCTACCACTATAAAAGGACATCAGGAAATCAAAATTGGGACCGTTTTTTGCTTAGATTTTTTTCCAGTTTCAGAATTTTTACTTTCATCGCATTACTAGTTTCCATTGTAATTCAATTTCCAGTAGTTATTTTCCAGCCAGCTCCTTTTCCTTTTCGAATACTTAGATTTTATTTCCGTTGAAGAACCGGGATTCTGTACGAATTGATTCAAGCTTCAAGGATTATTTCCAGCATTTATTTAATTCAGGTTCCTTATTTACATCGCTTTAATTAATTATTTGCATGAGAGATATTTATTTAGCCATGAATTTATTTATGAATGTTAATTCCTTTAATGTATCCATGTCTGCTTTTATGAGTATGTCTGGCTAAATTATTTAAATATTGGTATGTAACGAGTTAATTTGAATGGATCCGGAATAAACAGGCTTGATTATATTTTATAAAATAAACACTTTTTCTGATTTAGTTATCTAGTTTATTTTGTTAAAAAGGTTTAGAAACCAACAGAGCGAAAGTTTGAGGTTAATAAACCGACTAAGATTAGAAACCAATAGAGCGACAGTTTGAGGTTTAGAATCAGATAGTAGATACTAGGTATTGTTTTTAAAGACTGCGACAGCGTTTTAAAACCAATTAAACTTTATTTATTTTCAAAAAGTAATTTTAAAATCAATGGGATAGCGAAAGCATACATCAGAGTTTAAAATTATAATTTACTTTAATAGAGCGAAAGTTTGAGAATAGATTTTTGAATAAATACTTTTTGCTGAAAAAGATATTATTATCATTTTTGAAAATAAGCCAGTGGAAAGCCGGATTCTTTAAATGTTAACGAAGTACGTACCGATATTCGCATTATTATTATTTCAATTAGAATTAAGTTTTATTACCCAAAAATTCGCCTAATCAATTATTCGATAGCTATAGCTTTACACAGTAGTTTAGGTTACGTTAGTTCGATTTATAGTCCCTTAGGTTCGATATCTTTTAAAACTACGCGATAGGGCTGTATACTTGCAGTCTCCCGATTAATTTAGACGATAAAGTCGCGATCAGAGTGATCAGCTTGCGGAGCTGCAGTTTGATCTGACAACCTTGAGGACCCAAGTGATGGGACAGTTGGTGGGCCAGATGGCTCTCATCCAAGACCTATCTCAAAGACAAGAGGAACTCAGAGTTCTTGTCCGCCAATTGCTTCCAAACAACCAACTGGGGCAAACATTTGAGGTTGAAGAGCAAGTCACCGCTCAGCCTCCATCCACTCAAGAAGACAAGGGGCAAGCTCCTTTGCTTGCTTCGGGGTCACAAACCCATCAACAACCTCGCCAGCGTCAAAGGGGTAATCGGCGTAAGCAAGAAACGTCGGGAAGATAGTTCACAGAGACTGAAATACCATCATTCTTCATACTGAAGCGCCTGTTGGAGGTCAACTTGCTCACCCTAAGGGATCCTCCTCAGAAGCTCAATACCTCCTCTCCTAACTATCGTCCCGACGCATTTTGTGTTTACCACTCCTACAGCCCGGGACACGACACCAACGACTGTTGGGCCTTGAAGAACAAGATTCAAGATCTGATCGACATTGGAGTACTGGAATTTATGCCAGACGGCGAGATGAAAATCTTCCGCTAAAGGGTTCTCCACCTGAAGTGACGAAGCTCAAGCTGAAAGACTTTTGCTCCTTTTTGAATTTTCAAAGTTGTAATTTATTTTGCTGTCAAACAATTATCTGTTGATGTTAAACTCTGTTTTCATTAATGCATTGCATATGTTTGTCTTGAATTCATCCATTCGTTTCACTACTCTTATGCTTTTCTTTATGACATCTGACTCTTGATAAAAAGCTGCAAGCCTTTAGAGGGAGGATGACGAAACAATACCATGATCTTATACAGTATGCTTTTGAACAGACCTTGCTGATGATGTACAGGCATTTCTTTCGATTCCCAAACACTGGAGTTATAAGGAAGATAATCCCTAGTCAACCCCTTCGAGCCAAAGAAGTAGGAGTTTTCAGTTCTAAACGATCAAAACCTTTGATATAAACCTGGGGCAGGGTAGTATCTCAGTTAATTCAAGAGAAACGCGCATTGAAGTCGCAAACTCTCAGTTCGTAATACAACGAACGACGTCGAAAAAGAAAGCATTCCTTTAGAATAAAAAGACAAGGGTGGTTCCCTATCACATAGACAGTCAATCTCTCAAAAGAGAAAAGCCCACCAAGCCAAAACCTATAAAGGAGGCTTAAGAAAGCTGGGGCATCCCGCTGACTGCAATCCAGGAAAACGGTAACAGTCAGGAAAAAGTTAGGGATAACAAATCAAAATCAAATAGTGCGGTCATTACAAAATCCTCAACAACATGAAAAATGTTGAAAAAGAAAAAGGAGATGATGGCTGTCTCCCCAAATTCAACTGGTGAACCATCGCCCAAAAGTCGTTCCAAACTCAAGACAGAGTGTGACGCACAATTAACTGAGCTTAGGTATGAAGAACGTCACGAAGAGCGGGTGGGTACAAACATACTTTGAGCCTTTATCCTATTATTTATTAAACCGAGAACCAAGCCACGTTACAACCCTTCAAAAGTCCTACTTGAAGCATGGGTTAGTTCGAAAGCATACTGTTACAAAAGGTATCCTGACTCCTGTAAGGCTTTGCTCTAAATCTTGTGTTGATTTGTCTTATAAAAAAGTTTTCTGCTAGAAAACGCATTTTTCAAAACTTCGAGACAAACATAAACTTTGCATTGCTTGAATATCACTGTCTGCATTTGGCTTTTTGTTTGACAGCGAAGAATTTTATACAGCGAATGTTCAGAGGAACGAAAACTCTCTCAGTGAGCAAAATCACTTCAAAAGGACGACACTTCCATTACAAAATCTCCTATCAACAAGGGGCATGATATAGCACCATCCAATTAACCTGGGGCAGTCCAGTCAAGGTCCAACAGATCTTTCAAAATCCAATTAACCTGGGGCATTCCAGTCAAGATTTCAAGAAATCTCTCAATATGGAGAGTAATCTGATTCGAGACTCCTTCATCACCACTTGGGGCATTCGAATGTCAAAAGTGTTCAACAAATCAACTATCACATTTCCAGACTCGATTCCTGTATCTAGCCAGGGCACGTCTGAAGAGTTTGAGGATTCGATTCCTGTATCTAGCCAGGGCATATCTGTTGACGACTATTTCCAGACTCGATTCCTGTATCTAGCCAGGGCACGTCTGAAGAGTTTGAGGATTCGATTCCTGTATCCAGCCAGGGCATATCTGTTAACGACTATTTCCAGATTCGATTCCTGTATCCAGCCAGGGCATATCTGTTGACGACTATTTCCAGACTCGATTTCTGTATCTAGCCAGGGCACGTCTGAAGAGTTTGAGGATTCAATTCCTGTATCCAGCCAGGGCATATCTGTTGACGACTATTTCCAGACTCGATTCCTGTATCTAGCCAGGGCACGTCTGAAGAGTTTGAGGATTCGATTCCTGTATCCAGCCAGGGCATATCTGTTGACGACTATTTCCAGATTCGATTCTTGTATCTAGCCAGGGCACGTCTGAAGAGTTTGAAGATTCGATTCCTGTATCCAGACAGGGCATATCTATTGACGACTAGTTCCGGATCAACACTTGTAACCAGCCAGGAAGATATCTATGAACGACCGATTGTAGACCAACACCTGTAACAAGCCAGGAAATTATCTACATCACCACTTGGGGCATTCGAATGTCAAAAGTGTTCAAAAACCCAATGCAGTTTTACACTGACTCATCTTCGGGAAATCCTACACAGATCTCCTCAAAACAGGAAGACCCCAGTAGTTTGGCATACAACCCAAGCTTCTGATCTCCCCAACAGTGGTCCCGAGACTTCTCATTTCTAACAATTGAAGATTCTTGCCCTCCACGGCAGCAGCCAAAGAATTATTCTCCCCGGCAACAGTCAAGATTCTTTTATCTTCAGCCATCCAGGATTCATTTATCCTCAGCAAGATAGCTCATCAGCTTACATGCGCATTCATCACATTCATGTTATAAACATTGATGTCACATACATTGCATCATGCATCATAACATTGCATACAACTAACCCTTTACCTTTTCAGGTAAGATCAGTCGACAGACACAGATCATCTTCCGAGATTCATCCAAAAATAGTTCAGATGTGACCCGGACACGACGACATTCTGATACTTATTCCAGATTCATCCAGATGCAGTTTTACACGAGCTCATCATCAGGAAACCCTACACCGGTTCCTCCTTTAACTTCAAGACTTCTGAAAACAGTTCACGGGTTCTCCAAGTAACGGATGTTAACCTATCGCTTGTTCAGATTTTTCTCAAAGACTTCTGAAAACAGTTTATGGATTCTTCCTAACAACGGATGTTAATCTATCAACTTGTTCAGATGCATTTTTTGAAAACAGTTTACGGACGCTTCCCAACAACGGATGCTGCTCTATTGCTTATTCAACTTCAAGATTTCTGAAAACAGTTCACGGGTTCTCCAAGTAACGGATGTTAACCTATCGCTTGTTCAGATTCTTCTCAAGACTTCTGAAAACAGTTTATGGATTCTTCCCAACAACGGATGTTAATCTATCAACTTGTTCAGATGCATTTTTTGAAAACAGTTTACGGACGCTTCCCAACAACGGATGTTGCTCTATTGCTTATTCAACTTCAAGATTTCTGAAAACAGTTCACGGGTTCTCCAAGTAACGGATGTTAACCTATCGCTTGTTCAGATTCTTCTCAAGACTTCTGAAAACAGTTTATGGATTCTTCCCAACAACGGATGTTAATCTATCAACTTGTTCATATGCATTTTTTGAAAACAGTTTACGGACGCTTCCCAACAACGGATGCTGCTCTATTGCTTATTCAACTTCAAGATTTCTGAAAACAGTTCACGGGTTCTCCAAGTAACGGATGTTAACCTATCTCTTGTTCAAATTCTTCTCAAGACTTCTAAAAACAGTTTATGGATTCTTCCCAACAACGGATGTTAATCTATCACTTGTTCAGATGCAACTTTTGAAAGCAGTTTACGGACGCTTCCCAACAACGGATATGGCTCTATTGCTTATTCAATCTCAGCTTCAAAAATAGTTTACGGATTCTCCAAACATGGATGACAATCTATTGCTTGCTCGGACCCCCAATTCAGAGATGTTCCAAAACATGGGTGCCTTTCTGATACTCGTCCACTCACCATTGACATACAGTTCAACGTCACCAAATGGCATCTTTAAGCCCATTCCCAGATGGCATCTATAAGCCCATCCTCCTACCAGCAGTCACCAAATGGCATCTTTAAGCCCATTTCCAGATGGCATCTCTAAGCCCATCCCCCGACAAGATTCTATCGCATCAGATGGCATCTTTAAGCCCATCACCAAATGGCATCTTTAAGCCCATTCACCTCTACCATCACATCGCCGAGTGCAAATTTTCTGGGCACTTTAGTGTCCAATCTCCTTTTACCTTCGAGTCACGAAAGGCAAACTTGCCAATCTAACTCTTCAGGTTCAAGAAGATTGAACAGGGGCAACTGTTGTACCCCAAAATTTGTCCTCGCATTTTTCCTCAAGAAATCACAGCTTCAGGCGTTTCCTGATTTTTCAGACTGGCTCAAGAATCGGCCAAACGGACTTTTCTCGTCAATCAGACACAATTAGGGTTTTACTGATTCTCAGGGCTTTAGAATGTTTCAAACAGTTGGCTTAGGGTTTTGATTGATTTTTGGCTCAACTTTGATCAGGCGAATGTTCTTTGGCATTTAATCAGGAATTAGGGTTTTCGTGCGCGGTTCCTCAGAAGGATTTAATTCTACGGTGCTTTGCAAGTTATTCCGAGATTTGGTTCGAATTCGCATTGTTTGACTTAATCAGTAAAAGAATGCATTTGGATTAAATTCACGTTTGTTTGACTGAATCAGTAAAAAGGATACATTGGGTTTGAATTTGCAGTGTTTGGTATTAAATCAACAAAAAGGGGAATGCGTCTGATCAGTTGTTGTGATTAACTGTTGTTTTGATTTGGATGTTGGAAATGCCAGGTTTAACTGATCAAATACTAAAGCTTTGTTTATTTAAATTATTTATTATTCTAAGATTAAATGATTGGAATTTATTTTCAATTATTATAATTAAAGAATTATAAATAATAAATAAACAAAAGGAGAAAAAAGAATTAATTGTATAATAAAAACTTTTATTTATTTTTAAATTATTCGTACAATTATTGTTTACAATTTATTTACAACAATGATTTTACAAGTAATTTAAACCTAAATAAAACTATCCTAAACATTATTTCTAATCTTCATTACTTCATCTGCTATCCCTTGCTCCAGTGCTCCATTTTAATTATTCATCTGCAAAAGAAAAGAAGAAAAGTCAATAGCAGATAAATAAACAAAGAGACAGATATAAAATTCATCATTAAGGGCAACTGATTGGGATCAGTTAACCCTCTCTGCAAATCACGGGATTTCTCCCGGTTCACAAAGAGGGATGAATGTTTATTTGCTAAAAATGAATGCACAAAAGTCAAAATTGCACAATTCAAAAATTGTCAAAATGCATAGTTCAATACAAACAGAAAGTCCAAACTGAATCACAACTTTCAAACCATCCAAAAACTGTCAAAGTACAAGTTACTATCCAAAAGGGTACCCAAGCTGTCAATAAAGAAGATTTGGAAAGATATCAAAAGATACAAAGTACAAGAAGCTGTCAAAAGAAGGGACAAATATGCAGAGAAAGCATGATATGCAAGCAACATACTCATTTTCATCATTTCCCAAGTTGCCCTTTCAGAAAGTACAGAGCATAAACATATTTTAAATATATTGACTGTACTGGAGAGAGAAGAAGAGAACAAAGAAAGCAGGTTACAAGGCTTTAGGCAGGAAGAAAAAAAGATAAAAAGAACTGAACACAGTAGAGGGCAGGAGATCAGAAAGATATCAAACAGAGGTAACCAACTGTCAAAACCCTCCATATACAAAAACCTGCATATGCCAAAATCTGCCTGTGATAAAACAAAACACATAACCATCAGTAATGTCAAAACCTGCATGAACCAAAGGCCATAAACTGCATCCCATAGCCTTAACAACCAGATAACACACAAGCCTGAAAACCTGTGAAACTTCACAAGCAAAAAACCTGTGAAACCTCATAAACATGAGCCTGTCAAGTGCAAACCTGCAAAAGCCATTAACCTGCTGAAGCTCTAAACCTGCCTATCATCAAACTCAAAACAACCAAAGCATAAACAAGCTAAAGCCTGTCTAGGACCAAACCTGCTAAGCCTCAAGCCAAGTTAACCTGTCAAGCCCCAGAACCAACAAACTCAACATATGTCCAAAACCATTCAACTCAAACACAAAAAAAAGAGCATAAACTGAGAAGCCTCAAAAAAGCCTGCCAACTAGAAAAACAGTAAGGCCATCAACCAAAACGCCTACTCTGTCCAACCTTTCAAAGAACCAGAAATGGTGCAAGCATAGATTCAAGCATCAAGCCCTCAGAACTCAAAGAGTTCATCATAGGGGCATTCATAAAACACCCAATATTCAAGCATTCAACAATAGCACATATCAGAAGCATACACATAAGCCTCAGAAAAAGTTTCTCCACAGGCAAATCAAAAGGCAACCCTAACAAGTGTTCCAAGAGGCCCTCAGATTACTCATCATTGGGCAAAGGGTAATAAAGCATAGCATACAAAATAGGTGAGGGATAGGTAGCAGAAGTCAGGGGCGAGAAGAGAAAGAAGGCATCAAGCATCACATTTCAATAAGCATTAAAGGCAACATAAGTACAAGCATACAACCAGGGAAGGAAGAGAAGAAGAAAGAGAGACATCAAAAATTAGGTTTTCATATCATCACAAAACCCTAAAATGGCAAAAAGGTAAAGAGTACCAGGGAGTTCATAAGTTCATCAACACCCTTCACCGTCGAGCCTCCTAAGCACCTCCACCATTCCTTCCCCTCTTCAGTCAAGGTAGTTCTCCTTTTCCTCTTCCTTTCACACCTCAAATACACAAATCAAACACTTAATCAAAAAGGCAGTAAATCTTAGCATGTAAAATGGATTCAAACCCTAAACGCGCTAGACAAAAGACAAAGCAAGAGGATTACCTTTTAAATTGCGTTTCACTGAACCAAGGAAGAAGGAAGGGTGAAGGAGGCGGAGGCGCTGATGGCTTAAGCAAAGGGAAGGATGTTCAAACAGCCATGGCCAAAGGAACGAAGGATGAACGAAAAATGAACGAAACCCCAAGACGGCGCTGCAAACCTTAACGTGTTCCCAACTGAAAACAAATAATCTAACCCTAAAACTTATTTCAAGCAAATGGGCCTAACACGTTTCTCCAGCACCTAAGCCCACTGCGTTTCTAATCACACCCCTTTTTTTATCTATTCATTCTGTTTGATTAGTATGGGCCTAATGCCCTTTTGGCCCATTCAAATCTCCAAACTTTTTCAGCATATAAAACCTTTTTCTTTTGTTAAATAAATTAACATAACAATTTTTTTTTACATTAATAATACTTTTTTTCATATGTATGTTATAATTAAATTTTATATAGAAACTAATATTTTTTCTTTATAATTTAACTTACATTTTCTTTCTGAATATTGATTTTTTTTCTTTCTTAAGATAATACTTTTCTTTTATTTCTAAAAATACTCTTTTTGTACATAATAAATAAAATACATTTTTTATACATAATTTAAATCCTTAACATTTAATTAAAAGATTATTTTGTATATATTAAACAAAATATAAAGATACATTTTTTATATCAAATGTAAAGTGACAATTTTCAAACTTAGAAATACTTTCTTTTCTTAAATTTTCTTTTTGTACATATTAAAGAATATACAAGATTACAAAAGACTAAGTAAATAAACATTTAATTCTTTTCTTTAAGTTAACAATACTTAATAATACATTTAAATTCACATTTTCCTAACCTGTAAATAATTACATATACAAACATACATACACGTATACACGTACACTTACACAATATACTTACACTTGATACGTTATACATTTGCTTATTTTGTATATACGTTACATTTACATTTGATCGATTCGATTTGGTTGTAATCTATTGGACACTACATTCCTAAAGTCTCATCCCCATTCGTAAATTTGTACCCCCACTCCCGGATACTTATTTTGTAATAGCGTAGACTTTAAATTCTTGCAATTTACCGCTTTCAAATTATACCATGGTTAGACCTAGGGTTTGCATGTACATAAAACCAAACGCTAGATAACCTAATACAAGACAAATACATGAAATCAATACACAATCACACTTGCACCCTCTAGGGTAATCCCACATGTTGCCTTCCAAAATGGGCCATGCTTGCACGTCGAGTTTCTTTGGCAAAACGAATTCAAATGATCATAAGTCCCTCGATGACGCTTTCGAAAGTTGCCTAAAACGGAATGATCATAGTCCCTTCAAAATAAATTGCCAAAGACACTTGGCATCATTGCATTCATGGTCCATACGATGACCCGCGCCCGTCCCGTTAAACCTCCTAAACGCAAGATTGTCCATCAAATTCAATGGTGGAACAAAATTGTTAAAAAGGGTTGAAAACATAGAGAAAACCTTTGAGTACAATAGGGTAGACAAAACTCTTAGTTACTTGAGATCAACTTGCAAAAACACTTGCCTTCTTTTCAAAACCACACTCCACGAACACTTTCAAAACAAACTCTCAAAAACATTTGAAACATCTTTTCGAAAAGATACACACCTTTGTAAAACATTCGAGTAAAGAATTGTTACAAGGGTAGCCTAAGACAAGGCATCTTCTTCCAAAAACATTTTCAAAAACACACACACATACACACCATTTTCAAGCAATCGAAAATCAAGGAAAGTGATCTAAAAAACCAAGTAACTAAGAGCCCATGGATAACCATGGATGAAAAGGGTGCTAATACCTTCCCTTTTCATAATCTACCCCCCGGACCCACGAAATATCTCAAAAGGTTTTTGCTGTGCTTTTTTAACCTTTCCTTTAGGATAAAATAAAAAGTCGGTGGCGACTCTTGCTCAACTGAACAAGTGCGAATACAAACGCAAAACACTAGTCAGTTCTCCCACCGTATCACAGCGTGTAAGAGCATAGCTGTTTTAATAAAGTGAGAGACAGAAAAGAAAGATAAGGAGCGTAAAATTTATAATGCAATAAACGTCCAATGCTTTATTGATGATATATGAAAAAGACAAATAATAAGCCCTCACAAACAAAGCCAAGGTGCCTCTGGCAAGGCACCGGGCCGTAAAGTTTCAAACTGTTTATTACAACTCTTAAAACAAAAGTCATATACTGTGGAATAAAAGAAACAGGTATGAAGTCTCTCGTCGTCCACTTGTTCAAGCCACCATCAGTTGTAGGGTAGATCCAACTGTCGATATCTGAATCCTCTTCATCATCTTCAATTGCATTCAGTCCCTGATTACTGATGTGTAGAGGAGGTATTCCAATCCGTGCACGCCGAACATCCCTTTGAGCCTCTGTAGTAAATCCAAAACCAAACTTGTCAGTCTTGTGTGTGAAATCAGGGAGCTGACCCCAATTCACACACCCACCTTTTTCAATTACAGCCCTGGCATCCTTGAGAGAAGCCATCTTCATCGGAGATTTATCGGTAACAACTTCAGTTGACGCCAAAGTCTGGAGGACTTCTTCAAATTTCTAACAAGGGGTTTCGATGAACTCACCATCCATCTACACATAGCGAAAGGAATTGAGATGACTCACCATATACTCCTCCTCACCTTGTACTGTGACAATCTTCCCCTTTTCCGGATATTTCAGCTTCTGATGGAGCATAGTGTGATACGGTGGGAGAGTTGACTTGAGGTTTTGTGTTTTGTGTTTGCAAATGTTTCGGTTTAGCAAAAGTCGCCACCGACTTTTTATTTTATCATAAGGAAAGGTCAAAAAGCACAGGAAAGACCTTTGAGATGTTTTCTTGGGTTCGGGGAGTAGATTATGAAAAGGGAAGGTGCAAGCACCCTTTTCATCCATGGTTATCCATGGGCTCTTAGTTACTTGTTTAGATCACTTGCTTTGCTTTTCCAATTGTTTGAAATGGTGCTTTGTGTGTGGTTTTGAAAGATGTTTTGAAAAGAGGCCATCGTTGTGGCAACCTTTGTAATGATTCTTGTTTGAATGTATACAAAGGTGTTTTTTGTCTTTTGAAAAGATTTCAATGTTTGAAAGTTTGTTTTGGATAATGTTTTGAAATTGTGTTGTGACGTGTGTTTGAAAATAGCAAGGATGTTTTGCAAGCTTTTGATCAAGTAACTAAGAGTTATCTTCCCTATTTTACTCAAAGATCATCCCTAATGTTTTTAACCCTTTTGATAGTGTTGTTTCACCATTGTATTTGGTGAACAACCTTGTATTAGGATGTTAAACGGGACAGGCGCGGGTCATCGTATAGACCATGATAGCAATTGTGTTAAGTATTTTTGGCAAATTTTTGAGGGACTTGATCATTTTGTTTAGGCAACTGTTAATTTGTTGGCTCCTAAATTCGACACCTTTGTTTTGATTGATGGTAGCCATTAAAAGCTGAAAGATGCTTTCGACTGGCTAAGCCTGTCGAAGTGCCCGTCGAAAGATGGCAAAATACTTAGAAGATTTCTTCCAAGGAAGAAGGCTGATTGCCTTCGACGTCGAAGGAGTTTTCGTCGAAGACGTTTTCTTGATGAAAGTGTTCGATGGTCCAGAGTGGAGCAGTTTGAAATTCAAAGCTTTGGGGGGAAAACGGTTTCCAGCAGTTACTACGTGCAAACGTGCAAGGATCTGGAGCGTCGAGCATGGAGAACGTGCCAAGTGGCTTAATCTCGAAGCAGTGTAACTGCCCGACGGTTACTTGGAATGTTTTAGTATAAATAGGAGTAGACATGTAGTTTCTCGTGTGTGTTCACAAATAGATACATAGTCACTCATTTAGATTCAAGTACCCAGTGTGAGCGAAAGAATTGTTGAGAAATGTATGTGTGAAACACCAATTTTATCAATTAAAGTCATTTACTTTTCCAGTATTTTACTTGCTTTTCCCCTTTAAATTCCCGTCGAACCTTTACTTTAAAGCCTTGTTTATTTTACCAAGCCTTTCCTTTATGCAATTTACTTGAAACATTTTACTTAAAGCCTTATCCACCTTAATCAAACTTCAAAATCAACCTATGTCCATAGGATCAATCTGATCGATCCTGCGAGTAACCAAATAAGTAACCATTTGGAGGATCAGCGGTTGTTTACCAAAACCCAAGGTAAACAAATTGGCACACCTGATGGGACCGTGTGTTGATTGTTGAAAATTATCTCATCTTTTCGAGTTGTATGTTATTGAGGAGTGGTAGAATATACACCAACGATAACAATACTGCCAGAAGAAGGGAAGAGATGGCGAATCCGCCAAACAACAACGAAATTCCACCACCAAGTGTGGGAGCAACGGTTAATATGACCGTGAGTGAAGCGACGAATGTTGGTTCGACACCAGCAGTGTCAGTCACAACCACGGGGCCAATAACTTCGTTAGCAGGCCCCAGAATGCCTTTGGGAACCCCCCCACCAAGGGGAAATATTGGCACAAGGCCAGTGGTTCCCCCAGGATTTATTCCATTCTATGGTATGCCAACTTCTGAAGTGGCAAGCCTGACGAATGCTGCGTCCACTTATTCAGACCCTTTCGTGAGTGCCTCTTCGCCACTCCAAGGCTCTGGAGTAGGCATGGCGAATAGAAATAGGACCCAACTCTTAGGAGGAACGTCCCAAGTAGCCCATGGCCTTACAAACGCCTCGACAGCAGTCTTGAGGCAACAGATGGACGAAAGCAACCATGATATGGTGCAAATGTTGGCACAAACTTTGAGTACAGTGCTAAATCCTCTAATACAAAATACTACTCAATCGAATCAGCAAGTTACAACGCAAATGACGCGTTTGGCTGATTTCTTTGGAGTACCCCCACCTATTCGACAGCCCCAAAGGGCGCAAACAAGAGGAAATCAGGGAATATTTGTAGAGGAAGAAACCACCATTAATCAGGCTCAACAGCCTGTAGAACAACCTGTCGAAGAACCTAGGGTAATAGCCCCAGAGATAAGGTTAGTTAACAGAAACCAAAATGCTGACGAAGTGGTTCAGCATATCCAACACCAAAACATGGGTTTGGAAAATAATCTGGCAACCATGATCGAAAGGATCATGAATCAGAATGGGATGAACATGGGCTTTCGAAGGCCCAACTTTACATCTCCATTGTCAGAATACGTATTACAAACGGATTTACCTCCTAGGAGCAAAGTCCCCAAATTTACTAAGTTCTCTGGGGACACGACAGAATCTACTGTCGAACATGTGGCGAGGTATTTGATCGAAGCAGGAGACATTTCAAATAATGAAAACCTGAGGATCAAATACTTCCCAAGTTCCTTAACCAAGAACGCTTTTACTTGGTTCACAACTCTACCCCCCAATTCGATCCACCATTGGACCCAGTTGGAAAGATTGTTCCATGAACAATTCTATATGGGGAAAACCAAGATAAGCCTGAAAGAACTGGCAAGTGTGAAGAGACGTTTCACTGAACCTATAGACGAATATCTGAATAGGTTTAGGTTGCTTAAGGCAAGATGTTTTACACAAGTGCCAGAACATGAGCTGGTCGAAATGGCCGCAGGCGGTTTAGATTATTCCATTAGGAAGAAGCTAGATACCCAGTACCTAAGAGACATGGCCCAACTGGCCGACAGAGTTCGACAAGTCGAACGCCTCAAAGCTGAAAAAGCTAAGGCAACGAAAACTCACAAGAGAGAGAGAATAGCGTACGTTGAGATGGATGACGAAGATCTAGAATCCTTCGACGATACTTTAGCTGTCGAAGAAGGAGAAGTCGATTTAGCAGAACTAAAACAAGGGCCTCCATACTCTTGTAAACAGTTAGTCCCCTCAAACGGGAAAAATCCCATTGGTCCGGATAGGACCAACGATAGGTTCCCAAAAAAGACTTATAGTTTTGATATCACAAAATGTGATGAAATATTCGACTTGCTAGTTAAAGATGGCCAAATGATAGTACCCCCTGGGGTAAAAGTGCCTCCTCTTGATCAAAGAAAGAAGAGAGGTTTTTGCAAAGATCATAATTTTTTGGGCCATAAAACTTCTCAATGTTTTCTTTTCAGGAATCTTGTGCAAGACGCTATTGAGGAAGGGAGATTAAAGTTTGCTGACAAATCCCCCATGGCTGTCGACTCCAATCCACTGAAGGCTGAAGCCCACTATGCAGAACCCTCTGAGGTGAACATGATAGAGGCAACCAGGATCCAGTCGAAGAAGCCAGGCATTACCATGGTCGAAGTCTCAAAGGACCACATCAACATGCCAATCTTTGGCAGTTTTTCCGGAAATTTATCCAGGAAGACAATTGAGGCTGTCCAGAAAGCGGTCGAAGACCCGAAGTCGAAGACTGCTGAAGCACAAAAAACTGGACCAAAGCCCAGTTCCCACTTGGCCACTGTACAAGGCCAGACGGAGAATCTGGAGACACAAATGAAGCAACTAACTCTTGCTAATAAAGATACAATGAATATCAACATGGTTGAACTTTCTGACCCTAAAGCTTCAGAAGAAGCCATAAGGCAAGAGCAGGCAAATAAAACGGCTTTCCCTAGGGAAAACGAAAACTTGGCAGATTTTTTACAAAGATGCCAGAAGAAGAAATCAGAGGTGATGCTGTGTCCAAGATGCAGTTCTATCTTTGATAAAAAAGCTGTTGAGCACATACAAGGCGTGAGAGCAGCGAACAAGAGAAGGGAGAATGCTGACCTTCGACATGATCCCAGAAGGGGTTCTAATCAAGACAAGAGGCCATTGACTTTTAGGCCTCCAACAAATGTACCAGTAGACACTTGGTACAAAACATCTGGCCGGAAAAGGCCAAGTGAAGAGAAATGGCATTCTTTCGAAGTGCCAAGAGGTTCCTCTTTAATTCAGAAGAAAGAGCCTCAAGTTGCTGTACCCAAGGTTGCTCAAGTGTCCAGCAACTACAAGGGAAAAAATCCTATGTCACGATCCCAATGGAGGAGATATCAAAGAAGGCGAAAAGCTGAAAGGGAGGCTGCCAACGAACCTAAGGCAGAAACTAGTTCGAATGTGCCTCAAAGGAAACAGAGAAAGCCTCTTGAGAGAGAACCAGTTACCAACAGGCTAGTTTGGCCTAACCAAAGTGAAGTCGAAGACGAAGATGATGCTGAGTCCGACGATACTCTGGATATAATGGTGAATATTGTTTCAGTACTGCCTAGGGAATTCAATCGACAGGTAGAAGTCGAAGCCAGTGACTGGGAGGTGGAACAAGAAATGGCCAAACATAGGCCAGTGTGCTATTTTGTCATGGACAATGGCACTACAGAGGAACAAAATGGCTTCTTCGAGCCACCTACAGAGGCGATGAAGAATCACCTCAAACCTTTGTTCATAAGGGCTAAGCTCGAAGAGACCACTGTGAACAAAATATTGGTCGACTGTGGGGCCACTATCAATATTATCCCTCATTCTATGCTAAGGAAGATTGGCAAAAGGGATGAAGAAATCAAACCTCACAATATGGTCCTGTCCAACTATGAGGGAGGCATTGGGACCACCATGGGAGTGATCCAGCTAGACATAAAAGTTGGGTCGATCCTTCGACCAACAATGTTCATGGTCATATCGGCCAAACCTAACTACAACCTTTTGTTAGGCCGTGAGTGGATTCATGGTGTAGGTGTTGTGCCTTCATCGATGCATCAAAGGTTGCTTCTATGGCGTCCAGATGGGATGGTCGAAAACATAGAGGCAGATCAAAGCTACTACCTTGGCAAAGTGAATCACTTGGGTGTGGCAGATTTCGACAAAAACTTGGCTCACATAGGGCTATGTCCAACTCCTGACTTCGACATGGCGCCAGCGCCAAACACCTTTTGTTCCCTATACCTGCATCCTGAGCATGGTTTCCAATGGGACAGAGAAGACTTGTCCCACATAGACTTCAGTGGGCTAACTGATATCCAACCAACTGGTTGGGGAAGTGAATTCAGTGATAATGACTGAGTCACAATCTCTGAAGCGAATTTCGGCTTATGTGGCCGAAACCAAGATGATAACGGCTCTCGAAGCCGAAGTAAAGTACATGGCCACACAGGCCAATGATCAACAATTATCTGCTGTTGGCCCAGGAAAGGATTTCGATCCAAGACCTCCTGATATCATGCCAGATGAAATGCAGGAACAGAGGCTCGACGCCATCTATGACGATGAGCCTTTGGGCTTCGAAAAGGATCCCTTGGCGAACAACATTAAGATGTTAGCACAAGACCCTTTAGAAGAAATCAACTTAGGCGAAGGATCAGAGAATAGACCAACTTATATCAGCGCCAAAATTGATCCAGAACTTAGGTTGGAAGTAATCCAATTGCTGAAAGAGTTTAAAGACTGTTTTGCATGGGATTATGACGAAATGCCTGGTCTCGACAGAGGATTGGTAGAACTTCAGTTGCCAATCAAACCTGGAAAGAAGCCAATCAAGCAGAATCCAAGACGCTTCGCTCCAGAAATATTGTCGAAGATCAAAACGGAGGTCGAACGACTTCTGAAATGCAAATTCATCCGTGTTACAAGGTATGTCGAATGGATTGCAAATATTGTGCCAGTAATTAAGAAAAATGGCACATTAAGGGTGTGCATAGATTTCAGAGATTTGAATGCTGCCACCCCCAAAGATGAATATCCTATGCCTGTGGCGGAAATGCTAGTCGATTCTGCCGCTGGCTACGAATACCTGAGTATGCTCGATGGTTATTCAGGATATAATCAAATATTCATTGCTGAAGAGGATGTGTCGAAAACAGCTTTTCGATGCCCTGGGGCCTTAGGCACTTACGAATGGGTAGTGATGCCTTTTGGCCTAAAGAACGCTGGGGCAACGTACCAGCGAGCAATGAATACTATCTTCCATGATTTTATTAACACTTTTATGCAAGTTTATATTGATGATATTGTTATAAAATCTGTTTCCAGGAAGAGTCACATTGACTACCTTCGACAATCATTCGAAAGAATGAGAGAACATGGTCTGAAGATGAACCCTTTGAAGTGTGCGTTCTGTGTGAAAGCTGGAGATTTCTTGGGTTTCGTTGTCCACAAGAAAGGAATCGAAATAAATCAGAACAAGACGAAGGCAATTTTGGAAGCGAAAGCGCCATCGAATAAGAAGGAATTGCAATCTCTCTTAGGCAAGATAAATTTCTTGAGAAGGTTTATATCTAACCTAAGTGGGAAAGCTCAGGCCTTTTCACCCTTACTTCGACTGAATAAAGAGGGGTTCGAATGGGGGCAAGAGCAGCAAGAAGCCTTCGACAAAATCAAAGGGTACCTCACTAAGCCACCTATTTTGGTGCCTCCTTGTAGCAATAGGAGTATGAGATTGTACATAGCTGCATCTGACAAAACTCTGGGAAGTATGTTAGCCCAAGAGGATGAGAATGGAGTCGAAAGACCCATTTATTATCTCAGTCGAGTTTTGAATGATGCAGAAACTAGATATAGCGAAGTTGAGAAATTGTGTCTATGTCTGTATTTCTCTTGTACAAAACTCAAGCAATATATAAAACCAGTTGATGTTTATGTTTCGTCTCATTTTGATGTTTTCAAATATATGTTGTCGAAACCTATCTTGCATAGTCGAATTGGCAAGTGGGCATTAGCATTGACTGAATACTCCTTGACCTTTATGCCTCTTAAGGCAGTAAAAGGACAAGTGGTTGCAGACTTCATAGTCGACCACTCAATTCAAGTCGAGGATATTAATTATGTGGAGATAGAACCTTGGAAATTCTACTTCGATGGTTCCAGCCATAAAAATGGAACAGGAGTAGGAGTCTTGATTATTTCTCCAGATAAAATTCCAACAACATTCAAGTACCAAATAGAAGGTTCTTGTTCGAACAACGAGGCTGAGTATGAAGCTCTAATTACTGGCCTTGAAATATTGTTGGAATTGGGGGCAACTCGAGTCGAAATAATGGGAGACTCAGAGTTAGTCATCAAGCAAGTCACAAAGGAGTATAGATGCATAAGAGAGAATCTCATTATGTACTTTGTGATAGCAAATCGTTTATTTAAACAATTTGAAAGTGTCAATATTCGACACATACCTAGAGTCGAAAATCAAATAGCCAATGACTTGGCACAAATTGCATCAGGGTATAAGATTTCAAAAACGAGATTACAAAGAGCAATCGAAGTTCGAGAAAAGATAAAGGCAACTTGTCTATCACCATCAGACTTGGAATCGACGAGGCTAGGTTATGCTGATCACTCAAACTTCGAGATTTCGTTCATTGATAATTTGTCAGAGCAAGATTGGAGGAAACCCATTGTGGACTATCTTCAAAATCCAGGAGCTCCGACAGAACGAAAAACAAAATACAGGGCGTTGAGTTTTGTACTCATGGGTAATGAGTTATTCAAGAAGACGCCTGAAGGGGTGTTGCTGAAATGTTTAAGTGAAACTGAAGCATACATAGCCCTTTCGACTACACATGCTGGGGCATGTGGGGCTCACCAAGCAGGCCATAAGATGAAATGGTTGTTGTTTCGACAAGGACTATATTGGCCCACTATGCTGAAAGATTGTGTTGAGTTCGCCAAAGGTTGCCAAGAGTGTCAAGTTCATACAGGCATCCAGCATGTACCAGCAAGCGAACTTCACTCGATAGTGAAGCCTTGGCCCTTTCGAGGATGGGCGTTGGATCTTATTGGAGAGATTCGACCAGCATCATCAAAGAGTCAGAAATACATATTGGTAGGCATTGATTATTTTACTAAGTGGATCGAAGTTGTCCCTTTAGTCAATGTGGACCAAGAAAATGTCATTGAATTTATTCAAAAGAACATTATCTTTAGGTATGGAATCCCTGAGACAATAACAACTGATCAAGGTTCAGTTTTCACTGGTCGAAAGATGCAGGAATTTGCTCAGGAAACAGGTTTCAAACTCCTAACATCCACGCCTTACTATGCACAGGCGAATGGTCAAGTCGAAGCAGCTAACAAAGTGGTGATTGGCTTGATAAAGAAACATGTTGGGAAGAAACCAAAGAATTGGCATAAGACGTTAGACCAGATTTTATGGGCTTGTCGAACGTCCCCAAAAGAAGCCACTGGTACAACACCATATAGGCTAACTTTTGGCCATGATGCAGTATTGCCAGCTGAAATTTGTCTTCAATCTGCAAGAGTTCAGAGGCATTATGATATTCCTTCTGAGGTTTATTGGAATATGATGTTAGATGAACTGGTGGATTTAGACGAAGAGAGATTACACGCTCTCGACTTACTCAGGCTTCAGAAGAAAAGAGTAGAAGACTCTTATAATAGAAAGGTAAAACCTAAGGTATTTTTGCCTGAAGATTTAGTTTGGAAGGTAATTCTTCCCATGGATCGACGGGATCGAAGCATGGGGAAATGGTCACCCAAATGGGAAGGACCCTTCAGAGTTATCCAAACTTTTTCTGGTGGAGCCTATGAAGTCGAAGAGATAAGTGGTGATAAAAGGCTCTTGAGAGTAAATGGTAAATATTTGAAAAAATATAAGCCTACACTTCAAGAGATAAAAATAAAATAATAAAAGAATAAACTAAATTAACCATAAAAATGCCAAAATGGAAATTTTTATTAATTTCAGCCAAGATGGCAATTGTTGTCGAAAACGATTACAGAAGATGGTTACAAAAGAGAATCAATCAAAAGGTAAGAGAATTCTTGAGTCGAAGATACTTGGCATACTGCAGCTCCAACCTCTTTTTGCACCAAGAGTTTTCTTGCACTAGTTTGGCAATTTGAGCGTCGAGGCTTTGAGCCCTCTCAGCGAATTCCAGGCCTTGCTTGATCTCAGTCTGGCTCTCAGTGTCTGGGATGGTCGAAAGAATTTCCTCCTGGAGTACAGTGTTGGCGTTTATCTTCGCCTCTATCTCTGCAATTTGTGCTCGGAAGGAGACATTCTCTCGCTCAATAGCATCGACCCTTTCCTGTGCAGACGCTTTCTGTTTCGACAACTCGGCAATTCGAGAAGTCGAATCTGAGACAGCAGTCCACGCAGATGAGCTTTTGCCATGCAGCACTTCGAGCTGACTGTTAAAACCTCGTTGGCGCCTGTAATCCGCTGAGACTTGATCAATCATAGAATGTAATTCCATGATTAAGTCTGAGATTTCTGGGGCTACAGCTTCGAAGTCAACAGCATTCAAAACCTCTTTCAAGCATGATGGAGCAGTGGGATCCCCCTCTAAAGTCTTCATTAAATCTCTCTTGAAGAACTGGGCCTTAACCTTCGCCAACGCATCATCAAGAGGAGAAGTTTCAGTAGATTTCCCCGACAGGGTAGGAATTTCCTGACTAGTGTCAGAAGAACTCTTACTCTCGATGATTGCATTGAGGTAGCTGACAGGGTCAGTTTGTTTCAAGATTTCCAAGTCCTCTTTTGACCTGTGCTTTGAGGAGGTGACCCTTGCCACAGTATTATCTTGGGCTTGAGGCTGTTGAATGCTGAGTGCCTCGTTTGGTTGCTTTTCGACTTGGACTGAGGCGGTACTAGCGTCGACTTGTGGTTCTTTGTTAACATCACCTTGGGGTCCTTCGCCAGCGTCATTTTGTGGCTCTTCGCTAGCGTCACCCTGGTGTTCTTCGCCAGTACCACCTTGGTGATCTTCGTCAACAACATCTTGATTCTCTTCGCCATTGCCTTGGTCTCTTCCTTCAGGATTCTCTTCTGACGACAAGTCCACCACAGGAACCGTTTCTGGCTGTGTTTCCTCCGCCATAGGTTCTTCTGTTGTCTTCTCCACTGTTTCAGCATTGGCCTCATTCTCAGTGTGGGCTTCGTCATTGCCCAAATCTTTCTCCTGAGGCCTGCTAAGGTCAGCAGATTCTAGAGTTTCTGAAGTCCTTGGTGGAGAACTTTCAGTAGTGTCCTGAAAAAGAGAAAGAAGACAAATCTTCAGATGTCGAAAGAGACATAATCGAATACTGGTATCTATGCCTAAGTTATAAGAAGGGTCCAATAGATTACCTGTGGATTAACTTCAGCCCCAGGGCTGGAATTGTCACTTTCGACAGGCTTGGTAAGAAGAGCGTTCAGTTCCTCCTCAGTTGGCTCCTCGATGATCACTGCAGGTGGCCTAGGCTTTCTCACAGCGACCTTTATTCTGACGGTTCGACCTTCAGGAGCAGGAGCAGGAACAGAAGCGTCCTTCGTTAACTTTCGCCTCTTTAAGGGAGTAGGAGGGGAATCACTTTCGTCGTCACTCCCAGATTCGACCACCAATGCTGCCCGTTTCTTGGGCGAAGGGGCCTAGAAAACCAATAGGAATTCGATTGAATAATTACATCGAAAATAAAAAATCGAAAGCCAGAAGAAAAATGAAGAAACTCTGGTTACCGATGCAGGAGGCCTCCTCGAAGAGCCTTCCCCCTGTTGGTTGCCCGTTGTCTTCGCCGGCGCTATAGTCTTCGCCGGCGGTGGAGGTTTTATCGAAGGGACTCCTCCTTGTGGGCCTTCTGTGGCCTTCTTGGCTAGGGGCTTTCGAACAACTGAAAGCGAAAAGGAAAGTTAACAGGCTAACAGTCGAAGAGAAAGATAAAAAGTAATGTGAGAGCATGAACTTACATTTCTTTACTTTGTCCAACACAAGGACAAAAGACTTCTGCAACTCTGCCATGAAGTCCTTCTCGTCGAAGAAGTACTCAGCATAATAGCTTCTCCACCACTCCTCAAAGGATGGTGAGCAAAGGAAATTAAGCTGGTAGTTAAACAGCGAGAGGATTGTTCGACCAGCATATCTTCCGATATGCTTGATGGCAGCTTCTTCTGTATAATCGTTGCAGAAGTACAACATTGACTTCTCTCTTTGAAAAATAGGAGAAGGCAGGGTTTGGATGATACCAAACTGGCGAGATACCAGATTTGGTTGATAGGCAAGCAGACTCAAATGAGTCTTAGAACTCTTAAAACGAAGAGGCATGATCCTGGGTGTCAGGAACGCCTCCCAAAGTACAGTGTGCTCATCGACATTGGGACCACTCGACTCCTTTGGATGTGGCCTTGTGAACCATGCTGGCCCCACCCTCCGTTGAGCAAATGGAGCCATAGTTGAAACAAATTCCTTCCTTCGAGCAAACATCAGAACGAAGTTAGTGAAGGTTTGTTGAAACTCCAGCCCATCTTCCACAGGTGTCAGTAGAGCCAGCCTAATTCCTTCGATACGTCTATTAGCTATCGCTGGGGCTTGTTCATTTATCTGAATCTTCTTGGGTAAGAAAGATTCGAAAGTGGCGTTGAGCCACAGTTGAAGTAGCCAGAAAGGCCCAGCGAGTAGCAAACTGGCCCTATCTTCGATATGTTTCAAGAGAGTAACCCCATTGCTGATTGAGTCATAAAGACTGGCCAGAATTAGTTCTGCCAAACAGATGTTTTGGCGGTGATGCAGTTGGGTGGCAAGAGTGACCATCTTTTTGGTCACTTGTAGAGACTTCGAGCAAAACACAAAACAAGTTAGCCATAAGGCTAGAAACGCTATGTGTTCGACATCCGACACTGTATCCGTCGACCTGTCGTGATAATGGTTGATAAAGGTGGTGTATGTTGGCTTGGTCTCAGAGAAGCCAATTTGGTCCTCCGACATCTCCTCCGGGTCGAAGTAATCTCCGGTTGGTCGAAGGCCAGTAATGGCCGCTACGTCGAAGAGTGTGGGGGTTAACATCCCACATGGAAGGTGAAAGGTGAAGTGAGAGTAATCCCAAAACAACAGCGAAGCTATAAGCATCTCTGGGGAGTAGTTTAAGCCTGTCTTCGACAGCATTACTAGGTCAAAGATTCCCATTTCCTTCCAGACTGGAGTTTGATGTTTCTCCAACTTTGTTAGCCAAGCAACATAGTCAGAGGTTAGATTAGGACAAGACCTGAAGACCCTAACACTTCTGTTGAAGAAACGGAGGTCGATTTTCTCGCGTGTAGGGTCTTCGTTGTCTTCTGCGTCCTTCTTGGCGCATGCTACTGGCTTGAGTTTCTCGACGATGGGGAAATAGCTCTTGATCTTCAGAGCTTCAGAGATGCTTGGGTTCATGGGTCCAGACATTGCGAAGATCTGGTTGGAGTATCCAACCGGGATCATCAAGTGACGCGAGTAAGCATCGCGAACGGAGATGTCAGAAGGTTCAGGGACCCTTCGTTTCCCTGTAGAGTTCACTACCGGAGCAGTAACAAAGACCTTGGGTTTAACAAGTTGTTCAGTTGGTGCGTTAGTCTTGGGGGCAGTAGAAGCAGAGGCCATTGTTGAGGATGAAGATGAAGTGAAAAAGGAAGAGTTTTTCTGCAAAGGGAGCAAGTTTGTACGAAAGCAAGGGAGTTTGAGGGCTAGTTTGCGTAAAAAGTCCCATAATGGGATATTCACTACTATTTATAGTAGTGGGAGAAATTCCCAATAACGAGGACATTAAATGTCATTTAATGCTGCAGGAATTAGTGGGACGCGTGGCAGCATCCTGTTGTTTTGGCCGTTTCTGCAGAAACAGAGAGACGCAGCGTGCGTCCTCGTTTTTGGGATTTGTCATAATGACAAATTTTGAAGTGATGTTTGGTACTGCACGCCGTACTGAAAGTGACGTCCTAGGATCAAATCAATGATGGTTTCTTGGGATTGCCAATAGTTGGTAAAAAGCAACAAAAAGTGCACAAGTTAACTTGTGACTAAGCGTGGAAAAACAGGTGTCGAATGGCGTTTTCAAAGAATGCCTTTTTCTTTCAGAGTCGAAATAAGGCATTCTTGGGGGGCAATTTGTTGGCTCCTAAATTCGACACCTTTGTTTTGATTGATGGTAGCCATTAAAAGCTGAAAGATGCTTTCGACTGGCTAAGCCTGTCGAAGTGCCCGTCGAAAGATGGCAAAATACTTAGAAGATTTCTTCCAAGGAAGAAGGCTGATTGCCTTCGACGTCGAAGGAGTTTTCGTCGAAGACGTTTTCTTGATGAAAGTGTTCGATGGTCCAGAGTGGAGCAGTTTGAAATTCAAAGCTTTGGGGGGAAAACGGTTTCCAGCAGTTACTACGTGCAAACGTGCAAGGATCTGGAGCGTCGAGCATGGAGAACGTGCCAAGTGGCTTAATCTCGAAGCAGTGTAACTGCCCGACGGTTACTTGGAATGTTTTAGTATAAATAGGAGTAGACATGTAGTTTCTCGTGTGTGTTCACAAATAGATACATAGTCACTCATTTAGATTCAAGTACCCAGTGTGAGCGAAAGAATTGTTGAGAAATGTATGTGTGAAACACCAATTTTATCAATTAAAGTCATTTACTTTTCCAGTATTTTACTTGCTTTTCCCCTTTAAATTCCCGTCGAACCTTTACTTTAAAGCCTTGTTTATTTTACCAAGCCTTTCCTTTATGCAATTTACTTGAAACATTTTACTTAAAGCCTTATCCACCTTAATCAAACTTCAAAATCAACCTATGTCCATAGGATCAATCTGATCGATCCTGCGAGTAACCAAATAAGTAACCATTTGGAGGATCAGCGGTTGTTTACCAAAACCCAAGGTAAACAGCAACCAAGATAGCGTCATCGAGGGACTATGATCTTTTGTTTTGTTTTTGTTTTGCCAAAATACTCAACATGCATAACATGGCCCATTTTTGAAGGCAACAAGTGGATTGTAACCCTAGGGGTGCAAGTGTGCATTGTGTTTGATTTTCATGCATTTTTGTCTTTGATTAGGTCAAACTATTTGTTGATTTGGATTTTTGCATACAAACCCTAATTCTCTAATCATGGCATAATTGAAAGCGTAAAGTGCGAGAATTAAAATTCTAAGCTATTACAACATGATTATAGGGATGGGGGTACAATCTTTGAATGGGGGGTATTTGACAAGAAATATAAACCCTAGTTTACTATTACATCCAAATTGAATTTAATTGCATGAATAATAAATAGATAATATTTAAATAAACAAAAAAGACAAATATATCAAATAATATGAAATATGCAAAAAGGGGGTTTTTGTTCATTCATGTATGTAAAATATTTAACGTAAAAAATAAAGGAATAAACAAAAGATTTATTTTATTTGTTTAAGGGTAAAACCCTAATTTCTTTAAGAAAATAAATACATTATATTATTTATATACAATAAAATATATTAGTATATGTAAAAATAAAATATACTTAGAAAAAAAGTATTTTTTAGTATAAATAAAAATAAAAGTAAAAATGTAATATTTTGTATTTTTTATTTATTCTAGAGTATTTAATAAAATAAAAAGTATATATTTATATATGTATATTAATCAAATTAAATATATACAATATAAAATAAAATATGTACAAAAATGAAATATATTTAGGAAAATATTTTTAGTATGAATAAAAATAAAGAAAAAAAATAAAAGTATAAATTATATATATTTTTCAAGTCTTAATAAATAATATAAAAGTATTTAAATACTTTTTCATGTTAGAAAAATTAAAATAAAATGCCAAATAAATGTAAAAAATTTATGAAAATATTTTTGAGCATTTTTTATATTTGGAAATAAATAAACAAAATTAGAAATGAAAACTAAAATGCAAAAATATAAAAATACAAGAAATTGGGCCAAAGGGTGCAAAAAGGAAAAGAGGGGGTGTCAAGAGTGAGCCAGGCCAAGCCCATCCCACCACTTCATCTTCAACCTCCAGATTTTGAAAAAACTGCGCGCGCCTGTACAAACTTGGACATCCTGCATATGAGCTCTATTGCAAAAACTCACAATATCAAACTTGTAGAGAATTTCAAGACGATTCCAACCATATAAACAACTTGTCTTAACTCTCAAAGACCAGAGAGAATTTCTCTGGCCCTAAAATCTGACCTAGTTTTTTCAGCATGTTCATGGATGAAATTCTCCTAGCACACTTAATATAAATGAAAACTAAGCATATGTACAGCTTCATGGCAATGAACACTACATTTTTTATTCACAAACCTAAGGCTAAATATTCCTAAATAGAGAGATAGAAAGTGGAGAAAAACCTGTTTCAGTTGGATTAGTGTAGGACAATGTAGTGCTTTTCAACAAGGCTTGAGATGTCTGATAGCTTGCTTGAACTTCACTTGACCTTCTCCAATAGCTAGCTTGCCTTGAATGTCCTTGAATCAGCCTATAGAACTCAACCTGCACAAGCTCAAAATGAAAATGGTGAACACTGTAAATGGAGTTACAGTTGGTGTTTGAGGTGTGGTATAGCTTGGGTGAGTTGAATGGAAGGTGTTTGAAGCAACTTGGGGCAAAACGCACGAGCCAAATGAGCTATGGAACTCAAGTTGCAGAACTTGCCCTGTTTTTCCAAAGGAATGTGATTTCTGGCTATGGGGTGTTTAGATGCTCAAGCAATCGTGTTTCTAACTCAAAGGGGCGTGAGAAAGATGTTCAAACTGTTTGCATAAGTTGGTATTGGTTGGTTTTCCAGTTCTCAAGTTTTTGACAAGTTTTTTGTTTTTTGGATTCGTATGAGCAAATGAATGGCATCCGTGTCTGGAGCGTATCCAAGCTTTAACTGTATTTGGTTCTTGAACGAATATCAGAATGACTACCATGTCTGAAGTGTATCTGTATTCTGAATGGGTGACAGAGAAACATCTGTGTATGGAGCATCTCTGAGCTGGGGAATAAATTCTGAATGAGTGACAAAATGGCATCCATGTCTGGCGCGTATCTGGATTGTATCCGAAGTTGAGATCTGTATGAGTAGCAGAATGACTTCCATGTCTTGGAGTGTATCCGTACTATAACTGGGATCTGAAAAAGGCAACAGAATGACTTCCATGTCTTGGAGTGTATCTGAGCTTGTAGTTGATATTTGAATCTGAATGAGGAATAGAATGTGTTGTACCCCAAAATTTTCCCTCCCATATTCTTCAAGATTTGGCAAGATCAACCTCCAAATGGTTCAAAATCACTCAAGGGTTGCACAGTCCAACTGCCTCCTAACACAGTCAAAATTAGGGTTTTGGTTCTTGCAAAGAAATTGAGGTTTTCAAGGGTCCAATCAAGTCCCACATGCCTACATACATTGTCAAGCATCCATATGTCAAGGTTCAAGACTCACAACATCAAATTGCACAGTCAAAAACCCTAATTGCTCCAATGTCAACTGTAGGGGCAAAATGGTCATTTGACAGTCAAAAGTCAAAATTTTTGGTCAACATCTTATTTTGAAGCCACAATCATCATTTGATCAATTCTTGATCATGATTCCACAAGCATGGCTCAAAAAGTCTCAAGATGCAAAAGTTTCTATTTTTGGACAGCTGAAAAGTCAACTGCAAATTGACCAAGGCATAACTTCCTCATGGTTTATCAGAAAAATCCCATCCAAAGCTCATTTTGAAGGGGATGACATTTCCTGCAACTCATCTTCACACTCCGAGTCCAAGAAATGATCTCATAAAAAGTTATCAATTTCAACATTATAGGTCATTTTCAAAAGTCAACAAAAAGGCACTTTAAGTCAAAGACCATAACTTGAGATTGGTAAACCAAAATGACATGGGACCAAAGACATTGGTTAGAGGACTTCAATACCTTTCCAAAATGTCCAAGAACATGTTCATAGATTCAAAATTGAGCAAGATATGCATTGGAGAAGTTGGGAAAGTTTTGGGAACTTTCAAAAGTCAACTTTGCCTAAAACACTTCAAATTTGCTAATGGGCCTCAAATTCTTTCTTGAATCATTACCCAAGGCCTATGCACGACCCATTGAACTTAAAATAATTTATTTTCTTATTTTTAATTAATTAATTGGATTTATATTTATATTAATTCATTTAATTGGTTTTAATTATAAGAAAATTCAAAGATATGCTTTTTTAGATCTTTTTGTGCAGCAAATGTGACTAGGGCAAGCTGGCAACTCGTTTCTCAATCAACAAGGCAAAGAAATCCATGATTGGAAAGGTTTCATGAAAGAAAAGATTGGAAAAGGATTTTTTTTATTAATAACCATGTATTAAAAAAATATTTCGCAAATAACCGGGTTTCGGAAAAAATTACGCAAATAACCATGTTTCAGATGGCTCCACAAAGGAGGAGCCATCTCATTTGGCGCATGCACCTAGGGTTTTGCCCTAGGCGCCATCTCATTTGGCGCCTCCCTTGGCTTTTAGCCAAGTGAGATGGCGCATGCTCCTTAAAAAGGAGAGGAGGCGCCATCTCACTTGGCGCCTAGGGCAAAACTAGGGTTTTTTGCTGTTTTATAAATAATTCGTCCGTTTCTTTGAAATTTCTCACACTTTCTCGCACTGTATTTTTATTTTGTACTCCCTTATTTACGTAATGACGTCGCCTATGATTTTTAGCAGAGATGGTTACGTTATATTCTCCGCCACGAAACCTGCGATGAAAATGAAATTCTGGCACATTCACTCCATGGAGCGTCTGAAGAGGGAGTTGATGCGGTGGCTAGATGGAGACATCGCCGAGGGGGAAAAAATTCGAAGGATCCAGCGAAAACGAACAACAACCTCGCATGCGACAGGAAGACCTAATGTGTGGTTGGAGGAAGTCAAAACAGACAGTGATGTAATGCTGATGATGCATGGGTCAGATGAAATTGTGTTAACAGTTGTAATTTCCTAGATTGAATATTGTTAATCATTGTTGTACGCAAAAACCCTAATGTAATTTCCTATATTGAATTTCTTAAATTGTGTGAACAATTTTATTAACGGAAAACCCATAATGTTTACAACACAAATATTGAAAAGATTTATTGTATTACAAAATTTATGTGGTCGAGCCAGACGCCCGATTCGGACAGTTTTTGCGATTGTGTCCGACCTGACGGCATAAACCACACTTTCTTTCCAACCTGTCAAGATCGTCCATTTATGTTGTTATGCGCCTGCTTTTGGGACGACCCTTCTTGTTCCTTCGCATTTGGTCATTGTGCCAAACTATATCACCGTTGTATTCAGGCCAATAGTCCGGTTTTGCCACCAAAGGAAAGTTGTTGTTGTAAACAGTGAGCAATGTTTCAGATTTATAAACGTTTGAGAGCAGTTGAAGCGCGTCTTGATGGGTATGAGCACAAGCGGCAATGACATGAGAGCAAGGCATACGAAAAGCTTGAAACCTGCCACAATCGCACCATTGAGAAGGTAAAATAACCCTGTATTCTTGTCTTGCCAGGCCTTCATTGTGGTCAATTGTCTCTTTCACAATGAAGTTGTGGCTATGGCGGTCAAACCGTGTAACCATGTGAGTGTTGGCTTTAGCACTTTCAGCCTTAATGTATTTCATACAGCTTTCACTCCATAGTTGTCCTGATTGCAAGACCGCATACCACATTTCACCTCTTTTGGCAAATAACGCAGCCATCCTAAAATACGTGGATTTCACCAAGGCAGTGATGGGGAGGTTTCGTATGCCCTTGAATACCCCATTCATTGATTCAATAAGATTTGTTGTCATATGCCCCCATCTTTGGCCATTGTCGTATGACCTAGTCCACTTTTCGACCGGTATATTGTCGATCCACGTACCGGCTTCTGGGTTAGACAAACGGATCTCGTTGCGGTAATATTTGAATGTGGGCTGTGTCAGTGCGTATCCCGCATTCATCACTGCTTTCCTCAATGTTTTGTCCTTGACCTCCCTCGAGAAATTATGGACGATATGCCTGACGCAATAGACATGCGTAGAAGGAGGGTCATGCCAACCATTTGCCGGATTATTATAGGCACTTTCAATGGAGGCATGTCTGTCCGAGATCAAACAGAGATCTGGTTGAGGAGCCACGTGTGTACGAAGATTTTTCAGGAAAAAGCTCCAAGCACCACCGGTCTCCCCCTCGACAAGGGCAAATGCAACGGGGAAAATGTTATTGTTGCCATCTTGTGCAACTGCCATCAAAAGCGTGCCTTTGTACTTCCCATACAACCAAGTCCCGTCTATTTGTAGAATTGGTTTGCATGATGCAAACCCTGTGATGCATGGTTGAAATGCCCAAAAGACGCGACTGAATATTCCGTTGCCATGTAGTAGACTACCATCTTGGGCGTACGCTGGCAATGTTTCCAGAACATAAACACTACCTGGAGAATATGTCTTGAGTGCATTTAGGTAGCGGGGAAGTTCTCGGTATGACTCCTCCCAGTTTCTGTACACCCTTTCAATCGCCTTAGTCTTTGCTAACCACGCCTTACGGTAAGACGGAGTGTAGTTAAAAACCGTGGTGATGTGGGAGATGATTGTTTTCACCTTCAAAGAAGGGTCGTTGCTGACCAGGGGTAGGATTTCTTGACAGATTAGATCATGGTTGAGTTTTCGGTGGTCTTGTGATTGAGTGGAACTTACACAAGTATGGGTAGTCATGGAACCTATGACCCAGCAGTCACCCCTTAGTCTGTATGAAGCGGTCAGCTTGAACATACAGTCAGGGTGGACACACTTGATCTTGTACCTTTCCGGGTTTACACGATCCACCTTATAATCAACCGAGTTGAGCATGTGAAATTTTTTGATGGCCCTTATGCATTCCTCTCTATTACGAAACTTGTCCTTCTCTTTTAAATTTTCATCCGACTGCATATACGGTTGGAAAAACAAGTCCGTAGAAGGTTCATCTCCTCCCATGTTGAAGTTTGTCATGTGCGTAGGTGGTGTGTAGATTTTGTCGGTAGGAATACTTGGGATGCCATCATCGTCAGAATCGTCGTTCACCATTTCATCAAACTCTAACTCGTTATCTTCTTCTTCATCATCAACTGGATCCACCTCATCTTGCTCATTCTCAAAAGGATCAACCTCCTGTGTCACCGGAGGCTCTACGTCCTGTGTCACCGGAGGCTCTTGAAACAAAACGTACAACTCAATAGAGTCGTTTCCAGAATAGACATGGCTGGAAATCATGTTCTGGAAATCCTCGTCATCTTGAATTGCAACCTTATAAAAAATAACTTGGTTGTTTCCAAAAAAGACTGGACTCTGATAAAATATCTGGGATACCGGGCCTCGTTCAAGTTTGGCCTCCAATCTTTTCTTAAAGTACGAGAAATTTGCTTTCCCGTTTAAGAGAAATCGAACATTGTCGGTGTTTCTAAACAAAAACCCAACTGTGGGACACATGTATGTCTCACCGTTGAAATGTGCTTTGACAACAAATTGTGGTGAAGAGGCCATTGTGTAGAATTGTTTTAAGGTATGAAGGTGGGAATGTTTTGGGTTTATTGATTGTATGAAGGTATGAATGCTGGAATGTTTGAAGGTTAGATGACTGATTCGAAGGTACTTGGTTGACCCACGCACACAATGGGCACAACCCTCGATTCCCCACCAACAAACCCAAAATCCATCAACCTCAAACCAACCCCCAAGAAGAAACAGACCAACAAACACACAACCACATTCCCCACCACAACACAACTACAATCAAATGCCGTACTACCAACCACAATCACCGCCAAACTACCAATACCCGGATATGCCTCAAACCCAACCACAATACCAACCCCAATACCAGCAAACCCACATACCCCATACACAATTTCAGTCTTCCACATATCCCAATATGGCGCCCTCAACATCCAGCCTTAGTCCTGATATGGGAATGTCAGAAGATTATGACCAAGCCAACCAAACCTACCATCAACCACCTTATCACCAAACAACCCAACATCCACAATACCAAACACCCCAAGATCCATTTCCTTTCTACCCCCCCTACTCAGACGACCAATGCTACCGACCAACCATGGAACCCCACCCACCGCCAACACGACCAAACTTCGAGGGTATGGGTAACCGACTGTACCAGAGCGGATCTTCGAGATATGGAGATCTTACTGATTTTATGGATTCGGATCGCATTGACTTCGCTGGGCCATCGACCTTGCCGCAGCAGGAAATGAGACGGCACCCAGCAAGAGAAAGGCGAGGACGGGGATGCGGAACTGGGGGTCATTACCGGGTTCCTGGGGATCACTGATGTATCTTTTTTTTTCCCAGTATTTTTTGTATCCATTTTTTTACTGTTCTTTAAATGTAAAACAGTTGAATGTAATTATTTTTTTTTAAATAAAAAATCCATTTTGTTTATCTCTGTCTAATACGCAACGTGCAGGAAAGAAAAAAAAATTTTTTTTTGACCTAATTTTCTACATAGGCGCCATCTCACTTGGCTTAGGGCTTGCCCTAAGCACTTAGGCGCCAAGTGAGATGGTGCCTCCCTTAAAAAAAGAGGAGCATGCGCCATTTGAGATGGCTCCTCCTTTGTGGAGCCATCTCAAACATGGTTATTTGCGTAATTTTTTCCGAAACCCGGTTATTTGCGAAATATTATTTTAATACTTGGTTATTAATAAAAAAAAATCTTGGAAAAGATATGATTAGGCAATCAAATATTCAAGTCATTAATCCATGGACTTGTGGGCTTATTTTTGACCTAGAATCATTCACATTCATATGCAAGAGCTAACCCTAAAGCAAGAGACACGTGAAAGCTGCTGCAATTCCATAATCACTTTGCAAATTTTCAAGAGAAACTTGAAAACTGAAATCATACTTGCAGTACAATTCAAGGCCTAAAATCTTTTCCAATACGTTGCTGACATTGCCAAGAAGACATTGCAATCAAGAACAGACTCTCATACCCAGGGAAACGGTAAAACGATGTCACAGCTTGATTAAATATGTTCATAATTGAAACCTAATTTCCATGCATCATTGACTTGTTTTATTTGTTGATTTGTATTGCTGACGCCTTCCTGAAACTTTTGGTATAGTTTAATTGCACTGAAACCCTCAGGATCATAATCCACCATGAATGGATTTTAGGGTTTTCGAACCTTCAAAATAGGGCTTCCTTGTAGAGGAAAAATCAAGCCCTGAGACCTATGCAGTTGAATTCAGGAGCTCAATACGAGTTGAATGACAACCTCGCGCTCAATTTATATTATCTGTGGGCGTAATCTCTATTTTTCACACTTTCACTTAGTGGGGGTTTAAAACCCCCGCTATCTTATTCATGTTACAGGTACAAACGAAGACGAAGCACGCATGGCATATTGTGACTGGAGCATTCAAATGTTAGCGCGTTTTTTTTAATGTTTCAGCATAATTGGCTTTTTCATATATTATAATTAATATGTCCATTATACGTACAAACGCGTTGCCTAGCTCAATTGATGGAAGACGTGCCTTGCAAACATTGGGACCTGGGTTCGATTCCCAGGTCCCCCCACATAGTTGATATTTTTTGTCCTAACATGTTCTAGTGCAGCAGTTGTTCAATATCCCACCATGCATCCTCACGCCTAAGCCTGCCACGCGCTTATGATGATCAATCTGAAGGCTACAGAATGAAGTCCAGGGTATGGCTCAGTCAACCAATGTGCACACAATCATGGAAAGTCAAACGAGCCTTGTGTTCTTGGGCCTGAATTACTTCCAAAAAACCTCCACATGGGCCTAACACCCCCCCTTGGTTTGCATCCTTTTTAATTTTTTTTAATTTTTTTCTTTTCTTCTCTAATTCTTTTTATTTGTTTTAATTGTTTTCTCACCATAAAATAACTTTTCATAATAAAATCATAAAATCAAATTGTAAAATATATTTAATTATCTTTAATTTCACCATTAAAATATTTTTTGTAAATAAATGTTAATAATTAACTTAGTTAATTTAGGTTTTAATTTTAACGCTTTTTCTTAATAAATAAAAAATACATAGAATTAAGTTTTGACATTTTTTATCTTTTTCTTCATTAATTATTTTCATCATTATTTATTATTATTAATTACTATTATTTTTGTAAATAAACATGTAAATTAATTAATTAGTAAATTAGGTCAATTTTGACATTTTTCTTAAGAATTAAAATAAACTTAGAATTAGGGTTTCCTCTTGATTTTATTTTCTTCTTTTTCATAAATACCAAAAACATAAAAAAAATCTTTTTTTTCTTTAATTAAATAATAATTAAGTCCTAATTCAATTTAATTTCAAGCAAAGGGTCAAAACCCTCGGACGTCCCGCTTAATTTCTATTTCGCGCGTTATTCTTATTTGTTCTCATTGATCATTATGTAACTGCTTTCCGGATGTAATAGTAATTAGGTTTATCGCATTTATTTACTTTCCGCATCTTTATCAAAAACGGGTCTTTGTATTTTGGTGATGTATAGACCCGCGCCTTGTAATAGCGTAGCTTTTATCTTTCCGTCTTTTAATTTTCCGCACTCCTAAATTCTAAACTTGCATGAAAGAATGTATGGTAATTAAAAACAACTCGTAGCTCACAATGCCATGATCAAAGATAAAACAATACATGAAAACAACGCACAAATACACACACCACTTCTAGGGTACGCCTCACTTGTTGCCTTCGAAACGTGGTCGTCAAGTATAGGACGTTTTAGCGGTCGCTCTTATGTCCATGATCCAGTTGCCTCGAAACAGTTGCCTCGAAACAGTTGCCTTGAAAAATTTTCCTCGAAACGGTTGCCTCGGATTAAAAAAAGGATCTAGGACATAAGGGTAGCTTCTAAGGTGTCCTACTATTGCTTCGGTGACCACATTGTCCCTACAATCGAGTTGACCCGAACACCTCCAACGGTGGTGCTACCTATCTCTCAATGGTGGGATGGCACTATCTTAAGGACTCTTACACAGCCTAATTCCTTAGGGTAGGTAGATGAATCATGGATACTTGCTCTCTAAAAAACAAACAAAAATACTTTTCACACTGACACTTTCAAAAGCTTTCAAAACAAATTTTTCAAACACTCTTGAGGACAGATACAAGAGTTATTCAGAAATCTTTCAAAGAAACTTTTTCAAACCCACTCACATTTTGAAAAGCAAACATTTTGAAAACATAAGAGCAAGTATCTAAGATCCCATGGATAACCATGGATAGAAAGGGTGCTAACACCTTCCCTTTCTATAAATCTACCTCCCGAACCGAGAAACGTTCTCATAAGGAATTTTGCTGTGCTTTTGTCCTGTCCATGTTGGAGAAAATAAAAGACGGTGGCGACTCTTGCTTCCGCGACATTTTGCGAACCAGCTTTAAACAGTTAGTTCTAAATCCACCGATCACAGAACTGGCGACTCTGCTGGGGAGACTTAAAAGTGAGGTGTACCTTAGGATAGCTCATACTTGTGTTTTCAATTGCTTTGTTTTGTTTGCTTTAATATTGTTGGGCCTGTTCTGGGAGTTCTATAGTTCCTAACCCGGATCTGGGGGATACCTTCTTAGAAAGTAGCAACAAGACTGTGAGGGAACTGTGCGGGGTATACCGACACGGTTGAAGCAGTCTGCTACGTTGATGTGGCACTTTGGTGAGTACCAGTAACCCTTGAGTCAAGTCAAGGAGAGTACGGGGCCGCCGCGTGGTGTCGTGAAGTATCAACTGACCTTAGGAACCTTAATTGAACCATCCTGGCCTCTTTAGGGGTAGTGAGATAACTGACTTTGGTGCAGTCCAAAGTTGGTTGATACTCGATACTACACTCATTGAGGGTTGTTTTCTTGGAATATTTTGATCGCCAGTTCAGTGGCTAAATCGAAACGATGAACACAGGAAACAATCCAATGATATTGAGATCCTTAGAACCCGGTTACTTTTGATAGGACAGGTTTTGAGCCCACCAGCTTCAAGAGGGTAATACCTAGACCCCATGCTGGCCTGAACTCTAAGGGCTGACTTGTGTGCCTTCAAACTTGACTACTTGCATGCTTGTTATCTAATACTTGAGTTTCTTGCAGGTTTTTATTTACAGTCTTTAATCTGGACTCATACCAGGGTTTACGTACATCACTCCATGCATAACATAACATCATACCATCATACCATCGCATACATATTGCATAAGGATTAACCCATTTCAAGGATCTCAAGGGTTTGTGATGCAGGTCACGATGAACCAATTGTCTAGCAAGGGGCAAAGGGGATTTATTTTCCTCTAGCCAAGGTTGTTGGAGATCAGAACATGATACCTTGAGTCAGGGGCTATGACCCACTCGATATGGTGAGCCTTGACTCTTGAAGAAGGCCTCTCAACAATATGCAGTGCCTTCCATCAAGCTACAAAATGCAAATTCTAACAATTTTTCTTGTTTACCCCGCGAGATCCTTGAAAACAGCACATGCATACATACATATCATTGCATTACAGGTACCCTTGTTGCAGGTCACTTACCCTTTTTCGCTGTTTATTTCAGCAATGGCTTCCCAACAAGATAACCAGGGTCTTCATGCTCAAGAGACTCAGTTCAGGGAGATCTTTTTAAGCCTATCCAAGGGGCAGGAAGAGTTGAGGACACTCCTCATGGGAAATTTGGCCAAGAAAGGTCCCGAAGATGACAAGGACGAACGGCTGAAACGTCTGCAAGCTGAGGTAGATACAATGAGAACCCAGATGCTGGGGCAAATGGCTCTCATCCAAGGCTTAGCTCGGGATCAAGAAGAGTTAAGGACCATGATCAGTCAGCTTCATCAAGACATGAAGCAACCAGCCCAAGTCAGGGACCAAGTCATGGATCAGCTTCCAAGAGGACAAGAGTCTGGTATGGTGAAGAATAGACCTCTCCAAATTGCTACCACTTCACAGGTCCAACCACTACCCCGCCCAGAGCAACAGGTTGATCAGAGTAAGCCAAGCAGGTCCAGGAGGCAATTCACCCAGCTCAACGTGTCGCTGTTTCAAGCTTTACAACACCTATTGAGGTTGAATCTGATTACACTAAGAGCTCCTCCCCGGAATCCCAACATCTTTGCTCCTAACTATCAAGCCAACAAAAGATGTGCATACCACTCCGATAGTCCTGGACATGACACTGCCGACTGCTGGGCTCTAAAGAACAAGGTCTAGGACCTGATTAATGAAGGAGCAGTGGATTTCACCCAAGTGGGTCAGGCTGAGTGCTTCTACCATCCATACAGGATTCACCATTTGAAGTAACAAGTCCTGAAATGAGAAGACTTTTTGTCCATTAGAATTTTCAAGTTGTAATTTTCTTTTGATTGTTCAAACAATTATCATGTCAAACGCTGTTATTTCGTTGATGCATCGCATATGTCTGTTTTGAATCAATATATTCGCATTCGCTATATGCAAACTGTTTTCATATTTTTATGATGATCAACTCTGGGTTGAAAATTCTAAGCCTCTTGAGGGAGGATGACGAAAACGATACCACAATCTACAGTATGCTTTTGAACAGACCCCGCTGATGAGGTACATGCATTGTTTCAATTCCTAAACACTGGAGTTATAAGGAAGATAATCCCTAGTCAACCCCTCTGAGCCAAAGAAGTAGGAGATTTCTTTTCGAAAATTAAAACCCTCAATCATAACCTGGGGCAGGGTAGTTCTCTCAGCTGATCCAAGTGCACAACGGATAGCATCAAAGGAGTCCTTCCAAAGCAAAGACAGTGATGGTTCAGGATAATCATAAAGACAGGCAGTCATTACCAAAAAAAAAAAAACTAAAGCCCAATAAGTCAAAACCTATGAAGGAGACTTACAAAACTGGGGCATCCCGCTGACTGTGATCATGAAAGAAACAGTTCAGGCAAAAAACAGGGATAACGAAATCAAAAAAAAAAGAAAGAGGTCCTACAAACCCTCAACCAAAAAAGGAATGATTGCCTATTCCAAATAAATTGTCAACATCCGAACCATCACCGGTATATCAGGACGAAGACTCGGACAAGGTCTAACGCATGATCAGCTGAGGTTAGGATTGAAGAACATCACGAAGAACGGGTGGGTACAAATAAAATTTGAGCCTTTATCCTTTGTTTCTTAAACCGTGAACCAGGCCACGTTACAACCCTTAAAAGTCCTAGCTGGAGCACAGGTTAGTTCGAAAGCATATTGTTACGAAAGGTATCCTGATTCCTTAAGGCTGGCGGTAAAATAACGAGTTGACATCATAATTTACAAAAAATTCACTTGTTTTTAGAAAAAAAAATGCATTTTCAAAAACTTTAAGACAGACATAAGCTTTGCATTTTTAATATAACATTGCTTGCATATGACTATTTGTTTGAACAACATAGAAGTTCGTACGACGAATGCCTAATGAACAAAAGCACCTTCAATCAAGGGGCATGGCATGATCATTGTCCATCATCTGGGGCAGTTAAGTCAAGATTCGGAGAATCTCTCAAAAGGCCAACCAGCTTGGGGCAAATCTCCATCTGGATCACTTGGGGCATTGGACGATCAAACGAAGATCTTCTGGTGGTATGACAACGCAACACTACTGACAGGGGCACCTCCCTACATCCTGAGAGCATGGACATAGTCGAAAAAATACTACGCATAATCAAAGACCCGCTAGGTTGACACACCTAGGCAAAAATAAGGGCTTCCCGGCGAACCAAAAGGGTTCGGGCAAAAATAAGGGACGAAAATGAAAAAAATCTGTACACCCGGCAAGTCGAAAACCTGAAAAGGCGGCTTGGGCAAAAATGGGTATCCCGGTGGACTGAAAACCCGAAAGGGAGGTCCAGGCAAAAATTAGGGATCAAAGCGTACGACTATGTCCTGTCATCTCGTCACCTGCCTACCAGAAGATTTGTCAATCGGAAGTCATCAAGCACCTCCATAGGTACCGTCTCCCGCAGAAGCAGGGGCAATAAGAGTTGTCCAAACTGTATAAGTTACTCTGTCCTCCAGGTACCAAGGTAAGTTTTCCTGAAAAACGTAACCCAGATACCTTCGCTCCCCGCAGAGTAAGTCAGGACTCAACAAAACTCCCTGAGCAGAGTTGGTCTCCCAATCAGCCCTACAAGGCACCGTATCTCCAGCAAGTCAGCAACACTCTCCCCAAGCAGAGTTAAGCTACTGTCAACCCTAAGGAAGTTGGATATCCCCAGAAGATCTCAATATTCTCCAGCAGAGTGTACAAATATCCCTTAGCAAGCATCCCCGGCAATCTTGCTCTAAGATTGTTCCCCGGCGGAATACCAAACATCCAGTGGAGCCACTCCCCAGTGCAATCTCAAAAGTTTCCCCAGGAGAACTCAATCAATCTCCCCAGTAGATTCAGGAAGCTTATCCCCAATAGATTCTGGAAGCTTATCACCTGCAGAGCATGAACGCTCCCCCGGCTTTATTCAAAGGTTATCCCCCACCAGAGCTTATAACTGGGTTATCCTCAGCCAATTGCCACGGAAAGATCGTCCCCGGCGAAGTCTTCCTATCCCCAGCGAAGTTCATCAAAAACTTCCAACAGAGCTCAACAATGGTATCCCCAGCGGAGTTATCATCAATCTTAGCAAAGTACCTCTCTTTCCCCACAGAGTTCACTCCCCGCAGAGTAATCTATTCGCCAAGTTTATTCCCCAACGGAGTCATATTCTCCTACCGGTATTCTTGCAACCATCATCCCCAGCGGAAACAAAAAGCTCTACTCTTTAACATCAGCCCAGGATTCAAACTCCCGGCATTCGTCAAGGATTTATTTTCCTAGACGAAAATGCATTCATAAACATCGTACCTCCATACATTATAGCATGCATATACGCATCATGAACATACAATCTCAGTCATCTCATGACATCATACACTTCATATATCATGACATTGCATACAACTAACGTTTTGTCTTTTCAGGACGAAAGATCAATACAAAGATGATTAATATCAGCTGTCGCAATTCCAGATTCGATACCTGTATCTAGCCATGGCATATCTGTGAGCGACTATTTTCCGGACTCGATTCCTGTATCCTGCCAGGGCACGTCTGAAGAGTTTGAAGATCCGATTCCTATATCTTGCCAGGGTGTATCTGTTGACGACTATTTTCCGGAATCGATTCCTGTATCCTGCTAGGGAACGTCTGAAGAGTTTGAAGATCCGATGCCTGTATCTTGCCAGGGTGTATCTGTTGACGACTATATTCTAGACTCGACTCCTGTATCGTGCCAGGGCACGTCTGAAGAGTTTGAAGATCCGATTCCTGTATCTTGCCAGGGTGTATCTGTTGACGACTATATTCCAGACTCGACTCCTGTATCCTGCCAGGGCACGTCTGAAGAGTTTGAAGATCTGATTCCTGTATCTTGCCAGGGTGTATCTGTTGACGACTAATTCCAGACTCGATTCCTGTATCCTGCCAGGGTACGTTTGAAGAGTTTGAAGATCCGATTCCTGTATCTTGCCAAGGTGTATCTGTTGATGACTAATTCCGGACTCGATTCCTGTATCTTGCTAGGGCACGTCTGAAGAGTTTGAAGATCCGATTCCTGTATCTTGCCAGGGTGTATCTGTTGACGAATAATTCCAGACTCGATTCCTGTATCCTGCCAGGGCACGTCTGAAGAGTTTGAAGATCTGATTCATGTATCCTGCCAGGGTGTATCTGTTGACGACTATTTTCCGGACTCGATTCCTGTATCTTGCCAGGGCACGTCTGAAGAGTTTGAAGATCCGATTCCTGTATTTTTCCAGGGTGTATCTGTTGACGACTATTTCCACGTCTGAAGAGTTTGAAGATTCGATTCCTCAGGGCACATCTACATAAAGAGTTTGAAGATCAACCCCTGTAACATGCCGGGTAATTATCTTTCTTTCTTAGGTACGCAAGTTCTCGCTAAGGAATCTCTTACGCGATCGACACCTAGATGGCATCTATAAGCCCATCCACATACCAACAGTCTCCAAATGGCATCCATAAGCCCGTTCCCGACGAGGTTTTGTCATATCTCCAGATGGCATCTATAAGCCCATCCTCCTATCCATCATCTCTCCAAATGGCATCTATAAGCCCATTCCCACCATCACACTGCTGATACTCTACTATGTGAGTGCAAATTTCTAGGCACTCTAGTGTTCAATCATCTTCCACCCTAGGATTACGAAAGGCACGCCAGCCAATCTACATCCTCAGGTCTAAGAAGATTGAACAGGGGCAACTGTTGTACCCCAAAATTTGCCCTCCCATATTCTTCAAGATTTGGCAAGATCAACCTCCAAATGGTTCAAAATCACTCAAGGGTTGCACAGTCCAACTGCCTCATAACACTGTCAAAATTAGGGTTTTGGTTCTTGTAAAGAAATTGAGGTTTTCAAGGGTCCAATCAAGTCCCACATGCCTACATACATTGTCAAGCATCCATATGTCAAGGTTTAAGACTCACAGCATCAAATTGCACAGTCAAAAACCCTAATTGCTCCACTGTCAACTGTAGGGGCAAAATGGTCATTTGACAGTCAAAAGTCAAAATTTTTGGTCAACATCTTATTTTGAAGCCACAATCATCATTTGATCAATTCTTGATCATGATTCCACAAGCATGGCTCAAAAAGTCTCAAGATGCAAAAGTTTCTATTTTTGGATAGTTGAAAAGTCAACTGCAAATTGACCAAGGCATAACTTCCTCATGGTTTATCAGAAAAATCCCATCCAAAGCTCATTTTGAAGGGGATGACATTTCCTACAACTCATCTTCACACTCCAAGTCCAAGAAATGATCTCACAAAAAGTTATCAATTTCAACATTATAGGTCATTTTCAAAAGTCAACAAAAAGGAACTTTAAGTCAAAGACCATAACTTGAGATTGGTAAATCAAAATGACATGGGACCAAAGACATTGGTTAGAGGACTTCAAGACCTTTCCAAAATGTCCAAGAACATGTTCATAGATTCAAAATTGAGCAAGATATGCATTGGAGAAGTTGGGAAATTTTTGGGAACTTTCAAAAGTCAACTTTGCCTAAAACACTTCAAATTTGCTAATGGGCCTCAAATTCTTTCTTGAATCATTACCCAAGGCCTATGCACGACCCATTGAACTTAAAATAATTTATTTTCTTATTTTTAATTAATTAATTGGATTTATATTTATATTAATTCATTTAATTGGTTTTAATTATAAGAAAATTCAAAGATATGCTTTTTTAGATCTTTTTGTGCAGCAAATGTGATTAGGGCAAGCTGGCAACTCGTTTCTCAATCAACAAGGCAAAGAAATCCATGATTGGCAAGGTTTCATGAAAGAAAAGATTGGAAAAGATATGATTAGGCAATCAAATATTCAAGTCATTAATCCATGGACTTGTGGGCTTATTTTTGACCTAGAATCATTCACATACATATGCAAGAGCTAACCCTAAAGCAAGAGACACGTGAAAGCTGCTGCAATTCCATAATCACTTTGCAAATTTTCAAGAGAAACTTGAAAACTGAAATCATACTTGCAGTACAATTCAAGGCCTAAAATCTTTTCCAATACGTTGCTGACATTGCCAGGAAGACATTGCAATCAAGAACAGACTCTCATACCCAGGGAAACGGTAAAACGATGTCACGGCTTGATTAAATATGTTCATAATCGAAACCTAATTTCCATGCATCATTGACTTGTTTTATTTTTTGATTTGTATTGCTGACGCCTTCCTGAAACTTTTGGTATAGTTTAATTGCACTGAAACCCTCAGGATCATAATCCACCATGAATGGATTTTAGGGTTTTCGAACCTTCAAAATAGGGCTTTCTTGTAGAGGAAAAATCAAGCCCTGAGACCTATGCAGTTGAATTCAGGAGCTCAATACGAGTTGAATGACAACCTCGCGCTCAATTTATATTATCTGTGGGCGTAATCTCTATTTTTCACACTTTCACTTAGTGGGGGTTTAAAACCCCCGCTATCTTATTCATGTTACAGGTACAAACGAAGACGAAGCACGCGTGGCATATTGTGACTGGAGCATTCAAATGTTAGCGCGTTTTTTTTAATGCTTCAGCATAATTGGCTTTTTCATATATTATAATTAATGTCCATTATACGTACAAACGCGTTGCCTAGCTCAATTGGTGGAAGACGTGCCTTGCAAACATTGGGACCTGGGTTCGATTCCCAGGTCCCCCCACATAGTTGATATTTTTTGTCCTAACATGTTCTAGTGCAGCAGTTGTTCAATATCCCACCATGCATCCTCACGCCTAAGCCTGCCACGCGCTTATGATGATCAATCTGAAGGCCACAGAATGAAGTCCAGGGTATGGCTCAGTCAACCAATGTGCACACAATCATGGAAAGTCAAACGAGCCTTGTGTTCTTGGGCCTGAATTACTTCCAAAAAACCTCCACATGGGCCTGACACCCCCCCTTGGTTTGCATCCTTTTTAATTTTTTTTTAATTTTTTTCTTTTCTTCTCTAATTCTTTTTATTTGTTTTAATTGTTTTCTCACCATAAAATAACTTTTCATAATAAAATCAGAAAATCAAATTGTAAAATATATTTAATTATCTTTAATTTCACCATTAAAATATTTTTTGTAAATAAATGTTAATAATTAACTTAGTTAATTTAGGTTTTAATTTTAACGCTTTTTCTTAATAAATAAAAAATACATAGAATTAAGTTTTGACATTTTTTATCTTTTTCTTCATTAATTATTTTCATCATTATTTATTATTATTAATTACTATTATTTTTGTAAATAAACATGTAAATTAATTAATTAGTAAATTAGGTCAATTTTGACATTTTTCTTAAGAATTAAAATAAACTTAGAATCAGGGTTTCCTCTTGATTTTATTTTCTTCTTTTTCATAAATACCAAAAACATAAAAAAAAATCTTTTTTTCTTTAATTAAATAATAATTAAGT
Source organism: Vicia faba (assembly GCA_948472305.1). Lineage (NCBI taxonomy): Eukaryota > Viridiplantae > Streptophyta > Magnoliopsida > Fabales > Fabaceae > Vicia > Vicia faba. The sequence continues at coordinate 678,108,034 of OX451736.1, forward strand.
CCTAATTCAATTTAATTTCAAGCAAAGGGTCAAAACCCTCGGACGTCCCGCTTAATTTCTATTTCGCGCGTTATTCTTATTTTTTCTCATTGATCATTATGTAACTGCTTTCCGGATGTAATAGTAATTAGGTTTACCGCATTTATTTACTTTCCGCATCTTTATCAAAAACGGGTCTTTGTATTTTGGCGATGTATAGACCCGCGCCTTGTAATAGCGTAGCTTTTATCTTTCCGTCTTTTAATTTTACGCACTCCTAAATTCTAAACTTGCATGAAAGAATGTATGGTAATTAAAAACAACTCGTAGCTCACAATGCCATGATCAAAGATAAAACAATACATGAAAACAACGCACAAATACACACACCACTTCTAGGGTACGCCTCACTCGTTGCCTTCGAAACGTGGTCGTCAAGTATAGGACGTTTTAGCGGTCGCTCTTATGTCCATGATCCAGTTGCCTCAAAACAGTTGCCTCGAAATAGTTGCCTCGAAAAAGTTGCCTCGAAACGGTTGCCTCGGATTAAAAAAAGGATCTAGGACATAAGGGTAGCTTCTAAGGTGTCCTACTATTGCTTCGGTGACCACACTGTCCCTACAATCGAGTTGACCCGAACACCTCCAACGGTGGTGCTACCTATCTCTCAATGGTGGGATGGCACTATCTTAAGGACTCTTACACAGCCTAATTCCTTAGGGTAGGTAGATGACTCATGGATACTTGCTCTCTAAAAAACAAACAAAAATACTTTTCACACTAACACTTTCAAAAGCTTTCAAAACAAATTTTTCAAACACTCTTGAGGACAGATACAAGAGTTATTCAGAAATCTTTCAAAGAAACTTTTTCAAACCCACTCACATTTTGAAAAGCAAACATTTTGAAAACATAAGAGCAAGTATCTAAGAGCCCATGGATAACCATGGATAGAAAGAGTGCTAACACCTTCCCTTTCTATAAATCTACCTCCCGAACCGAGAAACGTTCTCATAAGGAATTTTGTTGTGCTTTTGTCCTGTCCATGTTGGAGAAAATAAAAGACGGTGGCGACTCTTGCTTCCGCGACATTTCGCGAACCAGCTTTAAACAGTCAGTTCTAAATCCACCGATCACAGAATGGCTTCCGTGTCTGGAGCGTATCTAATCTGTATCTGATTGCTGAAGTCTGAAGGAGTAGTAGAATGACCGCTGTGTTTGGGGTGTATCCATACTGTATCTGAGATCTTTTAACATTTGTTAACGATAGCTTTCAATCTTATCCTGAAAAGGGTAAAATATTAGCTGAACCACAAAGTTATGTTGCATGATATGTATGACGCAATAAAATGTGTTTTATCAATGTTCACGATATATGAATGTAATGTATGTGCATGTAAGCCGATTAGTTGTCTTGCTAAGGAAAATAAATCCTTGATAGCTGGAGATAATGAAATCTTTGACTGCTGTTGGGGAAAGTAAATCCTTGACCGATGCTGGGGATTCCAAAAATCTTTGATTGCTGAAGATGAGAAATCCTTGCTGACTATTGTTGGGGATAAAGAAAATCCTTGGCAACCTGCGGGGATTATCAAAACTTTGACAACTTCTGTGGGGATGTGTGAATCTTTCATGACTTTCCGGGGGAAATAAGGACAACCATGACGATCTCTACTGGGGAATCAAAACCTGGGAGGCTTCCACTGGAGAAATAAGAACAAGAATCTTCGTTTTTGCTAGAAAATAACCCTGTGGGGAGAATGTTTATTCTGCCGGGGAAATCAAGAGCTTGGTTTGTATGCCAATCTACTGGGGGTTCCTGTTTTGTGGAAAACTCCGCTGGGGAATCGGAGGAAGTTGGATAGTATTCCACCGGGGTTTAAGATTTGAAATTTTGGACTCCGCTGGGTAAGAAAGTTTAGAGTATTCTGGCTCCGCTGGGGATTTGTAGTTCAAAGTTTTCTGGCTCCGTTGGGGATCGGGAATTTGGAAACTTAACTTTGATGGGAATTTTGAACCTTAGCTCCGCTGGGGATATGCATTTCAAGGTTTTAGCTCTGTTGAGGATCTGAATGACATACTATAGGGGATTTCCTCTGGAATAGCCTAAAGACGTTTCCTTATACTTTCGACCTATCAGTAATTATCCTTTTTTGTTTTATTTGTAAGAAGTGATTAGATTCAAATGCATATGCTCATTTAACAAACCATTGGACGTTTTCAAATAAAACATAAGTGTAGAAAGAAAGGAAAGGCAAGCAAATTTCTGCACTTTGAAATATCTTTGTATTGACTTTTGTAAGTATCTTTGTACAAAGGAGACATACATCCTAGTAAGAGAATGTTGTCAGAAAATTGAGAAAAATTTATACAAAGAAAGATGGCTATGTGTAAAAATTCCATGGGGTTCCCACTCTTCTATAGCCTTCGTAACTCTGAATACCTTGTCCATTCGTTGCTTTGTCCGAAGATGATGGAGTTTATTAGAAGCCCGGAGTTCGTCTGTGAAGAGATTGTCCTTAAAGTGATCCGACGAGACATAGTCATACGCTTTAATTCCCTAACTTTTTCCTGGACCGCCCTTTCGGGTTTTCAGTCCACCGGGAAACCCTTTTTTGCCCAAGTCGCCCTTTCGGGTTTTCAACTTGCCGGGTGTACAAATATTTTTATTTATCCCTAATTTTTGCCTAAACCGCCCTTTCGGGTTTTCGATTCACCGGGATGCCCATTTTTGCCCAAGTCGCCCTTTCGGGTTTTCAACTTGTCGGGTCATTTTATCCGTAGTATCTTTTGACTATGTCTGCATTTGCAGGGTGCGGCAAGTCGTCGCCGTCCATGGTGGTCAGAATCATTGCCCCACCAGAAAAGATGTTCTTGATCACAAATGGTCCTTCGTAAGTAGGAGTCCACTTGCCCCTGGGATCACTTTGCGGCAAGATGATCCGCTTGATTACAAGATCTTCGACTTGATATACCTGACGCCTGACTTTCTTGTTGAAAGCCTTGATCATCCGTTTTTGATACGTCTGACCATGACAAACAGCAGTAAGTCGTTTCTCATCGATCAAATTAAGTTGATCAAGCCGGGTCTGAATCCAGTCGTCTTCACTTAAACCAACATCCTTCATAATCCTCAAGGAAGGAATATGAACTTCCATAGGTAAAACAACTTCCATGTCATATACCAAAGAAAAGGGGGTTTCCCCAGTTGAAGTACGTGCCGTAGTACGATATCCGTGCAGAGCAAACGGTAACATCTCATGCCAATCCTTGTAGGTGACTGTCATCTTTTGAATGATCTTCTTGATATTTTTTTTCACGGCTTCAACAACACCATTCATCTTTAGCCAATAGGGAGATGAATTGTGATGTTGAATCTTGAACTGTTCGCACAGAGCGGTGATCACAATGTTATTCAGGTTTGTACTGTTGTCCGTGATGATCCTGTCGGGGATACCATATCGGCATATGAGGTTCTGCTTGATGAAGCGGGCAACCACATTCTTTGTAACGGAGGCGAAGGAAGCTGCTTCGACCCACTTGGTAAAATAGTCAATAGCCACCAAGATGAAGCGATGTCCATTGGATGCCGTAGGCTTGATCTCTCCAATCATGTCGATTCCCCACATCGCGAATGGCCAAGGAGCTGTCAGAATGTTGAGAGGAACTGGAGGAATATGTACCTTGTCAGCATAGACTTGGCATTTGTGACAAGTACGGGAATGTTGATGACAGTCAGCTTCCATGGTAGACCAGTAGTAGCCTGCCCTTAGAATCTTCTTAGCCATCGTATGCCCGCTTAAGTGGGTGCCAAATATGCCGCTATGTATTTCAGTCATGATCAACTCAGCTTCAACCTTGTCCAAATAACGAAGTAGAACACAATCATGGCTGCGCTTATATAAGATACCATTGCTCAGGAAGAACTTGGCAGCAAATCTCCTTAAGAACTTTTTGTCATTGACTGAATCTCCTTCAGGGTATTCTCGAGTCTGGAGATACCTTTTATTTCATGAAACCAGGGTTGTTCCACTACTTCTTCAGTATTAATCTCATGACAGTGCGCAGGTTCGTCAATTTTCTCGATGGTGATTTAAGAAGCCTCGTTATCCCAGTTGAGTTTAAACATGGAAGACATTGTGGCCAAAGCATATGCTAGCTGATTTTCTTCTCGCGGGAAGTGCTGAAAGGTAATCCGCTCGAAATGAGGCAACAATGTCAGGACATGTTCTTTGTATGGGATAAGATTAGGATGTTTAGTATCCCATTCTCCTCTGATTTGACTGATAACCAAAGCCGAGTCTCCAAATACGACCAAAGATTTGATTCCCAAGTCAATAGCAGCCTTGAGACCAAAGATACAAGCTTAATATTCGGCCATGTTGTTAGTGCAGCTGAAGCAGAGTCTAGCAGTGAAAGGTGTATGGCAACCTTCTGGAGAAATAAGTACCACACCGATACCGTTGCCAAGTGCATTTGAAGCACCATCAAAGTACAGGGTCCATCGGGATCCTTGTTCAGGTCCGTCATACGGTCTGTTACCTTCAATGTTGTCCAACGTCATAATATCCTCGTCAGGGAAGTCGAACCTCATAGATTGGTAATCTTTGACAGCTTGATGAGCTAGATGGTCAGCTAGTACACTCCACTTTATAGCTTTTTGGGTTGTGTATTGGATATCATACTCAGTCAAGATCATCTGCCATCTAGCGATTCTTCCGGATAAAGCAGGCTTCTCGAAGATGTACTTAATCAGATCCATTTTAGAAATCAGCAAAGTGGTATGTGTCAACATATACTGCCTTAGCCGGCGAGCAGCCCATACCAAAGCGCAACAAGTTTTCTCGAGCAGTGAGTAGCGAGTCTCACAGTCGGTAAACTTTTTGCTAAGGTAATACATGGCATGCTCTTTTCGGCCAGACTCGTCATGTTGGCCCAGTACGCACCCCATTGAATTATCCAAAACGGTCAGATACATGATCAAAGGCCTTCCTTCGATGGGTGGCATCAAGATAGGAGGTTCCAGCAAATATTCCTTAATTTTATCGAAAGCAACCTGACAATCATCATTCCATTCAACCACCTGATCTTTCTTCAACAGCTTGAAGATTGGCTCGCAGGTAGATGTTAGGTGAGAGATGAACCTTGCAATATAGTTTAAGCGTCCCAAGAAACCTCTAACCTCCTTTTCAGTGCGGGGGGCAGGCATTTCTTGTATAGCTTTGACTTTAGCAGGATCAACCTCAATGCCTTTGTTGCTGACGATGAATCTCAAGAGCTTACCAGACCTGACTCCGAATGTGCACTTGCTAGGGTTCAGTCTGAGCTTATATTCCTTCAATCTAACAAACAACTTTTGCAGATGGTCGAGGTGTTCTTCTTATGTCTGTGAACGGGCTATCATGTCGTCTACATAGACTTCAATATCATGATGTATCATGTCATGAAACAAAGCTACCATGGCTCGCTGATAGGTTGCCCTGGCATTCTTCAGTCCGAATGGCATCACTTTGTAGCAGAAGGTACCCCACTGCGTAACAAAAGTAGTCTTCTCCATGTCTTCGGGGGCCATTTTGATCTGGTTGTATCCCGAGAATCCATCCATGAAGGAAAATACCTTGTGTTGAGTTGTGTTGTCAACCAAGATGTCAATGTGCGGTAACGGAAAATCATCTTTAGGGCTAGCCCTGTTTAGGTCTCTGTAGTCCACACACATTATGACTTTGCCGTCCTTCTTAGGCACAGGCACAATGTTAGCAACCCATTATGGATAGGAAGTAACAGCCAGAAAGCCAACATTAAACTGCTTCATCACCTCAGCTTTGATCTTTTCGGACATGTCGGACCTCATTCGGGGACTTTTTGTTTGATTGGTGGACAATCTTCTCTTGTAGGGAGACGGTGAACCACAATATTTGTATCCAGTCCCGACATATCTTCATAGGACCAGGCAAAGATCTCAACGAATTCATTCAACAACTGAACTAAGTGCTCTTTGACATTTGGCTCTAGGTTGGCACCCACTTTAACCTCTTTGCTGTCTTCCTCTGTTCCCAAATTGATAGTCTCTAACAACTCTTCATGGGGGAAGAATGGCCCTTTCCTCTTGTTGCAAAAGTCTAGCTAACTCTCCAGGCACTTCACAGTCTTCATCCCCTTCGTACTCGGCATGATTGACCAAATCTTCGGAGTCACCGAAGGCCAAAGCAGAATAGTCACCCATGGAATCCGGAGTGGATGGGTACCTGCATTTTGTGAGTGTGGGTGTGTGTAAGGGATAGCCATCCTTAAACAAAATAAAAATGTAAAAGGAAAGAAAATGAACACAAGAGTTTATAGATGAAAACGTCCATGATTCATTAAAAAATGGCATATGAAAATGAAGAATCAAAGCCCTTACAAATGGACCTATATGCCCCGGGTAAGGCATAAGGCAAAAGAGTGCACGAATTGTTTAAAAGTTATTACAGACCAACATAGGAAATATTCAAAAGATAAATTACTGATTGATGAAAGTAATGGGGACGAAGTCTTTCGCCTCCCAGTTGTTTAGTCCCCCTTCAATGGTTGGAAAGATCCAATCCTCAAAGTTGCATCCTTCTTCATCATCTTATAGAGCATGAACCCCATGGTGAGTGATCTTTAAAGGTGGTCCTCCAGCCCGGGAGCGACGCACAACTTTCTGGCTAGCAGCAGTGAAACCCAATCCGAACTTGTCTGTCTTGTGAGGAAAATCTGGCAGCTGACCCCACACTGTACTTCCTCCTTCTTTGATTACAGCCTCTGCATCTTTAAGGGATGCCATCCGAGATACAGGTTTGGAAATGATAGGCACATCAGTCATCGTCTTTGCTACTGCGACTTCAGGAGAAACCTCTTCAAAGTGTTGGAAAGGTGTTTCTATGAATTCGCCATCTAACTCCACGTAGCGAAAAGAGTTAAGGTGACTTATCATATACTCCTCCTCACCATGAACCGTTATGATCTTACCCTGGACTGGGTACTTTAGCATATGGTGTAGAGAAGAAGTGACTGCCCCAACATTGTGGATCCATGGCCTTCCCAAAAAGCATGAATATGAAGGACGGATGTCAATCACATAAAAAGTAGAGTTGAAAATTTTTGTACCCACTTTGATCGGAATGTCCACCTCTCCGTGGACCATCCTCTTAGAACCGTCGAAGGCTCTAACAATAATGTTACTGGGCTTTAGGGTCAAACTTTCACAGTCCAATCTGTCCAACGCCTTTTTTGGTAGAACATTTAAAGATGAACCGATATCTACCAGAACATGAGCGAGTGTGGTCCCCCTGCACTCTACCGAGACATGCAGCGCATCATTATGCTTTCTTCCCTTATGGGTCAAATCAGTATCAGAAAAACCAAGACCATTGTCGGCTGTAAGGCTAGCCACGCACTCTTGAAACTGATCTGCAGAAGTTTCTTGAGGCACGTGTGCCGTCTTTAAAAATTTAATCAAGGCTTTGGCATGAGCCTCAGAGCAGAGTAAGAGAGCCAACATAGAGATCTTGGAAGGGGTTTGCCCTAGCTTCTCTACGACATCATAGTCGCTTTTCTTGATTATCTTTAAGATTTCTTCCATCTCTTTTTGGGTGGTCTCGGGAATGACCAAAGTCTGAGCCCTCATCCTGACGGGTGCTTCTTCGATTCCCTTACCTTTATCAGCAAGAACAACAGAGGGTTCAACTTCGGGAGTAACGATTTCTTCAATCACTGGACTTTGCACATATATCTTGACAGGCACAGAAGCACTTAAGGGTCCGAAAACTACTCGTGGAGGAGCAATCTCCGGAGAGAAGATTCTTCCGCTACGAGTTATCTTACTCGTCCCCGCGATATTTCCCACATCAAGAGTTTCTTCGTCAGAATTTTCTTCGACTGATTCGATCTATTTGACACCATGGTAGAAGATTTCTCCTCCATAATTCCATGGTATCATTTTGTTGGACTTATAGGGGACAGGCCCCGGCATGGTAATCTTCAGCGGTATAAACTTAGGATCAGGCGTAATCTTAACAGGCCTTTTGCAGGTCTTGGAAAGATTGTCAGAAATGGTGATTATAGCAATGTCATTGATTGGAGTAACAGGAGCAACCAGAGTAACGATATCAACAGGAGTTTTCTAAAAAGAGTATTTCTTGAGTATCCATCAGGTGTTGGATACCTGATTTCAACAGCGGACAGTCGGATTGCAAGGTCGAACAAAAGGAACAATCTTTTTCACAGCCCGGAAAAATCCCGGCTTTCAACAGATTCATCTTGATCATTGGCAATGGAGTCATTAATTCATCAACAGCGGTAACATGAAGATCTTCCACAATTGCATGGACATTATGACCATGTTTTGGCATAGGAGCGGATATCATATTATGTTTTTCGGGAGCATCAAACTCTACCTCCTTGGCATCTATCAAATCTTGGATCTTGTTTTTAAGGGCCTAACACTTGTTGGTATCATGCCCTACACTATCCGAGTGGTATGCACATTTTTCATTGGAATGATAGTAAGGAGAAGAGGTGTTGGGGTTTTTCGGCGCTTCTTTCAAGTTGGTAAGGTTTAACTTTAACAGATGAGGGAGGACCTGGGCCGGTGTCATATTGATCCGAGTGAATTATCGTTGTGGCCTTTCCACCCTATTCTGGTTAGCCCTAGGTTGACTGCTTCGAGGTTGATCGGTTGAAGAGTTCTGAATCATCACAGCCCCCACCGTTGGTCGGCGCTCCGTCCTTCCTTGATTTCTCTGGGAATAAACAGCAGAAGCTTCTTTCTTGGCTGGGAAGGTCTTCTTAACAGCAGCGGAAGCAGTTGCATCCTTCTGAATTTTACCACTCTTAATGCCAGCTTCGACCCTTTCACCTGTCAGTATTAATTCAGTGAACCCTGCAGATGAGCTCCCGATTAAGTGATTAAAGAATGGGCCTGACAGGGTCCCCAAAAACATGTCAACCAGCTCTCTATCCGACAATGGTGGCTGCACCCTTCCAGCCAAATCTCGCCACTTCTGGGCATACTCCTTAAATCCTTTATTAGAGGCCATACCCATACTTTGTAGTTGAGTACGAGTAGGTGCTAAATCTGCATTGTATTGGTATTGTCGGTAGAAAGCAGCAGCTAAGTCCTCCTAGTTATGAACATCAGATCTCTCAAGTTGATAGAACCAGTCCAATGGCGTACCCGACAAGCTATCTTGAAAAAAGTGGACCCATAGATCCTTATCAGAAGAGTGAGGTTGGATCTTTCTGACGTAGGATCTCAGATGTATCTTCGGACAGGATAAACCGTCATATTTAGCAAATGTAGGTACTTTGAACTTGGGAGGAATGACGATCCCAGCAACCAACCCTAGTTCTTCGAAATCCAACCCGGGAACCCTTTGTACTTCCATGGCGGCCAGCCGATCCTCTAGATTCTTATACTTATCATCCGCAGAAGGATATTGCTGCTTAGAGTAATCCTCCTTGTTGTACCCCAACATTTGCCCTCCCATATTCTTCAAAGTTTTGACAAGCATCACCTCAAATGGTTCAAAGTCTACTCAAGGGCTACACAGTCAACCATCCTCCTAAGCCAATCAAAATTAGGGTTTTGGTTCCTTCAAGGAAGTTGAGGTTTTCAAGGGCTAGAACACTCCCATACAGCATAAGCAATTTCAAAAATTCCAAGGAAAAGTGACAAACTGAAAACCATTTTCCAGCACAATTCAATCTTCCCTTTTGATCCAAACACGTTCCTTACATCCCCAGGAACGATTTGCAATCAAGAACAAGTCCAAATACGCAAGGAATCAAAGAACACGAGTCATTCGGTTTGCCTTATTTCTCAAATATGTATATCATATTTCATGCGCTTTTAATCCATTTTTTTGATTGGTTTGTGTTGTTAGGGACCTTCTGAAGCTAGTGAAACAGTTTAATTGAACTGAAACGCGTTGAATCCAAAATCACCATGAACAAATTCTAGGGTTCTTCAGTTTCAAATTTGGGGCTTTCTAAACCCAGAACAATTAGGACTAGTGACGCATATGACTGGATTCGTTGCAATGAGACGAATTGAATGGAATCCTCGCGCCCTTTTTATATTGTCCCAATTTCTAATCGCTATTTTTCACTGTTGAAGTTAGTGGGGGTTTAAAACCCCCGCTATTTGCTTGCTTTTTGTTTTAGGAAACGAAGAAGACGACATGCGTGGCAGTGCATGGTTGGAGGATTCAAATCCACGCGCATTTTTTTCATATTTTCAGCATAGTGGTTGCTTTTCATATATTATTGTTATTAGTTATTATGTTTACAAATTCAATGCGGTGGCGTAGTGGCTGGGGAACGTGTCATGCAAGTGCTGGGACCTGGGTTCGATTCCCAGGTCCCCCCATAATTCCAATGATATTTTTTCCAATATGTTCTTGTGCAGATTCCCAAGCGTTGAACACCATGCACCTCACACATCCAACATGCCATGTGTCCTCAGACAGTCATCCAAAGGCCAGGAGAGGGAGGAATACCGTGTTCCAAGTCAAACGCGTTCTGGACAATCAAGGAGAGTCAAACGTGGCTTCTTAGTGGGCCAGGATTCAATACACCTCCTATTTGGCCCAAAACCCCCCCTTGGGTTTGATTTTTCTTTTTATTTTATTTTATTTGTCTTATTTTATTTTTCCCTTTTATTAACTATTAACTTAATCAATATTTTCATAAAAAATCAAAAAAAAAACTAAAATTATTATTGTTATTAATTCAATTTTATTTCTTTTTTTGTAAAATAAATATTAACAAATAAAATAGTTTAATTAGGCAATTTTAACTTTTTAAATAACTAAAATAATTTAGAATTAGGTTAACTTAGATTTTTAATTCTTTTATTTTATTTCATAAAACATAAAAACACAAAAAATATTTCTTTTAATAAATTAATTAATTAGTTTAATTATTAATTGCATTTAATCACAAAAAAAAAGACAAAAAATCCAATTTCTTTTCTTAAAAGGGTCAAAACCCTTAGAACATTCCCGATTAATTTTTATTTGCGCGTTATATTTTCTTTGATTATTATGTAATTGCTTCCAAGAATGTAATAGTTAAATAGGTTTTTATCGCTTTGTTTAATTTTTCGCACTTTATTTTACCAAAACGGGTCTTTGTATTTTTTGGCGATGTATAGACCCGCGCCTTGTAATAGCGTAGAACTTTATATTTCCGCAATTTACTTTCCGCACCCCCTAATTGTTAAATGCATGAAAGAATGTATGGTAAATAAAACCAATCCGTAGCTCACAAATAACATGTACAAAAAACATTAACTGAAAAACAACACACAAAGCACATGCCACTCCTAGGGTACGCTTCACTCGTTGCCTCGAAACGTGGTCATCAAGTATAGGACGTCTTAGAGGTCACCCTTTTTCTAAAGATCCAGTTGCCTCGAAATGGTTGCCTCAGATAAAAAAAAGGATCTAGGACATTAGGGTTACTTCTAAGGTGTCCTACCATTGCTTTGGTGACCACATTGTCCCGATAATCGAATTGACCCGAACACCTCCAACGATGGTGCTACCTACCTCTCAATGGTGGGATAGCACTATCTAAAGGACACTCACACAGCTTAATTCCTTAGGGTAGGTAGATGACTCATGGGTACTTGCTCTTTTCAAAAACAAACAAAATACTTTTCACACCTTACACTTTCAAAAAGTTTTCAAACAATACTTCATACACTCTTGAGGACTGATACAAGAGTTACCTAGAAGTTTTCAAACGAACTTTTTCAAAACCCACACACACTTGAAAAGCAAACAAATCTTTTGAAAACATAAGAGCAAGTACCTAAGAGCCCGTGGATAACCATGGATAGAAAGGGTGCTAACACCTTCCCTTTCTATAAATCTACCTCCCGAACCGAGAACATTCTCATAAGGAATTTTGTTGTGCTTTTGTCCTTTCCATGTTGGAGAATATAAAAGACAGTGGCGACTCTTGCTTACCGCGACATTTCGCGAAACCAGCTAAAAACAGTAAGTTCTATTTCCATCGATCACAGAACTGGCGACTCTGCTGGGGATCATAAAAGTGAGGTGTACCTTAGGATTAGATCATACTTATGTTTTCAATTGCTTTGCTTTGATTGCTTTATATTTGTGGGCTTTGCATTGGAGTTTCATAGATCCTAACCCGGATCTGGGGATACCCTTTTAGGTAGCATAAGCTGTGAGGGACCTGTCCGGCGTAGACCGACACGGGTGAAGCAGTGGCTACGTTGGTGTGGCACCTTGGTCTGTACCGATATCCCTTGTGTTGCAACGAGGAGAATATGGGTCTTCTGAGGAGTCATTAAGCACCAACCGACCTTAGAACCCTAAATAGACCCAACTTGGCCGTAGAACAGTAGCAGTATGCTACACCCATTGAGGCTAAACTCTCGCGATGGTTCTGGCCGCAAGAAAAGATTACGACGCTGGAGTTATGACCGATTGAGGGTAGTCAGTGATATTGGGATCCTCTAGAACCCGGTTACTTTGATAGGACAGGTCTTAACCAACGAAACTGAAAGAGGGTAGTACCCCAAACTTCATGCTGGCCTAAACTCTAAGGGCTATCTTGTGTGACTTGTGTGCTTTCAAACTTGACTACTTGCATGCTTGTTATCTAACAACGCGGGTTCCTTACAGGTTTTGTTTACAGTCCTTAATTGGGACTCATTACAGGGCCTACTTACATCACTCCATGCATAGCATAACATCATACCATTGCATACATCCTACATAAGGACTAATCCATTTCAAGGATCTCAAGGGTTTGTGATGCAGGTCATGATGAACCAAACGTCTAGCAAGGGGCAAAGGGGATTTATTTTCCTCTAGCCAAGGTTAATGACTTGAGTCGGGGGCTATGACCCTGTTGTACCCCAAAATTTGCCCTCGCATCTTACCACCAGAAATCGCGGCTTCAGGCATTTCTTGACTTTTCAAACTGGTTCAAGAATCGGATAAACGGACTTTTCTCATCAGTCAAACAAAAATTAGGGTTTCATTGATTTTTCAGGGCTCTGGATTTCTCACACAGTTGGCCCTAGGGTTTTGGTTGATTCTGGCGCATTTTGATCAGAAGAATGTTCATTGGCATTTAATCAGGAATTAAGGGTTTTATGGTCAAAAGAAGTACGCAGTTTGGATTTACAGTGCTGGTTGAAAATCAGTGAAGGGGGAATGCGCCTGTTCGGTTTGTTTCGATTAACTGTTACTTTACTGTGAATATTGGAAAAGCCAGTTTTAATTGATCAATGTGCTAAAGTATTGTTTATCTAAATTATTTATTATTCTGAATAAAGTGATTGAAATTTATTTTTTTCAGTCATTTTAATTCAAAGAGTTTTAAATAAATAAATAAACAATAAAGAGAGGAAATAGAATTGGCTGGATAATAAAGACTTTTATTGATATTTGAATTATTTGTACAATTATTGTTATAATTTAATTACAAACAATGGTTTACATTAATTCAAATATTAAATAAAAAGAAACTATCCTATTTCTAAATCTTCATGCTTCACTTTATTCCTCTCCATCCATTTTTTTTCACCTGCAAAAGAAAGGAGAAAAGTCAAAAAGCAGATAAGTAAATTAAAGAGACAGATAAATTTAGACTCATCATTAAAAGCAACGGCCAGGATCAGTTGGCCCTCTCTGCAAATCACGGGATTTCTCCCGGTTCACAGAGAAGGGTGAAAATGTTTGCAAATTAAATGAATGCACAAAATTAAAATTGCACATTTCAAACTGTCAAAACTGCATAGTTCAAAAGCAAGACAGCATAGGCAAATAACCAAAGTCCAAGTTACAAACTGAATTGCCAAACAAAGACCAAATTCAACTTTCTGCCAAAATGCTGTCACAAGGCTACCCAAGCTAGCAAAAAGAAGATATCAAGAAACAAATCTGGAAGATATAAAATGCAGAGGTAACGTGTATTGCAACAAAAAAACAATTTTCAGCTTCATCATTTCCATAGGCCATTACTTTTTCAGAAGTAGTACATGTCAAGCAATATAGTATGCTAAATACTGTACTAGAGAGAGAAAAAGAGAGAGGAAAGTGTTTAGGCTTACAGGTTTAGGCTTGAGACATGGAAGAACATGGAAAATACAACTGCAATAAGACAGTAAGGCAAAGGCTAAAAGAAGCATTAATTCAGTATTACTCAAATTGGGCAGAAATACACAGCAGAGTCAATCACTAAAACAGAAAAGTGCCAAAAAACTTTGCAAAACTGCCCAGTAACTTGGTTTAAGAAGAGATGCCAAGGTTTGAACAAGGATTAGGCGCCAAAGACCAAGGGGCAAAACAACAAAAACAAAAGAAAATATACTGATTGAGCCAAGATACCAATATCACCAAGATATAAACATACAACTCCAAACCTGAAAAATCCCATCAACACCTTGCCTACATCGTTCACAACCTCAAACCTGTTCCAGCCTTACCAAAACAAAAAGTTACAAAAAAACTGAAGCCTAACCAGTAAACATGTCAAGCCTAACAACCAAGACCATGTCAAGGCCGAACCTGTATCAAACTTACTGAAACCAACAAAACAAACTCATAACCTGAAACACCACAACCCTGCCTCAACATACAAACTACACACACAAAAACCAAGCATAACCTGCATAAGAAAGGGGCCATAAACCAGTTTCTCAACCCTTGAACCTGCTGAACCTGTCACAAAGCAAAGAAAACTCAAAACCTGCTAATGCTCTAAACCTGCCTGTCATCAAACTGAAACAATACAAGCATAAACCTACTGCAAGCTCAAACCTGTCAAGGCCTCAACCAAGCCAAAAAACTAGAAACAAAGCAAAGCCTAAGCATAACACCTTCTGAACCTCATGAAACACAACCAGTCAATAACTCAGAAGAAAAAATCATGACCAGTTGAAGCCTCAAGACCACAACCTGCCTACTGTCCAGTTCAAACCAAAAACAACCATTAACCTGTAAAAGAGCCTCAAAAACCCAACCTACTGTCATAACCTCAAACAAAAATTCAAACACGTTCAAAAGCAAAACTTGAGACCAACATGGCATGAACCTGAACCATACTCAAGCCATTCATTGTCAAACATAAGCTTAAGCTTTTCAAAGCCTCAAGGCTCCAAAAAAGCGTCAAGCCTTCAAGCCCTCAGAATCCTGGATTCATCATGGGGCGAGGAAGAAACATGCAATAGGCAACAGAAACACATTTCAACAGGCATCAAACAAGGCGTCAATCCCAGTATAGTCAAACAAATCTAAGGCAACAAGTATACAGTGTTCAAGAAGAAGAAGAAAGAGGAAAATTCAAGACAAGGTTTTCAGGCAAATCAACATCATCATAAAACCTAACCAGGGTCACCAAGAAGCAAAGATTCGTCACGTTCCTCTCGCCGTCCAGGCCTCCTGAGCGCCACATCCTCTTGTCTCTCCTCCTTCTCCAAAGTCAGGTAGCAAGCTTTTCTCTCCCTTTCTTCTCCACCACCTCATAATAGTACAGGTTTAAGGATCATAACTCAATTCAAATTGAAACAACGCGTATAATTCATAAAAGAAAAAGGAAACATAACATTGAAATCGAACCTTGAATCACAAGTCCACTGAGCTCATAGAGGGAAGAGAGACTTTGGGGGTGACGCTGGTGGCCGGATGGAGGAATCGCTCAGGAAGATGAAGATGAAGAAGAACGTTGAACGAAAAGTACGAACGGCGCCGTCCCAAACCCTAACGCGTTATCAAATGAACAATAATCCTCAAACTCTAAAAAACGCTGCTCCAAACAATCAATGGGCCTGACCCGTTTCTAATATCCGCCCAAGCCCATTCATATTAATTAATCCCTTTTTTGTTACCTAATGCTAACAATGTTTTCTTATACAAACATAATTAAAAATACAAAATGTGATAAATATACTTTAATACAAAAAATATTTAAAAACATATTTCTAATATACATAATTTAATTTCTAAATACTTGATTAAAATACATTTGTACATATCATACATTTTTTTCTACATCATATAATTAAAATTGAAAATGCCTTTCTATTCTTTTAATTAAAATATATTTTGTATATAATAAGTAAATATACATTTTGCATAATTTAATTTCTTAAAATATCCTTGTATATAACAAATAAAAAAATACTTTTTATACAACTTAGAAATATTTTCTCTTCTTAAAACATCATTTTTATACACGATTTAATTAAAACATTTTTCTTTTGTACATATTAAAAATATACAAATCAAAGACTCATTAAACGCATATTTAGGTTAAAACAATACCTAACAATACTTCATCAATTCCACCTTATTTCACATGTAAATAATTACATACACATACGCACGTACACCTACACAATATATTGGCATTTTGATACATTATACATTTGCTTATGGTTACATTCGTTACACTTACACTTGATTGGTTCGATTCGGTTAATCTATTGGACCCTATGATACTAAGTCTCATCCCCATTTGTACATTTATACCCCCACTCCCGGATACTATTTGTAATAGCGTAGATTTTATATTTCCGCAATTTACCGCTTTCAATTATACTATGGTTAGACCTAGGGTTTGCATGTATATAAAATCAAACTCTAGATAACCTAATACAAGACAAATACATGAAATCAATACACAATCACACTTGCATCCTCTAGGGTAATCCCACATGTTGCCTTCCAAAATGGGCCATGCTTGCACGTCGAGAATCTTTGGCAAAATAAAATCAAAATGATCATAAGTCCCTCAAAATGTTGCCTAAACAAATGATCAAGTCCCTCAAAGCAAGTTGCCAAAGACACTTGGCACCATTGCATTCATGGTCCATACGATGACCCGCGCCTGTCCCGAATAAACTTCCTAAACGCAAGATTGTCCATCAATTTCAATGGTGGAACAAAATTGTTAAAAGGAGTTAAAACATAACAAAAACCTTTGAGTATAATAGGGTAGACAAAACTCTTAGTTACTTGAGATCAACTCGCAAAAACACTTGCCTTCTTTTCAAAAACCACAATCCACAACACTTTCAAACAAACTCTTAAAAAACATTTTGAAACATCTTTTCGAAAAGATACACGCCTCTGTAAAACATTCGAGTAAAGAATTGTTACAAGGTTAGCCTAAGGCAAGGCATCTTCTTCCAAAATATTTTCAACAAACACTCACACATACACCATTCTTCAAGCAATCAAAAATCAAGGCAAGTGATCTAAAAACCAAGTAACTAAGAGCCCATGGATAACCATGGATGAAAAGGGTGCTAATACCTTCCCTTTTCATAATCTACCCCCCGAACCCATGAAATATCTCAAAAGGTTTTTGCTGTGCTTTTTTGACCTTTCCTTTAGGATAAAATAAAAAGTCGGTGGCGACTCTTGCTCAACCGCACAAGTGCGAATACGAACGCAAAACACTAGTCAGTTCTCCCACCGTATCACAGAACTGGCGACTCTGCTGGGGATTAAATTAAAAGTGGGGTTACCTTAGGGTTTTTTAGATCACTTTCTTGCATGATTATTTTTTGTTTGCTTTGCTTGCTTTACCTCTTATGGTTCTCTTGTTTGGGCTTGAAATCCTATACCCGGATTTGGGAAACATTCATAGATAGCAATACGTTGTGGAAACTGTGCGGGGTATACCGACACGGTTGAAGCAATAGCTATATTAGTGCGACATATTTGTGAGTACCGGTAACCCTTGAGTTCAATCAAGGAGAGTACGGGGCCGCTGAGTGATGTCACTAAGCACTAATGACCTAGAACCTTACTTGACCATCTTGGCCTTTTACTAGGGGTAGTGAGATGACCGGCTTTGGTGCAGTCCGAAGTTGGTAGATACTCGATACTACACTCATTGAGGGTTGTTTTCTTGGAATATTTTGGTCGCTAGTTAAGTGGCTAAACCAAAACAATGAACAATGAAAACAATCTAGTGATATTGAGCTCCTTAGAACCCGGTTACTATTTATAGGACAGGTTTTTAAACCAACTGCACTCAAGAGGGTATTTACCTATGAAACCCGATGCAAGCCTGAAACTAGGGTTGGTGTGAATTGCTTGTACATATGTTTTGCGCATACATCATAAACATCATAAAGCATCATACGCATTCACTAACCATTTCAAGGGTTTGGATCTTCATCTTTGTTCCTGTTTTGTAGATCATGGAACTTCCCCGAAGAAAAACCATCCAAGTCAACCTTGTGAGAATCTCTCCTCAACTCAAGGAGCTCACCTCAAGAATTCCGGAAAACTCATCCTTCAGTGAAAGACATGGTAGACTGCTCAGCCTAGTCAACACCAACGTTGAAGAAGACATGATAAAGGTGCTATTTCAGTTCTTTGACCCTCTTCACCACTGTTTCACTTTCCCTGATTACCAGTTGGTGCCCACTTTGGAGGAGTTTTCTCAACTCCTGAGAATTCCTATCCTTAATCAACTACCCTTCAACGGTACGGAAAAGGAACCAAAGCCGGAAGATGTTGCTCGAGCATTACATCTACAACCATCCGACATCAAGGGGCATTGGGAAACCAGAAGCGGCGTCAAAGGATTCTTAGCAAAGTTCTTGTTTGAGAAGGCACAAGAATGTTGGAACTCATTGGATCTACAAGCCTTTGAAGATATTGTGGCACTCCTTATTTATGGGTTGGTCTTGTTCCCAAATCCTGACCAACTGGTGGATGTCAGCGCCGTCAAAATCTTCTTGTCCAGGAACCCAATACCAACATTGCTTGGGGACATCCTTCACTCATTTTACACACGAACAATGAGAAAGAGGGGTGTTCTCATGTGCTGTACTCCTATCCTTGCAAGGTGGTTTATTTCGCACCTTCCGCAATCTGTCTTGAAGAATGACCAGGGTACAAGATGGTCCCAACGGTTGATGACTCTTACTCACTCTGATGTACATTGGTGTTCTCGATCCAGAGAAAATGTCATCATCGTCGATCGTTGCGGAGAGTTTCCTAATGTTCCTTTACTTGGAATTAGGGGAGGTATCACCTACAATCCTTGCCTAGCTTTGAGGCAATTTGGATATGCACGGAGGGATGGCCCTCATGACATGTTGATTCCTAGCCTAGTTTTTGACTTCGACAACGATGCGCAAGGACTTCGCCAAAAATTCATCAGAGCTTGGGGAAAACTCAACAAGGTTGATAGCAAGACTCTGGGACACAAGAACTCCATCCCTCTTGAGCCCTATCTCAAGTGGGTACGAGCCCGAACCCAAAGTCTAAAGATGCCTTATCCTCATGTACTCCCAGTGATTAAAGAGCCCGTCAATGAAGGAGAGGTTCCCTACACCATCCTGCACCCAGACATGCCTACATCGTGGGAGGAAATGCAGAAAAGTTGGATTCAGCTCAAGGAGGAACGAAACACTTTTGAAGCTAGTTACTACGCCAGTGAAAAAAAGGTTCTAGAGCTTACCCGCCGACTCCACGAGCAAGAGGCCCTCAACACCTACATCGCACCAAAGAGGATGCGCAATGTTTTTCTGCCTTGAGAAGTTTATTTTGTAACATTTGGCCCATGGGGCATTTATGTACTAACAAATTTCTTCTTATTAATATGACGTGCGTTCCTCTTTGTCTGAAACAATTTTGAATGTCCTAAATCCTTGAATGCATTGCATACATCAGCATACCATTCATCATGTGCACAAGCAGGTCTCACTCCAGGTTTCCTTATCTGTCTGCTGTTTATTTCAGTAGGATGGATCTCGAGCAAACAGTCAAAGACCTACAAGCCCAGAATGCACAGTTCCAGCAACTCTTGATGACTTTGGTTAAAAGTCAAGAGGATATCAAGGCTCATTTGGAGAGCAAGGACCCAGTGAAGAAGAAGAAAAGGGTCGGAGTGGCTACTTTGGGGAGAAGATTTAACAGAGAAGCTCGGAGGGTGCTTGAATTCCCTCCTACTTCTGATGAAGGGACTAGTAAAAGAGATCGAGTTGTGGTGCCTTCCGAGTCTGATGCGGAGGAGGAAGAAGTTGAAGAGGATGAAGATTATTCTGACCAACAATACCCTCCAGCTGATGATAAGTACAAGGGTTTAGAAGACAGATTGGCTGCCATGGAATTGCAAAGGGTACCGGGTTTGGATTTTGAAGACATGGGCTTGGTTGCCGGAATTGTGATTCCTCCAAAATTCAAAGTGCCAGTGTTTGTAAGGTATGATGGTCTGTCCTGTTCCAAAATGCATCTCAGGTCCTACGTGAGAAAAATTCAACCCTATACGGCAGATAAAAACCTCTGGATTCATTTCTTTCAAGACAGCCTATCGGGAGCTCAGTTGGAGTGGTTTTATCAGCTAGAAGGAACCAGTGTCAGAAATTGGGAAGATTTGGCCACCGCTTTCTACAAACAATACCAGTATAATTCTGATCTTGCTCCTACTCGTACCCAACTTCAGGGTATGTCACTAGGAACAAGTGAGGGATTCAAAGAATATGCACAAAAATGGAGGGATTTGGCTGGCAGGGTGCAGCCTCCTTTAACCGATTGTGAGCTCGTCGATATGTTTCTTGGGACCCTGTCTGGGCCATTTTTCAATCATCTAATTGGTAACTCTTCCGCAGGGTTTACCGATTTGATCTTAACCGGCGAAAGAATAGAAGCTGGCATCAAGTCAGGAAAGATTCAGAAGGGTGCTGCTACAAGTGTTGAGAAGAAGCCTTTTAAGAAGGAGACAGCTGTGGTATATTCTCAGAGAAGAGCAGGGAAGATGGAGCGTCGGCCAACTGTGGGGGCCGTAATGATTCAAAACACTCCGAGTGAGCAGCCTCGCTATAACCAGTCCAGACCAAATCAACAACGGGTGGAAAGGCCACAACGGCAGTTCACCCGTATTAATATGACTCCAGCGCAAGTGCTTCCCCATCTATTGAAGTTGAATCTTGCCACCATCAAGGAGGCGCCAAAGAATGTGAATACGTCCTCCCCGCATTATCATGCCAACGCTAAATGCGCCTATCATTCGGACAGTGTTGGACACGACACCAATGATTGTTGGGCACTCAAGCATAAGATCCAAGACCTGATAGAGGCTAAGGAGGTAGAGTTTGACGCTCCAGAGAAGCCCAATGTGATATCTGCACCTATGCCGAAGCACGGCCGAAATATCAATGCCATTGAAGAGGATTTGTATGTTGCTGACATCAATGATCTGACTACTCCACTGCTAACCATTAAGTTGAATTTGTTAAGGGCCGGGATCTTCCCGGGATGTAAAGAAGACTGCTACTGTTGCCACTCTCTGCCGTTTGATTGTCCGCTATTAAAGAAAGGCATCCAGGGCCTTATGGATAGCCGGCAAATTTTGTTCGAAAAAGTTTCTGTTGTTCCAGTTCGTGTTGAAAATGTCTCAATCATAACCATTCACGCCAGTCTTTCCAAGGCCGTCAAAAAGCCTGCTAAGATTACACCAGCTGCAAAATCTATACCTTTGAAGATAACAATGCCGGGGCCTGTTCCCTATGTTTCTGAGAAGTCGATACCTTGGAACTATGGTGGTGACATCTACTACCATGGTATCAAGCAAGTCGAAGTAATTGAAGAAAGTTCGGATGATGAAGGAGCCAGCATTAGTAACATTGCGGGCACCAGCAAAATCACCAGGAGCGGGAGAATATTTTCTCCAGAGATTGCCACTCCAAGAGCAGTCTTTGGACCCTCATCAGCTAAAGAAGTCATCCATGCACCAATAAAACTCTCTGCTAGAACCCCTTTGATTGAAGAAGTCGTTGTTCCTAATGATGTCTCTCCTACCATCGCTGATAAAGGAAAGGGAATACAAGATGAGCCCGTCAGGACGAGGGCTCAACCCTTGGTGATCCCGGAAGCCTCCAAGAAGGAAATGGACGAGATTTTGAGGATAATCAAGAGAAGTGATTACGATATGGTGGAACAGTTGGGGCAAACCCCCTCCAAGATCTCCATGCTGGCACTACTGCTTTGCTCAGAAGCGCACGCTCAAGCTTTGATTAAGTTTCTGAAGGCAGCTCATGTGCCCCAGGAAACCTCTGCGGATCAATTCCAACATTGCGTGGCTAGCCTGACTGCGGACAATGGATTAGGTTTTTCTGATGCCGACCTAACTCCCAGGGGCCGAAACCACAATGATGCTTTGCATATTTCGATCGAGTGTCGCGGAACCACCCTTGCACATGTTTTGGTTGATACCGGTTCATCGCTGAATGTTTTGCCTAAGAAGGCCCTGGACCGGCTAGATTGCGAAGGGTTGGAATTGAAGCCGAGTGATATTGTCGTCAGAGCTTTCGATAGGTCGAAGAGAATGGTCCACGGAGAGGTTGAAATTCCCATCAAGATAGGTACTGAGGTATTTAAGTCCACTTTCTATGTAATGGACATCCGTCCATCATACTCCTGCCTGTTGGGTAGACCTTGGATACACCATGCTGGGGCAGTCACCTCCTCCTTGCATCAGATGCTGAAGTATCCTGTCAAGGGAAAGATCATCACTGTCCACGGCGAAGAAGAGTACATGATTAGCCACTTAAATTCTTTCCGATATGTGGAGGTTGAAGGAGAGTTCATTGAGACACCGTTTCAACATTTCAAAGAAGTTCTTCCTGAAATAGCAGTGGCAAAGTTGGCAGCTGAGACACCAAGACAAATGGCCAGGATGGCATCTTTGGAGGATGCAAGGGCTGCAGTCAAAGAAGGGAAGAATTCAGCATGGGGGCAGTTGCCCGACTTTCCGCACAAGACTGACAAGTTTGGATTAGGGTTCACAGCTGCTGGCCAGAAAGCTATGCGCCGGTCGAAGATTGAAAGGGCGTCAGTCAAAATTTCTCCCTACGGAATCAACGTCTTGGAAGATGAAGGCAAGAAAAGCAACATTGAAGGGTGGATTTATCCAACAGTCAGAGGAGGATTGAGCAATTGGGAGGCTAAGGATTTTGTCCCCATCACTTTTATTCATCAGTAATTTATCTGTTAAACATTTCCTATTTGGTCTGTAATATTTTACTTTCAAACAATCCGTACACTATCTTTGCACCTCCTGCCTTGCCCGGGGCATGTAGGTCCATTTGTAAGGGTTTTGATTATTTTTCATATTCATATGCCATGTTTAATGATTCATTGGACGTTTTTCATTTGATAAACTGCTTATGTTCATTTTCCTTCCTTTTGCATTTTTGTTTAAGGATGGCTATCCCTTACACACACCCACACTCACCAATGCAGGTACTCATCCACTCCAGATTCCATGGGTGACTATTCTACTGTATCTTTCAATAACTCTAAAGATCTGGTCAATCTAGCCGAGTATGAAGATGACGAAGGTTATGAAGTACCCGGGGAACTAGCCAGGCTTCTGCAACAAGAGGAAAGGGCCATCTTACCGCATGAAGAGCCATTGGAAGCTGTTAACTTGGGAACCGAGGAGGATCGGAAGGAGGTGCAAGTGGGTGCCAATCTGGAACCAAAAGTCAAGGAGCGCTTGGTACAGTTGTTGAATGAGTATGTTGAAATATTCGCTTGGTCCTATGAAGACATGCCGGGTTTAGACACAGACATCGTGGTTCACCGTCTCCCCACAAGAGAAGACTGTCCACCGATCAAGCAAAAAGTTCGCCGAATGAGGCCTGACATGTCTGAAAAGATCAAAGCAGAAGTAATGAAACAATTCGATGCTGGCTTTCTGGCTGTTACGTCCTATCCTCAATGGGTCGCTAACATTGTGCCAGTACCTAAGAAAGACGGCAAAGTCAGAATGTGTATGGACTACCGGGATTTGAATAGGGCCAGTCCTAAAGATGATTTCCCGCTACCTCATATTGACATCTTGATCGACAATACAGCTCAGCATAAAGTGTTTTCCTTCATGGACGGATTCTCGGGCTACAATCAAATCAAAATGGCTCCCGAGGATATGGAGAAAACAACTTTTGTCACACAATGGGGCACTTTCTGTTACAAGGTGATGTCGTTCGGGATGAAGAACGCAGGAGCAACTTATCAACGCGCCATGGTAGCCTTATTTCATATATGATACATCATGAGATTGAAGTTTACGTAGACGATATGATAGCTCGGTCACAAACAGAGGAAGAACACCTTGAACATCTAGAGAAGCTGTTTGCCAGATTAAAAGAATACAAGCTCAGGCTAAATCCAAGTAAATGCACTTTTGGAGTTAGGTCTGGTAAACTTCTGGGATTCATTGTAAGTAACAAAGGTATTGAAGTCGATCCGGCAAAAGTAAAAGCAATACAAGAGATGCCTGCCCCACGTACTGAAAAGGAGGTTAGAGGATTCTTGGGACGCATAAACTACATTGCCAGATTCATCTCACATCTGACTTCTACCTGTGAGCCAATTTTCAAACTCTTGAAAAAAGCTCAGGTAGTGGAATGGAACAACGATTGCCAAACTGCTTTTGATAGAATCAAGGAGTATTTGCTAGAACCTCCTATTCTGATGCCACCCGTCGAAGGAAGACCATTAATCATGTACTTAACCGTCTTGGATAACTCAATGGGGTGTGTTTTGGGCCAGCATGACGAGTCTGGTCGAAAAGAGCATGCTATTTATTACCTTAGCAAAAAGTTTACCGACTGTGAGACTCGCTACTCACTGCTCGAGAAAACTTGCTGTGCTTTGGTATGGGCTGCTCGCCGACTAAGACAGTATATGCTGACTCATACTACCTTGTTGATCTTCAAAATGGACCCTATCAAGTATATCTTCGAGAAGCCCGCTTTATCTGGAAGGATAGCTAGATGGCAAATGATCTTAACTGAGTACGACATCCAGTACACCACCCAAAAGGCTATCAAAGGGAGTGTATTAGCTGACCATCTGGCTCATCAAGCTATCGAAGATTACCAACCCATGAGGTTTGACTTCCCAGACGAGGACATCATGAATTTGGACAGCATTGAAAATAACGGACCGTATGACGGACCCGAAAAGGGATCCCGATGGACCCTGTACTTCGATGGTGCTTCAAATGCGCTTGGAAACGGTATTAGCGCAGTACTCATTTCTCCGGAAGGTTGTCACACACCTTTCACGGCCCGACTTTGCTTCAGCTGCACAAACAACATGGCTGAGTATGAAGCTTGCATCTTTGGTCTCAAGGCTGCTATAGACTTGGGGATCAAATCTTTGATCGTATTTGGGGACTCGGCTTTGGTTATCAGTCAAATCAAAGGAGAGTGGGATACCAAGCATCCTAATCTTGTCCCATACAAAGAACATGTCCTGACATTGTTGCCTCATTTCGAGCAAATTACCTTCGAGCATTTCCCGCGAGAAGAGAATCAGCTAGCTGATGCTCTAGCCACAATGTCCTCCATGTTTAAACTCAACTGGGATAACGAGGCTCCCCAAATCACCATCAAGCGGATGGATGAACCGGCGCATTGCCACGAGATTAATACCGAAAAAGTAGTGGAACAACCTTGGTTCCATGAAATCAAAAGGTATCTCGAGACTAGAGATTATCCTGAAGGAGCTTCCGTAAATGACAAGAAGTTCTTAAGGAAATTCGCTGCTAAGTTCTTCCTGAGAAACTGCATCCTTTACAAACGAAGCCATGATTGTGTATTACTCCGATGTGTGGATAAAGCTGAAGCAGAATTGATCATGACTGATATACACAGCGGCACATTCGGCACTCACTCGAGCGGGCATACAATGGCTAAGAAGATCCTAAGGGCAGGCTATTACTGGTCTACCATGGAAGCTGACTGCCATCAACATTCCCGTACTTGTCACAAGTGTCAAGTCTATGCTGACAAAGTTCATATTCCTCCGGTTCCCCTCAACGTCCTGACTGCTCTGTGGCCCTTTGCAATGTGGGGCATTGATATGATTGGAGAGATCAAGCCTACGGCTTCCAACGGACATCGCTTCATCTTGGTCGCCATTGACTACTTCACTAAATGGGTCGAAGCAGCTTCCTTCGCCTCTGTCACTAAAAATGTGGTTGCCCGCTTTATCAAGCAAAATATCATATGTCGGTATGGTGTTCCAGACAGGATCATCACGGATAACGGTACAAATCTGAATAACACAATGATCACTGCATTATGCGAACAGTTCAAGATTTATCATCACAATTCATCTCCCTATCGGCCAAAGATGAACGGTGCTGTTGAAGCTGCGAACAAAAACATTAAGAAGATCATTCAGAAAATGACAGTCACTTATAAAGACTGGCATGAGATGTTACCGTTTGCTCTACATGGATACCGTACGATGACACGTACTTCGACTGGGGCAACCCCATTTTCTTTGGTCTATGGCATGGAAGCTGTCTTGCCTATGGAAGTCCAGATCCCTTCTCTAAGAATTATGAAGGATGCAGGTTTGAATGAAGATGATTGGATGCAGACCCGACTTGATCAACTCAATCTGATCGACGAAAAACGACTTGCTGTTATATGCCATGGTCAGACGTATCAAAAACGGATGATCAATGCCTTCAACAAGAAAGTCAGACGTCAAGTGTATCAAGTCGGAGATCTTGTAATCAAGCGGATTATCTTGCTGCAAAGTGATCCCAGGGGAAAATGGACTCCTACATACGAAGGACCATTTGTGATCAAAAGCATATTTTCTGGTGGGGCAATGATTCTGACCACCATGGACGGCGATGATTTGCCGCACCCTGCAAACGCAGACATAGTCAAAAGATACTACGCATAAATAACCCGACAATTCGAAAACCCGAAAGGGCGGCTTGGGCAAAAAATGGGCATCCCGGTGGATCAAAAACCCGAAAGGGCGGTTCAGGCAAAAATTAGGGATAAAAACAAAAAAAATCTGTACACCCGGCAAGTCGAAAACCCGAAAGGGCGGCTTGGGCAAAAAGGGGTTTCCCGATGGATCGAAAACCCGAAAGGGCGATTCAGGCAAAAGTTAGGGAATTAAAGCGTATGACTATGTCTCGTCGGATCACTTCAAAGACAATCTCTTCATCAACCAGCTCCAGGCTTCTGACCAATCCAGTCACCGGCAAACGAAGCATTGAATGGACAGATGATCAGAGTTGGGAAAGCTATAGCAAAATGGAATCCCATGGAATTAGTTCATATAGCCATCCTTTATTTTGTATAAATCTTTCAATGTTTACGACAGAATCCTCTTACTAGGATGATAGTCTCCTTTGTACAAATATACTCAAAGAAAATCAATACAAATACTCTTCCCAAAAATTTGTGTCATTTCCCTTTTCTTTTTCTCTTACACTATTTGTTTTATTTTGAGAAACGTCCAATGTTTTGTTAAATAGGCATATGCATTTGAAACATAATCACTTCCTAAATAAACCTGAGAAAAAGAATTACTGATAGGATGAAGGTACAGATGGATATCTTGACACCCTTTCGAAGGAAACCCCCGAGAGATTTGGAATCCACATCCCTAGCAAACCCTGAGGCTTATCTCCAACAGACTCTCGAAGCTCATCCCCAGTTAGGTTCTGGAAGGCATTTCCCCGCAGAGCACGAGCGTCACCCCCGAGTTTTATCCAAAGTTATTCCTCACAAAGGCTTATAACTGGGTTATCATCAGCTAACAACCACAGAAGATCGCACTCGCCAGAATTCTTCCTATCCCCAGCGGAGTTCATCAAGAGTTTCCCAGCATAACTTACCAATATGATCCCCGGAGGAGTTTATCTTTGTTATCACCAGCCAGAGAGTCCTCCAGGGCTCAAAATCCCCTCAGAGTGCCAATTTCCAACATCCCCAACGGAGCCAGACTGATGAGCCTTCTCCCCACAGAGTTCTAGGAAGAGAAATCTTGAGTTCCCCAGTGAGATCTTCAGAGATACAGCCCTCCAAGCCGAAGAGTCTCAATCCCACCTCCCCAGCATGAGTCTACTAGATTGTTATCCCCAGTAGAAGTCGCCAAGATTTCCCCAGAAGAGTGGTATGCAACCCAAGCTCCTTATTCTCCAGCAACAACCAGGAAGTGTCCTTCCCAGCAGCAGTCAAAATATTTTTATCTTCAGCCATCCCGGGTTCATGTATTCGTTGCAAGACAGCTCTCTGGCTTACATGCGCACCCATTCACATTCATACCATATAAAACATATTGTATCATGCATCATGGCATGCATGTAACTAACTCTCTACCTTTTCAGGTAAGATCCAGTCGACAGACTAAAATCGTTATTTCTCAAGACTTCTGAAAACAGTTTATGGATTCTTCCCAACAACGGATGTTAATCTATCAACTTGTTCAGATGCAACCTTTGAAAATAGTTTACGGACGCTTCCCAACAACGGATGCGGCTCTATGGCTGATTCAATCTCAAGATTTCTGAAAACAGTTCACGGGTTCTCCAAGTAAACGGATGTTAACCTATCACTTGTTCAGATTCTTCTTCAAGACTTCTGAAAACAGTTTATGGATTCTTCCCAACAACGGATGTTAATCTATCAACTTGTTCAGATGCAACCTTTGAAAATAGTTTACGGACGCTTCCCAACAACGGATGCGGCTCTATGGCTGATTCAATCTCAAGATTTCTGAAAACAGTTCACGGGTTCTCCAAGTAAATGGATGTTAACCTATCACTTGTTCAGATTCTTCTTCAAGACTTCTGAAAACAGTTTATGGATTCTTCCCAACAACGGATGTTAATCTATCAACTTGTTCAGATGCAACCTTTGGAAACAGTTTATGGACGCTTCCCAACAACGGATGCGGCTCTATGGCTGATTCAATCTCAAGATTTCTGAAAACAGTTCACGGGTTCTCCAAGTAAACGGATGTTAACCTATCACTTGTTCAGATTCTTCTTCAAGACTTCTGAAAACAGTTCACGGATTCTTCCCAACAACGGATGTTAATCTATCAGCTTGTTCAGATGCAACCTCTGAAAACAGTTTACGGACGCTTCCCAACAACGGATGCTGCTCTATTGCTTATTCAACTTCGAGATTTCTGAAAACAGTTCACGGGTTCTCCAAGTAAACGGATGCTAACCTATCACTTGTTCAGATTCAACTTCGAGATTTCTGAAAACAGTTCACGGGTTCTCCAAGTAAACGGATGCTAACCTATCACTTGTTCAGATTCAACTTCAAAACTTCTGAAAACAGCTCACGGATTCCTCCCAACAACGGACATCAATCTATTGCTTATTCAGACCCCCAGTTCGAAGACGGTCCAAAGCATGGACACCTTCCTGATTCTCATTCCAGATGGCATCTTTAAGCCCATCACCAAATGGCATATTTAAGCCCATTCACTCCTACCATCGTATCGCCGAGTGCAAATTTTCTGGGCACTTTAGTGTCCAATCTCCTTTTACCTTCAAGTCGCGAAGGGCAAACTTGCCAATCTAACTCTTCAGGTCCAAGAAGATTGAACAGGGGCAACTGTTGTACCCCAAAATTTGCCCTCGCATCTTACCACCAGAAATCGCGGCTTCAGGCATTTCCTGACTTTTCAAACTGGTTCAAGAATCGGATAAACGGACTTTTCTCATCAGTCAAACAAAAATTAGGGTTTCATTAATTTTTCAGGGCTCTGGATTTCTCACACAGTTGGCCCTAGGGTTTTGGTTGATTCTGGCACATTTTGATCAGACGAATGTTCATTGGCATTTAATCAGGAATTAAGGGTTTTATGGTCAAAAGAAGTACGCAGTTTGGATTTACAGTGCTGGTTGAAAATCAGTGAAGGGGGAATGCGCCTGTTCGGTTTGTTTCGATTAACTGTTACTTTACTGTGAATATTGGAAAAGCCAGTTTTAATTGATCAATGTGCTAAAGTATTGTTTATCTAAATTATTTATTATTCTGAATAAAGTGATTGAAATTTATTTTTTTCAGTCATTTTAATTCAAAGAGTTTTAAATAAATAAATAAACAATAAAGAGAGGAAATAGAATTGGCTGGATAATAAAGACTTTTATTGATATTTGAATTATTTGTACAATTATTGTTATAATTTAATTACAAACAATGGTTTACATTAATTCAAATATTAAATAAAAAGAAACTATCCTATTTCTAAATCTTCATGCTTCACTTTATTCCTCTCCATCCATTTTTTTTCACCTGCAAAAGAAAGGAGAAAATTCAAAAAGCAGATAAGTAAATTAAAGAGACAGATAAATTTAGACACATCATTAAAAGCAACGGCCAGGATCAGTTGGCCCTCTCTGCAAATCACGGGATTTCTCCCGGTTCACAGGGAAGGGTGAAAATGTTTGCAAATTAAATGAATGCACAAAATTAAAATTGCACATTTCAAACTGTCAAAACTGCATAGTTCAAAAGCAAGACAGCATAGGCAAATAACCAAAGTCCAAGTTACAAACTGAATTGCCAAACAAAGACCAAATTCAACTTTCTGCCAAAATGCTGTCACAAGGCTACCCAAGCTAGCAAAAAGAAGATATCAAGAAACAAATCTGGAAGATATAAAATGCAGAGGTAGCGTGTATTGCAACAAAAAAACAATTTTCAGCTTCATCATTTCCATAGGCCATTACTTTTTCAGAAGTAGTACATGTCAAGCAATATAGTATGCTAAATACTGTACTAGAGAGAGAAAAAGAGAGAGGAAAGTGTTTAGGCTTACAGGTTTAGGCTTGAGACATGGAAGAACATGGAAAATACAACTGCAATAAGACAGTAAGGCAACGGCTAAAAGAAGCATTAATTCAGTATTACTCAAATTGGGCAGAAATACACAGCAGAGTCAATCACTAAAACAGAAAAGTGCCAAAAAACTTTGCAAAACTGCCCAGTAACTTGGTTCAAGAAGAGATGCCAAGGTTTGAACAAGGATTAGGCGCCAAAGACCAAGGGGCAAAACAACAAAAACAAAAGAAAATATACTGATTGAGCCAAGATACCAATATCACCAAGATATAAACACACAACTCCAAACCTGAAAAATCCCATCAACACCTTGCCTACATCGTTCACAACCTCAAACCTGTTCCAGCCTTACCAAAACAAAAAGTTACAAAAAAACTGAAGCCTAACCAGTAAACATGTCAAGCCTAACAACCAAGACCCTGTCAAGGCCGAACCTGTATCAAACTTACTGAAACCAACAAAACAAACTCATAACCTGAAACACCACAACCCTGCCTCAACATACAAACTACACACACAAAAACCAAGCATAACCTGCATAAGAAAGGGGCCATAAACCAGTTTCTCAACCCTTGAACCTGCTGAACCTGTCACAAAGCAAAGAAAACTCAAAACCTGCTAATGCTCTAAACCTGCCTGTCATCAAACTGAAACAATACAAGCATAAACCTACTGTAAGCTCAAACCTTTCAAGGCCTCAACCAAGCCAAAAAACTAGAAACAAAGCAAAGCCTAAGCATAACACCTGCTGAACCTCATGAAACACAACCAGTCAATAACTCAGAAGAAAAAATCATGACCAGTTGAAGCCTCAAGACCACAACCTGCCTACTGTCCAGTTCAAACCAAAAACAACCATTAACCTGTAAAAGAGCCTCAAAAACCCAACCTACTGTCATAACCTCAAACAAAAATTCAAACACGTTCAAAAGCAAAACTTGAGACCAACATGGCATGAACCTGAACCATACTCAAGCCATTCATTGTCAAACATAAGCTTAAGCTTTTCAAAGCCTCAAGGCTCCAAAAAAGCGTCAAGCCTTCAAGCCCTCAGAATCCTGGATTCATCATGGGGCGAGGAAGAAACATGCAATAGGCAACAGAAACACATTTCAACAGGCATCAAACAAGGCGTCAATCCCAGTATAGTCAAACAAATCTAAGGCAACAAGTATACAGTGTTCAAGAAGAAGAAGAAAGAGGCAAATTCAAGACAAGGTTTTCAGGCAAATCAACATCATCATAAAACCTAACCAGGGTCACCAAGAAGCAAAGATTCGTCACGTTCCTCTCGCCGTCCAGGCCTCCTGAGCGCCACATCCTCTTGTCTCTCCTCCTTCTCCAAAGTCAGGTAGCAAGCTTTTCTCTCCCTTTCTTCTCCACCACCTCATAATAGTACAGGTTTAAGGATCATAACTCAATTCAAATTGAAACAACGCGTATAATTCATAAAAGAAAAAGGAAACATAACATTGAAATCGAACCTTGAATCACAAGTCCACTGAGCTCATAGAGGGAAGAGAGACTTTGGGGGTGACGCTGGTGGCCGGATGGAGGAATCGCTCAGGAAGATGAAGATGAAGAAGAACGTTGAACGAAAAGTACGAACGGCGCCGTCCCAAACCCTAACGCGTTATCAAATGAACAATAATCCTCAAACCCTAAAAAACGCTGCTCCAAACAATCAATGGGCCTGACCCGTTTCTAATATCCGCCCAAGCCCATTCATATTAATTAATCCCTTTTTTGTTACCTAATGCTAACAATTTTTTCTTATACAAACATAATTAAAAATACAAAATGTGATCAATATACTTTAATACAAAAAATATTTAAAAACATATTTCTAATATACATAATTTAATTTCTAAATACTTGATTAAAATACATTTGTACATATCATACATTTTTTTCTACATCATATAATTAAAATTGAAAATGCCTTTCTATTCTTTTAATTAAAATATATTTTGTATATAATAAGTAAATATACATTTTGCATAATTTAATTTCTTAAAATATCCTTGTATATAACAAATAAAAAAATACTTTTTATACAACTTAGAAATATTTTCTCTTCTTAAAACATCATTTTTATACACGATTTAATTAAAACATTTTTCTTTTGTACATATTAAAAATATACAAATCAAAGACTCATTAAACGCATATTTAGGTTAAAACAATACCTAACAATACTTCATCAATTCCACCTTATTTCACATGTAAATAATTACATACACATACGCACGTACACCTACACAATATACTGGCATTTTGATACATTATACATTTGCTTATGGTTACATTCGTTACACTTACACTTGATTGGTTCGATTCGGTTAATCTATTGGACCCTATGATACTAAGTCTCATCCCCATTTGTACATTTATACCCCCACTCCCGGATACTATTTGTAATAGCGTAGATTTTATATTTCCGCAATTTACCGCTTTCAATTATACTATGGTTAGACCTAGGGTTTGCATGTATATAAAATCAAACTCTAGATAACCTAATACAAGACAAATACATGAAATCAATACACAATCACACTTGCATCCTCTAGGGTAATCCCACATGTTGCCTTCCAAAATGGGCCATGCTTGCACGTCGAGAATCTTTGGCAAAATAAAATCAAAATGATCATAAGTCCCTCAAAATGTTGCCTAAACAAATGATCAAGTCCCTCAAAGCAAGTTGCCAAAGACACTTGGCACCATTGCATTCATGGTCCATACGATGACCCGCGCCTGTCCCGAATAAACTTCCTAAACGCAAGATTGTCCATCAATTTCAATGGTGGAACAAAATTGTTAAAAGGAGTTAAAACATAACAAAAACCTTTGAGTACAATAGGGTAGACAAAACTCTTAGTTACTTGAGATCAACTCGCAAAAACACTTGCCTTCTTTTCAAAAACCACAATCCACAACACTTTCAAACAAACTCTTAAAAAACATTTTGAAACATCTTTTCGAAAAGATACACGCCTCTGTAAAACATTCGAGTAAAGCATTGTTACAAGGTTAGCCTAAGGCAAGGCATCTTCTTCCAAAATATTTTCAACAAACACTCACACATAGACCATTCTTCAAGCAATCAAAAATCAAGGCAAGTGATCTAAAAACCAAGTAACTAAGAGCCCATGGATAACCATGGATGAAAAGGGTGCTAATACCTTCCCTTTTCATAATCTACCCCCCCGAACCCATGAAATATCTCAAAAGGTTTTTGCTGTGCTTTTTTGACCTTTCCTTTAGGATAAAATAAAAAGTCGGTGGCGACTCTTGCTCAACCGCACAAGTGCGAATACGAACGCAAAACACTAGTCAGTTCTCCCACCGTATCACAGACCCACTCAATATGGTGAGCCTTGACTCTTGAAGAAGGACTCTTAACAACGTGATGTTCCTTCAATCAAGCTACCCAAATTCAAAGTCTAACAAGTTTCTCTGTTTACCCCACGAGATCCTTGAAAACGTCGCATGCATACATACATATCATTGCATTACAGGTACTCTGTTCTACAGGTTACTTAATCTTCTTCGCTGTTTATTTCAGCCATCATCATGAATCCTGAACTCACTACCGAGCAAGCTATCAAGGCCCTCTAGGCCCAGAATGCCCAATTTCAGGAGATGGTCATGAACTTGGCCCAAGGACAACACGAGCTGAAGGCTTTGCTCCTGAAGAAGAAGAAGAAGAAGAGGACCATGCTGTTCAACATTGGGCGCAGACTCGGGAATACATTGCAGAATGAAGCTGAGAGGATTACTCCATCTGTGGGGGAAGGCAGTCACCAAGGGAGAGAGGTTCCTAGCCCTGTAGTCTCTGACACTGAGACAGACTTCAATGATGAACAGTACCCTCCTGCTGAGGACCGGTACAAACAACTAGAGGACAGGTTAAATGCTATGGAGATTCAACACGTGCCTGGGTTAGATTTCGGAGACTTGGGGTTATCTTCTGGGGTGGTGATCCCACACAAGTTCAAGGCGCCGACCTTTGTGAAGTATGACGGGGCTTCTTGTCCTAAGATGCACCTCCGTTCCTACGCAAGGAAGATCCAGTCCTACACGGCAGACAAGAATCTATGGATCCATTTCTTCCAGGAGAGTCTTTCAGGGACTCAACTCGAATGGTTCTATCAGCTGGATGGAACCACTATTCGTAACTGGGAGGACTTGGCTACTGCTTTTTATAAGCAGTATCAGTATAATGCCGACCTCGCTCCTACGCGTACCCAACTCCAGGGTATGTCACTTGGGACGGGTGAAGGTTTTAAGGAGTACGCGCAAAAGTGGAGAGACCTGGCGGGCAGGGTGCAGCCACCATTGACTGACCGTGAGCTCGTTGACATGTTTTTGGGGACCCTGTCTGGTCCTTTCTTCAACCATCTGATTGGGAATTCTTCTGCTGGGTTCACAGATCTGATCTTGACTGGTGAGAGGATTGAAGCTGGTATCAAGGCTGGAAAGATTCAAGAAGTTGCACCTGCTGAGGCTCATAAAAAGCCCTACAGTGGGAAGAAGGAGTCCAATGTTGTGCATAGTAAAAAGGGTCGCCATGATCAACATGTAGGGGCAACCCAGATCTTTAATCCTAGGCCTGCTCAACAAGGACAGGGGCAGCAACGTAAGGAGGTCGCACCCAAGAGACAGTTCACTAAGATCAACATGTCACTGGATCAAGCGCTACAGCAAATGTTGAAGGCAGGGCTGATTACCTTAAGGGTTCCTCTCCAGAATCCAAACACTTATGCTCCTAACTATCATCCCAACGATAGGTGCGCATACCATTCTGATAGCCCTGGGCATACTACAGACAACTACTGGGCTCTGAAGAACAAGGTCCAAGACATGATTGACGCTGGAGAGATTCAGTTTGAAGCACCAGAGACTCCAAACATAATCAATGCTCCTTTGCCCAATCATTGAAGGCTTTTGTTTATTTGAATTTCCGAGTTGTAATTTTTGCTTATACAAACAATTAATGTCATAGCAAACTCTTTTATTTCATTAATGCACTGCATATGTCTGTTTTTGAATTAATCCAATTATTTTCACTATATTCAAATTGCTTTCATATTTTTTGTGATGGTCAACGCTCGGTTAATGATTCTAAGCCTCTTGAGGGAGGATGACGAAAACAATACCACGGTCTACAGTATGCTTTTGAACTGACCCTGCTGATGAGGTACAGGCATTGTTTCAATTCCTAAACACTGGAGTTATAAGGCAGATAATCCCTCGTTAACCCCTTTGAGCCAAAGAAGTAGGAGTTTTTCTTTTCAAAATTAAAACCCTTAATCATAACCCGGGGCAGGGTAGTTCTCTCAGTTAATCCAGGTGCACAATGA
This sequence comes from Vicia faba, assembly GCA_948472305.1. Taxonomy (NCBI): domain Eukaryota; kingdom Viridiplantae; phylum Streptophyta; class Magnoliopsida; order Fabales; family Fabaceae; genus Vicia; species Vicia faba. The sequence continues at coordinate 678,144,034 of OX451736.1, forward strand.
ATGACATCAAACGAGTACTTCCAAAACAAAAGACCGTGATGGTTCCGAATAATCATAACGACAGGCAGTCATTATCTATCAAAATAAAAAGCCCAATAAGTCAAAACCTATGAAGGAGACTTACAAAACTGGGGCATCCCGCTGACTATAATCACAAAAGAAACAGTTCAGGCAAAAATAGGGATAACGAAATCAAAAAAGAAAGAGGTCCTACAAACCCTCAACACAAAAGGAAATGACTGCCTATTCAAAATAAAATGTCAATATCCGAACCATCACCGGTATATCAGGACGAAGACTCAAACAAGGTCTGACGCACGATCAACTGAGTTTAGGTTTGAAGAACATCATGAAGAGCGGGTGGGTACAGATAAATTTGAGCCTTTATCCTTTGTTTCTCAAACCGTGAACCAGGCCACGTTATAACCTTTAAAAGTCCTAGCTGAAGCATGGGTTAGTTCGAAAGCATACTGTTACAAAGGTATCCTGACTCCTTAGGGCTTGCGGTAAAATAACGAGTTGACATCACAGTTTTACAAAATTCACTTGTTTTTACTAAAAAAGATGCATTTTCAAAAACTTCGAAACAGACATAAGCTTTGCATTTTAATATAACATTGCTTGCATATGACTATTTGTTTGAACAACATAGAAGTTCGCACGACGAATGTCTAAATGAACAAAAGCACCCCCAATCAAGGGGCACGGCATGATCATTGTCCATCATTTGGGGCAGTTAAGTCAAGATTCGGAGAATCTCTCAAAATGCCAACCAACTTGGGGAAAATCTCCATCTGGATCACTTGGGGCATTGGACGATCAAACGAAGATCTTCTGGTAGTAGGGCAACGCAACACTACAACAGGGGCATCTCCCTACATTCTGAGAGCGTGGACATAGTCGAAAAAATACTACGCATAATCAAAGACCCGCTAGGTTGACACACCTAGGCAAAAATAAGGGATGAAATAGAAAAATCTATACACCCGGCAAGTCGAAAACCTGAAAAGGCGGCTTGGTCAAAAATGGGTATCCCGATGGACTGAAAACCCGAAAGGGCGGTCCAGGAAAAAGTTAGGGATCAAAAGCGTACAACTATGTCCCGTCATCTCGTCGCTTGCCTACCAGAAGAAGATTTGTCAACCGGCAGTCATCAAGCGCCTCCACAGGTATCTTCTCCCACAGAAACAGGGGCAGTAGTGAGTTGTCTAAGCGATCTAGTCGCTCTGTCCACCAAGGTACCAAGGTAGGTTCGGCTGAAGAACGTAACCAGGATACCTTCATTCCCCGTTAAGTAAGACAAGATTCAACAACTCTCCCTGAGCATAGTTGGTCTCCCATCAACCCTGAAAAGGCACAACATCTCCAGCAAGTCAGCAACACTCTCCCCAAGCAGAGTTAGCCTACAGTCAGCCTTAAGGAAGTTGCGTATCTCCAGAAAATCTCAATATTCCCCAGTGGAGTATGCAGTTGTTCCTAAACAAGCATCCCCGGCAGTCTTGATCTAAGATTGGTCCCCGGCGGAATACCAGACACCCGGTGGAGCCACTTCCCCAGTGCAGTTCAAAAGTTTCCCCAGGAGAGTTGAATCAATCTCCCCAGTAGACTTTGGAAGCTTATCCCCAGTAGATTCTGGAAGCTTATCCCCTGCAGAGCACGAACGCGTCTCCCCGGCTTTATTCAAAGGTTATTTCCCACCAGGGTATAACTGGGTTATCCTCAGCTAATTGCCACGGAAAGATCGTCCTCGGCAAAGCTCTTCCTATCCCCCCAGCGGAGTTCATCAAATCTTCCAACATAACCTATCAACGGAATCCCCAGCGGAGTTATCATCAAACCTCAGCGAAGTATCTCTTCCCACAGAGTAATTCCCCGCAGAGTAATCTCTCCAACAAGTTTATTCCCCAACGAAGTCATCTTCTCCTACCGGTTTATTCTTGCAACCATCATCCCCAGCGGAAATGAAGAACTCTACTCTTCAAACATCAGCCCAGGATTCAGCTTCCCGGCATTCGTCAAGGATTTATTTTCCTAGACAAAAATACATTCATAAACATCACATCTTCATACATTATAACATGCATACGCATCATACAACACAAATCTCATTTATTTTTGAGAACATCTTAAAATCATGCAGTTCATGCATCATGACATTGCATACAACTGATGTTTTTCCTTTTCAGGAAAAAGGTCAATCCAAAGCCGATTACTATCAACTGTCGCAATTCCAGATTCGATACCTGTATCTAGCCAGGGCATATCTGTGAGCGATTGATTGTGGATTCGATACCTGTATCTAGCCAGGGCATATCTACATTAAAGAGGTTTCAGATATAGCTGGGAAATGCTTCAGATATGGATGATGTTCTTTTGCTTATTCAGATTTTCTCTTCAGAGATAGCTTAGAAATGCTCCAGAGATGGACGTTATTCTTTTGCTTATTCAAGAGTTTCTTTTCAAGATATAGCTTGGAAATGCTCCAGAGATGGGTGCTGTTCTTTTGCTTATTCAGTTTTTCTCTTCATAGATGGCTTAGAAATGCTCCAGAGATGGACGTTATTCTTTTGCTTATTCAAGAGTTTCCTTTCAGATATAGCTGGGAAATGCTCCAGATATGGATGCTATTCTTTTGCTTATTCAGATTTTCTCTTCAGAGATAGCTTAGAAATGCTCCAGAGATGGATGTTATTCTTTTGCTTATTCAAGAGTTTCCTTTCAGATATAGCTGGGAAATGCTCCAGAGATGGACGCTATTCTATTTCTTATTCAGAGTTGCTTGTTCAGAAATAGTTCAGATATGCTCCAGAACCGGACGCTATTCTGTTGCTTATTCAGGGCTTCTTTTCAAAGACAACTTAGAGATGCTCCAACCACGGATGCTATTCTATTGTTTATTCAGAGATTCCTTCTAGATATAGTTCAAATGTGATCCAGACATGGCTACTTTCTGATACTTATTCCAGACTCCCTTCTAGAGATAGCTTAGAAATGCTCCGGACATGGATGCTATTCTATTGCTTATTCCAGATTCCCTTCTAGAGATGGTTCAGATGCGACCTAGACATGGCGACATTTTGATACTTATTCAGATTTCCTTTCAGATATAGCTTAGAGATGCTCCTGACCCGGATGCTATTCTTTTGCTTATTCAGATTTTCTCTCCAGTAATAGCTCAGAAATGCTCCGGACCCGACTGTTATTCTATTGCTTATTCAGAGATTCCTTTCAGATATGGCCTGGAAATGCTCCAGATCCGGATGCTATTCTATTGCTTATTCAGATTTCCTTCTAGAGATGGTTCAGATGCGATCCAGACATGGCGACATTCTGATACTTATTCAGATTTCCTTTGAGATATAGCTTAGAGATGCTCCTGACCCGGACGCTATTCTATTGCTTATTCAGATTCAAGCTTCTAAAGACAACTTAGAGATGCTCCAGCCCGGATGCTATTCTATTGTTTAGTCCAGGTTCATTCAAGAGACAGTCCAGATACGATCCAGATTCGAATGACATTCTGTCACTCATTCAAACACAGTATGGATATACCCCATACGCGGCGGTCATTCTACTATTTATTCAGACATCAGCAATTAGACACAGACTAGATATGCTCCAGACACGGAGGCCATTCTATTTCTTATTCGGACGCAGCTATCCATTATAGCTCCAAATGGCATCTATAAGCCCATTCCCGACAAGGTCCTGTCACGTCTCCAGATGGCATCTATAAGCCCATCCTCCTATCCACTATCTCTCCAAATGGCATCTGTAAGCCCATTCCCAACATCACATTGCTGATACCTCACTATGTGAGTGCAAATTTCTGGGCACTCTAGTGTTCAATCATCTTCCACCTTCGGATCATGAAAGGCACACAAGCCAATCTACATCCTCAGGTCTAAGAAGATTGAACAGGGGCAACTGTTGTACCCCAAAATTTGCCCTCCCATATTCTTCAAAGTTTTGACAAGCATCACCTCAAATGGTTCAAAGTCTACTCAAGGGCTACACAGTCAACCATCCTCCTAAGCCAGTCAAAATTAGGGTTTTGGTTCCTTCAAGGAAGTTGAGGTTTTCAAGGGCTAGAACACTCCCATACAGCATAAGCAATTTCAAAAATTCCAAGGAAAAGTGACAAACTGAAAACCATTTTCCAGCACAATTCAATCTTCCCTTTTGATCCAAACACGTTCCTTACATCCCCAGGAACGATTTGCAATCAAGAAAAATTCCAAATACGCAAGGAATCAAAGAACACGAGTCATTCGGTTTGCCTTATTTCTCAAATCTGTATATCATATTTCATGCGCTTTTAATCCATTTTTTTGATTGGTTTGTGTTGTTAGGGACCTCCTGAAGCTAGTGAAACAGTTTAATTGAACTGAAACGCGTTGAATCCAAAATCACCATGAACAAATTCTAGGGTTCTTCAGTTTCAAATTTGGGGCTTTCTAAACCCAGAACAATTAGGACTAGTGACACATATGACTGGATTCGTTGCAATGAGACGAATTGAATGGAATCCTCGCGCCCTTTTTATATTGTCCCAATTTCTAATCGCTATTTTTCACTGTTGAAGTTAGTGGGGGTTTAAAACCCCCGCTATTTGCTTGCTTTTTGTTTCAGGAAACGAAGAAGACGACATGCGTGGCAGTGCATGGTTGGAGGATTCAAATCCACGCGCGTTTTTTTCATATTTTCAGCATAGTGGTTGATTTTCATATATTATTGTTATTAGTTATTATGTTTACAAATTCAACGCGGTGGCGTAGTGGCTGGGGAACGTGTCATGCAAGTGTTGGGACCTGGGTTCGATTCCCAGGTCCCCCCATAATTCCAATGATATTTTTTCCAATATGTTCTTGTGCAGATTCCCAAGCGTTGAACACCATGCACCTCACACATCCAACATGCCATGTGTCCTCAGACAGTCATCCAAAGGCCAGGAGAGGGAGGAATACTGTGTTCCAAGTCAAACGCGTTCTGGACAATCAAGGAGAGTCAAACGTGGCTTCTTAGTGGGCCAGGATTCAATACACCTCCTATTTGGCCCAAAACCCCCCCTTGGGTTTGATTTTTCTTTTTTTTATTTTATTTGTCTTATTTTATTTTTCCCTTTTATTAACTATTAACTTAATCAATATTTTCATAAAAAATCAAAAAAAAAACTAACATTATTATTGATATTAATTTTATTTTATTTCTTTTTTTGTAAAATAAATATTAACAAATAAAATAGTTTAATTAGGCAATTTTAACTTTTTAAATAACTAAAATAATTTAGAATTAGGTTAACTTAGATTTTTAATTCTTTTATTTTATTTCATAAAACATAAAAACACAAAAAATATTTCTTTTAATAAATTAATTAATTAGTTTAATTATTAATTGCATTTAATCACAAAAAAAAGACAAAAAATCCAATTTCTTTTCTTAAAATGGTCAAAACCCTTAGAACATTCCCGATTAATTTTTATTTGCGTTTTATATTTTCTTTGATTATTATGTAATTGCTTCCAAGAATGTAATAGTTAAATAGGTTTTTATCGCTTTGTTTAATTTTTCGCACTTTATTTTACCAAAACGGGTCTTTGTATTTTTTGGCGATGTATAGACCCGCGCCTTGTAATAGCGTAGAACTTTATATTTCCGCAATTTACTTTCTGCACCCCCTAATTTTTAAATGCATGAAAGAATGTATGGTAAATAAAACCAATCCGTAGCTCACAAATAACATGTACAAAAAACATTAACTGAAAAACAACATACAAAGCACATGCCACTCCTAGAGTACGCTTCACTCGTTGCCTCGAAACGTGGTCATCAAGTATAGGACGTCTTAGAGGTCACCCTTTGTCTAAAGATCCAGTTGCCTCGAAACGGTTGCCTCAGATAAAAAAAAGGATCTAGGACATTAGGGTTACTTCTAAGGTGTCCTACCATTGCTTCAGTGACCACATTGTCCCGATAATCGAATTGACCCGAACACCTCCAACAATGGTGCTACCTACCTCTCAATGGTGGGATAGCACTATCTAAAGGACACTCACACAGCTTAATTCCTTAGGGTAGGTAGATGACTCATGGGTACTTGCTCTTTTCAAAAACAAACAAAATACTTTTCACACCTTACACTTTCAAAAAGTTTTCAAACAATACTTCATACACTCTTGAAGACTGATACAAGAGTTACCTAGAAGTTTTCAAACGAACTTTTTCAAAACCCACACACACTTGAAAAGCAAATAAATCTTTTGAAAACATAAGAGCAAGTACCTAAGAGCCCGTGGATAACCACGGATAGAAAGGGTGCTAACACCTTCCCTTTCTATAAATCTACCTCCCGAACCGAGAAACATTCTCATAAAGAATTTTGATGTGCTTTTGTCCTTTCCATGTTGGAGAATATAAAAGACGATGACGACTCTTGCTTACCGCGAAATTTCGCGAAACCAGCTAAAAACAGTCAGTTCTATTTCCACCGATCACACTCCTCCTCTTCTTCCTCTTCCTCTTCAGCTTCAGACTCGGAGGGCATTGCAACTCCTTTACCTTTACTAACCCCTTCATCAGACGTCGAGGGGAACTCGAGGACCTTTCTAGCCTTCCTTTCAAACCTTCTTCCCATAGTGGCCATACCAGTCATTTTCTTCTTTTTCTCTTTGTCTTTCTCTTTCTCCAACAGTGCTTTAAGGTCCTCTTGACCCTTTGCCAGAGTTATGAGGAGTCGTTGGAACTGAGAATTTTGTGCTTGCAGATCTTTAACCGTCTGCTCTATATCCATCTCGCTGAAATAAACTGCAGAAAGATAAGGAAACCTGGTGTGAAGACCTGTTTATGCATATGATGAATGATATGTTATTCATGTAATGCATTTAAGGATTCAGAGATTCAAATTTGTTGCAAACAAAAAGAACACACGTCATATTAATATGAAGAAATTTGTTAGTACATAAATGCCCCATGGGCAAAATATTACAAAATTCTTAATGTAAAAAGACATTGCGCATCCTCTTTGGTGCGATGTAAGTGTTGAGAGCCTCCTCTTCATGAAGTCGGCGGGTAAGTTCCAAAACCTTCTTCTCACTGGCATAGAAGCTGGCTTCAAAAGTGTTCTGTTCTTCCTTGAGTTGTATCCAACTCCTTTGCAATTCTTCCAATGATGTTGGCATGTCTGGATGTATGAGGGTGTATGGAACCTCTCCTTCCATAATAGGCTCTTTGATCACGGGCCAAATGTAGGGGTAAGGCATTATAAGACTCTGGGCGCGGGTTCATACCCACTTGAGATAAGGCTCAAGGGGGATGGAATTCTTGTGTCCCAGTGTCTTACTATCCACTTTGTTGGGCATCCTCCAAGCTCGGATAAACCTTTGTCGAAGTCCTTGCGCATCATTGTCTAAGTCAAAAACCAAGTCAGGAATCAGCATATCATGAGGGCCATCCCTTTGGGCATACCTAAATTATCTCAGAGCTAAACAGGGGTTGTAGGTAATGCCTCCCCTAATGCCAAGAAATGGGACATTAGGGAATTCCCCACAATAATCAATGATGATGACATTTTCTCTGGACCGAGAACACCAATGAACATCAGAATGTGTGAGAGTCATTAATCGTTACGACCACCTTAAACCCTACTCATTCTTCAAAACTGATTGAGGAAGGTGAGAAATAAACCACCTTGCTAGAAGAGGAGTACAACACATGAGAACACCTCTTTTCCTCATTGTTCGTGTGTAAAATGAGTGTAGGATGTCCCCAAGCAATGTAGGCATAGGATTCCGAGATATGAAAATCTTGACAGCATTCACATCTATAAGTTGATCAGGGTTTGGGAACAAGACCAACCCATAGATGAGAAGTGCTACAATCTCCTCAAAAGCTTGTAGATCTAGAGAATTCCAGCAGTATTGTGCCTTCTCAAACAGAAACTTTGCCAAGAAACCCTTGACACCACTTCTGGTTTCCCAATGACCTTTGATATCAGATGGTTGCAAGTGTAAGGCTTGAGCAACATCTTCAGGCTTTGGCTCTCTTTCCATACCGTTGTAGGGTAGTTGATGGAGAATAGGAATCCTCAGGAGTTGAGAAAATTCCTCCAAAGTAGGTACTAGTTGGTAATCAGGAAATGTAAAGCAATGGTGTAGGGGGTCAAAGAACTGGAAGAGAACTTTCACCATGTCTTCTTCAATGTTGGAGTTGACCAAGTTGAGAAGTATACCATGTCTTTCACTGAAAGGAGAATTCTCTGGAATCTTGGAAGTAAGCTCCTTGAGTTGAGGAGGGATTCTCACAAGGTTGACTTGAATTGTTTTCCTGCGAAGAGATTCCATGACCTACAAAACAAGAACAAAGATGAAGATCTAAACCCTTGAAATGGTTAGTGGATGCATATGATGCTTTATGATGTTCATGATGTATGCACAAACATATGTACAAGCAAATCACACAATATCCTAGTTTCAGGCTTGCATGAGGTTACATAGGTAAGTACCCTCTTGAAGTTAGTTGGCTCGACCTGTCCTATAAATAGTAACCGGGTTCTAAGGAGCTCAATATCAATGGATTATTTTCTGTGTTCATTGTTTCAGTTTGGCCATTTAACTGGAGACCGAAATATTACAAGAAAACAACCCTCAATGAGTGTAGTATCGAGTATCTACCCACTTCGGACTGCACCAAAGCCGGTCATCTCACTACCCCTAAAAAGGCCAAGATGGTCAAGTAAGGTTCTAAAAGTTCATTAGTGCTTAATGACATCACTCAGCGGCCCTGTATTCTCTTTGATTGACTCAAAGGCTACCGGTACCCACAAATATGTCGCACTAATATCGCTATTGCTTCAACCATGTCGGTATATCCCGCACAGTTTCCACAATGTATTGCTATTTACCTATAAATGTTTCCCAAAAATCCGGGTGGAGGATTCAAACACAAACAAGAGAACCAAATGTAAAGCAATCAAAGCAAACAAGATAAGCATTCAAAGGTGATCTAAACCCTAAGGTTACTCCACTTTTAGAATTGTCCCCAGCAGAGTCATCAGTTCTGTGATACGGTGGGAAAACTGACTTGAGGTTTTGCGTTTTGTGTTCGCAAATGTTTCGGTTTAGCAAGAGTCGCCACCGACTTTTTATTTTATCCTAAGGAAAGGTCAAAAAGCACAGAAAATACCTTTGAGATGTTTTCTTGGGTTCGGGGAGTAGATTATGAAAAGGGAAGGTGCAAGCACCCTTTTCATCCATGGTTATCCATGAGCTCTTAGTTACTTGTTTGGATCACTTGCTTTGCTTTTCCAATTGTTTGAAATGGTGCTTTGTGTGTGGTTTTGAAAGATGTTTTGAAAAGAGTCCATCGTTGTGGCAACCTTTGTAATGATTCTTGTTTGAATGTATACAAAGGTGTTTTTTGTCTTTTGAAAAGATTTCAATGTTTGAAAGTTTGTTTTGGATAATGTTTTGAAATTGTGTTGTGACGTGTGTTTGAAAATAGCAAGGATGTTTTGCAAGCTTTTGATCAAGTAACTAAGAGTTATCTTCCCTATTTTACTCAAAGATCTTCCTTAATGTTTTTAACCCTTTTGACAGTGTTGTTTCACCATTGTATTTGGTGAACAACCTTGTATTAGGATATTAAACGGGACAGACGCGGGTCATCGTATAGACCATGATAGCAATTGTGTTAAGTATTTTTGGCAAATTTTTGAGGGACTTGATCATTTTGTTTAGGCAACCAAGATAGCGTCATCGAGGGACTATGATCTTTTGTTTTGTTTTTGTTTTGCCAAAATACCCAACATGCATAACATGACCCATTTTTGAAGGCAACAAGTGGATTGTAACCCTAGGGGTGCAAGTGTGCATTGTGTTTGATTTTCATGCATTTTTGTCTTTGATTAGGTCAAACTATTTGTTGATTTGGATTTTTGCATACAAACCCAAATTCTCTAATCATGGCATAATTGAAAGCGTAAAGTGCGAGAATTAAAATTCTAAGCTATTACAACATGATTATAGGGATGGGGGTACAATCTTTGAATGGGGGGTATTTGACAATAAATATAAACCCTAGTTTACTATTACATCCAAATTGAATTTAATTGCATGAATAATAAATGGATAATATTTAAATAAACAAAAAAGACAAATATATCAAATAATATGAAATATGAAAAAAAGGGGTTTTTGTTCATTGATGTATGTAAAATATTTAATGTAAAAAATAAAGGAATAAACAAAAGATTTATTTTATTTGTTTAAGGGTAAAACCCTAATTTCTTTAAGAAAATAAATACATTATATTATTTATATACAATAAAATATATTAGTATATGTAAAAATAGAATATACTTAGAAAAAAGTATTTTTTTAGTATAAATAAAAAAAAAAGTAAAAATGTAATATTTTGTATTTTTTATTTATTCTAGAGTGTTTAATAAAATAAAAAGTATATATTTATATATGTATATTAATCAAATTAAATATATACAATATAAAATAAAATATGTACAAAAATGAAATATATTTAGGAAAATATTTTTAGTATGAATAAAAATAAAGAACAAAAATAAAAGTATAAATTATATATATTTTTCAAGTCTTAATAAATAATATAAAAGTATTTAAATACTTTTTCATGTTAGAAAAATTAAAATAAAATGTCAAATAAATGTAAAAAATTTATGAAAATATTTTTGAGCATTTTTTATATTTGGAAATAAATAAACAAAATCAGAAATGAAAACAAAAATGTAAAAATATAAAAATACAAGAAATTGGGCCAAGGGGTGCAAAAAGGAAAAGAGGGGGTGTCAAGAGTGAGTCAGGCCAAGCCCAACCCACCACTTCATCTTCAACCTCCAGATTTTGAAAAAAACGCGCGCGCCTGTACAAAACTCATAACATCAAACTTGTAGAGAATTTCAAGACGATTCCAACCATATAAACAACTTGTCTTAACTCTCAAAGACCAGAGAGAATTTCTCTGGCCCTAAAATCTGATCTAGTTTTTTCAGCATGTTCATGGATGAAATTCTCCTAGCACACTTAATATAAATGAAAACTGAGCATATGTACAGCTTCATGGCAATGAACACTACATTTTTTATTCACAAACCTAAGGCTAAATGTTCATAAATAGAGAGATAGAAAGTGGAGAAAAACCTGTTTCAGTTGGATTCGTGTAGGACAGTGTAGTGCTTTTCAACAAGGCTTGAGATGTCTGGTAGCTTGCTTGAACTTCACTTGACCTTCTCCAATAGCTAGCTTGCCTTGAATGTCCTTGAATCAGCCTATAGAACTCAACCTGCACAAGCTCAAAATGAAAATGGTGAACACTGTAAATGGAGTTACAGTTGGTGTTTGAGGTGTGGTATAGCTTGGGTGAGTTGAATGGAAGGTGTTTGAAGCAACTTGGGGCAAAACGCACGAGCCAAATAAGCTATGGAACTCAAGTTGCATAACTTGCCCTGTTTTGCCAAAGGAATGTGATTTCTGGATATGGGGTGTTTAGATGCTCAAGCAATCGTGTTTCTAACTCAAAGGGGCGTGAGAAAGATGTTCAAACTGTTTGCATAAGTTGGTATTGGCTGGTTTTCCAGTTCTCAAGTTTTTGACAAGTTTTTTGTTTTTTGAAGTAAGAATGTGGAAGTGAAGTTACAGGCCTGTACAGGCTATCAAATATGCTTGCATACTTTTCTCTTGGCCCCTCCAACTTGTGGATTTGATTTTCCCTCTAAGATATGGACCAATGCTCAAGGGATAGTGGTTTGACATAAAGCACATTATGGCAAAAATGGAAATGTGCCTTTTTCTACTTAGGGCTTAATCTTGTGTATAATGTCCAAATGACCAAAACAAAAGCTTAGACTGATGGATTTGCATTTAATTATGGAGTGTGGAGTGGTTTAGAGGCCTGCAAACTAGTGTAAGGCATGATGGTTTGAAAATGCAACTTGTATGAACATGAATATGCCATGGATGAAAAGTGAGTTTTTGCCAACTTCAAGCCTTCGATTCTCCCTAACCACAAATGTGTTTGAGGAGTTCATGGACAATTTGGAAAGATTACAACATGATCTATAATCCATCTTTGAAATGAAACTTTAGATTCCAAGTGGAACCATGTGAAAAATGGCCATGAAGATAGGTCAAAATCCTTCCTAAACTAGGGCAAAATTTCACTAAGTTAAAAGTTTTAGGGACCCTTGTTCCAAAAATCATAACTTGAGATCCAAGCTTATTTTGAGAAAACTTTGTGAATCAAAGTTGTAGAATTTATGGAGGAATACAACTTTCATGTTGGAGGTTTTGTTTGAATCCATTTTCATCATGGTGAAAATGTTAGGCAAAGTAAGGAAAAAATAAGAAAATTTCATAACTTAGAAAAATTCTAAGTTGTGAAATTTTTTCAATTTCAAACCCTAATTTGCAATTTTGGGTTTCTTGATGAACAAGTTTCATATTTTGACACATCTTGATGAAAAATGACCCTTGGCACTTGATTTTGACCAAAAAGTCAAAGTTTGACTTTTTAGTGTACAGTCAAATTTTGACCAGTTGACTGAAAAAAATCATCTGTCAATCCAATGCAATTGAGGTATTTTGAACTTGTTGAATAGGTCAAGATGATGCCATTGAGTCCTTGAGTCCATGGTTGAGCTTAATTTTCCATTGGTTAGGTCAAAAAGTCAGAAATTGCCTTTGTACAGTCAAAACCCTAAAAATTACCATTTTGCCCTTTTGGTGATCTGATCAAATTTCTTGTGGAATTGTGGTCCAACCTTGATCAAATGGTTCATATGAATTCATAATGTTGATTTGGGTCAAAATTCATGAGGTTTGACTGTAAATTGGCCACAATTGACTTTTTCCCCAATATAGTTGATTTCTAGGTCAACTGTCCAATTGACTGGGCAAAAATTTGATTCAAGGCTTGAAACTTGGTACGGACAAGCTTATGAGTCCAATATGAAGTATGAAAGTAAATTTGAGCATTGAAGGTCCAAAAATCCATGTGCAAACTCAAACCCTAATTTAGGTCATCAATGCAAGGAGATGTCTTTAGCAGAGCAAACCCTAGCTTGATCTTGAGTTCCAAGAGCCTTGTGATGAGAAAAGTTGATATAATGAGAAGGAAAATTTTGGGGTACAAAACATAGAAGTCACTTCCCCAGCCTTATGAATCCAAGGGCGACCCAGCAAGCAAGAATAAGAGGGTCGGATATCCATCACATAGAAAGTAGATGCAAAAGTCTAAGAGCCAACTTTAACAGGGATGTCCACTTCCCCGTGTACCATCCTTTTTGATATGTCGAAATCCCTAACCACAATATTACTCGGCTTCAGAATCAAACCTTCACAGTCCAGAAGGTCTAATGCTTTCTTTGGCAAGACATTCAATGAGGACCCAGTATCCACTAGTACATGGGCCATAGTAGTGCCCCTGCACTCGATCGAGACGTGCAGAGCATCATTGTGATTTCTTACTTTAGCAGTCAGATCTGCATTTGAGAAACCTAACCCATTGTTGGCAGTCAAACTAGCTACGCAGTCTTTGAATTGATCGACAGAAGTTTCCTGCAGCACATGCGCAGTCTTGAGGAATGCAATTAGAGCCTTTGCGTGGGCTTCAGAACACAACAATAAGGACAACATGGAGATTTTTGACGGGGTCTGCCCCAGCTGCTCGACTATGCTGTAGTCTCTCTTCTTGATAATCTTCAGAATTTCCTCTATCTCTTGTTTAGAGGCTTCCAGCATAACCTTTTTAGGTGCCTCCGTCCGAGAAGGCTCATCTGTGATTTCTTTGCCCCGAGTCTCAGATGGCTCAGTGACAGGAGTGATAACTGGAGTAAGAATTGGAACAATAGCTGATGTATTGGCAGATGGAATGACATCAGGCTTTTGAAAAGTCAGAGGGGAAATCTCAGGAGAAAAGAGTCTTCCACTTCTGGTGACTTTGCTGGCCCTAACAATATTGCTAACATCAGCATCAGCTTCCTCATCTTTAAAGTCTTGTTTAATTCCATGGTAGTACACATCAGCACCATAGTGCCATGGGACAACCTTGTCTGAAGTGTATGGGATAGGACCAGGGATATTAATGATAAACAGAGCGAGTCTTGGAACAGGTGTAATCCTAACAGGCGTTCTCGAGGAAGCCTTGGGAGGATTGGCGGAAATGGTTATGATGGAAACATCTTCAATCAGAACTAACAAAATCATAGTCTTCTCGAACAGGATCTCTCTATTATCCATCACGCGTTGAACACCTGATTTCAATAAGTGGCAACCTTCGCCACAACTCGGAAATAAACCGGCCAATAACAAATTCTTCTTGACTGTCGTCAAAGGAGTAACAATTTCTTCCACGGAGGTCACAAATAAATCATCGTCCACAGCATTCACTCCATGACCATGTTTGGGCATAGGGACAGTTATGACGTTGGGCTTCTCTGGAGCATCAAACTCAATTTCTTTATCCTCGATCAAGTATTGTACTTTGTTTTTCAAAGCCCAACAGTTTTTTGTATCATGACCTGGGCTATCGGAGTGATAGGCACAACGAGCATTCGGGTTATATTGAGGAGAAGTGGTGTCGGGATTCTTCGGGGCCTCTCTCAGAGCTATCAGGTTGGCCTTCAATAACTATGGTAAAATTTGAGACAAGGGCATATTGAGCCGAGTGTACTGTCTCTGTGGTCTTTCCACTCTTGGTTGATGGTTGCACTGTGGAGCAACTGTGGGTCTTGATATCACTACCGCATTTACTGCTTGACGGTGTTCAGGTCTGCTTTGGCTTCTCGGGCCGTAGACTGCACTAGCTTCCTTTTTACCGGTGAAAGGCTTCTTTACTGCACTTGATGAAGTATCTTTCTGTATCTTACCACTTCGGATACCAGCTTCTACTCTCTCTCCAGTCAGAATCAACTCAGTAAACCCAGATGATGAACTGCCGATCAGATGATTGAAAAATGGACCAGACAACGTTCCTAGAAACATGTCAATCAACTCCCTGTCAAACAAAGGGGGTTGGACTCTTCCAGCCAAATCTCTCCACTTCTGAGCATAGTCCTTAAAACCTTCACTTGCACCCATAGACATACCCTGAAGCTGAGTACGAGTGGGAGCAAGGTCGGCGTTATACTGGTACTGTCTGTAAAAAGCAACAGCAAGGTCTTCCCAGTTTCGGACGTTGGCTCCTTCCAATTGATAAAACCATTCAAGCTGAGTCCATGACAGACTATCTTGAAATAAATGCACCCACAAATTTCTATCAGCAGTGTGGGGTTGGATTTTCCTGACATACGAGCGGAGATGGAGTTTTGGACAGGACACTCCATCGTACTTAGCAAAAACTGGAGCTTTGAACTTGTGAGGGATCACCACTCCTGATACCAATCCTAGATCTCCGAAATCCAAACCAGGGATCTTCTGAATCTCCATAGCGCTCAGACGGTCTTCAAGTTGTTTGTACCTATCCTCAGCAGGAGGATACTGTTCCTCATCATAATCTGTATCATTATCAGAGACTACCGAACTGGGACCCTTTTCTTCTTCTTGGTCTTCTTCCCCTTTGGATGAAAGAGACAGATCAACTTGTTGTTTCAGCCTATCCCCAAACCTTTTACCCATACTCAAAAGAACAACCTTTTTCTTCTTCTTCTTCTTCTTCTTCTTCTCCTTCTCTTTCTCTTTCAGGATGAGAGCTTTAAAATCCTCTTGCCCTTTAGCCAAGCTTAATAATATCTCTTGGAATTGGGCATTTTGCACCTGAAGATCTTTGATATCATGATCAGAAGACATAACTGCTGAAATAAACAGCGAAGAAGATGAGAAACCTGTAAGGGTACCTGTAATGGTGTGCATGATAATGGAATGCGTATGTAATGATTTCAAAGACCTTGGGAGATTTAAATTTGCAAACCAAGAAATAAACAAACTTTATAAGATTAAACTTGTAAAAGGTTCAACAATGCCTTTAAGGCATTTACGACGAAGTAAATGAAAACAAATCTAAACTAGAAAAGCAAAAGATCAAAACTCCCATGGACACTTCCCCTTCGTGCTGACGTAATCATTGATTGTCCTTTCATTATCAAGTTTCCTAGTGAGCTTCAAGATCTTCCTTTCTTGCTCATGATACTTTTCCCGGTAGGTATCCCTTTCCTCTTTCAGCTGAATCCACGATCTCTTCAAGGCCCCAAGATCAGTGGGCATGTAAGGATAAAGAACTGTATAAGGAATTCCCTCTTCATTGGTGGTCTCCACTATCACTAGCAACACAGCTTCATAAGGAATTCCAAGTTTCTGGGCACGAGCTCGGACCCACTGGAGATAAGGCTGCATGGGGAGATAAGTCTTTGGTCCTAGCTCTTGAGGGTCAGACCGGTTCACCATGCCCAAAGCTCGTATAAACCTTCGGCGATGCTCGTCAACGTCCCCCTTATAGTCAAATGCAATATATGTAAGAAGTAGCTCATGAGGACCGTCTCTCTGGGCACGACCGAATTGTCGCAAAGATAAACAAGGACTGTAGGTTATTCCCCCTTTGATTCCAAGTAATGGGACATTGGGATATCCCCCACAACAATCAATGACTGCAATGTTTTCCATGGCTTTAGAACTCCAAAGAATGTTTGTATGGGCAAGGGACATTATTCTGTAGGACCATCCCAAACCTTCTTCGTTCTTCAACACATACTTGGGGAGGTGCAAAGTAAACCACCTCTCCAGCAAAGGCATGCAACACATAAGGGTCCCTCTTCTACGCACAGTACGAGTGTAGAGGGCATGCAAAATATCACCCAGAAGAGTAGGTACAGGATTGCGAGACAAAAAGATCTTAACCACATTCACATCTATGAAGGAATCTGGATTCGGGAAAAGAACCAAACCGTAGATAAGGAGAGCAAAAATGTCTTCGAAATCCTGAAAATCCAAACTATCCCAGAACAGCTGAGCTTGATCTATCAGAAACTTAGCTAAGAAACCTTCAACCCCGCTTCGTGTCTCCCAGTTGGATACTACATCAGCCCGTTTTAGATGCAGAGCTGAAGCAATGTCTTCTGGCCTAGGAGTCTCTTCCAAACCTGTGAAAGGCATCGGCTCAAGGATGGATATGCCCAATAAGTGAGAAAACTCTTCCAAAGTAGGAACCAGCTGATAATCCGGGAAAGTGAAGCAATGATGCACAGGATCGAAGAACTGGAAAAGCACACTCATCATCTGCTCATCAAGCTTTGAGGTAACCAAGCTAAGAAGCTGACCATGTTTCCTAATGAATGAAGAAGTATCAGAAACCCTCGAGGCTAAATCTTTGAGTTGAGCAGGTATTTGCACAAAGTTAACTCGGATGGTGTTTCTGCACATGGAAGCCATAATCTGCAAAACAGAACAAAGATAAATCCCCTCGGTCTTTGAAATGGTTAGTGTAATGAAGTATGCATGCTATGTTATGATGCATGATGTCATGATAAAACACACAACAGGTATAGCAGCTAACAGACATGGTAAAGGCAAACAAGTCACACAAGAGCCCTTAAGTTTCAGGCTTGCATGGGGTCTAGGTACTACCCTCTTGAAGTTCAGTTGGTTCAACATGTCCTAATAATAGTAACCGGGTTATAGAGGTTCTCAATATCACTGACCATCCTCCATCGGTCATGGTTTCATCTCACACAATCTTTTCTTGCGGCCAGAACTATCTCGAGAGTATGGTCTCAATGAGTGTAGCATCGAGTATCAACCAGTTCTCAGCTTTATATCGAGGCCGGTTATCTCACTAATTTCTAATGGCCAAGTTGGTCAATTATAGGTTCTAAGGTCAGTTGATGCTTATAGACACCACGTAGCGGGATACTGGTACCAACCAATGTGCCACATCAATGTAGCTACTACTTCAACCATATCGGTCTATGCTGTACAGTTCCCTCACAGTCTATTGCTACTTACCTACAAGGTGTCCCCAGATCCGGGTTAGGATCTATAGTAACTCCCAATACAAGACCCTCAAGAGTAAAGCAATCAAATCAAACAAGAGAAGCAAATTATGATGAACTAATCCTAAGGTGTACCCCACTTATATTTCCCCAGCAGAGTCGCCAATTCTGTGATACGGTGGCAGAACCGACTGTTTTAGAAATGCTGGTTTGTGTTTTGTGTTTTGTATTCGCAAAATGTCGCAGTAAGCAAGATTCGCCACCGACTTTTATTTTATCCAACTGGAAAGGAAAAAAGCACAAAAAAATTCCTTTTTCGAGATATTTTGAGTACGGGGGGTAGATTATAGAAAGGGAAGGTATTAGCACCCTTTCTGTTCGTGGTTTTCCATGGGCTCTTAGGTACTTGCTCATCATTTTAAAATTGTTTCCGTGTTTGTGTGTTTTGAAAAGTTTTTGTTTTACTTCGTTCTAACCCTTGTATCAGTCCTCAAGAGTGTTACGAAGTGTTTTTGAAAACTTTGTTTGAAAAGTGTATGGTGTGAAAAGTTTATTATGAGCAAGTACCTACTAGCATCTACCTACTCGAAAAAAGAATGTTTATGTTCTTACTTCCTTTAGACAACACTATCCCACTATTAATGAGTAGGTAGCACCGTCGTTGGAGTTGTAAGGGTCAATTCGAAAAGGGACGTACGATCACTAAAGCAACGTTAGGACGTCTTAGTAATAACCCTAATATCTTAAGATCATATTCGAGGCAACATTTCTGAGGCAACCTTTCCGCACGAGACTTTTGATCTTTTCTTAGACAAGAGAGCGACCACTAAAATACCCGATACTTAATGATCGTTTACCAAAGGCAACCAAAGTGAGAGTATACCCTAGGAGTGTGCATGTGCGAGTGATTTGATTTCAATTATTATCTTTGCACATTTAGGGTTTGCTAACCATTTTAAAATTATCATACATTCTTGTCATGCAATCCTATTATCATACATCTAACAGTTAATATTTACAATAAATAAGCGAAAAGTCCTAATTAAACTATTACATCCCATGAGCAGTTACATTAATATTTGTAAAAAATAATAAACGCGCGATGAATCGAGAACGAGAAAAAATTAGGGTTTTGACCCCATCTAGACCTAATTAAAAGAAATGTCATTTTTTAGTTGTTTTTGATTATTTTTGAGAAAAATAAGATTTTAATTAAATAAATACAAACCTAATTACTAATTAATTTAAATTAAGAAAAATAATTAATTTTGACCTATTTTTATATTTTGGTTATTTTAAGAAAAGAAAACAAAAATTAAATCAACCAACCCTAATTTTCTAATTTATTTTAAATTATTTACAAAAGGTTAAAATTGCCCTAGAATTAAATTAAACTAATTAAATTAATTTTGACAAAATCTATAAAAAAACCTAAATTTTATGAAATTGATTTTTATGAGTTTTTTGTATAAAAAAGAATTAATTTGTGATTTAGAAAATAATTTAAACAAAATTAAATAAATAAAAGAAATATAGAAGGAAGGAAAGAAATGAGCCTGGTATCAAAAGTAAAAGGGGGTGTCAATAAGCCCAATATGCCTTCGTCCACGTTGACCTTTCTGATTCCACGTTGCAAGTTGACTAGGGTGCATTGTAGACCTTCAAATGATGGCCTTTGGATCCAGCTTGTGGGCAATCTGATGGTTGAAAGATGATGGAGTATGGTAGTCTCCTTGCCTGTATACGCGCCTGATCATACAAGAAATAAAACTATGAAATAATATGGGGGGCCTGGGATTCGAACCCAGGCCCTTTGGCTTCTGACCATAGCGTGCTTGCCAGCTGGGCTGGCTGGTTCTTTTGTTTCTGAAATAGGAAATAATCATTATAATGGGAAACAAGATAGTGGATATAAAAAACACACGCAGTTTGAATGGGCCAGTCAGGCCACGCCACGCCATCAACGTCTCCAGCATCTGTCATCTTAGGTAAAAAAACTTTTACCTACAGACGTTCTTTGTAGGTATAGCCCCTGCATATTTCCAGAACCTCATACAAGCATGGTAAATGAATTCCAGTGGTACCAATCAACTCGTGGCAACCTCACAAGCATCATGGTACCACTCTTCGTGGCCAATTGTCCCTGCAATCAAAATCCCTAAAAACGAAACGTAAACCCTAATCATGGCAAATCTCTATTTGGCTAACAAAAATGGAATTAATTAATACCATTAGCTTGCAAATGTCTCAAAGATTCAGAATATATCCATAACATATGCTAACAATGCCAGTATTATGAGATTCGATTTCAAGAAAACATGGAGTTCGTGGGAGACTTACAATGCTTATCTGGGTACGAAAATGCTTGTTGATGATTGGGATAGACTCCTTGAATGACCAGCAAGTGAATGGCGTGCTTGGAATGGCTTGAAAGTACATGGAACTATGAAATCAGATTGCCACTTTTCTTGAGTTTTTGCAAATTCTTTCTCAGCTTCTCACGCCTCCAACCCTTATACTTTTGCTTTGGATTTGTTCTATATGTACTCTTGAGTGAATTAGGGTTACAAGCTTGCACCAAATATTTTTCAACTAAGGTGATTGAATCATGATTTGATTCTTATTCAAATATTTCTAAATCAAGCAAAACTCAATCTTTTTGTGTACAAACAAGCCTTGCACGATTTGATCCCATTGCCAGCTATTCATGGACCTGAAATATGCACAAAATCTCAAGGTTTAAATGATTTTGATATTTTCATGATTTTATTTTGATTTAATTTGATTTAAATGAAATAAAAATCAAAATAAGTGACAAAAATAAAATAAAGGCAAGTGGGATGGATCATGGGTCTTGGATCATGTTGTCAACTCAATGCAAACACAAAAAGTTGGGCCCATTTGACAAAAATTGCAATTTGAGACATATTTGACTTTTGGCAATTTTGCAAAAAAGGTCAACTTCACCAATGCATAACTTCCTCAATTTTGACCTTAGAGATGTGTTCTTGGACTTTTTAGAAACCTCAAGATGTCCTCTAAGCAACCATTTTAGTATCACATCAATTGAGTCTTCCATGTTCATGTATGAAGCCTTGACAATAAAGGTGTTTTTATTGACTTTTCAAAGTGACCTATAATGTCCAAATTTATATCTTCTTGTGAGTGCTTTTTTTAACTTGGTAGATGAATATGTATTGTAGAGAATTGCATCCTCTTCAAAATGAGATTTTGATGGGTCATTTTTGATAAAGTATGAGAAAGTTATGCTCGGTCAAAGTTGAGTTGACTTTTTCTATAAAACCCTAATTTGGCAACTTTTGGGTTTTGATGAATTGTGAGCAATCCTTGGGGAATCATGATGAACCCTTGATCCAATGATGAATAATACTTCAAAATTAGTATGTTGACCAAAAATCTTGAAGTTTGACTGTATGTGGGCCACAATTGACTTTAACCCTAGCATAGTATATTTTTAGGCTTTTGAGCAATTGACTGAGTAAACTTTCTTTGCAAGGCTTGAAACTTGACACGGATGATCTTGAGAACATTTTAGGACAATAGTGAGCATTTGAGACCCTTTGGACCCAAACATCTTAATGCAAACTGAAACCCTAATCTGAGGTAGACTGCCTTAGGAGAGGGTTTGTCTGGTCAACCTTTGGACTACCTTGAGCAATTTGAGGACCTCACTTGACATGTATTTGAGAAATATGGGAGGGAAAATTTTGGGGTACAACATCAGTATTTCGAGGAATCACAAGAATTCCATAAATCCGACCTAGAAATACTGATGGAGGATTTCAATGCGTCACTAACTCACTCTCACTCAAATTACCTCTACAACTACTAATACCAACATTTTGAGGAGTCACAAGAATCCCATAATCCCAATCTCGAAACATTATTGGAAGATTAAAATACGATGCTAACTTATCCTCAACCAAATTTCCTATACATTCACCACGCCTAATATTTTGAGGAATCGCAAGAATCCAAAAATTCCACTCTCGACACATTAATGGAGGATCTCGCTGCAACACTAACTCACTCTAGGCTAGAAACCATGATGACAAAGCACTTTGTGGAGACACAAAATGCGATGCAAACACACTTTAAGGAACCGCATGAATCCCATAATTTAAACCTCGAAACACCAATGGAGGATTTCAATGTGATGCTGACTCCCTCTAGGCTAGAATCTATGATAGAGCACTTTGTAGAGACCCAAACTGTTCAAAATAAAGAGTTAAGAAAACAAAGTCTTCATAATAATGAAACCCTTAGTTAGCTTAACAATGTGGTTGAGTCCCTTGTGACTCACAACATGGCCTTGGAGACTCAAATCTCCTTGCTTGAAAAAAAACCTCTAGGACCCTTCCCTGAGGAGCATGTGAATGTTGTAATAACCAGTAGTGAAAAATAAATCGAAAATCCTAAGGAGAGTGGTAATGAGGTTGAAGAGAGTAATAATGAGGCTGGGAATAGTTCTGGTGAGAAAAGAGTAGAGTTTGAGAAAAATACACCGACGCCATCCGAAAGGGAGGTTGTCGAGGAGGTAGAGAAGGAAATACCTATTATTATTCCTCCTCTCTATAGCCCCACCGATTCATTTCCCGCCAAGGTTTGTAGAAGCCAAGATAGATTCCCAATCCAAAACTTATGTGGAGGTATTGAAAAATATCCACACCAATGCACCTTTTTCTGAGGTCCTGCATAAAAAGAGAAAATTTAAGGACCATAAAACTAGGGAAATCAACAATTTTAAGAGGGGAAGGTTAACCTTTGTGGTGGTGGATGAAATAACTAAACCCAAAACTTTTGAAAAGTTGATACTCAGGATAGATCATGAACCACTACCACGAGTTTAAAAAAATGAACAACCCCACAGAAGAAAGAAAATAAAATGTGAGGGATATGTGTGATGGCTTGATAAGTGGCCATGGAAACCAAAGACGATTACAAATTCGATCGAGGAGTCATTCTCGAGAGAATCACCATGAGTGTTGACACTCTTGATTCGTTGAGCTACCGACGTTAAAAGAAGCACTATGTGGGAGGCAACCCACGAGTTTCAGTTTAATGTTTTTGCTTTTGTTTGAGTTTGCAGAAAATAAAGATATTGATCACTTGGCACCTATCAGTTGCATGTAGGCAACTATCGAGGCGAGCATTAATCAAGTTCTTATTCCTTTTTCCACTTTTTACTGAAACATTGAGGATAATGTTTAGCTTAAGTGTGGGGGAGGAACTTTACCGCTTTCCATTTATCACTTCTTATTTTCATGTATTGTTTTCTAGTTTATTGCATGTTGTTAGGATTTTTTTGTTTTCAGTATTTGGTCGAGTCATTGCATGTGATGTCAAGTCCATATGCCTGTTTTTTAGTTGTTATTGAATTTCCCCTAAATTTTAAAATTTTAACCTGCAACAAAAAAAATTTCTTGGATGCATGGCACACACGCTCTGAAAGTATATAGGTTTTCACACTTTAGGCTGTGTTAGAGAGACTTGGGAAAGTTTCAATAAAATGGATACCATTATGACACCCAAAACCCCCTAATTATGTGATATCGATTTGGGTACCCATTATGTCAAGACCTTAGGCTCAAGTTTTTAAAGTAGCTCTTAAGTAGTTTATATTAGCAGTCAACATCATCTTAAGCATAAACTATATAGGGAGTCAATGAACATAAGTGAATGATCCCAAAAATTCTAAAAAATTATTTGCCATAATAAATTTAAAATAGGGAATGCACCTATTAAGTTAGGTGATCCTCACCCGGTCACTTAATCTAACAGTTGTGGAACCTACAAAATATAATAAAATAACCCGTCAGTAGTTGGTTAAGAGGTGTCTGGTGTTGAACTTGGTAGGGTGGACTACCGTCCGATCTCCTGTAACTGCGACTGGTTAAACAAAAAGGGTTACCAAACTTATGTACCAGAACCTCGAGAAAAAGATCATAGTCGCTAACCGATTTCCCTACTATGTGCGTGTACAGATAGCAGGCTTGATGTGATTACACTTGAATGAAAAGAGTGAAAGAAAAATGAGAGATATAGGTTAAGCTATAATGGCATGATTCGAATTGGTTTGCATAAAGAGGGAGTCTTTAAATGTCGTGTTGTTACGATGTCATTGGTATTGAATATTTAGTACCTATCAATCTAACATTAGCCTAGCAGCCACATATGATTAGGAGTTTTCTCATGCCCTTGTTTCAAATCGCGTTTAATAATTTCTTTTACCGTGTTGGTCGATTGCTTGAGGGAAAGTAATGGTTTAAGTGTGTGGGAATTTAATAACATGAAATTATATCATATATTCGACTTGATCCACATTCACTTTTATATTTTTTTCATTTATTTATGTCTGATTATGTCGGTATTGCTATTCTATTTCAGGAACATTCTAACACAAGATCACATGCAAAAAAAGAACGAGAAATGGGGAAGAAATATAGAAGATTGGAAGAATGGAGGAAAAGAGCAGAAAATGCAGTTTATGAAGTTATGGCCCTGGCCACGGAGCCGTGGCCCTCGCCACAGAAGCTGTGGCCCTCGCCACACACTTCAAAAGCGTAGCCCTCACCGCACATCATGTGTCCCTCGCCACAAATCAATTTTATGCAGCCATGTATTTGTTTTCTTGCAGCCTTCTCCATTCCCACCATCTCACCCACTCACCCCATGCTTTTCTCAACTTCCCTGACCATGATCTCCATTATCTCCACTACTTCTCACATGATAACTTCCAACATTTTTTACTATATAAAGGACCTAACATTCATTGTTTGAGAATCCAAGTTTGTGCGCAGAAGCGTAGTTCATAGTTTTAGGTAGAAATTATTTTGTAAAAATGATAGTTTCTCACATCGGGGAACTACCACACCATTAGTATTAGGCCTAAAATTTGTGTAATGCTTGGATCAAAATTTTCCGTATTGATAGAAGTTATTTTAGTTTCATCTTTATTTCAAGTCTCGCAATTTATTCTCAACTTTTAAAGGTTTCCTTTAATTGCTTTATTATAATTATTGTCGTTTATCATTTTAAATTTGATTACCATGTCATTCTTAATTGGAATTGTTATGTTTAATTTGCTTTCATTTAACAATATGTCATGCTAAGTTATTTTAAGTCTGATATGTGTGAACTGTTGTTTTCAACGGGACTTGGTAAAAATGTTGGCTTAATTAATTAATTTTAAATTTCTGTTTTGGTATTTGTTTTTAAACTCAAATTAAATAGTTTTTTCACGAGAGTGAGAGGTTACTTAACATGATTTTACCACGAGAGTGGGAAATTAACTAAGGTTTGAGCCGGAACTACGAGAGCGTATGGGTCGAACCAGATAGTAGAAACTAGGCATTAATCCTAAACATAGCGAGAGTGTTTACACGTGGATTTGGTAAACAACACTGGTATCTTGAAAATAAGTTTACGTGCGAGATCGATCAGGGAATCTCAGAGCAGTGCTTCAGCTCGCGTGCATAGTCAAAGTGTTTTCAAAAAGGGTGCGTTCGACTGGGAGCCAAACGTATTTAAATTGCAAAAGATAAGGACAAAAATATGAAGTAAAGGAAAAGAAAAAAAGTTTTAAGTTATAAAAGATAATGACATAACATTAAAGAAAGTTGTAAAATAGGTTGGTTCAAAATACATTGCCTTTGTCTGGCTCATTTCGCTCATTTGCTTGGTTACTTTGAGTGACTAGCGTGCATGAATGTGAAAAGTTTTATCCTTTACAAAAGTGTACTAAGTGCTTTATTTATAATACAAATAAATAACTACTTTCTATGTGGGCTTCGTTTCATTGCATGCCACGTGTTCTTCGTAACATCCCTTTACAAACCCATGTTCTCTATTGTAACTTCTCTTTGTGAACTCACGTTCTCCATTATGGTTGAACCCGTGTTCTCCTCCATAACGTTCCTCCTTTATAGTTTATACGCTTATGGGCCTTTTAAGTCTTTTGGGCTTCTCACCTCCCCGGGCCCAATCCATTCACCATGAACTTTTCTTTGGCCGACTGCGCTTACAAAACCTTGGTCGCCCGCCTGTGAAATCAACCATGGTCGACATGCTTTGGTAGTCGACTCCTCATAATTTAATGCTCTTAAAAAAACCTTTTGACTTTTGGTTTGGATTTCTCTCTTTATGAAAATCCCAACCAACAAATTTCCCCCCAAAATGTCCCTTTCTACTGAAGGGGCAGAAACATACATTTTAATCATGTTCTCTTAGTAAGAAGTGACATCACTGTAATCATGAGTTTATTCTGTAAACGTTACATCAGCGATCACATATCCACTCTCCTACTTTCTAGCTTCAACTTCCTAGGACAATCATGGCCTCTAAATTACCAACTTCCTCACCTCAGTTGCCATTTGTTTGACACGTGTCGGTTGTGTGGCCACAATTTCTCCCACTTTCTTCTTAAAACGTTTGGGTTCTTTAGTGGATGCTAGAAATCTCTCGACTGATGGGGGCTCTAGCACTTCGAACTTCTATGGGGGGGGGGTTTCTTCTCTTAGAACCCAAGGCGAAGTCCTCAGTTGCCTAATAACGCAGCTCTTTCATGTCAATTTGATCAATCATTTGGAGTCATTTCCTATTGATGGTTCTAAGGTCAAAGAGGTGCTGCAAAAGGTTGACGTTCATACAACTTCTCTTCAGGTCGTCACTTTTTGGGGCTGAGGTATCTTCTTTTCTTGACCAGTTTTTGATCAACTTGGCCTAACGCAAGGAGATCATGGGGAAACTTCTTCCTAAAGAGAAGAAACGTAACCTCAAATTGGACTTCGTGGAGTCCTCCATAACAGCTAGTGAAGTGCTGAAGAAAGCTCTTGACAAAGCCAAAGAGGACTTCAAAAAAAGGGTCGATAACATCTATTTATGGCAACGACAAATTGTTGTTTTGAAACAATAAATTAAAGAGCTGGAAAAGAAAATTAGTGAAGCTGAAACCTCACAAGCTGCTAGATTTGAGACAGGTGAAAAGACGCTGAATAACGAAGCATCTGCTGGGGTTCTCCACTAGGAGTATGTAGAGGTGTTGGACATTGAGCTAGCTAAACTGGATACCTCTCTTTCATTGACCAATGCTCAACTGTCCCTCACTCGAGACTACTATTTGACCCTTAAGGATAATGTGCCCTTTTAGCCAACTTTGTAATGCCCATTGTACTTTGCATGCCCTTTAGTGGCCTCTTATTATGTAATGAATGGTTTTCTACTTTTTTCTTATTACAATTTCTTGCAACATAGATCTATATTTCTTTAAGTATTTGCCATTTACTCTTACTATTCGATCTTATGATGTGAGATCTTCGATCTCATAAGAATTATTTGAAAAATCTTGAACCACTCAAAACGGTCCTTCTCAATTTGGTGACCATTTTCCTAGAATTCTATCTCTTCGATCCATGGGTAAGATCACTTTCCAGACCAAGTCTCCAATAACGATCACTTTTGCATTCACTCTTCTGTTGTAGGCCTTTGCTACTTGTTCTTTCTGCCTGAACAAGGTGTTTAAAGCTGCTAGCCTATGTTCTTTAACATCTATCAGCACATCGTGCATCATTCCTCAATAATACTCAGTAGGAATATCTGATTTCCTCTGAATTCTCACTGATTACCAGTGGGCTTCTAAGGGCAAGACTGTTTCGTGTCCATAAACCAAATTGAAAGGTGTTATGTTAGTCGACTCATTTGGTGAGTTTTAACATGCCTATAAAGCTTGGCCCAAAATCGTATGCCAACTTCTAGGATTTTGGCAAACGTATTTCTTGATTAAACCAATAATGGTCTTATTCGCTGCTTTGACTTACCCATTTTCGTGGGCATAATATGGTGTCGATGTTAATAGTTTGAACCCCATTTCTGCAGCGAACTCATTTACCTTTCGCCCTACGAACACAATCCCTTAGTTAGTTGTTATGGTCTCTAACGTCCCAAACCTATATATGATTTGGTTTTGAATGAAGGCCATGACTTCCTCTTGGTCTACTTTAACCAAAACGATTGCTTCTACCCATTTTGAAAAATAATCAATACCTACCAAGATGTACTTATGGCCTTTTGATGATGCAGTCTTAATTTCTCCAATAATATCCAAATCCCATCCCCTAAAAAGCCAAGGTTTGATAACATAATGCAATTCACTAGCTGGTACATGTTGAATTCCAGCATGTTTTTGGCATTCTTGGAAGCTTTTGGCATAATCAATGCAATTTTTTAACATGGTCAGACAATATACCCCTATTCGACACGATAATCATTTCATCTTATGGTCTGCTTGATGCGTTCCGCAGGCACCACTATGCCCTTCAGAAAATTTCATGAAGATTTCGACAGACAAACTCATGGATAGTCTAATCTTGCTAAGTATTGGCGAAAGTCTTATCTTTTATGAATAAGTGGGACTTAAGATATTTGAAGTTTTTGAAAAGGAATGCTTCGACAGTCACGTTGGTTGATTTGGCGCCTCGAAAGTAAGAAAATTTTGAATTCAAAAGGTTTAATCTTATCCAAAAGGAGGCGTGGAAGTCTAAAGATTTGAAGGGCATGCAAACATCGAATGTGACATTCTTTTAGGAGAAGACCGTTATGGTCGAACTAGTATAAATTAGAATCTTTGTGTTAGGATTTTAGTGTGTTCAAATTATGTACAATACTCAATTTCACTCAAAGTATAAACATTTACCGAGAAAAGAGTTTCTGAGGATGTACGTATGAATCACCAAGTTTTATTCAATTGTCAATTTATATTTACAAAAGTTCTTTTAATTCCTTTTACATTCCAGTCGAAATCTCTTTACTTTCCTATTGTTACTTCACATAGTTTTACAATTATTTACCAGTTAACCATTACATACGAAAATATGACCATTAAAAAACCATATATCATCAAAACTAAACACATGTTCTAGTATCAATCTAGTTGATCCTCTAAGTAACCAAAATATCTTTGTTTTGGAAGACTAGCGGGTTTTTTACCAAATTTCACGGTAAAAACACACCCTATTGTCAACAAGGATCATCGAAAATGTTAAATCCAATGGAGACCCCACTTCAAAGGGAACGTCTATTTCATCATCCCATTTAGGTGTAGCTAGAGGACATCCCTAAATACCGTAGGTCTATCTAGGAATAATCTCCGACGATTATTGTCATCAGAAACATTGAACCCTACACTTGTATTATGAACATACCCAACAAGTTACTTGTTATAGGTCTATAATAAATGATTGACTTTAGAAATTGAAAGGAGAGGAACCTATTTCTCTTAGAAGAATAGACATTGACATACCTGATCAAAGAAAAGGGTATCACGATGGAAACTAAAAGCTAGAGCAAGGAAGGTGACGTTAATAGCCTAGAAAAAGGTGACTCCCAAGGAGCAACTAGAAAACAAAATAAGACCATTGGGGAAAAACTCATTTCTTATATAAAAAATTAATCAAATATCAATGGTATAGGTCAAAGGCAAGATACCAATCCAAGGGTAGCCATTCCATCAATTCATCTATCAGAAAAAAGTGACAAAAGTACTCAAGTGCCCTAATTAGAGGAATTACTCCCTAGGTTGATTCCATGGGGTGACGTGACAGGAGTAGGTAATAAAATGTTATGATGGTAATAGATCCTTAAATTTTATTGTCCTCTACTACCTTTTTCAATTGGTCCCAAGTGTTTCGTTCCTTGCTCGTTGGGTGATATCCTTAGAGGTCGGCCACTGTTATTAAATATGTTAGTTCTATGATTTTATGGTTGGCTAAATTTTCTCTAGGCGTATTTCTAAACATGGTTTTAAGTTATTGTTGAGGAAAATGTTGCAGCATCCTTATTAACTATCATAACAGTTTTATTGTTGTGTTTTTTTTATCAGATGTCAAAGGAAGATATCATGACATCTTGATCTGGTTCTGTAGTACAGCAAGCGTTGTTGTTTTAAATCATGACAGATTTATTTTGATTCTGGAATATTTATTTTGGATATGTTTAAGTAAATTTCGTAGGTCAAGATGATTTTATCTGGAACAATTTTTTATCTCCAGTTGTGCATTAGTTACTAAATTAGTTGATTTAGACTAATTATGAAACTTTGTAGTGGTTGTTCCAAGATTTAAGGAGATTTTGCTGCACAACAGATACAAATCTCAACTTATGGATCAAGAAACTTCTAGACTCAGAATATCGAAGCCCATGGATTGAAGAAGTGTATTTAAATAAGACCTAACCTAATGTATATTTTATCTTTCAACAATTGTAAAATTAGGGGAAGAAAATAGTCTTAGGTTTTAAGAGTCTCTTGTGTATTGTGTAGGGTTTTGTCACCCTTGTATCATTCGATACATGTGGTTGGCTTTGTGTTCTCACTCAGAAGCCTTTAGGCAATGAGTTGAGAATTGTTCTTGGAGGAAGCTTTTAAGCAACTCTAAGTATTATTCTTGGTCGAAGCTTTTAAGCAAGACCAAGTATTTTATTTGGAAGTTTGATCTTGCTATTTTTATTGTTCAGGTTGATGTGACTGTGACATGTTTATAGACAGCCCCTGTGACTGGGATAGGTCTTTTATTACTGTGGTGATTGGAAGTGAGATGTCGATTTCTCATACCTAGGGAGGACCTAGGTAGAAGTTGCATTGGGTAGGGATTAAGCAAGAAGTTGTAAACTTGGGACTAGTTTAGATTTAAACTAATACTGCTTATAGAGGACTTCCTTCATGGCTTGGTAGCCCCCAGAGTAGGTGACGTTGCAACGAACTGGATTAACATATCGATGCGTTCTTTATATTTTTGCAGTTTAAATTTTTGTTATAAATCTATTCAGAATGTCATATCAGATGTTGCAACATTTATCTTGGCATTAGTCTGATGTTGGAATTTCAGTATTTTCATGTGTTGCCTGTACCAGAAAAATTTCAAAATGCTTCCCTAGTCCATTCAAATGCCCAGTAAAGCCTTAAGGGCAAATATTCTGAGCCGGCTAAAGGCCCAAATGGCTAATACCCAATTCATATCAAATTCACTCCACTTGACTCAAAATATAAAATCAGTTCACACAACAATAGTAAGATACATTCTATGATCTCCACTTTTCACTACACACATCTTCAATCTTGAACGGACTTGGCGTTAGAGTGCCAACCATCCAGGTCCACCCCATGCCACCATGAAGGAGATGAACACCAGTGTTCAAGATCATCAGTTATCCACCTGCATCCATTTCTGGTTATCGAACGAAACTATATATATATATATATATATATATATATATATATATATATATATATATATATATATATATATATATATATATATATATATATATATATATATATATATATATATATATATATATATATATATATATATATATCACCCCGGGTATTTTTAAAATTTAGAGGAAAAGTAGCGAGTATTCAAGAAAATATGAAAGTGTTGATGATAATCAAACTCGTGACTAGTAAACCTTTTCCCTCGAGTTGAAATTCATCCGAGGGGGGAAGTGACACACTTTCTATGACACGCTTTTTTGCCTCGCCCAAGAAGCCAAGGTAAAAAGCCTTTTCTAATCGAGGGGAAGTCACTTCTTCGTAGTAGTTTTTATGTAATTGTTTATAATTATCTCTGTAATGAATATATGTTTTTGATTATATAGTTTTATTTGAGTTTAATTCTTTCTCCCATCTATAGATTTGGGATAACTGAATTAGATGGAAACTGAGACTTAGCGGTGATGTTCATTCAATTGGTAAAACTATAAGATTGTAATGATAGTTCACATTTCGGCCAGAATAAACTCGACCATTAATCCAGTTTTACGCGCTATAACATTTGTCATTGTGATTGGAGACTCCTAGTATCTAGGGAGTTGGTTTAATGAAATGGGCCGCCTTAGGATTAGAGATTCCTGATATATGACCAAAGTATCGTCTGAACTCAAAGAAGAAGAACACTTAAACACAAGGGCAAATAATGACTCATGGGAAGGAACCACCTTTATATAAAGAGGCATCAAAGACGAATCTATAATCCAAAATAGAGAGAAATTCAAGAGGTGTAATCAATGGTGGAGATCGACCTTGTGATTGCAACGATATTCATGTGCAATTGAGTTCCTTAAACATTAATGTCACTCCCTACACTAGAGGCTCGAAGCCACATGTAGAGTTAGTATTGTGAAATGTTTCAATGATGAGACTAACATTTAATGCACATGTTCCCGATGACCACTACTCCAACTCATCACTCTTTTCCATTTCCTCTTTAGTGAACCAAATACTAATCCAAGAAGAACACAACAACATTAAAGGGAAGCCCGAAAATGTCAATCTTGATAACACCAAATATCAACAAGGACATGGGGAGAAACTGTTTTGGACCATGAACATGCCCAAAGATGAAGACCCAATTTTGAGACCCGCATTATCCGGACAAAGGAATAGGTGTGACCTCGTCAAAAGTTTGACACTTGATCAAAAGATGACTTTCAATCGTCCATCGTTGAATCTAATAGGACGACTCTCTTTATCTCACGTAAGATTAGACGGAAACAATTTTAATTATATACCATATATAAGTCCAACAACGTGTCATTTCATGTATTATCTCACTCTCACTCTCAAACTACTTCTCTATGATTTTACTGATTTTGACGTTAAAATGCTAATTTTAAAAGTCATCTTACTGCACCAAATTAAGTGCACATTCCTTCGATATTATATATTTTTCGTTCCTCTTAGAACAATTTTAAATATTAAAACGAAATAATGTTTTAAAAAAAAAGACTTATGAGAAATCTAATATAACTTGTGACTTGGATTTAAAATTTAAAATGAAAAAAAAAAATCAATGTGTCAATAGTAGTCATAAAATTAGTTGATTGATTCTAATGAAAATTCAAAACAAAAATACTTCGTAACAGAGAAAACCTGTATGTTTTTATTGAATTTTTTTTCTACACTTACCCTCATAAAAAAGAGGGAGAATTGATAGTGACCCTAAATTTGTTTTTGTTCCATCTCAATCTTTAAATGCCAGGTAAATTTCTTTTTTGTTTTTCTTTCTTGCAAGCTCTGCTTGTTGTTTTATGGGTTTTCTTTGTTATTTAGTCATTACAATATATTCTAAGATTAACGATAATGATAGCATATATATAATTTACGAAAAATCTTTTTGTTATTTTTATTAAATATAATATTGATATGATATTATTTTTATTTAATATTTTTAAGGTTCCTTAACTTTTTTATTAAATGGACCGACTAATCTAAGATTCGGTCCACTAACGCTTAATGGAATTTCGTCTAAAGTAAGAGCAAAATTTTGTCTAGAGAGCATTGGCATAAGGATTGTTAGCACGTATTTGAATTCAAAACTTTGAGAGAAACACACTATTAAAACTCAAGTTTTCACCATTAGACTTTAATCTTTGGTGTTTTAAAGTTTTCTAGTTGCTTTGCGTGAATCTCAATTATAAATATTTATTTTATTTAATAATATTTATTTGAAAAAAAATATGCATTGATATTGTAAAACACTTTTTCACTATCAACTAATGATGAACGTGTAGTTAAATCACATTTTTATTTTTAAAATATTGACATGATGTGGCTTAATATTATTAAACAATTATATAAAATTATTTTAGAGGATATGTCTAATGCAATAGACCTATGTAGAAGGAGGGTTATGCCAACCATTTGCAGAATTGTTGTATGCACTCTCAATAGATGCATGTCTATCAGATATCAAACAGAGATCTGGTTGAGGAGCCACGTGTGTTCGGAGATTCTTGAGAAAGAAGCTTCAAGCACCACCAGTCTCTCCCTCGACTAGGACAAAGCCAATTGGAAAAATATTGTTGTTGCCATCTTGTGCAACTGCCATCAGTAGCGTGCCTTTGTATTTCCCATACAACCAAGTCCCATCAATTTGAATAATTGGTTTGCATGACGCAAATCCTGTGATGCAAGGTTGAAAAGCCCATAACACTCGACTGAATATTCCATTTTTGGTGAATTGACTACCATCTGAGGCGTACGCTGGCAGTGTTTCCAGAATGTAAACAGTACCTGGAGAATAAATCTGAAGTGCATTCAGGTAGCGAGGAAGTTCTTTGTATGACTCCTCCCAGTTTCCATATACCTTTTCAATCGTCTTGGTCTTTTCTAACCACGTCTTTCGATATGACGGAGTATAGTTAAATACCGTAGTGATGTGAGAGATTATGGTTTTCACCTTCAATGATGGATCATTGCTGACGAGGGGTAGAATTTCTTGACATATGAGATCATAATTTAGTTTCTGATGATCATGTGATTGAGTAGAATTGAAACACGTGTGGGTGGACATAAAAACTATGACCCAACAATCACCTCTTAATTTGTATGATGCAGTGAGCTTGAACATACAATCTGGATGGATACACTTGATCTTGTACCTTTCTGGATTTACACGATCTACCTTAAAATCGACCGAGTTGAGCATGTAAAATTTTTTAATGGCTCGGATACATTCTTCTCTATTACGAAATTTGTCTTTCTCTTTTAAATTTTCACCCGACTACATATACGGATTGAAAAATAAATCAGATGATGGTTCATCTCCGCCTATGTTGAAGTTTGTCATGTGCGGAGGTGGTGTATAGATCTCGTTTGAAGGTATACCAGGTATCCCATCGTCTTCGGAATCATCGTTGACCATGTCGTCAAACTCTAACTCGTCATCTTCTTCTTCGTCAACGACATCTACTTTTGCTTGTTTGGTCTCCAGAGGATCAACCACTTGTGACAGTTAAGGCTCTTGCAGCATAATGTACAACTCAATAGAGTCGTACCCAGAATACTCATGACTGGAAAACATATTCTGAAGGTCCTCGACATCTTGAACCTCAACCTTATAAAATATTATTTGGTTGTTACAAAAAAAACAGATTCTGATAAAATATTTGTGTCACGGGACCTCGTCCAAGTTTGGCCTCCAATTGTTTTTTGAAATACAAGAAATTGGCTTTCCTGTTTAAACAAAATCAGATGTTCTCAGTGTCTCTAAGCAAAAACCCAGAGGTGGGACAAATGTATGTCTCACCGTTGAAATGTGCACTGATCACATATTGGGGTGCAGAGGCCATTGTGTATGACTGTTTGAAGGTTTGAAGGCTTAAGTGTTTGATTGTTTGAGTCTTTGAGTTAATCGTTTGAATTTTTTAATGTTCTAATGTTTGAGTGATTAAGTGTAGAAGTGTTTTGATAAATGTAGGATTAAATAGGTTGTACTATTTTTGAATAAAACAACAATAAGCAACCTCTAATTCGCCTTCCTACACGTCCAATCGTATTACATGCATGCAGAGATGCCTTCCCCAAGGCTGTCACCTAGCCTGCACCTACACTATAACCCATGCCACCTCTAATTCGCCAACAGGGATGCCGACACCTTTCATTTTTGTACTCATTCACCAAGTCCAATGGCGCCTCCCTACACGTCAAATTGTATTACATGCATGCAGGGATGACTTCCCCAAGGCTGCCACCTAGCCTGCACCTACACTGCAACCCATGTCACCTCTAATTCTCCAATAGGGATAGCGACATCTTTCATTATTGTACTCATTCGCCAAGTCCAATGGCGCCTCCCTACACATACAATCGTATTACATGCATGTAGAGATGCCTTCCCCAAGGCTGCCACCTAGCCCTGCACCTACACTGCAACCCATGCCACCTCTAATTCGCCAACAGGGATGGCGACACCTTTTATTTTT
This sequence comes from Vicia faba, assembly GCA_948472305.1. NCBI lineage: Eukaryota > Viridiplantae > Streptophyta > Magnoliopsida > Fabales > Fabaceae > Vicia > Vicia faba. Next base: position 678,179,759 of record OX451736.1, read on the forward strand.
GTACTCATTCGCCAAGTCCAATGGCGCCTCTCTACACGTCTAATCGTATTACATGCAAGCAGAGATGCCTTCCCCAAGGCGGCCAACTAGCCTGCACCTACACTGCAACCCATGCCACCTCTAATTCGCCAACAGGGATGGTGACACCATTCATTTTTGTACTCATTTGCCAAGTCCAATGGCGCCTCCCTACACGTCCAATCGTATTACATGCATGCAGATATGCCTTCCCCAAGGCTTCCACCTAGCCTGCACCTACACTACAAGAGTGACACTTATCATGCATGCATGCACCCACCAACCACCTCACTTACTCTGTGATAAAATGTTGCCTATAAATATATAGCCTCACATACTTCTATTGCATCCACAATCGTCTCAGTCTCTGCTACAAACTCTTTCATAATCTCAGACAATTTCAAACTCTTTCATAATCTCAGATAATTTCAACAATGGATCTTCTCACAATGGGCGATTCTCATAAAGGCACAAGGGACAACTATGCAGCGTTTGTAAGTTTTTTGTATACTTATACATTTTTCATACTTTTATTAATGCTTTATTCATCTTATGGACTCTTACACTTTTTACATTCTTAACTTAGGATACTAAAAGATTCAGAATCCGGTCACACAACTACCTTGCTCTCGACCCCTTGATCGTACCCTATCTCGAATACGCAGGTTTCAGAAACATTATAAAGATCTCCAACTGCACGATTGATTCAAAGTTCATACTTGTAATGTTGGAAAGGTGGAGACCAGAGACCCATACATTTCATCTACCAATAGGTGAATGTACTATCACACTAGAGGACGTGTACATGTTATTGGGTCTCCCTGTCGATGGTAAGGCGGTTAACGGATCGACTCAACAGCCCAATTCTGTGTGTGAAGAATTGTTGGGCAGGGATATGGTTGAAGGTGGTGGTGTGAGAGGTCAGGGTATACTACTTACTGAGCTCAAAAATCATTATACAACTCTGTAATTGAACGAAAATTCCTCCAAGCTAGCTAAGGTAATAAAAGCTAGAAATTATATAATGATACTATTTGGAACCTTCCCGGAAATACGGGAAATAGTGTAAATTTTATGTATTTAAATTTACTTAGAGACTTTAAAAAAACTAGAAAGTATAGTTGGGGTTCTGCTGTTTTACCCCATCTATACAGTTCCTTGTGTAAAAATGCAATCAAGGAAAAATGTACATTTTATGGCTGCGCTTTTTTACTTCAAGCCTGGGGTTGGTGGAGAATGAAGTCCCTAAACCCCATCGACAACAATGCATTCGTTTTCCCATACGCAATAAAGTAAGTCATTAACTTATATCATTTATTATTATTCATCTCTTCACCAAATATATGATAAAAATAAAATATTTTTCAATTCCTTTAGGTACTGCGTGAGGGGTATGGATTACGGCAAGAATCCAAGATTCAATGTCGCTCTATATCGCAATCTATTGAATCACCTTGGTCCGGATGATGTACATCATACCTTTCAACTTTTCTACTTTTAAATTATTTATTTATTACATTTTCATTAAGCTGATTTAATTTTATCTGCAGTTTGTCTAGAGACCATATTTGGGTCAAACTCCAAGGATGCAGTAATTTGGAGCGCAAAGACTGCAATCATACAGTTCAATATTATGGAGATGCGCCACAGCGACCGTGTCAAGATGCAGTTTGGAATGCATCAAGAGATACCTTGCGATCCAACTTATTTGTCCCCGTGGCATCTCAAAAGGGTCGACGCTCAATAGGGTCTTACCAAATGGAAAGATTTTGCTCTAGAATGGTGTAAGAGGTGGCAGAGGCGTCACCGACATGTCTTGCAATTCTCAGTTTTTCTCAACCGTGGTAATATGTGACACACAGATCAATATTTAGCTTGGTACAAATCGGTTACTACCCCAGAAATGCACGTGTCTCATCCAAGGTATTTGGTTGACCCACGAACACAATGGGTACAACCCTCATTTTCCCAACAACAAACCCAACACATATCAACCTCCCACCAACCCCCCCCCCCCCCCCCCCCCGACGAAACAGAACCACAAACACCCAACCACAATCACCACCACAATACAATTATACCCACATGCCCCACAACCAACCACAATCACCACCTCAATACCAATACCCCCATATGCCTCACACTCAACCATAATTTCAATCACAATACCAATACACTCGCATGCCCCACACACAATTACAGTCTTCTACATATCCCAATATGGACCCCTCAACATCTAACCTTAGCCCTGATATGGGATTTTCCGAAGATTATGAACCAACCGACCCAACTTACCATCAACCACCAAATCACCAAAGCACCCAACATTCTCAATACCAAACACCCCAAGATCCATTTCCTTTCTACCCCCCGTACTCAGACGACCAGTGTTATAGACCAACCATGGAACCCCATCCACCACCAACACGACCAAACTTTGAGGGTATGGGTAACCGACTGTATCAAAGCGGATCTTCTAGATATGGAGATCTGACCGATTTCATGGATCTGGAATGCATTAACTTCACTGGGCCATCGACCATGCCACAACAGGAAACGCGACGAAACTCAGCACGGGAAAGGCGAGGACGGGGATACGAAACTGGGGTCATTACCGAGTTCCATGGGGCCACTTATTAATCTGTATTTTTTTCATGTAAACGTTCTGTGTAATCATATTGTGTAAATAAAAAGTCAATTTTCGTGATCCTATATCGTTTACGTAACATACCACATTTAAAATAAAAAATATGAAAAATTGCCTCTCAATTGCACTAAGGTGCCATCTCACTTGGCTTAGGGCAAGCCTTTCACACATAGGCGCCAAGTGAGATGGCGCCTCCCCTTTAAAATAAGGTGCATGCGCCAACTGGGTTGGCTCCTCCCTTGTGCGATTTTCTGAAATATGGTTATTTATAAAAAAAAATTTAATACCTAGTTATTACAAAAAAAAAATTCACTAATCTAAGATTCGGTCCACTAACGTCTAATGGGATTTCGTTTACAGTAAGAGCAAAATTTTGTCTAGAGAGCGTCGGCATAAAGATTGTTAGCACGTATTTGAACTCAAAACTTTGAGAAAAACACACTATCAAGACTCAAGTTTTCACCATTAAACCTTAATCTTTGGAGTTTTAAAGTTTTCTAGTTGCTTTGCGTGAATCTCAATTATAAATATTTATTTTATTAATAGTAATACTTATTTAAAAAAATATATGCATTGATATTATAAAATACTTTTTCACTATCGACTAATGAGGGACGTGTAGTTAAATCACATTTTTATTTTTAAAATATTAACATGATGTGGCTTAATATTATTAAGCAATTATATAAAATTATTTTACACCAACAGTATATTATATTTAATCTCTATTTATTCTTAATTAATATTTTTCTAAATTATTTTTTAGACATACATTTTATAGAAAAAAATGTAATTCTTACTTAAAGTAAATTAATGTAAAAAATAATATAATCTAAAATGATTTGATAAATCGTATTAAATTCAATATTACTTGAAAATCATGATTCTATGTCTATGGTAAAATCCCTTTCATAATGGAATATAAATCATTTTAAATAATTATCTATATTGAAAAAAATCATAAAATATGAAATAATCAAAAAAGTTGCTTCATATGTTACTATTTCTTTTTTTAACCGAAAACTCATGTTTCTTGAGCCCCAAGTTTTCTATTTTTATAAATTGGAATAGTCGTAAAAAATTTCAAAAGGCACAAAAAGGATAGAGACATTACTTAAGAACGAAAACGGTCCCTTTTCCGCTTTGTTCTTCTTCTACACTGTCTGTTCTTCCATTAGACCACTGCCTTAACCGGCATCAACTTCTCCGCCGGCAAGGTTCGTTTGTTCATTGCTTCTTCTTTGTCAAACTTCTGAGATGCTGTGATGTTTACATAGCATTTTTTAGCAGGTATTATTCTTAAGTTGAGTATTAAACTATGAAGCACGAACACCGACATAAACTCAAGACTCGGCACCCCTAGGTTTAATCTTGATTTCTGAAAGTGGGGGTAAAAGTCTCAAATGGATGATCTCAGGGTTCGACTTTTTGTTCTTATTTTGCTCTCTTTCTCACTAACATGTGAATCATGGAGTTGGTTTTCATCATCTAAAGAGAGTCATTCTAGTGAGCGGACTTATGAAAATCAAGCAAATTTTAAAGGTTCAAGCGCGGAATTTTCAATTGAACCTTTCAATGATCCAAAGGGGATAAAACTTGTAGAGAATGCTAAGAACAAAATGCTTGGATCCAATGTTTGTTGGCAAAATGCTTATAAAAATCTATTTGCCGGATGTTCTGAGATTTTGGCTACTAATGATAAAAGATCTAGATTAGCTTGGCATTTAAGTGATTGTTTTCAAAGAGATTCTGGCAGGCCTTCCTTTCCTCACTGTGACTCAAAAACACCGATTTCTAAATGTCTGAGAAACTTAGATGATCTTGCTCATAAGGTTTATCTCGAATTCTACCTCGAAACCAACTCCATTTGCTATCAATTACAGTTAAGTGATGTTTTTTTTTTCAATTTCTAATATTATTCAATAGTTCAATTTTTTTAAAGAGTGATTCTTTGATGTTTTTGCCTCAACTTGAACTAAGTTTGTATATTTGTACAGGACACATGCATTTAAACATGAAACTGAGAGACTTGTAACTGAATTGAAAAATTCTGCTCAATATGTGGAGGACAAGTTAGATAGCATTGAAGAGAAATCAGATTGTCTATTACAAAACTCAAAACAAATTTCTGAATCTCTCGAATCAGTTAATAGTCACACACAGTTAGTAGCACAAACTGTCAAGAATGTGGAAGGCAATATTGATGTGGTATTAAGACATTCTAAGAGTGTCTATGAGCAAACTACGAAAATTGCAGCGTCACAGTCGCAACTAAAAGAAGGCCAAGAGGACATGAAGAGGAATTTAGAGGATGGAGTAGCATTGCTTCAAGAATCTTATAGCTATTTGGGTAAAGAAATAGAAAAGTTAAGAGATGAAACCATTGAGATTGAGAATGAGGTCATCAAAGTTGGAGATGCAATGTCATCAAAGATGAATAATCTGCAAAACAAAGCTGAAGATATTGGAAATATGGCAGGGATCTCTTTAGATAAACAACAACAACTTTTAGACGGACAATCCACAGCACTCGAGGGTCTAAATTCATTGAATGAGGTTCAATTCAAAGCACTAGAAGAAAGCAGGTAAGATTGTTTAAATGCCATAAATTTGTATTCAAAAAATGTTTGGCTCAATATTAATCTCATAGTTGATGAAATGTAGGAAAAGCCTACAATATTTTATAGAATATGGACATAGGCAACAAGAAGAGCTTCTAAAGAGGCAAGAACAAATTCAAGGACTACATGATAAATTAATGGAAAATTCAAAAACAATTTTGTCTGCTCAGGTTTGCAGCTTTTTTGGCCTATTAATTTTTTGGTGTTTATGCTCATGAATCTTTAATGATTTTTTTTAATAGTATTTGTACTCTATAGGAAACGTTTGAAGCAAAACAAGCTACTATGTTTGATTCTTTGGATAAACTATTTGCTTTGCAAAATGCCATGTTACTTGAATCAAGAGTGATTAAAGCTTTCTTCATTTATTCCATATCAATTTTTGTCATCTTTATGTTGACTAGCACAAAACTGACCTACAGCATAAGACCTTTACTTTACATTGGTAAGTATACTAATTAATGTTTTTAGTTTCTTAACCTCAAAGTTATTATTGATTAAACATAATATGTTTCAGAACTTTGTGCTACTCTCATGGTTGAAGTATTACTTATTCGTGTAATAAGTGACAACATGGAGAAACAAACATGGATAATCAACAAAGTCCGGTTACTTTTCATGGTAGCTGCTTTGGTTCAACTTTTATACGCAATTTGCACATACAAGTAAGTGTAAAAATGAGAATAATTTTTTATTTATACCCATATTTTATGTTCAATATAGAGAATATCTGAGATTTGGTTGTTAATAATCACGCAGAGACTTTGAAAAGATGAACCATCAAATACTACTAACACTAGTTAACAAGATTAACAACATTCAAAGCATAGAAGAGACGTCTTTGAACTTTGATGATGATGATGAAGATGATATGGATTGGTCTCAATGGATAGATAATGATTTATCTGATGATGTGAATGAGTTGGATGATCCTGACTTTATAATCCCAGATGAAGTCGCAGAGAATGCGATCACAATCTTTCCAAATACAATAAGTTATAATTTACGCTTGCGCAACCGATTACATTGACTCTTTCTAGCTCACAAAGTCATTTGGTTCTTTTCTTTGCTTCGTTCACTAGCAAATCTGCAGAAGTTTTGAGCTTGATATTAGCACACCTATTATACTATTTTTGTAATGATTAAATCTTTTAAGTCATCTATGTACAATTTTATAGTTTATTAATTTATTTCATGATTAAGGATTATATATGGTTGAAAATAATTTATATTTTAGGAATATCTAGGAATATCTTCTTATATCTTTGTTAGAGGACATTTTAGTTTTTTATTATACCCTAATTTTGTGTATAAATAGCCTAATAATAGGTAGGTCAATGTAATTTATTAATTCATTATTTCTTATTTTGTAACCGTCATTTAATATATTCCTTTTCTTCTTTCATCTCTCCTTTGTGCACCAACAATTGGTATCAGAGCTCCGATTCGAAATCCACGGGGAAACACGGGAAACACGAGTAAACAGTGAGGTATTGTGTTATTGAGAATCGTTTCTTCTAATTCTGTGGGATTTGGGAAACACTGTTTTAGTGAGTTTTTTGAGTGAATTGCACAAGGTTGAATATGAACGAAAACGACGATATAAATTCCAAGCTTCCAGCGTTTGATGGCAAAAATTAAAATCGTTGGAAGATCCAGATACATGTGCTATTTGGTTCTCAAGATATGTTAGATCTTGTCACCGATGGCTATGCTTCGTTAGCAGCAGACGCAATAAAGGCACAGAAGATAACATAGAAGGCACTAAGGAAGAAAGATCAGAAGGCGTTGTTCTACATCCATCAATGTGTGGATGCGAACGTGTTTGAGAAGATTGCTGACTCTGAAACAACAAAGGTTGTGTGGGACACACTGGTCAGATGTTATGGTGGTGACACATCAGTGAAGAAGGTGAAGCTTCAGTCTCTCAGAAAGCAATATGAGAATCTCAACATGAAGGACAACGAGAAGGTTTCTGAGTACATCTCTAGAGTGATTCTGATCACTAATGAGATGAAAGGATGTGGAGAAACTCTTTCTGAACAAGTAATCATTGAGAAGATATTGAGATCTTTAACTTCCCAGTTTCATTACATTGTGGTAGAAATTGAACATTCCAAAGATCTGATCACCATGAGAGTTGAAGAGCTGCAAAGTAGTCTAGAGGCGCATGAGTTGCGTATGACTGAGAGAACTTCTGAGAGGGAAGTAGAGCAGCATGCTCTGAAAGTAGCTTCTGGTAAGAAGTATTAGAAGCAGACTTGGTCAGAAGGCAGGAAGAAAACTAATGGTGGTCAAAGGTCAGAAGCTTCAAACTCTGATAGGCAGAAGAATGTCCAGAAGGGAAAGGAGAAGTCTAACAAGAAGAATGTTCAGTGTTACTGTTGCAAGAACTTTAGTCACTATGCCAAAGATTGATGGCCAAACAAAGAAAGGAAGTCAGGAGAAGCAAATATGGTCAGATGAGAATCTGATGATGAACCTGTGCTATTTATGGCTTATGAATCTGATGAGGAACCGGTGAACTTGTCATTTTTTGATTTTGAAGGGGAAGAAGATGACTCTGAATATTCTAACTCTGGAGGAGTGTTTGAATATAAGTCTGAATCAGAAGATGACGCTGAAGATTTGGAAGATGAGTTAGAATCTGAAGATGATGACTCTGGAAACTCTGAAGGTGAGTCAGATGGTGAATCTGATTCTGATCCAGACTTTGATGATAATCCAGAATTTGATGGTGATCATTCTTCTAGAAGGGAAAACTTCAAAGACGTAGATTCTGGAGGAGAAGCTTCTAAAGATGATCATGTTTTTGGTTGAAATCATGACTCTAAGGATGAACCTTCTGAAGGAGGAGCTTTTTAAGGAAATTCAGCCTTTGACGATGATCATGGTTCTGAAAGTGGAACTTCTGAAGGCAAAAGTGATCTAATTTTTTAAGATGGTATTTCTGAAGGTAGTGGTTCTGACTCCGATGGTGATCCAGACTATGGGAATTTTCCAGACTTTATAGACAGTCAAGGTTCTAGAGAAAGTCCAATTTCTGAAGCAAGAGCTTTAGAAGGGGAAAGTTCTGGTGTCTGAGGTTCTGAAGTTCAAATTCAGAGACAACAAAGAGTCAGAAATATTCCAAGAAGATTTGTAGAGTTTGACATGTTACAAGATACTGAAGTAGACTCTGAAGGAGAAGTTATTCAGTGTGCAATGTTAGTAGACTCTAAACTCGTGAGTACAAAAGAGGCTCTTAAGCAGCAAGTCTGGTTGCAGGCCGTGAAAGAAGAACTTGAAGCTATAGAAAGAAGCAAGACTTGTAAGCTGACAGAACATCCAAAAGGCAAGAAAGCCATCAGCGTCAGATGGGTTTTCAAGCACAAGCTAAAGCCAGATGGATCAATTGGCAAACATAAAGCAAGATTAGTAGAAAGAGGCTTTCTACAGAAGCCTGGGTTGGATTACTCTGAAGTGTTTGCACCTGTAGCGAGACATGAAACAATCAGACTAGTGATTGGTATCAATGCTAACAGGAATTGGCCTCTGATGCATTTAAATATAAAATCTGCATTTCTGAATGGTCCATTACAAGAAGAGATATACGTGTCACAGCCTCCTGGATTTGAGAAAAAGAATCAAGAAGGGGTGGTGTTCAAATTACACAAAGCCTTGTATGGATTGAAGCAAGCGCCCAAAGCCTGGAATCTGAAGATTTGTTCATTTTTTAAGGGACGAGGATTTCAGAAGTGTGAGATGGAGTATGGTGTTTATGTTCAGCATACTTCAGAAGGTAATATGATTCTGGTATGTTTGTATGTTGATGATATATTGCTCACAGGAAGTTCTGAACAAGAGATAGCTGAGTTCAAGAAAGTTCTGATGAATTCGTTTGAGATGACAGATCTTGGGAAAATGAGTTTATTTCTAGGGATAGAGTTTATGTACTCTGAGAAAGGAATCATTTTGAATTAGATGAAGTATGAACTTGAATTTCTGAAGAGATTTGAGCTAGAGAATTGCAAAGTTGCTATCACAACTGTTGATACAAATCAGAAGTTGGAATCTGATTCTGATGGAGAGGATCTGGATGCTACAACCTTCAAACAGTTGGTTGGTTCTCTGAAGTATTTGTGTAATACCATACCTGATATTTGCTATGCAGTTGGAATGGTTATCATATTTATGAGTAAATAAAAGTGATCTCATTACCAAGCTGCTGTCAGGATTCCGAGGTATGTGAAGGGAACTCTGAAGTATGGAGTTTTATTTCCTTTTGAAAGAAAGATCGAATCAGAACTTCAGAGTTATTCAGACTCTGATTGATGTGGAGACAGAGTTGTGGGTACTTATTCAAATTTCTGGGAGGTCCTATTTCTTGGTGCTCCAAGAAGCAACTTGTTGTTGCGCTGTCAACCTGTGAAGCTGAATATATTGCAGACACTCTAACTGCATGTCAAGCTGTGTGGATTCTGAACTTGCTGCAAGATCTGAAGATTAAGGTAAATAAACCTCTTAAGTTGATGATTGATAACAAGTCTGCAATCAATCTTGCCAAGAATCTAGTGATGCATGGGAGAAGCAAGCATATTGAGACCAAGTATCACTTTCTGAGGAATCAGATTCAGAATGGAATATTAGAAGTTGTGCAGTGTAGCATCCAGAAGCAGCTGTCAGATGTTCTATCAAAGGCTATCAAGACTGATCAATTTCTTAGTTTGGGAGATGGAATTGGTGTCGTCAGTTTGTGTAAATATAAATTAAGGGATGATGTTGGAAATAATTTATATTTTAGAAATATCTAGGAATATCTTTTTATATTTTTTTATATCTTTGTTAGAGGATATCTTAGTATTTTATTATACCCTAATTTTGTGTATAAATAACCTAGTAGTAGGTAGATTAATATAATTCATTAATTTATTATTAATTATTTTGTAGCCGTTATTTAATATTTATATTCTTCTTTCATCTCACCTTTGTGCACTAATATATATTAAGCTAATTGTTTGATTGAATGAAAGTGGATAAAAAATAAAAGAATAGAAAGTTATATATTTACTAAAGGATATTAGTATATTAATAAAAAAGAAATATTAATAAAAATGTAATTATTTATATAATATTTAATTTTAAAAATAATGTAAAGTATTAAGTATATTATTTATTATTTTGACTCAATCTCCTACAATTGTTTCCTTTAAGTTTCAACATCAAACATACCTTCGACGAATTGGACAAAGAATAAGATAAACAAAACACCTAATGAATTTGAAATTATAATAGGGTTTTATATTTTTGCAAAATATTTGTAATCATTATGTGTTTAAAAAATCTTTGCAACTGTACTACTCCATGCTTTTATCTTCCATTTTGTTTACAAGTGATTAAATAGAAATTTTTTATTGAGCCACTAGTAGATTTTGACATGGAAAAGTTCTGACTGTTCAGCATGTGTGATTGTTTTAAGTTTAAAACTCCAGGCTCAGAAATATATGTTTGTCCTTAACCAGTTCGATGAGATAAAATTTGTGATACTAATAAGGTCTCCTAGAATCTTTAATAAGAACATATTTAATGATAGAGTGATATAGGGTTCACTTGTGGCGGAGTGTGTTTAAGATGGAGTGGAGTGGAGTGGATATGTGAGCACTTTAATTCTTAAATCAGTGAATTAATGAGAAATAGTTTAAATGTGAGAATGAATAGAAATCATAGATCTGAACACATGTAGAACTTTATATATGAAAGATAGTTAGAAACACCCCAGATCATGAGATGTGCAATGCAGAGGACTTTTGATTAAAACTGATAGCAAACAATCATCTTATGACAAAGATTGAGTATTGTCTTCTTGACTTCGAGATCACTCAATCTTCAATAACTCAACGTACGTGTCTTTGGATTGAGCCTTCTTGTAATTGGGTATCTCTGCCTTTGGATCTAAGCCGACCCAAAACAATTTTAAATAGAATATAAATTAAAATATAATTAAAATAATATCTTTATACATATAACTAGTTTAAATATGTAATTGATTCATGTAGATATGTATCATTTTGGTTTAGTCCCTGCAGTTTCTTTTATTTGATTTGATCTTGCAAATATTTTAATTTTGTTTTTGATATTTATTTTAGTCTTAGTTATTTGTATATATATATATATATATATATATATATATATATATATATATATATATATATATATATATATATATATATATATATATATATATATATATATATATATATATATATATATATATATATATATATATATTTGATTTTAGTCCTTTTCATATTTGTAATATAAGGACTGTACTGGTATATTTGTAAATGGCTTCCAAGAGGTGGTATAGGAAGCTTACTAAGGGGAGGCAGCGTAATGTATCACCATGTGATCTTTATGGACGCCCATTTATTGGAACGTGCGCCCTCATTTGATTGTGGCACCCATTTTTCATATCACTCGTCTTTCTATGAAAACTCAGAGGTGACGTACCCCTATCCATAATAGTATGTGAGAAGTAGTCAAAAGGAGGAAGCCATGTCCTCCAAAGAAATAGGAGAAGTAATTATCCTCCTTCCACGCTCCTAGAAATAAGAAGTACAAAAATTATCTTCTCGAGACATCAGACCCAATCCCAATAGGCCCTTAGAAATACCTAAACTCTGAGTTGAGGAAGATATTCTATTTCTCCCAAAAACACTAGTGTATATAGCTTCTCAAGTCCCTATGTGAGCTTACTCTAATATGACAACAACCCTAAAAACCTCTTACGTCCCTACAACACAAGGGGTTCTCATGTATTGTACTGTTAGAAAGTACAATTGACGAAGATAGTTATTCCCGCGTAAAACTGACTTGGACCACCATTGCAACATTCGACTAGATATTTATTCTTGTTAGGGCTGACAATAAATTGAACCAACTCAAAAATATCTCGGAACTCGATTTGACAATTAAATCGTTGAATGAGGTTCATGAACCTTGAAATTCTGGCACTTTCAAATAGATGTTAAGACTGATGTCCCAACACCAAACCACAATGTCAAGATAGATGTTAAGACATCATTTGCTGACATAATACTTTTACCAAAACAATAAATTATGCAGAAGGTAAAAGACACAATCAATTGTTAACCAAGATCGATACAACATACCTACTCTGGGGGCATCCAAGTCAGGAAGGAAATCTACTATAATAATATTAGTTTAAATCTAAACAATCCTAGTTTACAACTTATCACCTAATCACTATCTTATGCAACTTCTACCTAGGAACCTCCTAGATATAAGAACCCTCTCTCACTTCCCACAGCCAGCTCAATGAAGATAACAAAAAACCAAAAATAGAAGAACACACTTTCAATTACAATACTTAATTTTGCTTAAAAGCCTTTGACTGAGAATAATGAACAATGAACAATCAGTCAAACTCTATGTATCAACATGATACATGAGTGACATACGCAAAAACACAATACTCTAAAAAGATTCCCAAACCCTAAGACTTTTGTAAAATAACTTCTCCTTATTTTTCTTTAAGTTTTTAGGTATATAAAGTTCTTATAAATAGACTCTTGCAGTATGGGCTTGGACTTTTCACGCAAATCTAATATTTCCTGTGTAAATCTTTTGCCAAATCTTCTCGACAAGAATAAGAACAAATCTACAAAGTTTCCTAAAAAGTCTCCAAGATCCTTTTTATGAAACCAAATCAAATCTTCATTGTTCCTAATAAAATCCTTGCTTAGTTGAGACCATATGAGAACTAAAATCATCTAGAATCTCATATTTTAGAATTAAATCTTCAAGGATTTAAAAAGCAGAACTGCACTAAAATTCTGGTATAACATCTGGCAGAATATCTATCTTTAATGAGGTCTGACCAACATGTTAGGAAATCTCTCACAACATCTTGATGTGAACCATGTTTTAGCAAAATTACTGTCAATCATAAAACCATGTATCTAAGAATCTCCTCCTTTGGCAAATTTTTGCTAAAATAATCTTTGTACAATAAATATAGAGAAGAGGAATAAAACCACAAAATAACAAAACACAAGCTACATAAAATACATGTAAACTTTCTACAAACTGCAAATAGAAAACATCATAGATAAATGCAGCTACAGAGAGACCCAGCCTCACACACAACTCTTATTTAACCTCCAGAAATCTTCAGAGATCAAATGTCAGGATGTAACACCACAACTTTTAGAAGTTATTTATTTAATGAATTATTAGGAGTCTTTACAAATAATTGATGTTTTATAGGATTATATGTGGGATGTGTTGGCATATCATTGCTTATGATGTGGAATATGTGATATGAATGAAAGGATTAGATGCATTGGAATAATTAGGTGGTTATTTGGTAACCATTTGGGTTATTATCTAGAATAGAATAATAGGAATAATTACTTAAATAGAGTTATTTTAGTTAGAGGGGTATGTTGATAATTAGTAGGAAGGGTGAGGACGTGATGGTAGATAGAGAGAGGGTGACTAAGTGAGGTAAATTGAGGAAGAAGTTAGGGGTCCTTGTGATAACAGAGAAATATAGAGAGTGATACGATTCATTCTGTGAGATCGAAATATTGGGAGAAGAGCAAGATAAGAGGCTAGAGCACAGAGGGTTGAAGAATCACTATAAGAGGCACAAAGAATAGAGCCAATCACTTGAAACAATAAGGTAAGGGTTTTTTATCTGATTATTATGTGTTGTACCCCAAAATTTGCCCTCCCATATTCTTCAAGAAATGGCCAAGCCAAGTCACAAAATTCCCCAAGGGTTATGCAGTTCAAATGTCTCCTATACAGTCAAAATTAGGGTTTGTGTTCTGATCAAAGAAAGGAAGTTTTCAAGGGACCAATCAAGTCTCACATGCTTACAAATATGGTCAAGTATCCTCATATCAAGTTTCAAGGCATTCAGCTCAAAATTGCACATTCAAAACCCTAAATTGCACTACAGTCAACTGTAGGGGCAAAATGGTCATTTGACAGTCAAAAGTTCAAATTTTTGGTCAACATATCATTTTGAAGCCACAAATATCATTTGATCAATGCTTGATCATGATTCTCAAAGTTTGGCTCAGAAATCATCAAAGATGCAAAAGTTACTATATTTGGACAGTTGAAAAAGTCAACTGAAATTGACCAGGGCATAACTTTCACATGGATTATCAGAAAAATTCCATCCAAAGCTCATTTTGAATAGAAAGACATTTCCTACAACTCATCTTCATATTTCAAGTCCAAGAAATGCTCTCACAAAAAGTTATCAATTTCAACATTATAGGTCATTTTCAAAAGTCAACAAAAAGGGACTTTAAGTCAAAGGCCATAACTTGAGATTGGTAAATCAAAATGACATGGGACCAAAGGAATTGGTTAAAGGACTCAAAGACCTTTCCAAAATGTCCAAGAACATGTGAAAAGCTTAAACATTGAGCAAGTTATGCCTTGTGGAAGTTGGGAAATTTTTGGAAATTTTGAAAAGTCAACATTGATTCAAATGATTCAAAATTGCTAATGGGCCCATTTTTCTTCCACAAATCATCATCCATGGCATAGGCACGACCATTAGGCCCAAAGGGAAGTTTTTCTCCATTTTTATTTATTTATTTGGATTTTTTATCATTTATAATTCATTTAATTAAATAAAATGCATGAAAAATACAAAACTAATGAAATAAAATCTTTTTGTGCAGAAATTATTCTCATTGAACACTCAAAATCGTGCATGATCAATTAGGGAAAGTTTTGGCAAGATTTGGTATCAAATTGCATAGAAAAAGATTGAAAACATAATGGAAGAAAATCAAATATTCAATCCATAATTGCAAGAGATTTCTATGAATTTTGTTGACCTAATTGCCTCAGTACATAACCTAGAACATAAACCTAATTGCATTACACCAAAAGCTGCGCCCAAGAACAGGTTACAAACTTGAAAATTTTCCATAAAAGCTAAAAACTGAAAAGCACTCTAGAGGTCGATTCAAAGCACCATTCTTGTCTCAATAGCTTCCTGAAACCTCACTGAACGTGCTCCAATCAAAAACAACCACAAAAGCTCCAGGAATTGGTACTGTAACTCAAACTGTATAGCAAAAAAATTCATAATCGTATATCATCTTTTAAGCGTTTTTACAGCATTCTATTCATGGCATCATGTTTGTTTTGAGCTTCTGAAACTAACCATTGTGTTTGATTGAATTTTTACACGCCATGCGCGATTATGCCATAACTGCTTTTTAGGGTTTACAGAATTTGAAAATTGGGGTTTCCCAAACCAAGTAAAATTAGGATTCCAGACCCATGCCATTCAAGTCAGTACATCAAGACGAAGAGATCTTGACCCTCGCGATCAATTTATTGATACCATAGCGCTAGTCGCTATTTTCTTGAAGCCGGTCTAAGAAAACGCTAAAAAACCGTTGCTTATAACATTCATGTTTCAGGAAAACAAAACTGGGCGAGGAAGACGATACCGTGTCAGGGAGTGATTGGTTCTTTTTGAATTTCGCGCTAAAATCTTATCTATATGCGTTACTTATTTTATATTATTTGTTTAATGCTTAATGTTAATGCGCGTTAATTGGCACAACTGGTCAGGGAAGGCATTGGCAAGGCGTATGACCTGGGTTCGAACCCCAGGTCTCTTACATTCTCAACAATATTTTTTCAATTATCTTCCCATGCAGCGCCCAAGGCCAGGATCATCATACACGCCCAGAAATTAACCTCCACGCGTCCAAGGGCACCAGATCAATGGCCCAGATCCAAGGAGTACCATGTACCATAGTCAGACGCATCACATGCTTGCACAAAAGTCAACGGATTTCAATGCTTAATGGGCCTGGATTCTTGGACCAACACCTCACTTTGGGGCCTGAACCCCCCCTGGTTTGCTTTTCTTTTCATATTCTATTTTTTAAATTATTGTGTTATTTATTTTTATTGTTTTAATTAATTGATTATTTTTCTACAAAATATGAAAATATACAAAAAATCCAGAAAAAGATAAAAAATGTGATAAATTATTTTATTCTAATATTCTTGTAAATAAATTAACATGTAATTATTTAGTTTTAATTAGGATTTTTGCAAGTTTAATTCTTTTTAATAAATCTAAAAAAGGGTAGAATTAGGTTTAATTAACAATTTCCATTCCTTGTAATTTTTCCTTTTTATCATAATATTATTATTTTATTTATTTTCATAATTAAATTGTATATAAATAATTTAGGTTTAAATTAGGTTAAAAATTCAATATTTTTCTTAATAACTTAAAAATAATTAGAATTAGGTTTAACATTTCATTTTAATTTTAATTAATTCTTTTTTCTCCTTAAATCCTAAAAAACACAAAATACCAAAAACATTTGACTTTAATTTTAATTCCTCATTAACTTTAATTGTTTGCAAAAGGGTCCAACGCCCATGTTCGTAATTTATTTAATTTCGCATCTTTATTTTATTTCACTTAAATAATTATGTAATTCTCCCAAAGCGTTGTAACGATTTTATTTCTCGCACTTTTATTTTATTGCTTTATTTATTTTCCGTCAAATCGGGTCCGGTTTAATTTTGGCGATGTGGACCTGCGCCATTTGTAATAGTTGTAGATTTATTTTCCCGCAACTTTTAACTGTTAAATAAGCATGAAAGAATGTATGGACTTAAAATAAAATCAAGCGTAGATCACAATGAACATGACAAGACAAATATCAATGAAAACGACACACGAATCGCACACACCACCCCTAGGGTACGCCTCACTGTTGCCTTTCGAAAGGTGATCGTCGAGTAGAGGATGTCTTAGTAAGTCCCCATGATCCGGGAACCTGGCATGAGGGTAGCTTCTAAGGTGTCTTCCCATTGCTCTGGTGATCACCATGTCCCGAACCTCGAATTGACCCGAACACCTCCGACAGTGGTGCTACCTACCTCTCAATGGTGGGATGGCACTACTTTAAAGGACATCTACACAGACGAATTCCTTAGGGTAGGTAGGTTCTCAAGGATACTTGCTCTAATTTCAAACGAAAAAGACTTTTCACACCAACACATTTTCAAAAGCTTTCAAAGCAAATTTTTCAAACACTCTGACGCACGAGTCGAACTGAAATTTTTTCAAAGAAACTTTTTAAACCCACATTGAAAAGCAAACAAACATTTTTTGAAAACACATTGAGCAAGTATCTAAGAGCCCATGGATAACCATGGATAGAAAGGGTGCTAACACCTTCCCTTTCTATAACCTACCTCCCGAACCGAGAGCAATCTCTATAAGGAATTTTTCTGTGCTTTTGTCCTTTCCATTTGGAGAAAATAAAAGACGGTGGCGACTCTTGCTTCCGCGACATTTCGCGAACCAGCGTTAAATAGTCAGTTCCAGATCCACCGATCACAGAACTGGCGACTCTGCTGGGGATACTTTATAAAGTGAGGTGTACCTTAGGACTAAGATCACTGTGTTTTCAATTGTTTTCCTTGTGTGCTTTAAATTGTGGGTTGCTTGGGAGTTCTATAGATCCTAACCCGGATCTGGGGGATACCTTCTTAGAAAGTAGCAACAAGGCTGTGAGGGAACTGTGCGGGGTATACCGACATGGTTGAAACAGTCTGTTACGTTGATGTGGCACTTTGGTGTGTACCGGTAACCCTTGAGTTCAGTCAAGGAGAGTACGGGGCCTCCGCGTGGTGTCATGAAGCATCAACAGACCTTAGGAACCTTAATTGAACTATCTTGGCCTCTTTAGGGTAGTGAGATAACTGACTTTGGTGCAGTCTGAGGTTGGTTGATACTCGATACTACGCTCAATTGAGGGTTGCTTTCCTGGAATATTTCGGTCGCCAGTTCAGTGGCTAAATCGAAACGATGAACAATGAAAGCAATCCCGTGATATTGGGAACCTTAGAACCCGGTTACTTTGATTAGGACAGGTTGAACCCACCAACTTCAAGAGGGTACTACCCAGACCCCATGCTGGCCTTAAACCTTAAGGGCTTGACTTGTGTGCCTTGTGTGCCTTACATGTTTGTCTTTGTAAATATATGTGGTGTGTTTAATCATAGCATCATGACATCATCCAGCATCATATGCATTGACTAACCATTTCAGGGGTTCGGATTTTCATCTTTGTTCTTGTTTTGTAGGACATGGAAACTGTTCGTAGAAAGAAAATTCAAATCAGTCTTGTAAGGGTACCTCCTCAGCTTAAGGAGCTTATATCCAGGATTCCCGAGAACTCTTCATTCAGTGAAAGGCATGGAAGCCTCATCAGCTTGGTCAACACCAACATTGAGGAAGATATGATTAAGGTCTTGTTCCAATTCTTTGACCCTCTGCATCACTGTTTTACCTTCTTGGACTATCAGTTGGTACCTACATTGGAGGAGTTCTCCCGGCTCCTGAAGATCCCTATCCTTGATCAGCTACCCTTCAACGGTACAGAAAAGGAACCTAAGCTTGAAGAGATTGCTAAAGCCTTGCACCTACAGTCATCTGACCTCAAGGGACATTGGGAAGTTAGAAGTGGTATCAAAGGGTTCTTAGCCAGGTTTCTGTTTGAGAAGGCCCTTGAATGTTGGAATTCCCTTGACTTGCAAGCTTTTGAAGAGGTTGTGGCCCTCCTTGTTTATGGTTTGGTGTTGTTCCCTAACCCAGATCAGCTCATTGATATCAGTGCTGTCCAGATCTTTATGTCCAGGAATCCTATACCTACGTTGCTGGGGGACATCCTTCACTCATGTTACACTCGAACCATGAGAAAAAGAGGTGTCCTTATGTGTTGCACTCCTCTCCTGGGAAGGTGGTTTATTTCGCACCTTCCACAATCAGTCTTGAAGAATGAGCGGGGTTTGCGATGGTCACAACGGTTGATGACTCTTACACATGCAGGTATACATTGGTGCCCTAGGTCCAGAGAAGATGTCACTATCATTGATCGTTGCGGGGAGTACCCTAATGTTCCTTTACTTGGAATCAGAGGAGGTATTACTTATAGCCCATGCCTGGCTTGGAGACAGTTTGGTTATGCTCGGAGGGATGGTCCTCATGACATGTTAATCCCTGACATAGTTTTTGACTTCGACAATGATACTCAAGGACTTCGCCAGAGATTTATCAGAGCCTGGAGGATGCCCAGTAGGATAGACAGCAAGACACTGGGGCATAGGAATTCCATCCCGTTGGAACCTTATCTCAAGTGGGTACGAGCTCGCTCCCAGAAGTTAGTGATGCCTTATCCTCACATGCTTCCAGTAATCAAAGAGCCAGTCTTGGAAGGGGAAGTGTCCTACACTATTCAGCACCCTGATATGCCCACATCCTGGGAGGAGATGCAGAAGAGCTGGATCCAGCTTAAAGAAGAACGGAATTCTCTTGAGACTAGTCTGCATGCCAGTGAAAAGAAGGTCTTGGAGCTCACTCGCCTGTTGCATGAGGAAAGGAATCTCAACACCTACATAGCTCCGAAGAGGATGCGTAGTGTATTTTGGGATTGACT
Source organism: Vicia faba (assembly GCA_948472305.1). NCBI lineage: Eukaryota > Viridiplantae > Streptophyta > Magnoliopsida > Fabales > Fabaceae > Vicia > Vicia faba. The sequence goes on from OX451736.1 coordinate 678,199,558, forward strand.
TGATTTTTGTACCTTTTGCCCATGAGGCTCTGATGTATTAAACAATGATTTCTTTAATGATAACGTGTGTTCCTTTTTGTCTGCAACAAATTTGAACTTTCGAACCCTTGAATGCATTTGCATACGCATTTCATACATCATGTGCATAGCAGGTTTTTCCACTTTTCAGGTTGCTTACAGTCCTTCGCTGTTTATTTCAGCATCATGAATCCCGAATCTGCATCAACTGAGACATCAATCAAGGCTCTCCAGGCGCAGAATGCGCAGTTTCAAGAACTAATCAAGGGTCTGGCTAAAGGCCAAGAAGAACTAAAGGCTATGCTCCTGAAGAAGGAGAAGAAGAAGAAGAGAAGAACTGTTCTGTTCAACTCGGGCCGAAGGTTTGGCAATACTCTGCAACATGAAGAGGCTGGTTCTTCTGTTGGCAAGAGTCCTTCTCAGGCAGAAGTAAAGGTTCCTAGTCCGGTCGTCTCCGACAACGAGACAGATTTTGATGAAGAGCAGTACCCCCCTTCAGATGACAGGTACAAACAACTGGAGGACAGGTTGAAGGCTATGGAGGTGCAACAGGCACCTGGGCTGGATTTCGGAGATCTGGGTTTGTCGACTGGTGTGATTATCCCGCATAAATTCAAAGCACCATCCTTCTCCAAATATGACGGGGCGTCTTGCCCCAAGCTGCATTTAAGGTCCTATGTTCGGAAAATTCAGCCGTACTCTGCGGATAAGAATTTATGGATCCACTTCTTCCAGGAGAGTCTTTCAGGGACTCACCTCGAATGGTTCTATCAGCTGGATGGGACCAAAGTTCGTAACTGGGAGGAGTTGGCTACTGCTTTCTACAAGCAGTATCAATATAATGCCGACCTTGCCCCCACACGTACCCAACTCCAGGGTATGGCGTTAGGTGCAAGCGAAGGTTTTAAGGAGTACGCTCAGAAGTGGAGAGACCTAGCTGGCAGGGTGCAGCCACCATTGACTGATCGGGAGCTGGTAGACATGTTCTTGGGGACCCTATCTGGGCCATTTTTCAACCATCTCATCGGGAATTCTTCTGCTGGGTTCACTGATTTAATCCTGACTGGAGAGAGGATTGAAGCTGGGCTGAAGTCTGGGAAGATTGCAAAGGCTGCATCATCTAGTTCGGAAAAGAAACCATTCAAGAAGGAGTCTAGTGCCGTGTATGGTTCTAGGAAATCAGAGAGACCTGAGCACCGCCAATCTGTCAGCGCGGTGATGATTGCTAAGCCTGCTGCCGCTCCTCGGCCAAACAATTCTCAAAGGGCTGAAAGACCCCGGAGGGAATTTACCCGGTTAAACATGACCTTATCACAGATTCTGCCACAGTTGCTAGCCACCAACTTAGTGACTGTCAGGGAGGCTCCAAAGTTCCCAAATACAACATCCCCCAAGTACAACCCGAATGCTCGTTGTGCTTACCATTCAGAAAGCCCGGGGCACTCTACCGATGACTGTTGGGCACTAAAGAACAAGCTGCAGGATCTCATTGACGCTAAGGAGGTACAATTTGAGGCATCTGACAAGCCTAACGTGGTGACAGCTCCCCTGCCTGCTCATGGAGTTAATGCTATTGAGGATGAAGAGGAAGTTGATGAAGCTGAGTTTGATAGCTGGATCTACCCGGCAGCTGACGGTGGACTTAACAATTGGAGCGCAAAGGACAATCTCCCTGTTTCTTTTGTTACTAAGTAATGAATTCCTATGTTTTGTTATTTTGTAATAAACAATGATAAACTCTATGGCCCGGTGTCTTACCCGAGGCACCGTGGTTCTATTTGTGAGGGCATACAAACTGTCATTTTATACATCATGAATGAAAATCTTGGACGTTTTTCGCATTGCAAATATTGTGTTCCTTTTCTGTCTTTCTTTTCCTTTACATAATTTTCAAAACAGCTGTATTTACACACACACTCACTCATACAGGTTCCAATCCACTCTGGATCTTACTGATAACAACTCTGCTACTGCCAATTATGACTTCGAAAATCCGATCAACTTAGCCGAAGACGAAGGTGAAGATGATTGCGAAGTGCCTGGCGAGCTTGCTAGACTGTTGCTTCAGGAAGAGAGGGCAATTCAACCCCATGAAGAGCCAGTGGAAACCATAAACCTGGGTACTGAAACAGACAGAAAAGAGGTGAAGATTGGTGCCAACCTAGAGCTCAGCGTGAAGCAACGGTTAACCAAGATGCTGCATGATTATATGGAGATCTTTGCCTGGTCCTACGAAGACATGCCAGGGTTGGATACCGACATTGTGGTCCATCACTTGCCGACTAAGGAAGACTGCCCTCCAGTTAAGCAAAAAGTCTGTCGGATGCGTCCAGAGATGTCTGAGAAGATTAAAGCCGAGGTCATGAAACAGTTTGATGCCGGGTTCCTTGCAGTAACTTCTTACCCTCAGTGGGTTGCTAACGTAGTGCCGGTACCTAAGAAGGACGGTAAGGTCAGAATGTGTGTCGATTACAGGGATCTGAACAGGGCCAGCCCCAAGGATGACTTCCCCTTACCTCACATTGATGTCCTTGTTGATAATACGGCTCAGCACAAAGTGTTCTCTTTCATGGATGGTTTTTCAGGCTACAATCAGATCAAGATGGCACCTGAAGACATGGAAAAGACTACATTTGTCACTCAGTGGGGCACCTTCTGTTACAAGGTCATGCCATTCGGGTTGAAGAATGCTGGGGCAACCTACCAACGTGCCATGGTTGCCTTATTTCATGACATGATCCATCACGAGATAGAGGTGTATGTGGACGACATGATTGCAAGGTCCCAGGCTGAGGAAGAGCATCTAGATCATCTGCAGAAATTGTTTGACCGGTTGAAACTGTACAAGCTAAGACTGAACCCAAACAAGTGCACCTTCGGGGTAAGATCTGGAAAACTGCTAGGCTTCGTGGTCAGTGATAAAGGTATTCAAGTGGACCCTGCTAAGGTCAAAGCTATTCAAGAGATGTCAGTTCCTAAGACAGAGAAGGAAGTCAGAGGCTTTTTAGGACGCCTGAATTACATCGCTCGATTCATATCTCATCTGACTACTACCTGTGAGCCAATCTTCAAGCTGCTGAAGAAAGATCAGGTAGTACGTTGGAACGATGAATGTCAGGCTGCCTTCGACAAAATCAAAGAGTATCTCCAAGAACCACCTATCCTTATGCCACCGGCTGAAGGGAGACCTCTGATCTTATATCTGACAGTGCTAGACAACTCAATGGGGTGTGTGCTGGGGCAGCATGACGAGTCTGGCCGAAAAGAGCATGCCATTTATTACCTTAGCAAAAAGTTTACCGACTGTGAGACCCGATACTCACTGCTTGAGAAAACTTGCTGCGCTTTGGTATGGGCTGCTCGCCGGCTGAGACAGTATATGCTGACTCACACTACTTTGTTGATCTCAAAAATGGATCCTATAAAGTACATATTCGAAAAGCCTGCTCTGTCTGGGAGAATTGCAAGATGGCAAATGATCTTGACGGAATACGACATTCAGTACACCACCCAGAAAGCCATCAAGGGGAGTGTATTGGCAGACAACTTAGCTCATCAAGCTGTAGATGACTACCAATCAATGAACTTCGAATTCCCGGATGAAAGCATCATGATTGTGACAGATTGTGAAGTACCTGGACCGGATGAAGGACCTGAGCCAGGATCCCGATGGTCTATGCACTTTGACGGAGCCTCCAATGCTTTGGGTAATGGTATCAGCGCCATCATCATATCACCACAAGGTACTCATACTCCACTCATTGCCCGGCTGTGTTTCAACTGTACCAACAACATGGCGGAGTATGAGGCGTGCATCATGGGTCTTCAAGCCGCGATCGACCTAAGGATCAAATTTCTAAGTGTCTTCGGAGATTCCGCTCTTGTGATCAATCAGATCAAAGGAGAGTGGGATACGAAACATCCAAACTTGATTCCTTACAGAGAATGTGTGTTGACCCTGATTCCCCACTTTACAGAGATAACCTTTGAACACTTTCCAAGAGAAGAGAATCAGTTAGCGGACGCGTTAGCTACAATGTCTTCAATGTTCAAGGTCAAATGGGATAATGAGGCTCCCCGGATCATCATCTGGAAACTAGACGAACCGGCATACTGTTGTGATCTCGAAACTGAATTGGTAACTGAGAAGCCTTGGTACCACGAAGTGAAGAGATATCTGGAAGCTCAGGAATACCCTGAAGGTGCCTCTGTCAATGATAAGAAATTCCTGAGGAGGTTTGCAGCCAAGTTCTTCCTAAGCAACGGCATCTTGTACAAGAGAAACCATGATTCAACCTTACTGCGTTGTGTGGATAAGACTGAAGCAGAAAGGATCATGGAAGAGATACACGAAGGGACCTTTGGTACGCATTCCAGTGGACATACTATGGCTAAGAAAATCCTACGGGCAGGATATTACTGGTCCACAATGGAAGCTGACTGTTACCAACACTCCAGGACATGCCACAAGTGTCAGATTTATGCGGATAAGGTGCATGTTCCTCCGGTTCCCCTGAATGTTCTAACTGCGCCTTGGCCGTTTGCAATGTGGGGCATAGACATGATCGGCGAGATTAAACCTACGGCATCCAATGGACATCGCTTCATCCTAGTGGCGATCGATTATTTCACAAAGTGGGTCGAAGCAGCATCCTATGCTACGGTAACCAAGACTGTTGTGGCACGGTTCATTCGGCACAACCTGATCTGTCGATACGGCGTCCCTGAGCGGATTATTACCGACAACGGTACCAATCTGAACAATAAGATGATCGCTGAGCTCTGCGAACAGTTTAAGATACCGCACCACAATTCTTCTCCTTACAGACCGAAGATGAATGGGGCTGTAGAAGCAGCAAATACGAACATCAAGAAGATCGTGCAGAAAATGACAGTGACTTATAAAGATTGGCACGAGATGTTACCGTTCGCTCTGCATGGGTACCGTACCTCAGCCAGGACGTCAACCGGGGCAACTCCTTTCTCTCTGGTTTATGGCATGGAGGCAGTCTTGCCGATTGAAGTACAGATTCCTTCTCTCCGGATAATGAAGGATGCAAATCTGAACGAAGATGATTGGATCCAGACACGACTTGATCAACTCAACCTCATTGACGAAAAAAGACTTGCTGCTATCTGTCATGGTCAGACGTATCAGAAACGGATGATCAGGGCATTTAACAAAAAGGTCAGACCACAGGAATATCAAGTTGGGGATCTGGTAATCAAGAGAATCATCCTTCCTCAGAGTGATCCAAGGGGCAAATGGACCCCTACATACGAAGGGCCATTTGTGGTTAAGCATGTGTTCTCAGGAGGAGCCATGATATTAACCAACATGGATGGTGACGACCTTCCTCACCCCGCCAATGCAGACATAGTTAAAAAATACTACGCATGAAAAAAGACCCGCTAGGCTGACATGCCTAGGCAAAAATTAGGGCTTCCCGTCGAACCAAAAGGGTTCGGGCAAAATGAAGGGATGAAAATGAAAAAATCTGTACACCCGGCAAGTCGAAAACCTGAAAAGGCGGCTTGGGCAAAAAGGGGTATCCCGGTGGACTGAAAACCCGAAAGGGCGGTCCAGGCAAAAATTAGGGATAAAAGCGTAATACTATGTCTCATTGGATCACTTTGCATCCAGAATCCGGTATCTACATCAAGCTCAGACGGCATCGATCAGTCAGCTTCATCTTCAACCAAGGTCATCAAGTGATGAGACGCTCGGAGTTATAAAGACGATAGCAGAGTTGAAACCCAGTGGGATCATTCATATTTCACACAGCTGTTTTATTTTCTTTTGTACAAAATTTGTATAAACTCTCTTGTTCGGCGGCGTCCTCTTACTAGGACGTCAGCCTCTTGTATACAAAACGCCTATTCACAGGCTATTCAAAAAATCAATACAAATATATTTTCAGTTAAAATGAGCCAAGTATTTTTTCTTTTCCTGTTTTGTTTCGCGAAGAACGTCCAAGGTTCAATTTGTGATATATGCATTGACAATAATTTGCTAACTCATAAATATTTGCATACGAAACAAAGGAATTAATTGCAGGTGACACTAGAAACAGGGGCAATAAAAGAGTTGTCTGAGCAGTCTAATTGTTCTATCCTCCGAAGGTACCAAGGTAGATTCAGCTAAAGAACATAACCAGATACCTTAATTCCCCAGAGAGTGGTTCAGCAAAACAGTACATTCTTCTCCAAGCGAAATTATCAAGGAAACTGAGTGTCCTCCCGTAGATCTCAATACTTCCCCAGCAGCGTATATTCCTAACAAGCATCCCCGGCAGTCTTGGTCTAAAGATTGTTCCTCGGAGGTATACCAGACATTCAAAGGAATCACTTCCCCCGTAGTTCAAAACTTCCCAGAAGAGTCCAATCCAGTTCCACAGGAAGGTTGGAATTTATCTCCCCAAGCAATAAGCTTATTCCCAGTAGATTCTGGAAGCTTATCCCTCGCAAAGCACGAACGCGTCGTCCGGCTTGATTTAAAGAGTTATTTCCTTAACAGGATATAACTGGGTTATCCTCAGCCAAAAGCCACGGAAAGAGCGTCCTCGACGAAGTCTTCCTATCCTCAGCGAAGTCTATCAATACTCCCAAAACAGCAAGGATATCCTCAACAAGCTATCAGCAATTCAGCAAAGCATCTCCATCCCCACAGAGTATTGCTTCCCAGCATGGTCGTCAGAGTATCTTTTTCTCCCCGCAGAATCTTCCATTTGCCAAGTTTGTTCCGCAACGGAGTCATCTTCTCCTACCGGTATTCTTGCAACTATCATCCCCAGCGGAAGCAAAATCAATACTTCAACATCAGCCCAGGATACGACTTCCCGGCACCCGTCAAAGATCTACTTCCCTAGACGAAAACATTCATAAAACATCACATACATACCTCATTATAGCATGCATAGACGCATCATATCATACAAATCTCATTTATGTTGAGAACATCATTGCTTGAGCCATATCATGAATTGCATATGACTGACCTTTACATTTCAGGAAAGATGCAGTTAAAATGCTTAAACATATTTCAGAGCCTTCTCTAGTCCAGCTAAATCGACTCCCAACAGATTTTCTGATAAAGACTCAGCAGAACTTATGGTCCCCTCTCCGACAGTGCGTGAGGTGGTAATTCCTTTTTCAGATGTTTCCCTCTTCGACGATGAGTGTGAGGTGATAGTCTCTTATGGTCCCCTCTCCGGCAAGTGCGTGAGGTGGTAATTCCTTCTTCAGATGTTTCCCTCTCCGACGATGAGTGTGAGGTGATAGTCTCTTATGGTCCCCTCTCCGGCAAGTGCGTGAGGTGGTAATTCCTTCTTCAGATGTTTCCCTCTCCGACGATGAGTGTGAGGTGATAGTCTCCTTATGGTGCCCTCTCCGGCAAGTGCGTGAGGTGGTAATTCCTTCTTCAGATGTTTCCCTCTCCGACGATGAGTGTGAGGTGATAGTCTTCTATGGTTCCCTCTCCGACGGTGTGTGAGGCGGTAAGTCCTTTTCAGATGTTTCCCTCTCCGACGATGAGTGTGAGGTGACAATTCCTTTTCCTATGATTCCCTCTCCGACGGCGAGTGAGGTGATTTCCCTTCAGATTATAATGGTCTATTGGTTCTCTTCCTGATACTGCATAGATGGTAATTCCCGCCAAGATTTTTCTCAACGAGCGTTGTTGAAGTTAAAATCACCCAAGGTTCTCTTACCATTCATGCTAAAGCAGTAACCATACCTGGTTCATTCATCATCTTTTGAGGCTCCAGATCCAGCTCCTGTAACCAGTCAGGACATATCTATACCAAGCATCTAAAAGCAGCTCCTGCAACGTGTCAGGTACTCACTTTTCTTTTGCAGGTATGCAGGTTCGCGCTAAGGAATCTCCTACGCGATCAACATCCAGATGGCATCCATAAGCCCATCATCCTATCCAGAAATCTCCAAATGGCATCTATAAGCCCATCCCACCATCACTGCTACTATGTGAGCGCAAATTTCTGGGCACTCTAGTGTCCAATCATCTTCTACCCTCGGATTACGAAAGGCACGTCAGCCAATCTGCATCCTCAGGTCTAAGAAGATTGAACAGGGGCAACTGTTGTACCCCAAAATTTGCCCTCCCATATTCTTCAAGAAATGGCCAAGCCAAGTCACAAAATTCCCCAAGGGTTATGCAGTTCAACTGTCTCCTATACAGTCAAAATTAGGGTTTGTGTTCTGATCAAAGAAAGGAAGTTTTCAAGGGCCCAATCAAGTCTCACATGCTTACAAATATGGTCAAGTATCCTCATATCAAGTTTCAAGGCATTCAGCTCAAAATTGCACAGTCAAAACCCTAAATTGCACTACAGTCAACTGTAGGGGCAAAATGGTCATTTGACAGTCAAAAGTTCAAATTTTTGGTCAACATATCATTTTGAAGCCACAAATATCATTTGATCAATGCTTGATCATGATTCTCAAAGTTTGGCTCAGAAATCATCAAAGATGCAAAAGTTACTATATTTGGACAGCTGAAAAAGTCAACTGAAATTGACCAGGGCATAACTTTCACATGGATTATCAGAAAAATTCCATCCAAAGCTCATTTTGAATATAAAGACATTTCCTACAACTCATCTTCATATTTCAAGTCCAAGAAATGCTCTCACAAAAAGTTATCAATTTCAACATTATAGGTCATTTTCAAAAGTCAACAAAAAGGGACTTTAAGTCAAAGGCCATAACTTGAGATTGGTAAATCAAAATGACATGGGACCAAAGGCATTGGTTAAAGGACTCAAAGACCTTTCCAAAATGTCCAAGAACATGTGAAAAGCTTAAACATTGAGCAAGTTATGCCTTGTGGAAGTTGGGAAATTTTTGGAAATTTTGAAAAGTCAACATTGATTCAAATGATTCAAAATTGCTAATGGGCCCATTTTTCTTCCACAAATCATCATCCATGGCATAGGCACGACCATTAGGCCCAAAGGGAAGTTTTTCTCCATTTTTATTTATTTATTTGGATTTTTTATCATTTATAATTCATTTAATTAAATAAAATGCTTGAAAAATACAAAACTAATGAAATAAAATCTTTTTGTGCAGAAATTATTCTCATTGAACACTCAAAATCGTGCATGATCAATTAGGGAAAGTTTTGGCAAGATTTGGTATCAAATTGCATAGAAAAAGATTGAAAACATAATGGAAGAAAATCAAATATTCAATCCATAATTGCAAGAGATTTCTATGAATTTTGTTGACCTAATTGCCTCAGTACATAACCTAGAACATAAACCTAATTGCATTACACCAAAAGCTGCGCCCAAGAACAGGTTACAAACTTGAAAATTTTCCATAAAAGCTAAAAACTGAAAAGCACTCTAGAGGTCGATTCAAAGCACCATTCTTGTCTCAATAGCTTCCTGAAACCTCACTGAACGTGCTCCAATCAAAAACAACCACAAAAGCTCCAGGAATTGGTACCTGTAACTCAAACTGTATAGCAAAAAAATTCATAATCGTATATCATCTTTTAAGCGTTTTTACAGCATTCTATTCATGGCATCATGTTTGTTTTGAGCTTCTGAAACTAACCATTGTGTTTGATTGAATTTTTACACGCCATGCGCGATTATGCCATAACTGCTTTTTAGGGTTTACAGAATTTGAAAATTGGGGTTTCCCAAACCAAGTAAAATTAGGATTCCAGACCCATGCCATTCAAGTCAGTACATCAAGACGAAGAGATCTTGACCCTCGCGATCAATTTATTGATACCATAGCGCTAGTCGCTATTTTCTTGAAGTCGGTCTAAGAAAACGCTAAAAAACCGTTGCTTATAACATTCATGTTTCAGGAAAACAAAACTGGGCGAGGAAGACGATACCGTGTCAGGGAGTGATTGGTTCTTTTTGAATTTCGCGCTAAAATCTTATCTATATGCGTTACTTATTTTATATTATTTGTTTAATGCTTAATGTTAATGCGCGTTAATTGGCACAACTGGTCAGGGAAGGCATTGGCAAGGCGTATGACCTGGGTTCGAACCCCAGGTCTCTTACATTCTCAACAATATTTTTTCAATTATCTTCCCATGCAGCGCCCAAGGCCAGGATCATCATACACGCCCAGAAATCAACCTCCACGCGTCCAAGGGCACCAGATCAATGGCCCAGATCCAAGGAGTACCATGTACCATAGTCAGACGCATCACATGCTTGCACAAAAGTCAACGGATTTCAATGCTTAATGGGCCTGGATTCTTGGACCAACACCTCACTTTGGGGCCTGAACCCCCCCTGGTTTGCTTTTCTTTTCATATTCTATTTTTTAAATTATTGTGTTATTTATTTTTATTGTTTTAATTAATTGATTATTTTTCTACAAAATATGAAAATATACAAAAAATCCAGAAAAAGATAAAAAATGTGATAAATTATTTTATTCTAATATTCTTGTAAATAAATTAACATGTAATTATTTAGTTTTAATTAGGATTTTTGCAAGTTTAATTCTTTTTAATAAATCTAAAAAAGGGTAGAATTAGGTTTAATTAACAATTTCCATTCCTTGTAATTTTTCCTTTTTATCATAATATTATTATTTTATTTATTTTCATAATTAAATTGTATATAAATAATTTAGGTTTAAATTAGGTTAAAAATTCAATATTTTTCTTAATAACTTAAAAATAATTAGAATTAGGTTTAACATTTCATTTTAATTTTAATTAATTCTTTTTTCTCCTTAAATCCTAAAAAACACAAAATACCAAAAACATTTGACTTTAATTTTAATTCCTCATTAACTTTAATTGTTTGCAAAAGGGTCCAACGCCCATGTTCGTAATTTATTTAATTTCGCATCTTTATTTTATTTCACTTAAATAATTATGTAATTCTCCCAAATCGTTGTAACGATTTTATTTCTCGCACTTTTATTTTATTGCTTTATTTATTTTCCGTCAAATCGGGTCCGGTTTAATTTTGGCGATGTGGACCCGCGCCATTTGTAATAGTTGTAGATTTATTTTCCCGCAACTTTTAACTGTTAAATAAGCATGAAAGAATGTATGGACTTAAAATAAAATCAAGCGTAGATCACAATGAACATGACAAGACAAATATCAATGAAAACGACACACGAATCGCACACACCACCCCTAGGGTACGCCTCACTGTTGCCTTTCGAAAGGTGATCGTCGAGTAGAGGATGTCTTAGTAAGTCCCCATGATCCGGGAACCTGGCATGAGGGTAGCTTCTAAGGTGTCTTCCCATTGCTCTGGTGATCACCATGTCCCGAACCTCGAATTGACCCGAACACCTCCGACAGTGGTGCTACCTACCTCTCAATGGTGGGATGGCACTACTTTAAAGGACATCTACACAGACGAATTCCTTAGGGTAGGTAGGTTCTCAAGGATACTTGCTCTAATTTCAAACGAAAAAGACTTTTCACACCAACACATTTTCAAAAGCTTTCAAAGCAAATTTTTCAAACACTCTGACGCACGAGTCGAACTGAAATTTTTTCAAAGAAACTTTTTAAACCCACATTGAAAAGCAAACAAACATTTTTTGAAAACACATTGAGCAAGTATCTAAGAGCCCATGGATAACCATGGATAGAAAGGGTGCTAACACCTTCCCTTTCTATAACCTACCTCCCGAACCGAGAGCAATCTCTATAAGGAATTTTTCTGTGCTTTTGTCCTTTCCATTTGGAGAAAATAAAAGACGGTGGCGACTCTTGCTTCCGCGACATTTCGCGAACCAGCGTTAAATAGTCAGTTCCAGATCCACCGATCACAGAACTGGCGACTCTGCTGGGGATACTTTATAAAGTGAGGTGTACCTTAGGACTAAGATCACTGTGTTTTCAATTGTTTTCCTTGTGTGCTTTAAATTGTGGGTTGCTTGGGAGTTCTATAGATCCTAACCCGGATCTGGGGGATACCTTCTTAGAAAGTAGCAACAAGGCTGTGAGGGAACTGTGCGGGGTATACCGACATGGTTGAAACAGTCTGTTACGTTGATGTGGCACTTTGGTGTGTACCGGTAACCCTTGAGTTCAGTCAAGGAGAGTACGGGGCCTCCGCGTGGTGTCATGAAGCATCAACAGACCTTAGGAACCTTAATTGAACTATCTTGGCCTCTTTAGGGTAGTGAGATAACTGACTTTGGTGCTGTCCGAGGTTGGTTGATACTCGATACTACGCTCAATTGAGGGTTGCTTTCCTGGAATATTTCGGTCGCCAGTTCAGTGGCTAAATCGAAACGATGAACAATGAAAGCAATCCCGTGATATTGGGAACCTTAGAACCCGGTTACTTTGATTAGGACAGGTTGAACCCACCAACTTCAAGAGGGTACTACCCAGACCCCATGCTGGCCTTAAACCTTAAGGGCTTGACTTGTGTGCCTTGTGTGCCTTACATGTTTGTCTTTGTAAATATCTGTGGTGTGTTTAATCATAGCATCATGACATCATCCAGCATCATATGCATTGACTAACCATTTCAGGGGTTCGGATTTTCATCTTTGTTCTTGTTTTGTAGGACATGGAAACTGTTCGTAGAAAGACAATTCAAATCAGTCTTGTAAGGGTACCTCCTCAGCTTAAGGAGCTTATATCCAGGATTCCCGAGAACTCTTCATTCAGTGAAAGGCATGGAAGCCTCATCAGCTTGGTCAACACCAACATTGAGGAAGATATGATTAAGGTCTTGTTCCAATTCTTTGACCCTCTGCATCACTGTTTTACCTTCTTGGACTATCAGTTGGTACCTACATTGGAGGAGTTCTCCCGGCTCCTGAAGATCCCTATCCTTGATCAGCTACCCTTCAACGGTACAGAAATCGCAAGAAAAAGTGATCTGGATAGTGTTTTAGGGTCTATAGCATAATGAAATCGCAAGAAAAAGTGATCTGAAACAGTGCAGAATCACAAAACAGGAAAACCATGTTCGTAGAGGATCGTCAGGCGACAAATTCTGTATTATCGGGCATCAGTATTTCGAAAGGCGAAGGTGGGGAGAGCCAAGGAAGGAAAATGGGGTTTTGGTTTCTGTGATGTGTCTTCAGGCGATGGATGGGTTTCGTCAGGCGATGGGAGGTAGATCTGGAATGTTAGATTGAAATCTAGAAACGAGCATAACTTTAGTTCTAGAGCTCAGAATAAAGTGTCGTTCAAAGCTGTGTGTAGCTAACATAGTATATTATAATTAGGTGAAATAAAATGAAGAATTAGGAGTATTTTTATGAGAACTAAGATAGAGTAAGAATAGGCTCCCCGTGTTGAATTGCAATGACGATTTGTTTAACAATGATGATATGTTGTTATTATGATTATGTGATGATGTTCTGACGATATCTTGATTTCATGAGTACACATGACGATTATATGAGTATACATGATTATGTTTATGTATGATGTTGATTAATACATGAATGATGATGCGTATGACTGGTTGTGGTCATTTATATTTATTGTTGCACATCATGCATTCATGGGATAACTTTGGTCCGTTTGATGATTTAGGACGTTGGTCCAGCGATTTGGTCTCAATCCCATTGTGTGGATCTGGGATGTCTATGATTTACTCTGGTTCCAAGTGGGGATCGATCCTATGATTGGGGTCTTTGGAGAATGATGGCCCAGTTTCCATCAAGAAGAATTGGTACCACATGCATGAGTTTATGTTCTTGCACTATATCTTATGTGGCATTGCATGGTTCTTGAATTGATGATATTGTATTATGTTTTTAAATCTGTATGATTGTTGATGTACTTGGAATAGAATAATGTTGAGACTATGTTGTGATATTATAGGCTTATTCTGCTATGTTTATTACTTACATCTTACATAATAATTGTGATGAACTCACCCTTTCTGCTTGAATGTTGCCTCTACGCGGGTAACGTCTAGGTAATCCAAAGTAATCCCTAAAGGCTTGGAAGAATAGCTTTGGAGTGTGATTTATTTCCGTTGAGTCTAGAAGGTCTTGCTCTGATATGTAACATCGGGGAGGGGAACGCTTTGTTTTGAAAACTATTTTGTTCTTGTTTTGTTATGACATTTAAATTGTTTCCATGGAGTTTAAATTGTGTGGAATTGTGAACCATGAATCATGGGGCACTATGAAGTGTTTTTAATGAAACTTGTTTGAACTATGATTCCGCTGCAAGTATATGAAACATTAATAATGCATATGTCACGAATAAATTTGAAAACCCGTGTTACGGAGTGAGACTAGCACATATAATTATTTCAATAATAAAATGTGATGCCCTTTTGTTGTATTACTCTTATATTATTTTAAATAATTATAAATATTTTGTTGGGTTTAGAAGGGTGTTACATTAGTGGTATAAGAGCAGGTCGGTTCATCCGGCCATGACTTATATGATGTCTATTCCCTGTTAATTGATTAGTACCTGAATACTGTCGATGTGTTAATGTTTCTAATGTTGGTTGTCTATGAGTAGAGTTATGGTTGGAGGAAGACATGATAACGTGATTTCTAATGCTTTGGAAGCCATGGCTCAGGAAATGCAGAACCAGCATGGACAGCTGAACCAGAATGGAGGGAATGGTGACGAGGCTCGTGCTTGGGGAAGATTCCAAAGGAACAACCCACCGATCTACAAGGGCAAGCACGATACTGATGGTGCACAGGCATGGCTGAAGAGTATTGAAAAGATTTTTCGAGTGGTGATCTGTACAGAAGACCAAAAGGTGCAGTTCAGTACTCACATGCTGGAGGGAGAAGCTGGAGACTGGTGGAATAATGCGCGCCAGGGATGGAGATTTTGGGCACGAAGATTACTTGGGCTGTGTTCAGAGATACTTTTCTGGATAACTACTTTCCGGAGGATGTGCGTGGTAAGAAGGAAATCAGATTCCTTAAGCTGAGGCAAGGAAATTTGACAGTTGCTGAGTATGCGGCTAGATTTGAGGAGCTAGTGAAATTCTATTGGCACTATAATATTCCAACAGATGAGGTGTCAAAGTGCAATAAGTTTGAGAATGGACTGCGTCCAGAGATCAAGCAAGGTATTGGGTATCTGCAGATTCATCAGTTTCCTGAGCTGGTCAATAAGTGTAGGATCTTTGGTCAAGATAGTAGAGACAGAGCTTCCTATTATAAGAATTATAATGAGAACAAAGGGAAGAATCAAGATCGTGGTAAGCCGTATGCTGCTCCAGATGATAAAGGGACGCAAAGAGCTTATGAGAAGAAGAAGCCAAGTGGGGAAGGAGCTTCTGTTTTTATGAAGTGCTACCGGTGTGGCGAAGCAGGCCACCGTGCTAATGATTGTACCAATAAAGTGCTAAGATGTTACAAGTGTGGCAAGGTTGGTCATTGCAATACTGAGTGCAAGAATGAAGGTCCGGCTTGTTTCAATTATGGTGAGAAAGGTCACATCAGTACCCAGTGTCAGAAACCCAAGAAAGATGTAATTGCTCTGACTAGTGGAAGAGTGTTGCTTTAAATGGTGTTGAGGTTGACAAGAAAGACAATCTAATCAGAGGTACTTGTTTTGTTAACAATACTGAGTTAATTGTTATTATATATACTGGTTCTACTCATTCGTTTATTTCGCTTGACTGTGCTACTATGTTGGAATTAAAATTGTCTGATATGAATAGGGGAATGGTTGTGGGGCTTCCGGCTAAAGGTTCTGTTACTACTACTCTTGTTTGTTTAAAGTGTCTTTTATCTATCTATGGCAAGAATTTTGTGATGGATTTGGTGTGTCTACCCTTACACCAAATTGATGTTATTCTGGGAATGAACTGGTTGGAATTCAATTATATTCATATTAACTGTTATAATAAGACGGTAAGATTCCCTAAGTTTGGTGATAGTGGAGAGTTGATGTTTTTGTCTACTAAACAAGTAGATGAGCTTTTGGCGGATGGAGCTTTGATGTTTGCATTGTTCACATTGTTAGAAGTTGATCGTGAAACTGCAAGTGTGGAGTTACCCGTTGTTTGTGAATTTCCATAAGTATTTTCGAACGATGTTAGTGAATTACCTCCAGAGCGAGAAGTTGAATTTGCTATGGACTTAATACCAGGTACAAGTCAATGCCGATGGCTCCTTATAGGATGCCAGATTCGGAGTTGAATGAATTGAAGAAACAATTAGAAGAATTGTTAGAGAAGAAGTTTGTTCGTTCGAGTGTCTCTCCATGGGGTGCTTCGATTTTGTTGGTTAAAAAGAAAGACAGTAGTATGAGGTTATGCATGGACTACAGACAGTTGAATAAAGTAACTATTAAGAATAAGTGTCCACTTCCGAGGATCGATGATTTGATGGATCAATTGGTGGGCGTGAGTGTCTTTAGCAAGATCAATTTGAGGTCGGGTTATCATCATATTTGAGTCAAGCCAGATGATATCCCGAAGACAGATTTCAGAATAAGGTATGGCCACTGTGAATATATTGTGATGCCGTTTGGTGTGTCAAATGCGCCAGGTGTTTTAATGGAATACATGAACCATATCTTTCATTGGACAAGTTTGTAGTGGTCTTCATCGATGACATTTTGATTTATTCAAAGTCAAAAGAAGAACATGTTGAGCATTTGCGATATGTGTTACAAATATTGAAAGAGAAGGAATTATATGTGAAACTGTCAAAGTGTGAGTTTTGGTTGAACGAAGTGAGTTTCCTTGGCCATGTGATTTCTAGTGGTGGAATTGCGGTAGATCCTTCTAAAGTTGATGTAGTGTTATAGTGGGAAACTTTGAAGTCTGCAACTAGGATTTGAAGTTTTCTAGGATTAGCGGGTTACTCTCGAAGATTCATAGAGGGAATTTCTAAGTTGGATTACCATTGACTCAGTTGACTCGAAAAGGGCAAGCTTATGTGTGGTATGTTGCATGTGAAGAAAGTTTTGTGGAGCTGAAAAAGAGATTGACGACTGCTTCGGTATTGATTTTGCCAAATCTGAATGAATCTTATATAGTTTATTGTGATGCTTCTAAGATGGGTCTTGGTGGTGTGCTAATGCAAAATGGACAAGTTGTTGCTTATGCTTCTAGACAATTAAAAGTTCATGAGAGGAATCATCCTACGCACGACTTAGAATTGGCTACTGTGGTGTTTGTGTTGAAAATTTGGAGACATTATCTTTTTGGCTCTAAATTTGAAGTGTTCACTAATCATAAGAGTTTAAAATACTTGCTTGATCAGAAGGAGGTTAACATGAGGCATAGAAGATGGCTCGAGTTGCTAAAGGATTATGATTTTGATTTGAGTTACCATCCTGGTAAAGCAAATGTAGTAGCTGATGCTTTGAGTAGGAAATCTTTGCATATGTCAATTCTTATGGTTCGAGAGTTAGAGATGATCGAACAGTTTAGAGACATGAGCTTGGCATGCGAAGAGACATCCAACAGTGTGAAGATGGGAATGTTAAGACTGACGAGTGGGATTCTTGAAGAGATCCGAGAAGGTCAGAAGTCTGATTTAAGTTTGGTGGATCGACTAATGTTGATTAACCAAGGAAAAGGAGGTGAATTCCGAGTGGATGAAAGTGGTGTGATGAGACTTGGTAAAGGCTATGGGTTCCTGATATTCTAGAACTTAAGAAGAGCATTCTTGAAGAAGGGCATCGAAGCGATTTGAGTATTCATCCAGGTGCTATGAAAATGTATCAGGATTTGAAGAAAATGTTTTGGTGGCCAGGTATGAAGGAAGAAATTGTTAAGTTTGTGTATGCTTGCTTGACTTGTCAGAAGCTGAAGATTGAACATCAGAAGCCTACAGGTCTTATGTAACCCTTGAGTATTCCAAAGTGGAAATGGGACAGTGTTTCTATGGATTTCGTGTCGGGGTTACCAAAGACTGTTAAAGGTGATGATTCAATTTGGGTGATAGTGGATAGGTTGACTAAGTCGGATTATTTCTGGCCGATGAAGATCAATCATCCTATAGAAAGGCTGGCTAAGATGTATGTTGAATAGATTGTAAAGTTGCATGGGATACCTTCGAGTATCGTGTCGGATAGAGACCTGAGGTTTACATCGAAATTATGGATAGGTTTGCAGAATGCTTTCGGTACCAAGTTGAAGTTGAGTTCCGCGTATCATCCATAGACAGAAGGTCAAATAGAGAGCACTATCCAGTCTTTGGAGGATTTGCTGAGGGCTTGTGTGCTAGAAAAAGGAGGATCTTGGGATAGTCACTTTCCATTGATTGAATTTACATACAATAATAGTTTTCATTCAAGTATTAGGATGGCACCATACGAAGCGTTGTATGGTAGGAGGTGTAGAACTCCATTGTGTTGGTATGAGTTGGGCGAAAGTGTTGTACTCGGACCTGAGATTATGCGAGAGACACCTGAGAAGATTAAGATGACCCAAGAGAGGATGAAATCTTCTTAGAGTTTGTGGAAAAGCTATCATGATAAGAGAATGAAGTCTTTGGAATTTCAGAAAGATGATCATGTGTTCTTGAGAGTTACTTCGATAACTGGTGTTGGTAGAGCCCTGAAATCGAGGAAGCTTACGTCGCGTTTCATTGGTCCATATCAGATATCTGAGAAGATAGTTGAGGTAGCCTACCAGATTACTTTACCACCGTCACTTGCGAATCTTCATGACGTGTTTCGTGTATCTCAATTGAGGAGGTATATTCCGGATCATTCACGTGTGATTTAGATGGATGATGTACATGTGAGAGATAACTTGACTGTTGAAGCATTACCATTGAGAATAGAAGGTCATGAAGTAAATCAATTTCAAGGTAAGGATATTAACTTATTGAAGGTGTTATGGGGTGGACCAGCCGGTGAAAGTTTGACTTAGGAGCGTGAGGATTAGATGAGGGAGTCGTATCCGACCCTATTTTCCTCAGATAATTTTCAAGGGCAAAAATTCTTTAAGTGGGGGAGATTTGGAACACCCCAACTTTTAGAAGTTATCTATTTAATGAATTATTAGGAGTGTTTACAAATAATTGATGTTTTATAGGATTATATGTGTGATGCGTTGGCATATGATTGCTTATGATGTGGAACATGTGATATGAATGAAGGGATTAGATGCATTGGAATGATTAGATGGTTATTTGGTAACTATTTGGGTTATTATTTAGAATAGAATAATAGGAATAATTATTTAAATAGATTTATTTTAGTTAGAGAGGTATGTTGGTAATTAGTAGGAAGAGTGAGGACGTGACGGTAAATAGAGGGTGACTAAGTGAGGGTAATTGAGGAAGAAGTTTGGGGTCCTTGTGATAACAGAGAAATATAGAGAGTGATACGGTTCATTTTGTGCGATCGAAATATTAGGAGAAGAGCAAGAGAAGAGGCTAGAGCATAGAGGGTTGGAGAATCACTGTAAGAGGCACGAAGAATGGAGCCAATCACTCGAAACAATAAGTTAATGGGTTTTTATTTGATTATTATGTTTGATCTAAGTGGTAGATAGTTGTAGGATTTTTCCCTTAGTATTGACAATGGTAATTTGATGTTGTTGGGGTAAGATTTGATGGAATTATGATGATGGATGACCCATAATGGTTGTATAATTGAGGTGATTTATAAAATTATTATTAGATGATGATTCCCCATGATTGGATAGTGTTTCAGGGCCTATAGCATACTGAAATCGCATGAAAAAGTGGTCTGAAATAGTGCAGAATCGTAAAACAGGAAAACCCTGTTCGCAGAGGATCGTCGGGCGACAGATTGCGTATCGCCGGGAGACAGTGTTTCTCCAGGCGAAGGTGGGGCGAGCCAAGGAAGGAAAGTGGTTTGTTGGTTTCTGTGATGTGTCGCCGAGCGATGGATGGGTTTCGCCGGGCGATGGGAGGCAGATCTGGAATGTTGGATTGAAATCTAGAAACGAGCATAACTTTAGTTCTAGAGCTCAGAATGAAGTGTCGTTCGAAGTTGTGTGTATCTAACGTAGTATACTATAATTAGGTGAAATGAAACAAAGACTTAGGGGTATTTTTATGAGAACTAAGTTAGAGTAAGAATAGGCTCACCGCATTGAATTGCAATGACGATTTGTTTAACTGTGGTGATATATTGTTATTATGATTATGTGATGATGTTATGATGATATCTTGATTTCATGGGTATACACGATGATTATATGAGTATACATGATTATGTTTATGTATGATGTTTATTAATACATGAATTATGATGCATATGACTGGTTGTGGTTGTTTATATTTATTGTTGTGCATCATGCATTCATGGTACAACTTTGGTCCGTTTGATGATTTAGGACGTTGGTCCAGCGATTTGGTCTCAATCCCATTGTATGGATTTGGGATGTCTATGATTTGCTCCAATTCCAAGTGGAGATCGATCCTATGATTGGGGTCTTTGGAGGGTGATGGCCCAGTATCCATCAAGAATAATTGGTACCACATGCATGAGTCTATGTCCTTGCACTATATCCTATGTGGCATTGCCTGGTTCTTGAATTGATGATATTGTAATGTGTTGTTGAATCTATATGATTATTGATGTACTTGGAATATAATAATGTTGAGATTATGTGTTGATACTATAAGCTTATTCTGCTATGTCTATTACTTACATCTTACATAATGATTGTGATGAACTCACCCTTTATGCTTGAATGTTGCCTCTATATAGGTAACGTGCAAGTAATCTAGAGTAGTCCCTAAAGGCTTGGAAGAATATCTTTGGAGTGTGATTTATTTCCGTTGAGTCTAGAAGGTCTTGCTCTGATATGTAACATTAGGGAGGGAACGCTTTGTTTTGAAAACTATTTCGTTCTTGTTTTGTTATGACATTTAAATTGTTTCCATGGAGTTTAAATTGTATGGAATTGTCAACAATGAATCATGGGGCACTATGAAGTGTTTTAAATGAAACTTGTCTGAACTATGATTCCACTGCAAGCATATGAAACATTGATAATGCATATGTCACGAATAATTTTGAAAACCCGTGTTACAGAGTGAGACTAACACGTATGATTATTTCATGAATAAAATGCGGCGCCTTTTTGTTGTATTACTTTGATATTATTTTAAATAATTATGAATATTCCGTTGAGTTTAGAAGGGTGTTACATAGGACATGTGGTATGACATCACATCAACGCAGCAAACATAGCACAACAAACTCATCACCATAGCACAATGCTCAACAACTTCAGATAGGACCATTACTCCTCATGTCACACAAAATCAATACTCCACCTAAAGGGAACATCCAAACAAAAATGAATTATCCAAGTTCACACATCATAGGCATATGCAGCAAAAGAAAAAAATAAGCCTCACAAATAGAAAATAGTTGCACAGAGTTTTCCATAAAAACACTTCAGGCAAGATACCATGACATCTTGGATGACATCGTGCATACACACATATCAGCAGTAGCAACAGAAGCAAATTTACTTAAGCATCAACGACAAGCATAACAAACAACCATGCTCCCCTTAAATAGTTGCATACATAGCAAACAACAACAAAGACTACTCTCCTTAAGCATTAGTATAGTCCTATCACAATGTTAATCAATATGTCAAGATATTTGACATGACATTAACATCAGGACAAACAAACTTCCAAGCTAACACACTAACACTTTACTCCCCCATTTTTAGTCAAAAATAGAGTAAATGTACAATAAAATTTGAAGCACACAAGCATGATCAACAGATGGAAACACAAAAGAACATTGGAAATACACAATAATAACAGATGAAAACAAACAATAGCAGGTGGAACCTATGGTTCTTCAAAAAGGCAGATGCCCAGTTTACCCCTAAGCTTTTCAAACTGATTTGCATCCAAATATTTGGTGAAAATACCAGCCAGTTATTTCTCAGTGGTTGTATTTGAAGATAGAGAAAACACAAGAAAGGGGGGTTTGAATTGGGTTTTTGGAAAATATTCCCCTTTATAAAACTATTTGATTAAACTATGAAAGAATATAAAATGATAGAAATAAAAAGGACACATTCAGTTATCCAGGTTCACCGTTAACTAGGATACTTATGGTCACCCTCCTCAGGTGATTTTGACTTCAACAAGGAATTAATCCACTATAACCAAATCTTATTACAATCTACAATAAGTTTGATCAACCTTGCTGACATCCACAACAAGTTCAGCTAATCCTTATTTCCATTTCAACAAAGACCGCAATCTATGCCTAAGAATCCTGACCCAACCGAGTCTCTCAAGGAACAATTCAATGATACATTCAGTGATCCCTACAAGATATAATGATCAAGGACCCTATCAGAAATATGACCAACATGGTCTTTCTAAAGGTAATTTCTCACAATGATCCTCAGCTAGTGATCTCTTAAGAATTCAGACCTTTTTGGTCCCCTAAGAGATATAGCGATCATTGACCCCATAAGGATTCTGAAAAAGTTGGTCCCTTAGAATAGGATTTCATCCACGATGACCGCAACCACTCGTCTTCTCAAGTCTTCTGATCTTCACTCGATCACTTGAGGAACCAGTAATTCGAAAAAGAATGGTTTTTCTAGAGGTTACATGAGCGCTTCTTATCAAGCAGATTACTCCTAATTTAAGTACATATTGTTTGACACAATTCTGAGAAAAAACTTTTTTGTGCAAACAATTTACATGAAGATCTTAAGAATTAACATAATATGAGCAACAACTCTTGTGTTTTACATTATTTCTACAAAGATAATATAATCTAAATTGAGTGCAGCATCTTGTAGTCTTATTGTCTTCGTCTTCTTTGTTGAGCAAGCTATGAGCAACAACTCCTTGCTTCTTAATAATTCTTCCAAGATGTATAGGATTGTAAGTTTGAATAGCATCTTGTAGAATTCTTCTTCTTCATATTCTTTCTTTATATTTGGTTAGCTTTAGCATGTTCAGCGTAACAGCTCTTAACAACGTCTGCATTCATGGCTTTTCAACAACTTTTCTTCATTTCATATTACTTCTTTTATAGCCTTCAAATAAAAGAGTTGTTGTAAGGATATAGAAATCTTTTGCTTTTCCAACGTTTGATTCTCAACGGATATATTCAAGATATGTTTGGAACAGTACGAAATGTCACTTTCCTATACCTGTTACTTGCAGTAGATAGTGTAAGTCAGTTGGAGAACAACTTTTGTAAATAGTACAACCAATGCACTATTTTCTTCTTGACTAAGTTTCTTGCTATTTATCTTCTGATGATATACTTCTGATTCTGAAATATTAAGCTTGGAAGAGATCAATCATCTGTCTTAGTTCTTCTGATGAATGACTGATAAGTAGTTCAGAAACTACTTTGTTGTTGCAGTGTAGGAACATCAGATAGTTTAAAACCAAATCTTGTCTTCAGAATTATGGGCAACAGCCTACCTGAAACAAAAATCTTTTCTTCTGATCTAGAACTACTCTTGAAGGCATATTTCTTTTTTAATCTGAGAGATGAAGATTGTGTTGAGAATATGTTTCATTTCAGATACTTTCAATAGTGGATTCTTGTTTTCAGAATGATCAACAGTAGCCTATATGAGGAACAAGTCTTGTGGTTGTATAAGAAAGCTTTTCTGATGAAGATATCAGAAGTTTTTCTGATGATGGGCCTTGGTTAATTTATTTCTTCTTTTTTCTATAGACCGCGCTTAGCCCGGTCAGGACGCACAAAGCGCGCTCGCTTCTGTCAAATTTTTTATTTTAACTCCTAGGGCGCGCTAAGCGAGCATAGACCATGCTTAGTCCGCTCTGTAGAACTCAGAAAAATCAGTTTCAAGCTCAGCATCTCAAACTACACCTGAATAAAAACTCCCAAAACAATATTATGACTAGAAAACAGTAAAAACTTACAAAATTGGGGTGCCTCCCAATAAGCTCTTTGTTTAACATCGTTAGAGCTCGACGGTCTATGGTGATTTCATAAATCACCATGATGAACAACACTTGTTTCCCAATTCACCTCACCTCCAAGATAGATTTTAAATCTTTGACCATTCACCGTCCAAATTTATTTCGATATTGGATCCTCCAATATAATTGCTCCATAGTCTTTCACATCCTTAATCAAGAAAGGACCCGACCATTTGGACTTCAATTTTCCCAGAAAAAGTTTTCACTGCAAATTGAAAAGAAGCACCATTTGGCCAAATTTAAAATCTTTGAGTCGAATTTTCTTGTCATGGTAGAATTTGACCTTTTCCTTATAAAGCTTGTTGGAATGGTAAGCATCATTTTGCATTTCATCTAAACCCTGCAATTGCATTTTTCTTTTTTCCCCAGCCAAGTTAGAATCAAAGTTTAAAAATTTCAAAGCTCAAAGAGCCTGGTGCTCAATTTCAACCGAAAGGTAACAGGTTTTACCATACAACATTTGAAACGGTGTCAAACCAATCA
This sequence comes from Vicia faba, assembly GCA_948472305.1. NCBI lineage: Eukaryota > Viridiplantae > Streptophyta > Magnoliopsida > Fabales > Fabaceae > Vicia > Vicia faba. Next base: position 678,223,930 of record OX451736.1, read on the forward strand.
GAGCTTTGTAAGCGGTACGATACACCCACAAATCCTCATCTAACTTAAGAGACTAATCTTTCCGCGAATTTGACTCGGTCTTTCCAAAATTATTTTTACTTCCCTATTTGAAACTTTCGCTTGACCTTTTGCTCGCGGATGGTATGGAGTAGCCACTTATGCTTTACACCATAATTTTCCAAAACTTTTTCAAGAGGTGTATTGCAAAAGTGTGATCCACCATCACTAATTAACATGTGCGGTGTGCCAAAACGGGAAAACAATGTTTTTCTTGAGAAATTTAATAACCATTTTGCCATCTGCCCTAGGAAAAGCCATCACTTCCACCTACGAAAATAGGGTTGTAAAGAGTAAGGCAACCTCAATTTTTCACTTTTTCACTTTTTCACTCTTGCCTTTTTCTCTCTTTCTCCTCCCAAGGTCAACAACTTTGCACACTTAATTCTTCATAATTTCTGTAAATCTCTGTGTTTTCTATCTCTTGCAAGAGTCATCTTTAAGGTTTGTGTGTGTTTTTATTTCTCTAATTTCTCTTCAACATCTTTTGCATGTTAGATTTAAGAGTTAGGGTTAGCTTTTCTAGTGAATAAGTTAATAATAAGTTACAAATGTTGATAGTCATTGATAAATTGAGCTCATTGTGATAGCTAGGATAGTATGTGGTTAGGTTTTGGTTAGCTAAACTTTGTTGCACATAGAGGAATTTTTCAGAAAATTGTAGAGAAGGCTAAGCACGTTTACCACATTAAGCACGGTTACCGCGTTGAACATGGTCTGGGACTTTTCAAAAAATTCCCCCTCTATTCTATCATGTTGTGCAAACCCTTTGATGGTTGCTTGAGGCTTTTAGACACTGATTTTTGCAAAATATAATTTTTGGTTGATGTTTTTGTGTTGTTTTGGTTGTATTTTATTTTATTTTCATATGGGTCCGAAGCTTTTTAGCTGAAAGAAGCAAAAGACAGTTGGTGAAGCATCTTCTTCACAAGGAAGTAGGGTTGTTTCGTTTAACCAGGATAGGTTTCTCAGGCTTGAACAACATGCAAGGTATCATAAGTTGGAGGAAATGAATTTTTGGTCGGAACAGTTTGTTAGGATTGATGTTGGAGGGTCTTATGCAGACTGCTGGACTCTTTTCGAGAATTACCTTTGGGAGGTTCTTTTTGAGCCTTTTCCCAAACTGCATTTGGAAATCATTCGGGAATTCTATACGAGCACTCTACCAATGGAGGGAAATCCTTTTGCTTTGAAAGCATGGGTGAGAGGGAAAGAAATTGACTTTTTTATTAGTGTTATAAACGAATTTCTGGGAAAACCTTGGTCTTTGGGTGATGATAAGCTTGATAGGTATCACCTTCAGTTGGCAAAAGGGAATTGGTATTTTTAGCAGTTAATGGAAAATTGTGCATTATCGAGCATACTTATGAGTTAAATGAGTTGGGGCAGCCGTTAAAGTTTGACAACTGAGGCTCAAGTACTTATGTTCGTGGTCCTTTATAACATAGGGCCATGGAGTCACACTTTGCCTATGCTTGTGGAAACCACGGGTCTTTTATCATACATGCCAGATGAGGTGCCTATTGATATTGCTCGGGTCATATTAAATAAGATGAAACGGGTATGTTTGATCAATATCCGACTTGGAGACATCATTGCTTGTCAGTTGACATATCTGGATTTCATAATATGGTTGTGTAAGAAGGTGAAGGTGAAAATCTTGGGTGATGGTCATGTTACTATTGAAGGGATGATTAATGATAATTTTATTGAGCATTTTTGTATTCCTAAGCAGGTTGATCCAGCAGCAAGGGCAGTTCCTGTAGCAGCTGCACCTCTAACTCAGTCTCATTTTGATCCATAAGGTGATTACAATATGGTGATGCATGAGGCGCATCGAAGAGCTTTCTTGTTCATGTAGGAGTCCATGCAGTAGCTTTACCTTCATGATGGTAATCCTCATGTTCCTCACCCTTTAGGGACTCAGGAGGAGTTAATAGCTTATGCTAATTGGCCTGAGGGCGTGCCAAGTGCTCAAAAGGAGATAGTTGATGAGGATGAAGTTGAGGATGGTAGCAGTGGAGATTCTATTTTTGATGAGGATGGCGGTGATGACTTCAGTAGTTGATGTTGGGTTTATTTAGTTTTATGTTTTTATTACTATCATCTTTATGTTTTCTTGTTATGTTTAGTATTCAGATAACATTTATGTTGTGTTGTTGTGGATATTCCATCCTTTATAGGATGATGATTTTGTTGTGACATATTTTGAGCACCATTCACTTTGGTGATGTTTTAAGACTTATGCTTTTGAGTAATTTAGTTATTTTGAGAAGTATCCTTACAAAAATATTTTGTTGTTTGTTTGTCCTTGTTTTTGGTTTAAGATGCTCAAAGAGGAAAGATGTGAATGATTTCAATAAGTGTGTTGTCAACACAAAGAAATGTGATGGTGATGATATGGATCTTATTGTGATGCGCGAGAAAGGTACATTGTAAATTCTTTTTAGAATGTTAGCATGCTTATGAACTTTGTACTTTATGCAAAAATCATATAGTGAATCATTTTGCAATTATGTTCATGTTTAAATCATTAGGATAAAACCACAAAAGTGAGTGACTTTCCATTGTTCACCAAATTGAGTAGATTTCTAATAATTTTTGTTTTAGCTCGTATGGTTCATGATAAATCTTTCATTCATTTTGATATCTTGGAAACACAAAAGTGATCAAGGTATTGTTTTCGTAAATGAGAAAAACCACCAATTCCAAAAAGGGCTTCATTCAACCATGATAGTGTGTGCACATTTGTGAACCCTTTTGAGCCTAAATTTTTTTGTTTGGAATGAATCAATCATAAGTCTAACAATCATTAAGCATACCACTTAGAAATTTTGTTGTTGATATTAAAGAAATTCAATATTGATTCATTCTAAAATTTTCTTGTTTGTAAACACTTGACCCAGATGTGTAATTAACCTTGAATGAAGAGCAGTATCTTGTCTAAGAGGAAAGAAATGTTGAAAGTTGAGGAGAGTGGTTTCAGTTGAAAAAAGAAAGAAAGAATTTGTGGCATAGTGCATCATTTGAGAAAATTACAAAAAGAAAGAAAAAAACAATTGAAAAGAAGAAAAAAAATATAAAGAATCCAGAATAGAAAAGAAAAATTGCACTGTGAGAAAAGAATTTGATGGGTGGAAAAGAAATTAAGGATTGAGCAAGAATGAATGTTGTGCAAAAAGATTGAAATTCTTGTCATGATCTTTACCCATTTTTATTTCAATGGCCTTATATATTATCCTTTGTTTTTTTAACGTAGGCCAAGTTACATCCTTTAAAAGTCCTTTAGTGATCTTGTTTCCTTGATATCTAATTTATTTCTTGAGATGAATGCATGAATTGTTCTGGATGTAAGCATAATTTCTAGTGAGAGTATTTTGTCCCTTGTAAATAGTTGTACATAAAATATTGTTTTGTTGATTGAGAGTAGGGGATTCAAGTATGAATATGTTGTTGCTTATGTTTTCATTGTTGATATTTTGTGTTTAGAACTTAATTAATAACCGTGTTTGATTCTGAGAAAGCATTTGGCAATTACTTTTATGAACAAATCTGTGAGTTTGAACAAACTATTTCAATTTTGTTTTCCTTATCTAAGTTTCATCTTGTTTATTGTTTAATTTTCTATTTGTTCGAGTACAAACAAGAAGCAAGTTGGGGAGAGTTGTTAGGTGCCAAAATGTGTTAATATTTAGTATATTTATTGTTGCTTTTCGATTCTATTTATCGTATATTCTGTTATTTCCCTGTTGTTTCTATGGAAATAATAGCATTTCGCAATAATCAATTAAATAGTTTGTAGTTAATCATATTTTGTCTAAATTTGTAGGATTTTGCTTTGGATTGAAGCTTGGACAATGGAATAGCTTTGAGAGAGATTTCAAGCATTTTCTAGATAGATTTTTGTGCTTCAGGTCGCACTAAGCGCGTAAAAGTGTTTTCAACAGTATATAGGACCATGCAACGATTTCAATGTATCTAGACCATTCTTGAATAGCGATGCTATGAGTTAAATTGAGCTCATCAATGCTTAGTCAAGGAACATTTGGGCGGAGTTCACATAGAACTTCAAGGAGTTCTTCATTGTCGTGAAATGTTGAGGTTATTTTTTCTAGGTGAGATATGGTTTTAATGGAAGACAGAGACGAGAGATGAGGAAGATGAAGACACACATGAAGACTTTAAATAGGGAAGAGTTAACATGTACATAGTGAGAAAAAGATTTGATGCAGAGATATGAAACGACAGATCACTTAATGATGAACAGTTATATATGGATAGGTTCCAAGAAGATGATAGGTCATAGAAGTAGCTTTGGACAAAAATAGGTTATAGAGAGCTATCATAAATTATTTTCAATGATATGTTTTACTAAAAGTATATAAATAAATAATGCAAATATTATGTAAAGCATTTACTACTAGACAAAATATTTGTGAATTTGCAGTAATTCTTTACAAGTTTATTCCTCATTCAATATCTGACATATTTGAGATGTGTTCTTTAAGTTCATAAGGATAGGATTTCTTTTGAGTATATTTTTAAATAAAAGAGATATCTCAAAGTGTTTAGTATGTAATTAAAGAATATAATTTTGACAAAACAATAGAGAACACTTAATTGGAGATTGAAAAATTACTTATAAACTTCTGATGACTTTTCGACTAAATTTGTATACTTCTCTTAGAAATATCTTTTGACACTTGCGGATGACTTGGTTGCTTCTCAGATGACAATCTGATTTTCTTTAGAGTTTCTCTTGAGATTCTTTTCTATATACTTTCTTGTACTAAGGAACTTCTAATCTCGACTTTCAGGTTGATATTTTTTCTGAGATAGGTGCGCTTCTCAGAGCTATCAAATTTATTTCTTCTGCAATCCTTTTATGATTTTCTCTCATGATTGGCTCAGCTGGTGATTGAGAGATATTTCTTCTTATGCATCTTGTTCTTGATATATCTGAGTCATTATCAGAATCATGATGCCTTATATGATAAACCTGAATGTTTGAAATGATCCCTTTTTATTTCATTTCAATCTATAGCATTCATAGTTTCTATCTTCATTGATCTCTCTACACGGTTAAGTGTTTGATTCAAAAATCAATAATAAAGTCGGGCTCTGATACCAATTGAAGGTATAGAAAACACAAGAAAGGGGGGTTTGAATTGGGATTTTAGAAAACATTCCCTTTTAGAAAACTATTTGATTGAACTATGAAAGAATATAAAATGCCAGAAGTAAAAAGTACACATTCAGTTATCCAGGTTCACCGTTAACTAGGCTACTCCTGTCCAATTTCTTCTGGTGATTTTACCTTCAACAAGAACTTAATCCACTATAACCAAATCTGATTACAATCCACAATAAGTCCGATCAAGCTTGCTAATATCCACAATAAGTTCAGCTGATCCTTATTGCCATTTCTGCAAAGATCGTAGTCTATGCCTTCTTGGGAATCATAACCGAACTGAGTTTCTCAAGGAACAATACAATGATATGTTCAGTTATCTCTATGAGATACAACGATCAAGGACCCTATCAAAAATATGACCAACCTGGTCTTTCTAAAGGGAATTTCTCACAATGATCCTCAGCTAGTGATCTCTTAAGAATTTTGACCTTCCTGGTCCCCTAAGAGATATAGCGATCATTGACCCTATAAGGATTCTGACCAAACTGGTCCCTTTGAATATGATTTCATCCACGACGACCGCAGCCACTCATCTTCTCAAGTCTGATGATCTTCACTCGATCACTTGAGAAACCATCAATTTTAAACATAATTATTTTTCTAGAGATTACATTAGTGCTTCTTATCAAGCAGATTACTCCTAATTTAAGTACATATTATTTGACACAATTCTGAGCAAAACTCTTGTGTGTAAACAATTTACATGAAGATCTTAAGAATTAACACAATTTGAGCAACAACTCTTGTGTATTACATTATTTCTACAAATATGAATATAATCTAAATTGAGTGCAGCATCTCGTAGTCTTCTTGTCTTCATTTTCTTTGTAAATAAAGCTATGAGCAACAACTCCTTGCTTCTTCCTAATTCTTCCAAGATGTATGGGTTTGATAGTTTGAATAGCATCTTATAGAATTCTTCTTCTTCATCTTCTTTCTTCATATTTGGTTAGCTTCAGCATGTTCAGCGTAATAACTCTTAACAATGTCTGCATTCATGGCTTTTCAGAAACTTTTCTTCATTTCATATTACTCCTTTTATAGCCTCCAAATAAAAGAGTCATTGTAAGGATAGAGAAGTCTTTTCCTTTTCTAATGGTTGATTCCAAATGGATACATTCAAGAGAGGTTTGGAACAATACAAAATGTCACTTTCCTATACCTGCTGCTTGCAGTAGATAACGTATGTCAGTAGGAGAATAACTTTTGTGAATAGTACAAACAATGTTTTATTTTCTTATTGACTAAGTTTCCTTATCTTTATCTTCTGATGGTGTACTTTTGATTATGAAGTATAAAGCTTGGAAGAGGTCAATCACTTGTCTTAGTTATTCTGATGAATGACTGATGAGTAGTTCAGAAACTACTTAGTTGTTGTAGCGTAGGAACATCAGATAGTTCAGAACCAAATCTTTTCTTCAGAATTATGGGCAACAGCCTATCTAAAACACAAAGTTTTTCTTCTGATGTAGAACTACACTTGAAGGCATATTTCTTTTCTGATTTGAGAGATGAAGATTATGTTGAGAAGATGTTTTATTTCAGATAATTTCAATAGTGGATTCTTGATTTCAGAATGATCGACAATAGCCTATCTAAGAAACAAGTCTTGTGGTTGTACGAGAAAGCTTTTCTGATGAAGATATCAAAAGCTTTTTTTATGATGGACCTTGAAATCATATATTATGACAACAACTTGTTTGATTCTCAAGTCTTTGAATTATTGAGCTTTGATTCTTTTCTTCTTGCTGGATTGATTCTGATTGAGGAGTGATTGTGATACAGAAGATTCTTCTTTGTTGTAGAGTCATAGTCTTTCAGATATTTGAGCATTGTCTTCAGATATATAAGCAACAACTTATCTGATGAACAAATGTTTTGGGTGAAAGTTCTTCTGATCTACTTCTTAAATTGATCCTTGATTCTTAATAATCAGATTTTCTAAGCTGCATATATGATGTATGATTTATGAAGCAATAACTTATATCAAGTACATTTGATTTTAACATTGAATTGCTTCTTTCTGATCTCTTAAAATTTGATCCTTGGGTTGAGTTGAAAGCAACAGCTTATGTCAGCTACATATTATTGTCTGATCATGATTTCTTTTCTTTCTTTGGAAGTGTTGTACCCCAAAATTTGCCCTCCCATATTCTTCAAGAAATTGCCAAGTCAAGCTTCAAAATCTCCCCAAAGGTTGCACAGTTCAAGGGCCTCCTAAACAGTCAAAATTAAGGTTTTGGTTCTGATCAAGTAAATGAAGTTTCCAAGGGTCCAATCAAGTCCCACATGCCTATAAACATGGTCAAGCATCCTCATATCAAGTTTCAAGACTTTCAGCACAAAATTGCACAGTCAAAAACCCTAATTGCACTACAGTCAACTGTAGGGGCAAAATGGTCATTTGACAGTCAAAAGTTCAAATTTTTGGTCAACATCTCATTTTGAAGCCACAAACCTCATTTGATCAATGCTTGATCATGATTCTCAAAGCTTGGCTCAAAAATCATCAAGATGCAAAAGTTTCCTTATTTGGACAGTTGAAAAAGTCAACTGTAAATTGACCAGGGCATAACTTTCACATGGATTATCAGAAAAATTCCATCCAAAGCTCATTTTGAAGAGAAAGACATTTCCAACAACTCCTCTTCACACTTCAAGTCCAAGAAATGCTCTCACAAAAAGTTATCAATTTCAACATTATAGGTCATTTTCAAAAGTCAACAAAAAGGGACTTTAAGTCAAAGGACATAACTTGAGATTGGTAAATCAAAATGACATGGGACCAAAGGCATTGGTTAGAGGACTCAAAGACCTTTCCAAAATGTTCAAGAACATGAGAAAAGCTTAAAAATTGAGAAAGTTATGGCTTGAGGAAGTTGGGAAATTTTTGGATATTTTGAAAAGTCAATATTGATTCAAATGACCTAAAATTGCTAATGGGCCTCTTTTTCTTCCATAATTCATTATCCAAGGCATGTGCACGACCATTTGGCCCAAAGGGAAGTTTTTTATCATTTTTATTTATTTATTTGGATTTTTAATTATTAATAATTCATTTAATTAAATTAAATACATGAAAAATACTAAACCTAATTTTCCAAATCTTTTTGTGCAAGGAATAAGCTTATGATTTCGTGCCTAACCAAATATAGAAAGAATCAATGGAATTGGACATGATTTGTATCAAAAATGTTTGAAAAAGATTGGAAAATCATGGCTTAAAAATCAAATATTCTTTTCATTAATTCATGGATTTTTTGATCCAATTTCTAACCTAAATCATTCACCTATACATACACAAGCAAACCCTTGTGCTTTTGGACTGAAAGCTGCGCAGAAGAGCCATAAGAAAACTCTCACTTTTGCCTAAAAAACTCAAATCTGAAAACCAAGTTCCAGGATGATTCAAGGCCAAATAGTTGTTCCATTAGCTTCCTGAGGCTTCAAGGAGAGTTTTCCAATCAAAATCAATCATCCTAACACCCTGAATTGGTAACACGATCGCAACCTGTACAGAAAATATTTCATATTCGTGCATCTCAATTCATGCATCTTTTGCAATTTTTAACATTTGATTTATGTTCATTATGCAATTCTGAAGCTAACTGTGTGGTTTGATTTTGTTTTCGTGCATCATGGAAGGATTCACCATTGTTATCATCTAGGGTTTTCCAAGTTCTAAATTGGGCGTTTCTCATCCCTGTAAAATTAAGACATGTCAATACCATGAATAAAACCAGCAGGCTTGGACGATCAGACTAGGACCCTCGCGCCTAATTTATGCTCAAAGATGGCTTAATCGCTATTATTGTATATGGCTTGTTTTGAGGGGGTTCAAAACCCCCGCTAACCACTTTCTATTTTCAGGAAAAAAACAAAACAATGAAGAAGATGATGAAGTGTAAGGCGCTGACTGGTTGATTCAAAATTTCGCGCTAAAAAAGCACTAACGCGTGGTTTTATCTTATAATATTTGTTTGTTATTTAGTATACAGAAAGCACGCTTGGTACGATTGGCAAGGCATTGTAGTGGTAACCTCCAGGACCTAGGTTCAAGCCCCAGGTCCTCACCCCTTTCATATTATTTTGCCTTTAACTATTATCCCATGCAGATTCAACATAAGGCTCTACCATATGCTCTTCCATCCAACACGCCACTTGGCCAATTTCACCAATCCAAGGGCCAGGATCCAGAGATTATGATGGGTATTAGTCAACCATCTCACATGCCAGCGCACAAGTCAAACAGGCCAAGGTCTTGATGGGCCTAAAATGCTGATATACACCTCCAAATTAGGGGCAGAACCCCCTAGGTTTGCAAACTTTGTTTACATTCTTTGTTTTTCATTATTTTTACTTTCTTTCAATTATTGTTTTTTTAATTAATTTAATATTTTCACAAATAATATAAAAAACACAAAAAATCAGAAAAAGGCAAAAAATAAGTATTTTATTTAATTAATATATTTTTTGTAAATAAATATTATTCATTAACTTTAGTTATTAAATTAGGTTTAATTGTAATATTTTCCTTAATAAAATCTAAAATTGGTAGAATTAGGGTTTATAATCATTTTTATCCCTTTTTCTTTTCTTTCATAATAATTGAATATTTCCTATTATTTATTTTTGTAATTAAATTGCATGTAAATAATTAGGTTTAATTTTAGGTTAAAATTTAATACTTTCTTAATAAATTAAAAAACAATTAGAATTAGGGTTAATATTTTATTTTAATTAATCTTCTTCATTAAAGTCATAAAATACATAAAAACTAAAAATAATTTCTTTTTTTCATGTTAATTTTAATTAATTTAATAATTTAATTTAACTTCTTTAAAAGGGTCCAATGCCCTCGTTTTTAATTCTTATTTCTATTCGCATATTTATTTCTTTTTCGTATAATTTTTATGTACCTCTCCCAAGGCCATGTAATATTTATCTTTCGCATTTTATTTCTTTATTTACTTTCCGTCAAATCGGGTCCTGGATTAAATTTGGCGATGTGGACCCGCGCCTTTGTAATAGTTTAGAACTTTTAAGTTCCGCATCTTTTTAACTGTTAATTAAATCGCATGCAAGAATGAATGTCTAAATAAAAATAACGCGTAGATCACCCATGACATGACAAGACAAAAATAAATGAATCTGACACACAAATCACACACCACCCCTAGGGTACGCCTCACTGTTGCCTTGCCTCGAAAGGTGATCGTCGAGTAGAGGATGTCTTAGTAAGTCCTCATGATCCGGGAACCTGGCATGAGGGTAGCTTCTAAGGTGTCTTCCTATTGCTCTGGTGATCACCATGTCCCGAACCTTCGAATTGACCCGAACACCTCCAACGGTGGTGCTACCTACCTCTCAATGGTGGGATGGCACTACTTTAAAGGACATCTACACAGACGAATTCCTTAGGGTAGGTAGACGACTCTAGATACTTGCTCTAAATCTCAAACAAATTCAAAACTACTTTTCACACCAACACATTTTCAAAAAGCTTTCGAAAGCATTTTTTCAAACACTCTTGAGGACTAATACAAGAGTCGAACTGAAATTTTTAAAGAAACTTTTGTTAAAACCCACAGTTGAAAAGCAAACAAACCATTTTGAAAACACAAGCGAGCAAGTATCTAAGAGCCCATGGATAACCATGGATAGAAAGGGTGCTAACACCTTCCCTTTCTATAACCTACCTCCCGAACCGAGAGCAATCTCTTTAAGGAATTTTTCTGTGCTTTTGTCCTTTCCATTTGGAGAAAATAAAAGACGGTGGCGACTCTTGCTTCCGCGACATTTCGCGAACCAGCGTTAAACAGTCAGTTCCAGATCCACCGATCACAGGAAGCATATATGTTTTTTGATCTAAGAGCGACGCTTTCCTGAGAACATACTTAATTCCCTTTCTGATGAACATTCAGCATTCCTTAGAACTGCTTATGTTTCTATTAGATAAGGTCATAATAGTTCTTTTGTTTATTGTAGCGGTACTTATGATTATATTTGTCTTCTTATGAATATTACTTTTGCTGAGTAGATTTGCTTGAGAAGATATTATCCTTTGATCTTGTCTTATGATTGACTTTGAGATGTTGATTAGAAATGATTCCAGAATATCTTCTTTTCTTTGATCCTTTCTTCTGATGGAATACTTATGATATTGACTGAAGGTGCGTATTCCATGAATTTTCTGAATCTTCAGAATCTTGACTTTGTCTTCAGAATCATGAGCAGCAACTCTTCTGACGAACTGGTCTTGACTTCTGATCTTGGAGTAGAATCTTGTTTCTAGTATCCTTTTAATTTCTGATCTTGAAGCAACAGCTTATCAGAAACTAATTCTTCTTGGATACTCATTGAGATTCTTTTCTTGTTTGACATTCAACATTCTATAGAACTACTGATGTTACATTAGAAACAAAACTCAATGGTTATTCTTCTGAGTGATAAGGTGATTCTGATGATATCTAGATTAAGACTATTCAAAATTCTAATAATGTATTTGCATACTCAATGAAACCATTAGTACTAAAATTGTTTCTCATAAAATATATGCTTGTTATCATCAAAACTTAGAGATTAGACATAAATCCAAATCTTGTTCTAACAATATGCTTCAGAGTAATCACCTTGTCTTCAACAAGATCTCTGATAAAATGATGGCAAATATCAATGTGCTTTGTCCTGATATGTTGAATAGGATTCTTTAAAATGTTGATAACACTCAAATTATCACATTATGTTGTCATGACATCCTGCTTGACATTATATTCCTTCAACATTTGTTTCATCCATATCAGTTTTGAACATCTACTTCCAACTGCAGTGTACTCAGCTTCAGTAGTAGATAAAGAAACACAATTATGTTTCTTACTAAACTAGAAGATCAGATTGTTTCCTAAAAGTGACCATCCACCATAAGTGATTTTTCTGCCAATAGCACTACCTGCCTAATCTGCATCACAATACCCTACTAGCATGGAGTTTGAACCATGAGAATATAACATACCATAGTCAATAGTACCATTGATTTACTTCAAAATCCACTTTACTTGATTGATGTGACTTGTCTTTGGCTTAACTTGATATCTTGCACAAACACCCACAACAAATGTGATATCAGGTCGGCAAGCTATAAGTTATAATAGGCTACCAATCATGCTTCTGTACAAGCTTTGGTCTACATCAAGACCTTTTTCATCTTTGGATAGTTTCAAATATGTAGGAGCAGGTGTCCTCTTGTGAGTTGCATTTTCCATACCAAATTTCTTCACTATGTTATTGACATACTTACTTTGGGAGATGAAGATAGAGTCATCCACCTGTTTTACTTGAAGTCTAAGAAAATATATCAAGTTACCAACAAGACTCATCTTAAATTTTGATTGCATTTATTTGACAAAATTTTGAACCATCTGGTATGACATCCCTCTAAGCACAATTTCATCTACATATATTTGAGCAATCATGAGTTTTCCATCTTTCTCCTTGACAAACAAGGTATTATGTATTCCTCCTTTCCTGTAGCCATTGTTGATAAGAAATTTTGTCAACCTCTCATACCAAGCCCCAAGAGCTTGCTTCAATCCATAGAGAGATTTCTTTAGCTTGAATACATGATCCAGATAAGTAGGATCAATGAACCCCCTTTGGTTTTTCAACATAAACCTATTCATGTAAGTACCCATTCAAGAAGGTACTTTTCACGTCCATTTGAAACAATTTAAACTTCAATAAATAGGCCACTCCTATTAGTAGTCTGATGGAGTCAATTAATTGGAGCAAAATGCTCAAAAAAATCTATCCCTTCAATCTAAGTGTATCCTTGTGCCACAAGTCTGGCCTTATTTCTGGTGACAACTCCACTTTCATCAGTTTTGTTCTCGTACACCCACCTTGTACCAATGACATCTGTCTCACAAGGCATAGGAACTGAAATTCTGGCAGCAGATACTTAATGTCACAGTGAATGTTATGACACCGTATCTGACTTTCTTCAAGACAGTAAATCTAAAAGCAGTAAAGAACACAGTCAATTTTTTTACCCAGTTCAGTGTGTAACAACACCTACTCTAGGGGCTACCAAGCCAGGGAGGAAATTCACTATAAGAGATATTAATTCAGGAATAAACCAACCAGTTTATCTCCTTCACTTAAGACCTACCCAATGCAACTTCAATCTAAGTTTAAATTAAACCTGAGTTCCTACTCACTCCCCCTCAATCACAGCAGTGATACTAAACAATTGACTAATGAAATTATGAAGACACTCTTCAGAACATACACTTGATTTTGCTTCACAGCTTTTAATCAAGTAACACAAACACTCGTGCTTCAAAGCTTTGAGTGACACACAACCCTAACTTGACTTTGCTTCAAAGCTTTAATCAAGTGACACAAACACTCGTGCTTCAAAGCTTTGAGTGATACACAACCCTTACAACCAAATCCTACTCCAAGTCACTTATCACAATGATAATTGCTTGGATTACAGTAGTTACAACTATACAGTCCCTTATTGATCTTCTGTCAAAAGTATCTTTCACCAATAGTCTTCATGATGAATATATAGCCAGCTATTCTTCTGTTAGGGCTTCCATGAAAATAGATAGGGTTAATTAGGGTTAACCTCAAGACTTGGTCATAGGACTTTAACAACCAGATTAGGGTTAAGCAAAGTTAACCTAAGTCCACGTGAGAATCTGATCTGGACTGAATAAACCAAATTCCTGAAAATTCTCAGAAATAATAAATCTGCACAAATGTTAGTTCAGTACAGGATGTCTTAACATTGGTTATGACAACAAGAATCCTGTTTACTGATTTTGGTATAATGCAATAAATATGATCATTGCATAATGATCAGCTAAACACTCATATTGAGCAGCTCCTGTATGACATTCTTTTTCTGCAGAATGTACCTTGTGTCCCAGAATGTTATGACATCAGTCATGACATTCACATAACTGGTTTTACCAAAAAACATGCCAACAACCAAACACTTACAAACTCCCCCTTTGGCAAATTTTTGGCTAAAACCCCTAAACAATCAGAGATTAGAAAGCAGGAGAATTAATAATATCTACCAAGTCTAATTCTACCAAAATTATCCCAAAATCTTCTCCCCCTCTTTAGCCATAAATAGGACAAAGATCATTGTACTTTTAGGTTATACAATCATCCAAAAGGAGTAATCAAAAATCATTTGCAGCATCAGGTACCAGCAGCAAACTTTTCAACTGCACTGATCTTCAAGCACTGTCATCTTCAGAGGAGGCACTATCTTCAGCATTAAGCTGGTCTTCAGCAGCTTCCTCTTCCCTTCTTTGTCCTTCAATCTCCTCTTGTTCTAGTCTAGCAATCAGGTCCTCAAGAGTCCTTTTCCTTGTATCAAGCTCTTTGCAGGTTTCCTTCAGCACAGCTATAACATCAGTTTTCGTAGAACGAGACTTGACAGTTGATGTTTCAGCTGATGTCATGACAATGTCAGGAACATGTGTTCCCTGAAATAGCTTATAGTGCAACCCAAGAGCAGGGGCTCTTTTGCATACAGTATCTTTTTCAACTAGAATGTCAGGATACTGAGCAAGGACTATACCACATAGGAGAGAGGGAAAGGCAATAGGGCCTTTAATAGCATAGCTTCCAGCATGTTTTAATGTTTGATCAAAGATATACTTGCCATAGTCAAAGTTTGTCCTGGTTCCAACAGCATAAATGAATCTTCCCAAGCCTCTGGAGATGGTTGATTTATGGTTGGTGGGAACCCAGTTAGTTGCACCAATTTTGTGCAGAATGGCAAATTTCGTGCTCAGCTTGCTTGCATTCAGCTTCCCTTTTAAGGGCCAGCTCTTGACTTGATTTGCAATGATGGTTTGGCACACTTGGTTGTCAGTAACCTCTAGCTCAGGGCAAGCATCATCTGGTCTTCCTAGGAATTTGTTTATTTCAGAGGGAGAGGAATTTACCTTCCTTCCTCTCACATATACACATTTAAAATCAGCTGACTTTCCATCAGCACACCCATCAGATAAATTCACTATGAATTCTTTGACAAGAACTTCATAGCAGTTGGTAAACTTTACCACAGTATTTATTAGACCAGCAGTTTTGATTAGATCCATGATCTCCTTACATTTCATGGCACTGTTGTTCAGTTCTCTTTCCAAGGCTATCCTTTTCAAACATGCATACTTCCACCTGTTTGCATTCTCAGGATGGTGAAAGGAAATGTTGTCAGTGGGGACTTCAGGGACTTTAGGCATTTTGCTTGAGGAGAGTTTCCTTTTGAGAGGAATGTCTTCAACATCAAATTCAAATTTTGATTCCTCATCAGATTCAGAGGGTTCAGGCTCTTTCCTTTTCTTTGCTATTGGTTGTCTCACAGGTTTTGAGAGACTACCAGTAGGTACTCGAGTTTTCACCTTCCCTTTTGACAATCCAGCCTTCACAGTTTCTACTCCAGTCTTGTTCTCAGACCTGGTTTTCTTATGAACAACATCAACAGTCTTCTCTTTGGAGAGGCTTTTGGCAACATCCTGCTTTCCTTTTCTGTTCATCATCCTTCTAGCTATGCTAGGGTTGATATTTGCAATTAAATCATTGTCAGAGTATTCTTCATCAACATCAATAACCAGGGGTTCAACATCCTTCTCAGTAGGGTTCTGGTGATCATCAAGATTTTCAGAAGATTTCCTAATGTTGTCATCCGGTGTCTCAACATTCTGAGTGACATCTGGATTCATTTCAACATTTGGACTAGCAGATTCTTGATTCAAAGGTACAGAAATGCCAGGTACAGAGTGATTCTCATTTAGAATCCTAGTGACAAGTCTAGCTATAGCTTGATGAACATAAACTGAGCCTTCCCTATTTGCTATTTCTGAAGGAACAGAAGATGATGGTTGAGAGGGTTTACCAGATGAAGAAGCTTGTGACCTTCTTGCATGTCTGGTTCGCAGCTTCTTAACCTTAGTGGGGTCAGCTTCCAGTTCACGAAGAGGAGTTATCTCCAGAACATCAAAATCCATGCAGTTTGTGATTGCCCTAGGTTCTCGATCAGAGGATGCGGAAGAAGCAGTCGCCTTTGAAGAGGATGATGTCATGGATAGTTGAGACATTTTGAGAGTTTTAGAAAACAGGTAGCAGTAATAGTGCAGTCTTCCTTTGAAAGATTGAAGATTGTTGCAGAAACGCGAGAGGAGTGAGATATATGAATGTCTATTCAACTTCTTAAAATCTTGGAAAGAAATAGAGAAGTAGATGATTAGCCCAATCAGAGTAGACTTAACAAAAAAATCTCTCTCATCCCTTGTTTTAAGCAAAATTAATTGCTACATATCTTCATGTTGGAAAATACCCAGCTTGCCCCTCAAATTTTCAAATTGATTTGCATCAAGTACCTTGGTAAAAATGTCAGCCAATTGTAGTTCTGTGGCAACATGTTCCAGTTTAATCGTCTTCTCCTCTACAAGATCTCTGATGAAGTGATGTCTAATGTCAATATGCTTGGTCTTGCTATGCTGAATAGGATTCTTGGAAATGTTGATAGTGCTCAGATTGTCACAGTATAATGTCATAACATCTTGTGTGACATTATACTCAGTAAGCATCTGTTTCATCCAGATCATTTGAGAACAGTTACTACCAGCTGCTATGTATTCAGCTTCAGCGGTAGATAGAGACACACAGTTCTGTTTCTTGCTGAACCAGGAGACAAGATTATTTCCTAAGAAGAAACATCCTCCAGAGGTGCTCTTTCTATCATCAGCACTTCCAGCCCAATCAGCATCACAGTAACCAGTCAGAGTTGGTTCACATCCATGAGAGTACAGCAAGCCATAGTTGTGGGTTCCACTCACATGCTTCAGAATTCTCTTCACTTGGTTGATATGACTTACTTTGGGTTCAGCCTGGTATCTTGCACATACTCCAACTGCAAAAGCAATGTCAGGTCTGCTGGCTGTTAAGTATAGCAGACTTCCTATCATGCTTCTGTATAAGCTTTGGTCCACCTTGACTCCACTTGAATCTTTGGACAACTTTAAGTGAGTAGGTGCAGGAGTCCTTTTGTGACTGGCATTCTCCATCCCAAACTTCTTGACAATGTTCTTTGCATACTTGCTTTGAGACAAAAAAATTGAGTCTTCCATCTGTGTGACTTGCAGTCCAAGAAAGTAGGTCAATTCTCCCATGAGGCTCATTTCAAATTCAGCTTGCATCTGGTCAGCAAAATGTTTAACCATTTTATCTGACATTCCCCCAAACACTATGTCATCAACATAGATTTGAGCTACCATTATCTTTCCTCCTTCATTTTTGACAAAAAGAGTTTTATCTAAGCCTCCTTTCCTGTATCCTTTGTCAGAGAGGAATTTTGTCAACCTGTCATACCATGCTCTAGGAGCTTTCCTCAATTTGTATACATGATCAGGGTAGTTTGGATCCACAAATACTTTAGGTTGTTCCACATAAACTTCCTCATTTAAGTACCCATTTAGGAAGGCACTTTTTACATCCATCTGAAATAACTTGAACTTAAGGAGACAAGCAATTCCCAATAGGAGTCTTATTGATTCCATTCTGGCTACAAGAGCAAAAGTCTCGTCAAAATCAACCCCTTCAACTTGAGTGTATCCTTGAGCAATAAGTCTTGCCTTATTCCTGGTGACAACTCCTTCAGCATCTGATTTGTTCTTGTAGATCCATTTTGTGCCAATGATGTTTGTTCCTTATGGTCTAGGAACTAACTCCCATACTTCATGTTGCTTGAATTGGTTCAATTCATCTTGCATTGCTCCAATCCAGTATTCATCAGTTAAAGCCTCCTTAACATTTCTTGGTTCAATTTCAGATACAAAGCAAGAGTTTGAGATTATTTCTCTAGATCTTGTAATGATTCCACTGTTAGGATCTCCTATGATGAGTTCCTTAGGATGATTTTTCTGAATTCTGATGGAAGGGTCTTTGTTAGCTTCCTTTGATTCAGATTCTGATGAAGTAGTTTTAGGAATATCATCCTTTTGAGTTGAAGTCTCAAAGAATGTCTCAACATCATATGGGACATTTGTTTCCTCATGGTAATCATCAACTATGACATTTATAGATTCCATCATAACTTTGGTCTTGGAATTGAATACCCTATAAGCTCCGTTGTTGGTAGAGTATCCTAGGAATATTCCTTCATCACTTTTAGGGTCCATCTTTCTCCTTTGTTCACGATCTGTCAGAATATAGCATTTGCTTCCAAATACATGGAAGTACTTCACTGTAGGCTTTCTTCCTTTCCAAAGTTCATAAATGGTGGATGATGTTCCCTTTCTCAAGGTGACCCTGTTATGGACATAACAGGCTGTATTCATAGCTTCAGCCCAAAAATGAATAGGAAGCCTTTTGGCATGTATCATTGCTCTGGCAGATTCTTGTATAGTCCTGTTTTTCCTTTCCACAACTCCATTTTGTTGAGGAGATATGGGTGAAGAGAATTCATGATTAATTCCTTCTGAGGAGCAGAACTCATCAAACTTACTGTTTTCAAATTCCTTGCCATGATCACTTCTGATTCTGACAATGCATCCTTCTTTTTCTCTTTGAATTCTTTTGCACAGTTCCTTAAATACTTCAAATACATCAGACTTTTCTTTAATGAAGTTAATCCAGGTGAATCTGGAAAAATCATCCACAACAACATAGGCATATCTTTTTCCACCAAGACTTTCTACCTGCATTGGTCTCATCAGATCCATATGTAGAAGTTCTAACACCTTAGAGGTGGTCAGATGTCTTGACTTTGGATGTGACATTCTAGTCTTCTTTCCAACCTGACATTCACCACAGACTCTCCCTTCATCAATTTGCAGCCTTGGAATCCCTCTGACTGCTTCCATGGATATAATCCTTTTCATTCCTCTTAGATGTAAATGACCAAGTTTTTGGTGCCACAGTTTCACTTCTTTTTCTTTTTTGGCAATAGAGCACACAGAAGAATAATTAGTGTTCTCAGACTCCCATAAGTAGCAGTTGTCTTTAGATCTGACTCCTCTCATTACAACTTCTTGTTTTTCATTAGTTACAAGACATTCAGACTTGGTGAAGTTGACCTTGAATCCTAGATCACATAATTGACTGATACTTATAAGATTAGCAGTCAAGCCTTTTACCAGCAATACTTCATTTAGGTTTGGAACTCCAGGGCAGTCCAAGTTTCCAACTCCTTTGATTTCTCCTCTAGCACCATCTCCAAAAGTCACATAGCTAGTAGTGTGAGGTTTAACATTATTGAGAAGATTCTTGATTCCAGTCATGTGTTTAGAGCATCCACTGTCAAAGTACCAGTCTTCCTTTGCAGAGACTCTAAGGGAGGTGTGAGCTATCAGGGCAGTAGCCTTTTTCTTCCACTGTTGAGTATATGGTTCCTTGTTAGACTTAGGTTTGACAACTGGGGTCTGATTAGAATATCCATATAATCTGAAGCAGAATGGCTTTATGTGACCAAATCTCCCACAATGATGACATCTCTATCTTTGATACTTTTTCTTCATATTTCTCTGTTCTCAATGTTGAGTGCTATGTTGTGACATCTGCTTTGACATTTGTTTATCAAGCCTGATCTTCTCCTTGTCTACAATAGATTTCTTTGCTGCCACAAATCCTAGACCAGACTTGTTTCCCACATTTTGTCCAACCTGAAGGATTTCTTCTAATTTGTCAGTTCCATTTGTCAGCATCTTGACAGATTTGGTCATCTGGTCAAGTTTTGAGTTTAGCATTTGAACTTCCCCTTCTAGATGCCTTATAGTATCAATGCCTGCCTTCTTCTCAGCCTCCAGCTTTACTATGAGTTTTGTTTGTCTCTCATTTTGCTGACAGACTTCAGCACTTCTGATATATAACTTCTTGTAGGAGTCAGCCAGTTCTTCAAATGTCACTTCCTCATCACTAGAGTCACTATCAGAGTCACAAATACCAGTTAGCGCAGTAACTAGTTTGGCAGATTCTTCTTCAGAATTACTTTCTGAGTCACAGTCAGACCAAGTAACAGACATTCCTTTCTTTTGTTTCTTAAGAAAGGTTGGACATTCAGCTCGAATGTGCCCATATCCTTCACATCCATGGCATTGAATTCCTTTGCTTTGATTTCCCTTCTCTTCAGACTTTGGTCTTCTGCTGGAGTCATAGGATTTGTTAATGTCAGAAGGAATGTTCTTAACATTTGACCTTAACTTTGGGTCCATTCTCTTAATGAGTTTGTTGAACTGTCTTCCAAGCATGGCTATAGCTTCTGAAATATTTTCTTCTTCATCCTCCTTGTTTTCATCTTCAGTATTAGATACAAGTGCTATGCTCTTGTTTTTCTTGTCAACATTGTCACTGATCCCCATCTCAAGGGTCTGAAGAGACCCAATGAGTTCATCCACCTTCAAGTTGCAGATATCCCGAGCTTCCTCTATAGCAGTCACCTTCATTGCAAATCTTTTAGTCAAGGATCTGAGAATCTTTCTCACCAGCTTTTCTTCTAACATCTTTTCTCCCAATGCTCCTGAGGTGTTGGCAATTTCCAAGATGTTCATGTGAAACTCATGAATGGTCTCATATTCCATCATCCTTAGGTTCTCAAATTTGGTAGTCAGCATCTAAAGCCTTGACATTTTTACTTTGGATGTGCCCTCATGGGTAGTTTTGAGAGTGTCCCAAACCTCCTTGGCCAGTTCACATTGATGTACTAGTCTGAATATGTTTCTATCAATTCCATTGAACAAGGAATTTAATGCTTTAGAGTTACCCAGGGCTAACTCATCTTCTTCTTTGCTCCATTCTTCCTCAGGTTTCAGACTGGTTGACCCATCTTTCCCAGTTATGGTGGGATGGTTCCATCCTTTGTCAGCAGCTCTCCAAGCCTTTTTGTCCAGTGATTTTAAGAAGGCAATCATACGAGGTTTCCGGTAGTCATAGTTTGATTCATCCAGAATGGGTGGTCTGTTTACAAAACCTCCTTCTTTGTCCATAGCGCCAGAAAATAATATCCCTAGATCTCACCCAGTAAGACAGGCAGGGTGCCTGCTCTGATGCCAATTGAAATTCTGGCAGCAGATACTTAATGTCACAGTGAATGTTATGACATTGTATCTGACTTTCTTCAAGACAGTAAATTTAAAAGCAGTAAAGAACACAGTCAATTGTTTACCCAGTTTAGTGTGTAACAACACCTACTCTGGGGGCTACCAAGCCAGGGAGGAAATTCACTATAAGAAATATTAATTCAGGAATAAATCAACCAGTTTATCTCCTTCACTTAAGACCTACCCAATGCAACTTCAATCTAAGTTTAACTTAAACCTGAGTTCCTACTCACTCCCCCTCAATCACAACAGTGATACTAAACAATTGACTAATGAAATTATGAAGACACTCTTCAGAACATACACTTGATTTTGCTTCACAGCTTTTAATCAAGTAACACAAATACTCGTGCTTCAAAGCTTTGAGTGGTACACAACCCTAACTTGACTTTGCTTCAAATCTTTAATCAAGTGACACAAACACTCGTGCTTCAAAGCTTTGAGTGATACACAACCCTTACAATCAAATCCTACTCCAAGTCACTTATCACAATGATAATTGCTTGGATTACAGTAGTTACAACTATACAGTCCCTTATTGATCTTCTGTCAAAAGTATCTTTCACCAATAGTCTTCATGATGAATATATAGCCAGCTATTCTTCTGTTATGGCTTCCACAAAAATAGCTAGGGTTAATTAGGGTTAACCTCAAGACTTGGTCATAGGACTTTAACAACCAGATTAGGGTTAAGCAAAGTTAACCTAAGTCCACGTGAGAATCTGATCTGGACTGAATAAACCAGATTCCTGAAAATTCTCAGAAATAATAAATCTGCACAAATGTTAGTTCAGTACAGGATGTCTTAACATTGGTTATGACAACAAGAATCCTGTTTACTGATTTTGGTAGAATGCAATAAATATGATCATTGCATAATGATCAGCTAAACACTCATATTGAGCAGCTCCTGTATGACATTCTTTTTCTGCAGAATGTACCTTGTGTCCCAGAATGTTATGACATCAGTCATGACATTCACATAACTGGTTTTACCAAAAAACACGCCAACAACCAAACACTTACAGGAACTAAGTCCCAAACTTCATTCCTCTTGAACTGACTAAGCTCTTCTTGCACTGACTAAGTTCTTCTTGCATGGCATTTATCCAGAACTCATCAGTTAAGGCTTCCTTTACATTCTTGGTTTCAATCTTAGAAACAAAGCAAAAGTTAGTAATACCCTCCCTTGATGTAGTAGTAATCCGTTGATTAAGATTTCCTATAATGACTTTTTTAGGATGATCTTTATGAGTTCTGATTGAGGGACCCTTATTAACTTGATTGTCATCAGGTTCAGTATCAACAGTCTTAGTATCAGTCTCATCTTCTTCCATATCTTTTGACTCATCATTCATTTGGGATGATGTTCCAACATTGTTTTCAGCATCATGTTCACTGTATGTGCTTGAGTCATCAACCACAAAATGTATAGACTCTGTGATCGGTGGGAATGAGAACTGACTATTTTGGAATGTTGGTTCGTGTTTGCGTTTGTTTTTGCAAAATGTCGCGGTAAGCAAGAGTCGCCACCGTCTTTTATTTTATCCAACAAGGAAAGGACAAAAGCACAGAAAAATTCCTTTTCGAGATGTTTCTCGGGTTCGGGAGGTAGATTATAGAAAGGGAAGGTGTTAGCACCCTTTCTATCCGTGGTTATCCACTGGCTCTTAGGTACTTGCTCACTATGTTTTCAAAAGTTTGCTTTTCTTTGTGTTTGTGGGTTTTGAAAAGAGTTTTGTTTTTGAAGAGAGTGTAAGTGCGAAAAGTTTTGTTTTGTGTTTAAAAGGAGCAAGTACTTAAGAACATCTACCTACTCAAAAAGGAATTAGACTGTGCAAATGTCCTTTAGACAGTGCTATCCCACTATTGAGGAGTAGGTAGCACCGTCGTTGGAGCTTTTCGGGTCAATTCGATTAAGGGACGTGTGGTCACTAAAGCAATGTTAGGACGCCTTAGTGGTAACCCTAATGTCTTAGATCATTTTATCCGAGGCAACCATTTCGAGGCAACTTTGATCTTTGGACAGGAGGGCGACCTCTAAGACTTCCTATACTTAATGACCATGTTCGAGGCAACCAAGTGAGGCGTACCCTAAGAGTGGCATGTGCGAGTGTGTCAATTTTCAGTTTATATTATCTTTGTACATGTTATGGTGAGCTACAGTTGATTTTAATTTAAAGGTTAATCTTGTCATGCAATCCTAGTTAGCATACATCTAAACAATTAATATATGTACAGGAATTTAAAGTGCGGGAATTGTAAATCCTACGCTATTAAAAGGCTTCGGGGAGGGGGATTATTTACATGTCCAAAATTGGGGGAATAAAGCAGTAAAGCGTAAAAGTCTTAGTTAAGCTATTACAAACCAGTAGGCAGTTACAATAAAATAAACACGCGCGAATCTGAAAATAACCTCTAAAAATCCTAAGAATAAAATCTTTTTGTTGTTTTATTTTATTTTGGGAAAAATGATCTAAATCTACTTAATTTTAGTTTTTTTGAGAAAATGTTAAGATAATTAAATGATTAATTAACAAAGTTAATTTAATAGAAAAACTAGCCTAATGTTTTTGTGGTTTTTCTTTTTAATTGATTTTATGTTGATAAAAAAAAGAATAAAATAGTCAAAATAAAGATGAAATCGAAGGAACAGGCAGTAAATCAAAAAAAGGTAAAATTCTGGAGGCCTGGGTCGAAAGAGGTGTGGGCTGTCTTTCGACCCAGTGAAGAGGCTTGATCGAAGGTGCCTGAGGGGCTGCACTTTGAGGGTGTTCGATCTGGATATGTCACCCTTCGATCTGGGAACCCTGGATCCAGTTCGAAGCTAAGCTGCTAAGCTTCGAAGCTCTGAACAAAATTCTGAGAGGATATTTCCTGCAAAAACAAGACAAACATTAAAGATCCAGGGGGGATTTTACCCCCCTGATTCGTATCTCCTCCCAATTCGAATCCTTCCTCAATTTAAATCTGCTGAATCTGGGTCTGGGTTTGTTTTAATTTGTCACAGCCAAGATCGTGGATTTCAAATGTAACCTGCTTTGAAAGAGACTTTATCCATGGAGGTTTCAAACGTATGAACACTGCAGCTTATACACGCTTTGTTAAATCGCTCACAAGTAATAACAAAAAACTATGAATATGCAATTATGAGTAATTTTAAAATTAAGTGAGATTGAACATTATACCACTGGAGGCGCCTGGATTCGGACGGAAGGTGCCTGCAATGGAGTCTAGACTTTCGTGGGGCAGGCTGGTGCTTTTGCAAGGCAAGGTATGTGTGGCCGTCTTCGTGGGTTTTTCGTTTCTGCAGGGCTTTTGTGTGTTTCTTTTTTGTTTCTGCAGAGTTTTCTTTTCCTCTCTATAATTTTTTGTAATGTTTTTTGTTCGTCCCTGGAACTGTATGATGGCCCTTGTATTTATAGGAGTATGATGGTCTAGTAACGGCAAGAGACAACCAATTAAACAGGCCTTTAAAGCCATGAGACAAGAATCAGACATATTAAAAGATTTCCTTTTTTGAAATATTCATGTCTCTTTGGAATCTTGAATGAACCTGGACACCTTTGATTTTCGAATGCCTCTAGGCCATGCTCTTCGATTGGTCTTGAGCTACCTCCTTCGAATGGGACTCCTTATGTGCCCTTCGAATGGGCCTTCTGAATGCTTCGACTGCTTGATTTGAAAAGAATCACTCTGGTCGAATCAACTCTTGTGGAGTTAGGAACAGAAAAGGCAAGAATCTAGCCTTTAACTCAGGAATTGAATCGACAATCAGCATTTAATTATTTCTATATTTGCAAGGGACACATGCCATTTTCTCATGTTCAGTGTACCTGGACATGTTTTTTGAGTGCTCTCCTGATGGCCTCTTTCGAATGGCCTAGAAGGAGTTCTTCAAATGGCCCTTGTCCAAACATCAATCGAAGGGTATTTATTGAAATATCAATCGAAGAGTCCTTTGCTACGCCAATCGAAAGATCTTGTTCAGATACCAATCGAAGGGTACTAATTAAAATTCCAATCGAAAGGCTTTGTTAACAGGCCAATCGAAAGGTGTTGTTCATGCTAATCAAAGGACATGGTTAACATGCATGTCGAAGCTGCCTTGACACAATGCTAAATCGAAGGATCCCTTGGCATGCCAATTGAAAGGCTTGTCCATAATGCCAATCGAAAGGATCCTTCAGAATACCAATCGAAGGGTCTTTCAGAATGCCAATCGAAAGCCTTGACATAATGCCAATCGAAGTGCTTGTCCATAATGCCAATCGAAAGGCTCCTTCAGAATACCAATCAAAGGGTCTTTCAGAATGCCAATCGAAAGGTACTTAAAGCACCAACCAAAAATTTTCTTTTTCCTTAGGCAAGAGTTTGTGATCAACCATGCAGGGGGGAGACTTTGGAAAACATGAGAGGGCAAATTTTGGGGTACAACAGACTCCATGACCTGAGTTCTGGTGTTAAAGACTTTGTAGGCTCTGCTGTTTGTAGAGTAGCCCAGAAATATCCCTTCATCACTCTTGGGATCCATTTTTCTTTTTTTCTCACGATCAGCCAAGATATAACATTTACTTCCAAAAATATATAAGTATTTTACTATAGGTTTCCTTCCTTTCCATAACTCATATAGAGTATTTGCAATACCAGTCCTTAAGGTGGCTCTATTATGAATATAACAAGCAATATTCATAGATTCTGCCCAAAAATGATATGGTAACTTCTTTGCATAAAGGATAACTCTTGTTGGTACTTGTAGAGTTCTATTCTTTCTCTCCACAACTCCATTTTGTTGAGGAGTGATAGGTGAGGAAAATTCATGACTAATATCTTCAGAGGCACAAAATTCAGCAAACTTGTTTTCAAACTCCCTACCATGATCACTTATGATCCTAACAATGTTGCTTGCCTTCTCTCTTTGAAGCTTTTGACAAAACTCCTTGAAGACATTAAAGACTTCTAATTTTTCTCTTATGAAATTCACCCGAGTGAATCTTGAAAAATCATGAACAAAACATAAGCACGCCTTCTTCCACAAAGACTTTCAACTTGCATAGGTCCCATCAAATCCATATGAAGAAGTTCCAGAACTTTTGAAGTGGTCTGATGTTGAAGCTTTTGGTGTGACATATTGGTTTGCTTTCCAATTTGACATTCTCCACATATTCTTCCTTCCTGAATTTTGAGTTTGGGATTGCCTCTAATATCCCTTTAGACATAATCTTCTTTATACCTTTCAAATGTAAATGGCCAAGTTTTTGATGCCACGGTTTGACTTCATATTTCTTGGATAACATGAATGTGGAGGTATAATTAATTCCTTGAGGAGTCCACAAGTAGAAATCATCCTTAGACATGTCTCCTTTCATTAGCACTTCATTCTCCTTATTAGTGACCAGACATTCATACTTAGTGAATTTAAACTTAAGGCCTTGATCACATAACTGACTAATGCTTATCAGATTGGCAGTCAGACCTTTTATAAAAAAGACTCTATCAAGCTTAGGAGATCCTTCACAAGATAGTCTTCTAACACCTTTAATTACTCCTTTGGCACCATCTCTAAAGGTGATATAGCTATTTGTATGAGGTTTATCATCTTCTAATAAATTCTCCACACCTATCATATGCCTATAACACCCACTATCAAAATACAAGTGTTCACTAGATGAAACTTTAAGAGAGGTATGAGCAATGAGATTCTTGATAATATCTCTCACTTTCCATTCCTTTCTAGTTCTAGTCATTAAGGGATTAGGACTAGGTTGAGATGAATGTTTTGGATATCCATGAAGCATATGGCAGATTACTCTGTGTGACCATATCTTCCACAAAAATGACATTTCCAAGGCTACAACTTGACTCTGGTCTGAGTTTAATGTGACCTGGCAGGATGTCGTGACATCTGGTCAGACATCTTACTCTCATCCTTCATTTTGGAAGGAACAAATTTTATCACAGGGTTTTTCTTTTTCTTTTTCAAGGATTGACAGTTAAACCTTATGCCAGTATGTCTTCTACCTCCTTCTACATCATGAAGAATATCATCCAGGACATCCGATCATTTATTCAACATCCTAACAACTTTGATTAAATTATCAAGTTTTGATGTTAACAAAGTCACTTCATTTTTAAGCTTACAGATTCCAGCTAGTTATTCCTCCTTTTCAGCCTAGAGTTTAGCTATGATCATTCTCTATTTTACCCCTATTTGATAGACTTCCTCACTTTTGTTACGCAGTTCTTTGTAAGAGGTATTCAATTCATCATAAGATATTCTTCACTTCTGAAGTCTACATTTGAATCCCACCTTCCCGTTAAAGAAGTCACAGGCTTGACAGATTCTCCCTCAGAGGATTCATTATCTGACCAAGAAACAGTCAGTCCCTTAGGTAGATAAGATGGACATTCTACTCTAATATGATCAAATCCTTCACATACATGACATTGAATCCCTTTACTTTTATTAGACATTTCTTTAGTTCTTAATTTATTTTTAGAATCATAGTTGGTGTCGGATGAGATGTTCTTGACATTTGGACTTCCTTTCCTGTCCAATCTCTTCAATATTCTATTGAATTGCCTCCCAAGTAGCACAATGGTATTTGAAAATACTTCTTCAGTATCAGCCTGACTCTCTTCATCTTCAATATTGGATACAAAAGCTATGCTTTTGTTCTTCTTCTCAGCTTTGTCACTTATAGCCAGTTCAAAAGTTTGGAGTGACCCAACAAGTTCATCAACCCTCATACTACTAATGTCATGAGCTTCTTCAATAGATGTTACCTTCATATCAAATTTCTTAGGTAAAGGCCTGAGAATCTTTCTAACAATCTTTTCTTCTGACATCTTCTCTCCCAAGGCACTAGATGCCTTTTCTATTTCAATAACATTCATATGGAAGTCCTGAATACTTTCATCATCATTCATCTTTAGGTTCTCAAATCTGGTAGTGAGAAGTTGAATTCTGGACATCTTCACTTTGGATGTGCCTTCATGAGTTGTCTTGAGGATTTCCCAAGCATCTTTAGCTACAATACATGAATTTATTAATTTGAAAAAAATTCTTGTTCACTCCATTGAAAAGAGAATTTAAAGCTTTGGAATTTCCGAGAGTTAATTCATCTTCCTCCTTAGACCAATCTTCTTCTGACTTCAAAGACTCATTCCTATATTTGTCCTTCACAACAGGATGATTCCATCCTTTCAAAATAACCTTATAATATTTGATGTCCATGGATTCCAGAAAGGCTACCATTCTAACATTCCAATAGTTATAGTTTTCACCATCTAACAGAGGTGGTCTGTTGTTGTATCCTCTTTTCTTGTCCATAGTACCAGAATATATTCTCCCTGGAGATAACCCAAAAATAAAACATGGTGCCTACTCTGATGCCAATTTAAATTCTGGCACTTTCAAATAGATCTTAATACTGATGTCCCAACACCAAACCACAATGTCAAGACAGATGTTAAGACATCATTTGTTGACAGAATACTTTTACCAAAACAATAAATTATGCAAAAGTAAATTGCAAAAGGTAATATAAAAAATCAATTGTTAACTCAATTCGGTGCAGCTCACCTACTCTGGGGGTATCCAACCCAGGAAGGAAATCCACTATGATAGTATTATTTTAAAAGCTAAACAACCCTAGTTTACAACTTATTGCCTAATCACTACCTTATGCAACTTCTACCTAGGAACCTCATAGATATGAGAACTCCCTCTCACTTACCAAAGTCACCTCAGTGACAATAGCAAAAGACCAAAAACATAAGAACACACTTCCAATTATAATACTCAATTCTGTTTAAAAGCTTTTGACTGAGAACAATGAACAATGAAAAATCAATCAAACAATGTGTATCAAGATCATACATGAGTGACATATACAAAAACACAGTACTCTAAAAAGACTCCCAAACCATAAGAATTTTGTAAAATAACTTCTCCTTATTTTTCTTAAAGTTTTTAGGTATAGAAATTTCTTATAAATAGACTCTTGTAGTATGGGCTTAAAATCTTCACGCAAATCTAATCTTCCAGTTGTAAATATTCTCCACAAAATAGGAACTAATCTACAAAGTTTCCTAAAATGTCTCCAATATCCTTTTTATGAAACCAAATCAAATATGCATTGTTACTAATAAAATTCTTACTTAGTTGCGACAATGTGAAAACTAAAATTATCTAGAATCTCATTTTTTATAATTAAATCTTCAAGGATTTTAAAAAAAGAACTGCACTGAAGTTCTAGTATAACATGTCATAACATCTGGCAAAATATTTGTCTTTAATGAGGTCTAACCAACATGTTAGGATATCTCTCACAACATCTTGTTGTGAACCATGTTTTAGCAAAATTGCTACCAATCGTAAAACCATGGATCTAACAAACCTAATGAGCTTAATATGAATGAAAAATTAAGTTTGGTATGTATTACGGTGGGAGAACTGACTTGGTTGTTTTGCATTTGATCGCTATTATTGCAGATAGCAAGAGTCGCCATCGACTTTTCTTTTATCCAATAAGGAAAGGGTGAAAAGAACAGGAAAACCTTTGAGATATTTTCTTAGGTTCTGGGGGTAGATTATGAAAAGGGAAGGTGTTAGCACCCTTTTCATCCATAGTTATCAATGGGCTCTTAGTTGCTTGCTAGATCACATTCAAAATTTTCTTTGTTTGAAATGTGTTTTTTGGTGGGTGTAAGTTTGAAAATATTTTGAAAAATGCCTTTGTTGCGGAAAACTTTGTAATGATTCTCGTCTCTATAAGAATGCATACAAAGTGTTGGTTTTGAAAATAGTTAAAAAATATGTTTATTTTTTAAGGTTTTTTTGAAAGTGTAAGTGTGGAAAATGGTTTTAGTTCAAGAGCAAGCAACTACGAGCGTCCTACCTACTCAAAAGGTCTAATGTTATTTTCCTCCTCCTTTAGATGTTGCTATCTTACCATTGATTTGGTAAGAAGCCCCATCATTATATGTGAAGGGACAGGCGTGGGCTAATTATATAGTCATAGAAGGCAACTTATGAGACGTTTTAGCAATTTTAGTAAGGGACTAGATCGTTTACCGAAGTCAACATCGAGAGACATCAAGGGACTACGATCTTTTTATCAAGGGTCTTTGCTAAAACGCCCGTATTCGAGGGACATGACTATTTTCCGAGGCAACAAGTGAGATTACCCTAGAGGTGCATGTGTGAGAATAGTGTGTTTGATTGCATGCATCTTTGTCTTGAATTTAGGATTGTCTACTTGTTGATTTTATCTTGCCATACACACCCTAATTACTAGTATTTTATATTAAAGCGGTATATTGTGGAAATTAAAATCCTAAGCTATTACATCACTTTAGGGAATGGGGGATACAAATGTACAAATGGGGGTGGAAAGAAATAAAAAATCCTAATTATTACAACCATATTGAATAGCAATAAAAGAAAATATGTAGAAAAATATAAAAACAAGAATAGTGCAAAAGAGAGAAAGAAAAGAAATCTTGGATTGAAGCATGTGTCCTTCGATTCAACCCCTTTCCGTTTCCTTTCGTTTGGGCCTGCAACCAGTGTGTGTCGAAGCCTGCATCCTTTGATTCACACACCTTTTTTTTGTTTCCTTTCATTTGGGGTTGGATAGCAGTATGGGGCGAAGCCTAAGGCTTCGATTCACACAACTATTTTTCTTTCGTTTGGGACTGTGAAACTGTGGCATGGGTCGAACCCATTCTAATATTGTCTTATGGTCTTGAAGGTTAGTTCTTAACATGTGTGATACGGTGGGAAAGAACTGACTATTTTTTTGAAATGCTGGTTTTCATTTTGCGTTTGTTTTCGTAAAATGTCACGGTACGCAAGAGTCGTCACCGACTTTTATTTTATCCAACAAGGAAAGGAAAAAAAGCACAGAAAATTCCTTTTTCGAGATTATTTCTCGGGTTCGGGGGGTAGATTATAGAAAGGGAAGGTGTTAGCACCCTTTCTATCCGTGGTTATCCACGGGCTCTTAGGTACTTGCTCAATTGTTTTCAAAATTTGCTTTCTTTGTGCTTGTGGGTTTGAAAAAAGTTTTTTGTTTGTAAACTTCGTTTGAAAAGTGTAAGTGTGAAAAGTTTTTGTTTTTTGAAAGAGCAAATACTTAAGAACCATCTACCTACTCGAAAAGGGAATCATTCTATGCTATCTTCCTTTAGAAAATGTTATCCCACTATTGATGAGTAGGTAGCACCGTCGTTGGAGTTTAAGGGTCAATTCGAATAAGGGACATGCGGTCACTAAAGCAACGTTAATACGCCTTAGCGGTAACCCTAATGTCTTAGATCATTTTATCCGAGGCAACCGTTTCGAGGCAACTATAACCTTTGGACAAGAGGGCGACCTCTAAAACTTCCTATACTCAATGACCACGTACGAAGGCAACCAAGTGGGGTGTACCCTAAGAGTGCGCATGTGCGAGTGTGTCGTTTTCAGTTATTTTATCTTTGTACATGTCAATGGTTATCTATGTTGATTTTAGGTTAAAACATTCAATCTTGTCATGCATCCTTATTATCAAACATCTAACAGTTATAATTTGCGGGAAATAAATTGCGGAAATTTAACTAACTATTACAAGGCGTCGGGTATTTACATCGCCAAAAGCAACCCTTTGAAAATTAAATGCGGAAAATAAATAAAGCGGTAAAAATATTTAAAGTTCTATTAAGCTATTACATTTCGGGAACAAATACAAATATGACATAAAATGGATCGCGTGCGGGAAATTAAGTCGGGCGCAAGTTTTTAGGGTTTTGACCCTTTGGTTAAAGAAAAGATTTTTTTTTGTTTTTATTTAAGAGAGAAATAAATTCTAAGTTAATTACTAAATTGAATTTAATTAATTAATTAATTAAATGAGAAAAGTTATTTTTGGATTTTTTGGTATTTTAAGAAAGAAATCAAAATTAATGTTAGTAATTAAAACCTAAACTAATTCTAATTTAATTTTAATTGTTTACAAAAAAAGTTAAAGTTATTCTAATTAAAAAAACTAAATTAATTTAATTAGTGTTTATTAACAAAAATAAAAGTTAGAATTTAATTTGATAAAGAAAATATTTTGTGGTTTTTTATTTTATAAAGAAAAAGATTTGATTGGTTAATGATTAAATAAAAATAATTAAATTAAATAAAACAAGAATAAAATAAAATATAGAGAATGGAGGGTTTGGGCCTGTTTGGAGGTGTTGATCAGCAATTCCATGGCCCAATTACATTGGCCTAGCTTGACTTTTTGAGATCCCCTATGCGCACGTTGACTGGACCCCATGGTGGACCATCATTCTGGATCACCAGATTTGGCCTTGGGCCATCTGGCGCTGGAGATATGGAGGCGTATTGTATGCCACAAACCTGGATCTACACCTGATTACATGAAGAGGAAAAATAACAAAACATATGGGGGACCTGGGATTCGAACCCAGGTCCTGATGGTATTTTCATTGCTCGCTTCGCCACTAGGCCAATGTGTCTCAATTATTAGTGTAATGGAAAATAATAATAATAAGGGATAATGCATTAATATGCCAGAAAATAAAATAAAAAAAAGGGCGCGCGTGTTTGAAAGGGGCCAATCAGAGGGAGACACGTTGTCGTCCCTGTCCTCAGGCCTACAAAGAAATTACCTGCGGATTTGAATCTGCAGCTAAATGCCTAGGTCGTTCCAAAAATCCATCTCAGGCCATATAAACTCCTCCCAAGACCATGGTTGTGTTCGTCCTTCTCTTTCGGTCATGTCCATGGCCATTATTGGGGCTAATTTTACCTGTAAGAAACACCCAAAAACAAACCACGAAACCCTAGATATGGCACTTGGCTTCACATATCAGATAAATGAAATTGGATAATGCAGAAAGCTTGGAAATTTGATGAGGATTATGAATATGCCAATATTTCGTACAAAAGATGCAATAATAGAGAGTTAAGGTTTTGAAAACAGGGCTAAGAAACGGGACACTTACAGCGCGTTTTGATGGATATGAGAGCTTGCTTTGGATTGATTCTGACTCAGTGATTGTCAAGGAAACGGTTGAGATCGTTCTTGGCTTCTGAATTTGCCTCTAAGTGTGAATTCGAACTCAAGCTTTTTCATACTTTTTCCAAGTTTTGTTTTGCTTATTGCTGCAGCCTCTAGCCTTGTTTTCGTGCCCTCTAGCTTCCTTATGTATGATAGAATGTATTAGGTCAAGAATCATGAATCAAATCTCTCTAAATCAATGCCTTATGATTGGATTTGATTCATCCTTTAAAGCTTGCCAAATTTATCAAATCTCCATCTTTTTGTACATGATATGCTTGATACGAATTTTGATGATGATTATGATGACAATTAAAACCCGAAACAATCAAAAGATATCATGTAATCAAAGCTTTGGATTTTTTATGATTTAATTTGATTAAAAATGAAATAATTCAATAAAAAATCAAATAAAATAATAAAAATAAGATATGGGCTCATGGCTGAAGCTAGGACACGTGGACAATGATGCAAGCTCAAATCAAGTGGAAAAGAATGGGCCCATTTGACAAAATTTGAAGTTTTGGGGATAGTTGACTTTTGCCCTAGCACAGTCGATTTTTGGACCTTTGAGCAACTAACTGAGCAAACTTTCTCTGCAAGGCTTGAAATTTGACATGGATGACCTTGAGAACATATTAGGACATTAAGGAGTATTTGAGGTTGTTGTACCCAAAATTTTCCCTCCCATTTTCTCAATAATTTCTCATTACAAAGCCCTTGGAGCTCAAGATCCAGTTAGGGTTTCATCTGCTCAAGACTTCTCCTTGCACTGTTGACCCAAATTAGGGTTTGTGTTTGCACCAAGATATTTTGACCTAAAATGCCTAAAATGACTTTCATGCTTCATGTTGGACTCCCAAGTTTATCCCTACCAAGTTTCAAGTCTTGATTCCAAATTTTACCCAGTCAATTGGACAGTTGACCTAGAAATCAGCTGTATTGGGGAAAAAGTCAACTGTGGCCAATTGACAGTCAAACCTCATGAAAATTGACCCACATCAACATTATGAACTCACATGGACCATTTGATCAAGTTTGGATCACAATTCCACAAGAAATTTGATCGGATCACCAAAAGGGCAAAAAGGTCATTTTTAGGGTTTTGACTGCACAAAGGCAATTTTTGACTGTTTGACCGAGCCAATGGCAAATCAAGCTCACATATGGACTCAAGGACCCCATGGAATTGTCTTGACATGCTCAACAAGTTCAAAAGGTCCAAAGTACACAAGATTGACAGTTGAATTTCCCAGTCAATTGATCAATTTTGACTGTGTACTGAAAAGTCAAACTTTGACTTTTTGGTCAAAATCAAGAGTCAAGATTCATTTTTCATCAAAACATGCTAAATCATGAAACTTGTTCACCAAGAAATCAAAATTTGCAAATTAGGGTTTGAAATGAGAATTTTTCATAACTTAGAATTTTTCTAAGTTATGAAAAACCCTAATTTTTTCCCAATCTTTGCCCCACTTTCTCACCAAGATTCATTTGGATTCAAGCAAAAGTCAAAACATGAAAGTTGTAGCCTATTGTATAATCTACAACTTTGATCACAAAGTTTTCCCAAAAGAAGCTTGTATCTCAAGTTACAATTTTTGGAATTAGGGTACTAAACCATTCTTAACTTAGTGAAATTTTGACCTATTTTAGGCAAGGTTTCTACCTAACTTCAAGGCCATTTTCCACATACTTCCACTTGGAATTTCAATTTTCATTTCAAAGATGGATTGTAGTACACATTCAAAGCTTTCCAAAATGTCCAAGAACTCATCAAACAACCCCATGACTTGAGAGAATCGAATTTTGCAATATGGCAAAAAGTCACTTTTGTTCTTGACCAAGACATGTTCATACACATTGCCATTTTCAAGTCAGCTTGGTTTATGCTACATTACAGGCCTCTAAACCATCCAACACTCAATAATTTAATGCATACTCATTGTGCCAAAGCCTTATTTTGTGTATCCAAGCATTGTATGCAAGATTAGGCCATAAGTGGAAAAAGTGAAATAGCCATTTTTGCAAAAGCAAGCTTTATGTCATAATGCAAATCCAAGAAGTACAGATCAAATCCCCTTGGCACAAGATTATGAACTAATCACTCTGATCAAGACAAGGTTTTGCAGCATGTTTAGGGGGCCTCTACCTGTCTAGA
The DNA here is from genome assembly GCA_948472305.1 of Vicia faba. Lineage (NCBI taxonomy): Eukaryota > Viridiplantae > Streptophyta > Magnoliopsida > Fabales > Fabaceae > Vicia > Vicia faba. Next base: position 678,259,522 of record OX451736.1, read on the forward strand.
ACACAAAGTGGCCATGGCTTGCTTAAAGTGTAAGAAATAGGACATATCACAACACAACTTTCATCTCAGCACAAGCAAGCCTAAGCAAAGTTATCAAACATATCCTAAACATCAAACACAAGCTAGAATACGAGCCAACCATCCCCAACATCCTCTCATTCCCAGAATCACCTTCAAACTGCCCAAACAGAGTATCCTCTGCAGATTGAGTTCCAACTCTCATCCCTTTCTTGCTTTCTTGCTAAAAGCTCATCAAACACATTCCCTAGCATCACTTGAAGATAACCCAAACATAAAGCACGACCTGTAACTCCTCTAACCAGTTCCACCATTTTCACTTTCTTGTTTTGCAGTTGAAGGTCCATAGCTCGATTCAAGGTGTTTCAAAGCAAAGTAAGCATTGGAATAGCATCACCACACTTCAGGAAAGCTGTACAGATCATCATCTTGCCCTGAAAGCTCCCCCATTGCCAGATAGAACTTCAACTGAACAGGTATCATCTTGAACTTCTAACTCTTAGTGTAGGCATCATTAGCTCTAAGTTTGTGAATAAGAAATGTTCTACTCATGCCCCTGAATCTGTATATGCTTTTACTTTTCATTTATTTTGCCTGAGCTATGAGAATTTAAGGTCTGAATATGGAAGAAAAACCAGGTCAAGATTTGGGAATGACAAAATTCTCTCTCATTTCTGAGAGTTAGGATGAGTTCTTTACATATTTAGAATCGTGATTCAATGCTTAACATGTTTGGTGTTGTAAGTTTTTGTTAAAACTCAAAGAATCGTGACCTTGCAATGGAAGAAACAGGCGCGCGTTTTTGAACGTTTTCCTGTCTGAAGGTTGAAGAAGAAGCCACGTGGGCTGGGCCTGTTTTGATTTTTCTTTTCACACCATATATTTGCTTTCATACCCCCCGGGCCCATTTTGTGTATTTGCATGATTTTTTGACTTTTCTTTTTTTATCCTGACTTATTTATTTTTGCTAATCATATTAAAAAACATAAAAAATATTTTTACACCATTTTCATATTTTTTAGGCATTTATTTAGTTATATTGCTATTTGTATGTAAATAAGTACACAAATATATTATTTAGAAGAAATAGGAAAAATAATGTAAACACCATTTTATTTTCATTTTTTATTTTGTTTTATCTTCTTAAAATATTTCATATAAAATATACTTTTTTTATAAATATTAATTATTATTATTCTTGTATATATAATATATTTAGTAAATAATCAAGATATTCATATATATATATATATATATATATATATATATATATATATATATATATATATATATATATATATATATATATATATATATATATATATATATATATATATATATATATATATATATATATATATATATATATATATATATATATATATATATATATATATATATATATATATATATATATATATATATATATATATATATATATATATATATATATATATATATATATTAATATACTTAGGGCAAAAAATACCAAAATACATACATTTTTTATTTTATTAATATTTGACATGAAAAATACTTTTTATGAATATACTCCATTTTATTTCATTTTTTGTATATAATTATTAAATATTATACATATTAAATAGTTAATATATTTATTTAATGAAATTAGGGTTTTACCCTTAAAACACAAAAACTCCAAAAATGTTACTTTTTTTATTTTATTCACTTTTGTTTATTGAACATAAAAAAATATCCTTTTTCCATACATATGAAAACCCTTTTTGCATTTTGCATCTTTGTTTTATTTTCCATTTAATTTATGCAATTAATTATTTTGTAAATATTCCAAAATTGATGTAATAGCTAGGTTTAAATTCCTTGTCTAAATATCCCCCCATTTGAACATTTGTACCCCCTTCCCATGTTGTGTTGTAATAGTTTAGGAAATTTAAATTTCGCACTTTATTGCTTTCTAAATATACCATGCTAGAATTAGGGTTTGTATGCAAATAAAAAGAATAAAATTAGTTTGACCTAATTTCAAGATAATCAAGCATGAATATGGACAACACATATCACACTTGCACCCCTAGGGTATTCCACTTGTTGCCTTCAATAAATGGGCCATGTTGCATGTTAGGTTTCTTTGGGTAAAAACAAACAATCAAATGATCATAGTCCCTCGATGACGCTTTCGAAAAGTTGCCTAAAATGATCAAGTCCCTTTCAAAGAAAAATTGCCCAAAGATACTTAGCACTATTGCAATTATGGTCTAAACGATGACCCGCGCCCGTCCCTTTCACCTCCTAATACAAGATTGTCCACCAAATGCAATGGTGGAACAAAATTGTCAAAAGGGTTAAAACATAGCATAAATCTTTGAGAACTTTAGGGTAGATAGCTCTTAAGTACTTGTCAACTTGCGAAAGAAAACACTTGCCTATTTTTAAACCACACTTCACAAACACTTTCAAAACAAACTTTCAAAAAACCCTGAAACATATTTTCAAAAAGACAAACACCTTTTGTAAAACATTCGAGTAAAGAATTGTTACAAGGGTAGCCTAGACAAGGCATCTTTTTCAAAACCTTTTCAAAGCCACACACAAAGCACCATTTCAAACAATTGAAAACCAAGGCAAGTTGATCTAAGCAAGTACTTAAGAGCCCATGGATGACCATGGATAGAAAGGGTGCTAATACCTTCCCTTTCTATAATCTACTCCCCGAACCCAAGAAAAATCTCAAAGGTTTTTGCTGTGCTTTTTAAACCTTTCCTTAGGATAAAATAAAAGGTCGGTGGCGACTCTTGCTCAACCAAAACATTTGCGAAAACAAACGCAAAACCATAGTCAGTTCTCCCACCGTATCACAGAGGTCATTTGGACTCAAGGATCTTGATGCAACACAAAACCCTAATTTGGGGTTGAATGCTTTAGGAGATGATTTGTCTGACCCACTCTTGAGCAAACTTGAGCAACTTGGAGATTTTTCTTGCCATGTTTTGAGAAATATGAGAGGGCAAATTTTGGGGTACAACAGCTGCCCCTGTTCAATCTTCTTAAACCTGAGGATGTAGATTGGCTTTCACGCCTTTCGTGATCCAAAGGTGGAAGATGATTGAACACTAGAGTGCCCAGAAATTTGCACTCGCATGAAGTGGTATCAGCCTTGTGATGTTGGGAATGGGCTTACAGATGCCATTTGGAGATTGTTGATAGGAGGTCTTCGACTGGAATAAGAATCAGGGAGATTTTAGCGTCGAGCTGACTGAACCAGAGAAGGTCTTGGATTAACTTTGACTGGATAAGAATCAGAAAAATCTTAGAATCGATTTAACTGAACCAGAGAAGGTCTTGGATTAACTTTGACTGGATAAGAATCAGAAAAATCTTAGAATCGATTTAACTGAACCATACGAAAGTCTAGGAATATCTTCAACTGGAATAAGAATCAGGGAGATCTTGGCGTCAATCTGAATGAACCAGAGAAGGTCTTGGATTAACTTTGACTGGATAAGAATCAGAAAAATATTAGAATCAATTTAACTGAACCAGAGAAGGTCTTGGATTAACTTTGACTGGATAAGAATCAGAAAAATCTTAGAATCGATTTAACTGAAGCAGAGAAGGTCTTGGATTAACTTTGACTGGATAAGAATCAGAAAAATCTTAGAATCGATTTAACTGAACCAGACGAAAGTCCTGGAATATCTTCAACTGGAATAAGAATCAGGGAGATCTTAGCGTTGATCTGACTGAACCAGAGAAGGTCTTGGATTAACTTTGACTGGATAAGAATCAGAAAAATCTTAGAATTGATTTAACTGAACCAGACGAAAGTCTTGGAATATCTTCAACTGGAATAAGAATCAGGGAGATCTTGGCGTCGATCTGACTGAACCAGAGAAGGTCTTGGATTAACTTTGACTGGATAAGAATCAGAAAAATCTTAGAATCGATTTAACTGAACTAGAGAAGGTCTTGGATTAACTTTGACTGGATAAGAATCGGAAAAATCTTAGAATCGATTTAACTGAACCATACGAAAGTCCTGGAATATCTTCAACTGGAATAAGAATCAGGGAGATCTTAGCGTCGATCTGACTGAACCAGAGAAGGTCTTGGATTAACTTTGACTGGATAAGAATCAGAAAAATCTTAGAATCGATTTAACTGAACCAGACGAAAGTCTTGGAATATCTTCAACTGGAATAAGAATCAGGGAGATCTTGGCGTCGATCTGACTGAACCAGAGAAGGTCTTGAATTAACTTTGACTAGATAAGAATCAGAAAAATCTTAGAATCGATTTAACTGAACCAGACGAAAGTCTTCGATAGATGTAGTTTTTGAGGAGACTACCAGGTCATATAAGTAGTCAACGGTGTTTATTGATTCGTCTTTCCCTGAAAAGGTAAAGAGTTAGTCATATGCAATGTCATGATGTATGAAATGCATGATATATATCAAGCAATGATGCTCTCAAAATAAATGAGATTGTGTGGTATGATACGTATATACGTGTATCATGATGTATGGAAATGTAATGTTTCTAGCTGGGGAAAATAAATCCCGGATAGCTGCTGAAGAATAGAGTTGGATTCTTCGTTTCTGCTGGGGATGGCGAACGAAGAGAATAAACCTGCAGGAGAGGATGACTTCGTTGGGGGAATAAACTGATGAGGAGATTACTCTGTGGGGAAGAGATGCTTTGCGGAGGATTCCACTGATAAATTCCATTGGGATGAATTATCATTGCTGGTGATATTGAATCCTATTGGGGATTGAATTCCTGTTTGTGAAAGGAAAGAACTCTGTTGGGGATGATCTCTCAGTGGCGACTTCACTGGGGATAACCTGTTAGACTTTTGTGGGGATAATCCTTTGAGCTTTGCTGGGAATGATCCTTTGAACTCGGCTGGGGGAGATTTATTTTTGTACTCTGCTGGGGATAAACTTCCAGAGTCTACTGGGTATGATTATTCAACTCCGTTGGGGAAGCTTTTTCAGACTGCGCAGGGAAAATTTTGACTCCACTGGGGATATCCTGTACCCTGTCGGGGAGCATTCTTATACTCCGTTGGGGAATATTAAAATTGCCGAGAATATCAAGCCTTTTTAGTGCTGATGGTAGATAAACTCTGCTTGGGGAGAATATTACCGATTCATTCACAGTTGCAAGTCTCAGCTGAGGAGAGCTATCATTATTTTCTTACTCTGCAGGGAGTGAAGGTACCTTAACCATATTCTTCAGCTGAATTTACCTTGTACATGGTGGACAGAGCAACTATACAGCTTGGACAATTCTCATTTGCCCCTGTTTCTGATATTACCAGTAATCATATTTTGTTTCGCATGTAAATATTCATGAGCAGCAATTAATGTCAAATGCATATATCAAAAATGAACATTGGAAGTTCTTTGCAAATCAAAACAGATAAAGAAAAAACAGTTTGAAATTTCTTTGAAAATGAATTGTACTAATTTTGAAGTTTGGCCTGTAAATAGGCGTTTTTTGTACAAGAGGCTGACGTCCTAGTAAGAGAACACCGTCGAATAATAGAATTTACACAATTTGTGAAAAACTAAACAAAACAGCTATGTGAATAATCACACTGGGTTCCAACTCTTCTATTACCCTTATGTCCTAGAGCATCTCATCACTTTGCTACTTGGTTGAAGGTAGATCAGATTGATTAGTGTCGTTCGAGCTTGATAGTCGATACCGAAGTCTGGATGCAAGATGATCCAATGAGACATAGTGTTACGCTTTGATCCCTAATTTTTTCCTGGACCGCCCTTTCGGGTTTTCTGTCCACCGGGATACCCTTTTTTGCCCAAGCCGCCTTTTCAGGTTTTCGACTTGCCGGGTGTACATATTTTTCATTTTCATCCCTTATTTTTGCCCGAACCCTTTTGGTTCGCCGGGAAGCCCTTATTTTTCCCTAGGCCAATCGACCTAGCAGGTCTTTGATTATGTGTAGTATCTTTTCACTATGTCTGCATTGACGGGGTGAGGAAGGTCGTCACCATCCATGGTGGTTAGAATCATAGCTCCTCCTGAGAAAATGTTCTTAACCACAAATGGCCCTTCGTACGTAGGGGTCCATTTGCCCCTGGGATCACCTTGAGGTAAGATAATGCGCTTGATTACCAGATCCCCAACTTGATACTCTTGTCGCCTAACTTTCTTGTTAAATGCCTTGATCATCCGTTTTTGATACGTCTGACCGTGACAAATAGCAGTAAGTCTTTTTTCATCGATTAAGTTTAGCTGATCAAGTCGGGTCTGAATCCAGTCATCTTCGCTCAGACCTGCATCCTTCATGATTCGGAGAAAGGGTATCTAAACTTCAATGGGCAAGACTTCCTCCATGCCATATACCAAAGAATAAGGGGTTGCCCCTGTTGACGTCCGCGCTGAGGTGCGGTACCCATGAAGAGCAAATGGTAACATCTCGTGCCAGTCTTTGTATGCCACTGTCATCTTCTGCACAATCTTCTTAATGTTCTTATTAGCCGCTTCGACAACCCCATTCATCTTCGGCCGGTAGGGAGAAGAGTTATGATGATGTATCTTGAATTGCTTGCAGAGCTCAGTGATCATCTTATTATTGAGATTGGTACCATTGTCTGTAATGATCCTCTCTGGTACACCATACCGACAGATCAGATTGTGCCGAATGAACTATGCCACGACGTTCTTGGTCACTGTAGCAAATGAAGATGCTTCAACCCACTTCGTAAAGTAATCAATGGCTACCAGGATGAAACGGTGCCCGTTGGATGATGTAGGTCTGATCTCGCCGATCATATCAATGCCCCACATTGCAAAAGGCCACGGAGCTGTCAAGACATTCAGAGGTACTGGAGGTATGTGCACCTTATCAGCATAGACTTGGCACTTGTGACATGTCCGAGAATGTTGATAACAGTCGGCTTCCATTGTGGACCAAAAATATCTTGCCCGAAGTATTTTCTTTGCCATGGTGTGCCCACTGGAATGAGTTCCGAAAGTACCTTCATGTAAGTCTGTCATGATTTTGTATGCTTCGTTCTTATCCATACATCGCAGTAAGGTCGAATCGTGGTTATGCTTGTAAAGAATACCATTACTGATGAAGAACTTCGCCGCGAACCTCCTCAGAAACTTCTTGTCATTTACAGATGCACCCTCGGGGTATTCCTGAGCCTCAAGATACCTTTTTACTTCGTGAAACCAGGGCTTTTCTGTTACCTCTTCAGTCTCAATGTCACAGCAATGTGCAGGTTCGTCCAGTCTTTCAATGATAATCTGGGGGGCTTCGTTGTCCCAATTGACTTTGAACATATAAGACATCGTAGCCAGCGCGTCCGCTAACTGATTCTCCTCTCTCGGGAAGTGTTCAAAAGTTATCTCTTCAAAGTGCGGCAGTAAAGTCAACACATACTCCTTGTAAGGAATAAGATTTGGGTGTTTCGTATCCCACTCGCCTTTGATCTGACTGATCACGAGAGCGGAATCTCCGAAAACACTCAGAAACTTAATCCTTAGGTCAATTGTTGCTCGAAGACCCATGATACACGCTTCATACTCCGCCATATTGTTGGTGCAGTTGAAATATAGTCGGGCGGTAAATGGAGTATGAGAGCCTTTAGGAGATATGATCATGGTGCCAATTCTATTACCCAAAGCGTTTGAAGCTCCATCAAAGTACATAGACCATTGGGATCCTTCCTCAGGTCCTTCATCTAGTCCAGGCGTCTCACAATCAGTTACCAACATGATATTCTCGTCCGAGAATTCAAAGTTCATAGACTGGTAATCATCCACTGCCTGATGTGCCAACTGGTCTGCTAACACACTTCCCTTGATTGCTTTTTAGTCGTGTATTGGATGTCATACTCAGTCAATATCATCTGCCATCTCGCTATTCTTCCGGAAAAAGCAGGCTTTTCGAAGATATACTTGATTGGATCCATCTTCGATATCAATAGAGTAATGTGAGTCAACATATACTGTCTCAGCTGGCGAGCAGCCCATGCCAAAGCGCAACAAGTTTTCTCGAGCAGTGAGTATCGGGTCTCACAGTCGGTAAAATTTTTGCTAAGGTAATAAATATCATGCTCTTTTCGGCCAGACTCGTCATGCTGACCCAACACACACCCCATTGAATTGTCGAGTACTGTCAAGTATAAGATCAAAGGTCTCCCTTCAACTGGAGGTATCAGAATAGGTGGCTCTTGTAGATACTATTTGATCCTTTCAAAAGAGGCCTGACATTCATCATTCCATCTTACCACTTGATCTTTCTTCAATAACTTAAAGATTGGCTCACAAGTAGCAGTCAGGTGCGAGATGAATCGGACAATATAATTCAAATGTCCCAGAAAGCCTCTGACTTCTTTTTCTGTTCTGGGAGCTGGCATTTCCTGTATAGACTTCACCTTGGCAGGATCCACTTGAATACCTTTATTGCTTACAACGAAACCCAGCAGCTTACCAGATCTCACCTCGAAGGTGCACTTGTTCGGGTTTAACCTCAGCTTGTACAATTTCAACCTGTCAAATAGCTTCTGCAGATGGTTAAGATGTTCTTCCTCAGTCTGGGACCTTGCAATCATATCGTCGACGTATACCTTAATCTCATGATGGATCATGTCATGAAACAAAGCAACCATGGCACTCTGATACGTTGCCCCAACATTCTTCAGTCCAAAAGGCATGACCTTGTAGCAAAAGGTACCCCACTGAGTAACAAAAGTTGTCTTCTCCATGTCTTCGAGAGCCATTTTAATCTGATTATAACCGGAGAAACCATCCATAAAGGAGAATACCTTATGATGTGCGGTGTTGTCAACCAGAACGTCAATATGAGGCAGAGGGAAAGCATCTTTGGGGCTTGCCCTGTTCAGATCCCTATAGTCAACATACATTCGAACTTTACCATATTTCTTCGGCACATGAACCACGTTGGCCACCCACTGAGGGTAAGAAGTAACTGCTAGAAAACCGGCGTCAAACTGTTTCATAACTTCAGCCTTGATTTTCTCAGACATCTTTGGGCACATTCGGCGGACCTTCTGTTTCACTGGAGGACAGTCTTCCTTGGTAGGCAAACGGTGAACCACAATATTGGTATCCAACCCAGGCATATCTTCATAAGACCAGGCAAAGATCTCAACATAGTCACGTAGAATTTGAATCAACCGTTGCTTCACACTAAGCTCTAGATTTGCACCGATCTTGACCTCTTTCTTGTCTATCTCTATACCCAGATTCACTGATTCCACCGGCTCTTCGTGCGGCTGAATAACCCTCTCTTCCTGAAGTAACAGTCTTGCAAGTTCACCAGGAACTTCGCAATCATCTTCACCTTCGTCTTCGGCTAAGTTGATCGGACTTTTGGTCATAACTTGCAGTAGCAGAGTCGTTACCAGTGAGATCCAGAGTGGATGTAGACCTGTATATGTGAGTGTGTGTAAAATAGTTGTTTTGCAATATGTAATAAAAGAAAAACAAGGAGCGCAAAATTTGAAATGCAAGAAACGTCAAATGCTTTTATTAATGATATATGTAAATGACACACATAAAGCCCTCACAAATGAGGCCACGGTGCCCCGGGTAAGACACCGGGCCGTAAAGTTTAAAACATTGTCTGTTACAAGTTCAAAACAAAAGTCTCATTACTGGGTAACAAAAGAAATTGGAATGAAGTCCTTTGCGGTCCAGTTGCTTAGTTCTCCATCAGTAGTAGGATAGATCCAACTATCGAACTCAGACTCTTCAACATCGTCTTCAATGGCATTCACTCCTGAATTGCTAATGAATAGGGGAGGTCTTTCGATCCGTGCATTCCGAACAACCTTTTGAGCTTCTGCAGTGAAACCTAAACCAAACTTGTTAGTCTTCTATGAAAAATCAGGGAGTTGGCCCCAATTTGCACACCCACCTTTCTCAACAACATCCCGGGCATCCTTGAGGGAAGCCATCTTCATAAGAGAATCTTCAACAACAGTCTCAGTTGATGCCAGCGTTTGGGGAACCTCTTCAAAATGCTGAAATGGGGTCTCAATGAACTCCCCATCCATCTCTACATATCAGAAAGAGTTGAGGTGGCTCACCATGTATTCCTCTTCTCCTTGCACTGTCACAATTTTCCCTTTCACTGGGTATTTTAGCTTCTGGTGGAGCGTAGACGTTACTGCCCCAACTTTGTGGATCCATGGACGACCCAGCAAACAATAATAAGATGGCCGAATGTCCATCACATAGAATGTAGATGCAAAAACCTGAGAACCAACCTTAATTGGGATATCAACTTCTCCATGCACCATCCTTTTAGACCCATCGAAGGCCCTGACGATAATATTGCTTGGTTTCAACTCCAACCCTTCGCAGTCCAACCGGTCTAGAGCTTTCTTAGGCAAGACATTCAATGAGGAACCAGTATCCACTAATACATGAGCAAGAGTAGTGCCCTTGCATTCAATGGAGACATGCAGGGCATCATTGTGATTCTTCCCTTTAACAGTCAGGTCGGTGTTAGAGAAACCCAACCCATTATCAGCAGTTAGACTAGCAACGCAATCTTTAAACTGATCAGCTGATGTTTCTTGTAGTACGTGCACAGTCTTCAGGAAGGAAATCAGAGCCTTGGCATGGGCTTCTGAGAATAGCAACAGAGATAACACAGAAATCGTGGACGGGGTTTTCCCCAGCTGCTCGACTACATTGTAGTCGCTCTTTTTGATGATCTTTAAAATCTCTTACATCTCTTGTCTAGAAGCTTCAACAGTAATCGTCTTTGGTGCCTCCGTCTGGCAGGCTCATCAGTGGTCCATTTGCCCCGAGTGTCAGATGACTCAGCGATAGGGGTAAGAATAGGAACTTGAACAGGAATAGCAGCAGGTACACTGGCAGGTGTAATAACAACAGGTTTCTGAACAGTTGGTGGAGAGATATCAGGGGAGAAAAGTCTTCCGCTGCGGGTGACTTTAGCAGGTCCAACAATATTGCTGATGTCAGTATCATCATCCAACTATTGTTTAACTCCATGAAAATAAACATCAGCCCCGTATTGCCAAGGGACAGCTTTATCAGATGTATTGGGGATAGGCCCAGGAACAGTGATGATCAATGGTGCGATTCTTGGAACAGATGTAATTCTAACAGGCTTTCTCGAGGAAGCCTTGGAAGAATTGTCGAAAATGGTGATGATAGAAACTTCTTCAGTATGAACTAAAGGAACAACATTCTTCTCAAACAGAATTTATTTACTATCCATCAGGTGTTGGACACCTGATTTCAAAAGATGGCAACCGGTTGGTAGGGCGGAACACATACGGCAACCTTCGTCACAACCCGGAAATAAACCGGCTGACAAAAGATTCTTCTTCACAGTCCTCAAGGGAGTAGCAATATCTTTCACATAAACCACAAACGAGTCTTCCTCTACAACATTCACTCCATGCTTGGGCATAGGAGCAGTCACAACATTAGGTCTTTCGGGCGCCTCAAACTCAATCTCCTTAGCATCAATTAAGTCCTGTATTTTATTCTTCAAAGCCCAACAATCATCTGTATCATGTCCCGGGCTATCTGAGTGAAAAGCACAGCGGGCATTAGGGTTGTACTTAGGCGATGCAGTGTTGGGATTTTGTGGAGCCTCCCTTGGAGTTACTAGATTGGTTTTCAATAACTGCGGCAGAATCTGAGACAAAGTCATGTTGAGATGGGTGAATTGCCTTCGGGGCCTCTCGGCCCTTTGCTGATTGTTGCGCTGAGGAGCACCAGCAGGTCTTGAAATGACCACCGCATTAACAACTTGGCGGTGTTCAGGTCTATTCTGGCTTTTCGAACTGTAAACAGCACTGGACTCTTTCTTAAAAGGCTTCTTCTCGGTGTCTGATGAAGCACCCTTCTGTATTTTACCAGACTTAATACCAGCCTCAATCCTTTCACCAGTCATAATCAGCTCCGTAAACCCGGACGAAGAACTTCCAATCAGATGGTTGAAATACGGACCAGACAAGGTCCATAGAAACATATCTACTAGCTCCCTATCATCCAAGGGTGGTTGCACTCTTCCAGCGAGGTCCCTCCACTTCTGAGCATAATCTTTGAAACCTTCGCCCGCACCCATTAACATACCCTGGAGCTGGGTACGCGTGGGAGCGAGGTCGACATTGTATTGGTACTGCCTGTAGAAAGCAGCAGCCAAATCTTCCCAACTGCGGATACTGGCTCCTTCTAACTGGTAAAATCATTCAAGCTGAGTCCCTGAGAGACTGTCTTAAAAGAAGTGGATCCATAGGTTCTTATCAGCGGTGTACGGCTGAATCTTCCTTACATACGACCGGAGGTACAGTTTTGGGCAAGAAATTCCGTCATATTTAGCAAAGGATGGTGCCTTGAACTTGTGGGGAATCACCACCCTAGATGATAGACCCAGATCGCCAAAGTCCAGACCAGGCACCTTCTGTACTTCCATCGCACTCAACCGATCTTCCAGTTGCTTGTATCTATCCTCAGCCGGAGGATACTGGTCTTCGTCGAAGTCCGTCTCATTGTCTGAAACCACAGGGCTAGGAGCCCTCCTTTCTTCCTGACTATCTTTCCCTCCAGATGAGGTGGTCAAATCAACTTTATCTCGTAGCCTGTTTCCAAACCTGTGACCTGTGTTAAACAGGACTGTCTTCTCCTTATTATTCTTCTTCTCTTTCAGAATAAGGGTCTTCAGATCTTGATGACCCTTAGCTAAATTCATGAACAACTCTTGGAACTGGGCATTCTGAGCCTGTAGAGCCTTGATTGCTTGTTCAGTTGATGGTTCAGAAGACATGATGCTGAAATAAACAGCGAAGAAGATGAGAAAACCTGTAAGGGTACCTGTTATGAGGTGCATGGAATGAAATGCGTATGATATGATTTCAAAGACATCGAGAGATTCAAATTTGTAAACAAGAAATGAAACACACTTTTATTAGATAAACTATGAAATTAATTGTTCGACAAATTGCCCTTAAGGCGTTACAAGAAAGGAAATACTGAAAAGGAAATAGAAACTGGAAAGGAAATAATCAAAGGACAATCAGTACTCCCATGGTCGCTTCTTGTCGGTGCGGACATAGTCATTGAGGATCCGCTTGTTCTCCAGCTGTCTTGTCAACTTCTGAATCTTCTGCTCTTGCTCGTTAAACTTTTCTCGGTAAGCATCCCATTCTTCTCTCAGCTGCATCCAAGACCTTTTTAGTGCCCCAATGTCAGTGGGCATATGAGGATGGAGGATGGTCGGAAGAACCCCTTCTTCATTAGCAACTTCAACAATGATAAGCAGGACAGCTTCATACGGAATACCCAACTTTTGGGCACAAATACGAACCCATCTGAGATATGGATCCATCGGAAGAGAAGTCTTTGGACCCAGTTCATGTGGATCAGATCTGTGAACTCTATCCCAAGCCCTTATGAACCTGCGGCGTTGCTCGTCACTATCCCCTTGAAAATCAAAGATGATACTAGGCATTAGCAGCTCATGAGGTCCTTCCCTTCTGGCTCGCCCAAACTGACGTAGGGTCAAGCACGGATTATAAGAAATTCCTCCATGGGTTCCTATCAGTGGAACATTGGGGTACTCCCCACAACAATCAATAATAGCCACCTCGTCCATACCATTGATAGTCCAGATGATGTCATTATGAGAGAGAGACATAACCCTATAGGCCCAGCCCATGCCTTCTTTGTTCTTCAGCACTGATTTGGGGAGGTGCGAAATAAACCACCTCGCCAATAATGGAGCACATCACATCAAGGTTCCCCGCTTTCGAGCAGTACATGCATAAAGCTGATGAAGAATGTCACCCAAGAGAGTGGGTACAGGATTACGAGAGATGAAGATTTTCACCGCATTCACATCAACAAAGGAGTCAGAGTTCGGAAACAAAACCAAGCCATATATCAGAAGAGCCAGAATATCTTCGAATGCCTTGAAGTCAAGACTATCCCAGAAATAATTAGCCTTACCAACCAAAAACTTAGTCAGAAAGCCCTTTGCTCCACTTCTAGTCTCCCAATTAGCCATTACCTCATCCTTTGTCATATGAAGGGCTGAAGCAATCTCTTTTGGCCTAAGGATCTTCTCCCAACCTGTGAACGGGGTCTGCTCCAGAATAGAGATACCCAATAGATCAGAGAACTCTTCTAAGGTGGGGACCAACTGATAGTCCTGAAAAGTAAAGCAATGGTACAACGGATCATAGAACTGTACTAGGACACTCATCATCTACTCGTCCAATTTAGAGGTGACCAAGCTAAGAAGATGCCCATGTCTTCTGATGAAGGAGGTGGTATCAGACATCTTTGCAATCAATTCTTTGAGCATAGTGGGAACCTGGACAAAGTTGATCTGGATGGTGTTCCTACGCATAGGTGCCATGACCTACAAAACAGAACAAAGATGAATCCCTCATGTCTTTGAAATAGGTTAGTCCAATGCAAGATGTATGCAATCATGGTAGATGAATCCCTCATGATAGAAAGCACACCACAAGTATCCACAAATAGCAAACATGGTAAAGGCACACAAGTCACACAGAGAGCCCTTAGATTTTAGGCTGGCAAGGAGCTTAGGTACTACCCTCTTTCAGTTCAGTTGGTTCAAACCTGTCCTAAAAATAGTAATCGGGTTCTAGAGGGTCTCAATATCACTAACTACCCTCGATCAGTCATAATTCCAGTTTAGCAACCTTTTCTTGCGGCCGGAATCATCGCGAGAGTTTAGTCTCAATGAGTGTAGCATACTGCTACTGTTCTATGGCCAAGTTGGTCAATTTAAAGGTTCTAAGGTCAGTTGGTGCTTAATGACCCCTTAGAAGACCCATATTCTCCTCGTTCCAACATAAGGGATATCGGTACAAACTAAAGTGCCACACCAACGTAGCTACTGCTTCAACCGTATCGGTCTATGCCGTACAGTTCCCTCACAGTTTATTGCTACTTACCTAAAGGGTACCCCCAGATCCGGGTTAGGATCTATAGTAACTCCGATTCAAGCCCACAAATATAAAGCATACAAAGCAAACAATTGAAAACACAATGATCTAATCCTAAGGTACACCTCACTTATAATATGTCTCCCCAGCAGAGTCACCAGTTTTGTGATACGGTGGGAAAGAACTGACTGTTTTTTTGAAATGCTGGTTTGCATTTTGCGTTTGTTTTTGCAAAATGTCGCGGTAAGCAAGAGTCGTCACCGACTTTTATTTTATCCAACAAGGAAAGGAAAAAAGCACAGAAAAATTCCTTTTTCGAGATTATTTCTCGGGTTCGGGGGGTAGATTATAGAAAGGGAAGGTGTTAGCACCCTTTCTATCCGTGGTTATCCACGGGCTCTTAGGTACTTGCTCAATTGTTTTCAAAATTTGCTTTCTTTGTGCTTGTGGGTTTGAAAAAAGTTTTTTGTTTGGAAACTTCGTTTGAAAAGTGTAAGTGTGAAAAGTTTTTGTTTATTGAAAGAGCAAATACTTAAGAACCATCTACCTACTCGAAAAGGGAATCATTCTATGCTATCTTCCTTTAGACAATGCTATCCTACTATTGATGAGTAGGTATCACCATTGTTGGAGTTTAAGGGTCAATTTGAATAAGGGACATGCGGTCACTAAAGCAACGTTAGGACGCCTTAGTGGTAACCCTAATGTCTTAGATCATTTTATCTGAGGCAATCGTTTCGAGGCAACTATGATCTTTGGACAAAAGGGCGACCTCTAAAACTTCCTATACTCAATGACCGCGTACGAAGGCAACCAAGTGGTGTGTACCCTAAGAGTGCGCATGTGCGAGTGTGTCGTTTTCAATTATTTTATCTATGTACATGTCAATGGTTATCTATGTTGATTTTAGGTTAAAACATTCAATCTTTTCATGCATCCCTATTATCAAACATCTAACAGTTATAATTTGTGGGAAATAAATTGCGGAAATTTAACTAACTATTACAAGGCGTCGGGTATTTACATCACCAAAAGCAACCCTTTGAAAATTAAATGCGGAAAATAAATAAAGCGGTAAAAATATTTAAAGTCCTATTAAGCTATTACATTCCGGGAACAAATACAAATATGACATAAAATGGATCGCGTGCGGGAAATTAAGTCGGGCGCAAGTTTTTAGGGTTTTGACCCTTTGGTTAAAGAAAAGATTTTTTTTTTTATTTAAGAGAGAAATAAATTCTAAGTTAATTACTAAATTGAATTAAATAAATTAATTAATTAAATGAGAAAAGTTTTTTTTGGATTTTTTGGTATTTTAAGAAAGAAATCAAAATTAATGTTAGTAATTAAAACCTAAATTAATTTTAATTTAATTTTAATTGTTTACAAAAAAAGTTAAAGTTATTCTAATTAAAAAAAACTAAATTAATTTAATTAGTGTTTATTAACAAAAATAAAAGTTAGAATTTAATTTGATAAAGAAAATATTTTGTGGTTTTTTATTTTATAAAGAAAAAGATTTGATTGGTTAATGATTAAATAAAAATAATTAAATTAAATAAAACAAGAATAAAATAAAATATAGAGAAGGGAGGGTTTGGGCCTGTTTTGAGGTGTGTATCAGCAATTCCATGGCCCAATTACATTGGCCTAGCTTGACTTTTTGAGATCCCCTATGCGCACGTTGACTGGACCCCATGGTGGACCATCATTCTGGATCACCAGATTTGGCCTTGGGCCATCTGGCGCTGGAGATATGGAGGCGCATTGTATGCCACAAACCTAGATCTACACCTGATTACATGAAGAGGAAAAATAACAAAGCATATGGGGGACCTGGGATTCGAACCCAGGTCCTGATGGTATTTGCATTGTTCGCTTCGCCACTAGGCCAATGTGTCTCAATAGTTAGTGTGATGGAAAATAATAATAATAAGGGATAATGCATTAATATGCAAGAAAATAAAATATAAAAAAAGGGTGCGCGTGTTTGAAAGGGGCCAATCAGAGGGAGACACGTTGTCGTCCCTGTCCTCAGGCCTGCAAAGAAATTACCTGCGGATTTGAATCCGCAGCTAAATGCCTAGGTCGTTCCAAAAATCCATCTCAGGCCATATAAACTCCTCCCAAGACCATGGTTGTGTTCGTCCTTCTCTTCCGGACATGTCCATGGACATTATTGGGGCTAATTTTACCTGTAAGAGAAACGCCCAAAAACAAACCACGAAACCCTAGATATGGCACTTGGCTTCACAGATCAGATAAATGAAATTGGATAATGCAGAAAGCTTGGAAATTTGACGAGGATTATGAATATGCCAATATTTCGTACAAAAGATGCAAGAATAGAGAGTTAAGGTTTTTAAAACAGGGCCAAGAAACGGGACACTTACAGCGCGTTTTGATGGATATGGGAGCTTGCTTTGGATTGATTCTGACTCAGTGATTGTCAAGGAAACGATTGAGATCGTTCTTGGCTTCTGAATTTGCCTCTAAGTGTGAATTCGAACTCAAGCTTTTTCACACTTTTTCCAAGTTTTGTTTTGCTTATTGCTGCAGCCTCTAGCCTTGTTTTCGTGCCCTCTAACTTCCTTATGTATGATAAAATGTATTAGGTCAAGAATCATGAATCAAATCTCTCTAAATAAATGCCTTATGATTGGATTTGATTCATCCTTTAAAGCTTGCCAAATTTATCAAATCTCCATCTTTTTGTACATGATATGCTTAATACGAATTTTGATGATGATTATGATGACAATTAAAACCTGAAACAATCAAAAGATATCTTGTAATCAAAGCTTTGGATTTTTTATGATTTAATTTGATTAAAAATGAAATAATTCAATAAAAAATCAAATAAAAAAATAAAAATAAGATATGGGCTCATGGCTGAAGCTAGGACACGTGGACAATGATGCAAGCTCAAATCAAGTGGAAAATAATGGGCCCATTTGACAAAATTTAAAGTTTTGGGGATAGTTGACTTTTGCCCTAGCACAGTCGATTTTTAGACCTTTGAGCAATTGACTGAGCAAACTTCCTCTGCAAGGCTTGAAATTTGACATGGATCACCTTGAGAACATATTAGGACATTAGGGAGCATTTGAGGTCATTTAGACTCAAGGATCTTGATGCAACACAAAACCCTAATTTGGGGTTGACTGCTTTAGGAGATGATTTGTCTGACTCACTCTTGAGCAAACTTGAGCAACTTGGAGATTTTTCTTGCCGTGTTTTGAGAAATATGAGAGGGCAAATTTTGGGGTACAACAACATGTATTTGGATAAGAAAAGAAAACAAACAAAAGAGTAGAAACGAAAAATAAACAAAGGGTTATTTACATGTTATGCCTGAAACGAAAGGTTTAAAGTCAAGAAGACTTACCTTGAAGCTAGAATATGTTTTGGACTTTGAGTTAATGCCCTGTATATCCTTGAATTCAAAGGAAAGAAGGAAATTGAGTTTGAAGGATGGGGAAACTGGGATTCGAAAGAGAGAACAAGCAGGGGTGTTGTATTTCTTTGTTTCTGGGTTTAAAATAAAGAAATGAAGTGTTGTGTTTCTTTGGTTCTGGATTCGAAAGAAAGAAACAAAGGTGTTATGCTTTTTTTTTATTCTGGGTTTAAGAATGTTTAAGTCCTCTCTCCTCTCTTTTCCTTGCCAACAAAACTCTCTCCTGTTACTAAAAAGCCACCATTAGATGTGTTGTGAAACATCTTATTTATAGAAGAGGTTGACTGATATTTGAGGGGGAAAACAAATGAAATTTAAACAAATTGGGTATGCTGTCTTCATAGCCTTCGAGGTGCAACTCTTGTAATACAATTTGGTGCAAATATAGGAGCAGCATAACAGGAATGCTTTGCAGCAGTTTTGGAGTGTTGTGGCAGCTTGGTGCAAGACTGTTTCATAGTAGTGCAACAGACTTGGACTTGGTAGCACATAGGAATTTGTCCAGCAGCCTTCGACCAGACTCATCAAGAGACAAAACATAAATTGTGTGTTCTTTGAATGGACCAATTGTATGTCCTTCAAATAGACCAATTGAATATTCTTCCAATGGACCATATATGTGTTCTTTGAATCCAACAAATTCATGTTCTTCGAATGGGCCACCAAATATGTGCCTTTCGAATCCACCCAATTCATTTTCTTCGAATGGGCCACCAAATATGTGTCTTTCGAATCCACCTATTGTGTGTCATAGTGTAGAAACTATGTGTGTTGAAGGGTTTAAAGGTGGAATCGAAGCAATGAGGGAAGCACTTGCCTTATGAATCGAAGCAAGCAGGAAAGAGGCCACTGCTTTGTGGGTGCTAGCATGAAGGAATTCATTGCCTTATGGGTGCTAGCATGGGGGAGCACTTGCCTTGTGAATTAAAGAAAACAGGAAAGAGGCTGCTGCTTTGTGGGTGCTAGCATGAAGGAAGTCATTTCCTTGTGGGTGCTAGCATGAGGGTGCACTTGCCTTGTGAATTGAAGCAAGCAGGAAAGAGGCCACAGTCTAGTCGAAGCTTGGGAAATCGAAGCAAGCTTGAAAGAGGCCAAATTCCAGTCGAACCTTGGAAAACCAAAGCAAGCTTGAAGGAGGCCAAGGTCCAGTCGAAGCTTGGGAAATCGAAGTAAGCTTGCTTTTCTTCAATTTTGATGCTTGAAAGCCCAATGTGATCCATGGAAGCTATATGGGGCATGAAAAATCAAATTGTACTTGTGCAAATTTGAATTTTTGAAAATCCTTGATAGAAAAGTCTTGAAAAAAGAGGGCAAATTTTGGGGTACAACATGGTAACTAAATGAGCTGAACTTGAACTATACATAGTTCGAATCATTAGGTTCATGAGTCAACTCGATTATGTATGAGAAGGATTATATTGTATCTAAGAATATATTTAAATATTTACTCTAAATCCTAGCTTTATATTTTTATTTTTATCTAACGGTTTTATTTGATAATTTATATTAGCAAAATATTTCTTAAAATAATTATACAAATAAAATCTACATCATATAAATTATGTAATTTTTGAATTAGTAGATTTTTGAGACGAAATCAAATTCCAATCTGATAACTTTTATTTTATTTTATTATTTTCTTATTAAAATAATATTAATTTAAAAAGTTAAATATATAAAAAAATAGATTTTGAAAAATAAAATTTAAATTCGTGAATCAAACGAGCTGAACCTAATGAGATGAATCTAATGAGTCAAACCGAGTTGTTTATGAACTTATAACGAGTCGAACTTGAGCTTAAAATAAAATTCATATCAAACTCGAACTGATATTTGAGTTAAACCAATACTTAACGAGTCGAGCCGAGCCGAGACGAGTTCGACTCGACTCAACTCATTTCCAACTCTAATTCTTGCATTTAACTCCTCCACCCATCATTATGAACAAGATGGTAGCGACTCTGACCAACAATGAGTTCTAAGAATATGAGAATGCAATGGTAGAGATGTGTGCTTCCTTTAATAACTTATAACCTCCATATCAAACATAGGAAACAAGAGGATGATCCTTTAGAAGAGACTGAAATCCTAGACCCTCAACCTCTCTCATATGAGATATGAGGGTTTTTGTGCTAGAGAATTTTAAGTCGCCCTTATTGGCCAAGTTTAATGGAGCAGTGACCTGTATAAGCATGTTACATCCATTAACAGATATGATGATTATTAGAGCTTGTGATTCCTTGAAGTGCAAGCTTCTCTTTGGAACCTTCAGATATGCAGCACAAAAAAGCAACTTTTGACTTCCAATCCTTCTTCCCTTGAGCCTTATTTTCATTCTTTCTCTCCAATCTTGGTTTACTATATGACTCAGGATAGCCATATAGTTTGTAATGATAAGGCCTGATATATCCATATCTACCACAATGAGTACATCTCCAGGATAAGTTCTTGTGACTTTTGGGAATGAGGGAACACATGTTGATCTCGATGTTGAGACATTAGGTCCAACATAAGAACCTTAGTTTTCTTAGGAGGAACATACTTCTCAAAGGGATTTTTTCCTGATCATCCTGGATTCAAAATCCATTCCCTTATGATTTATAGACATTTTTCCTACCTCAACTATTTTATCTAGCATATTTGAACCCTATTTCATCATACGCACAAACTTAGTCATATTTTCACTTTTGGATTTTAGTATGACTACTTCTTCTTTCATACTTGAAATGGTTGATATCAAAATCTCTTTTTCCTTTGAAGCATACCTATGATTTTATTATTATTATCCTCTTCCAAGAAAGCTTCCTTCTATTTTGCGTGTAGAATCATATAAGATACATCAGGGTCTTCTATAGATATGCCTTAAACATTTGACACACACTTCCTAGTTAAAGACATCATTGAGTTTGAAATTTGTTCTTCACTATTAAAATTAGACCAAGTGATTGAGATTCCCTTTTTCTGTATCTTTAGAAAGGTAGGATAATCAGATTTGATGTGACCAAATCCTTCAGATTCATAACATTTATGACCCTTTCCTTTTATATAGTTGTCTTCATCTTTATTCTTGTTTTGAGGACTGATGTCAGACACTTTTTCTTGACCATTTGTCTTCCCTTGTATGTCTTTCCTTATCAAAGCTTTATTGAAATTTCTTCCAACTAAAGTTATATCATCTAAAAGACTGTCTTCAATAACCTTATCACCTTGATTTACCTCCTATTGAGTATTGGATATTAAAGCTACACCTTTATTATTATTTTTTGATCTTCCATTTATAGAAACTTTAAAGATTTAAAGGGATATAATGAGTTCATCAACCTTCATGGTGCTTAAGTATTGGGCTTCTTCTATAGCAGTTACCTTCATGTCAAACTTTTGGTGTAAATATATGAGAATCTTTCTCACCAGCTTTTCTTCTGACATCTTTTATCCCAAAGAAAAATAACTATTGGCTATATCATGAAATATAATGTTGAAATTATAAATGGATTCATCCTCCTTCATCTTCATATTTCCAAACTCATTTGTGAGGATCTGGAGAATTAACATCCTAACCTTGGACATGCCTTCAAGAGTAGTCTTGAGTATCTCTCAAGATTTTTAGCTTCAGCGCAAGTGATCATTACTCTGAACATATTCTTTGTAACACCATTAAATATAACGTTCAAGGCTTTTTTGTTTCCAAGAGCTTCTTCATCTGCAGTTTTGAAAAAAATCAGCTTCAGGCTTTAACCTTGTAGAACCATCTTAAGAAGTGATCATAGGATGTTTCCAACCTTTAACCACAATCTTCCAAGCATTGTAGCCTATGAATTTTAAGAAAGAAACCATCATGGATTTCCAGTAATCATAATTTGTGTCATCTAAAACAAGTGGTCTGTTTACTAAACATTCATCTTTGGTCTTGTCCATTTGAACATAAAATATCCTCCCTGGAGCTCACCCAAATAGAATAGGGTGTCTACTCTGATACCAATTGAAATGTTGTTCCTAAGGGGACAAATGTTGGACATGATGTTGGAACAATTGGTATAACAAGTTAAAACAGATATAATACACAATTGGATAATAATACATAGTTAAAGTAAAATCAATAAATAACAATAGGTATTTGTAACCCAGTTCGGTGCAAACAACACCTACGCCTGGAGGGAACTCTACCCAAGAAAGAAAAATTACTATTTTGATTTAGTACACTTAGTCTTCCATGAACATCAACCCCATGATGTTCAATGCCTCTTCATAATCCTAGTTACTTTATATTTAGGTCAACCCCTAAATATGGGAACCCCTCTCACTTTCTCTTAATCACTAATCCCAAGTGATCCACTTCAATAACAAACCCATTGAATGTTGAATATTACAATTCAACTAAGACAAACCATCAACAATTCCAAGTTATTGAAACATAGAGTAGTGTATACAAAGATTATACCCTAACCTTTATTATGGCATTAGTGTAGAATACAAGTTATGAAGACTCAAACCCTAGCTCAATGATACTAATCCTTGCGCATAAAATCCATGTCTTAACCTTGATACTAAGCCTTCTTATATATCAATGTCTTCTGGGCTTTTCTCTTTTGAATATCTAATTTGATTTAGTCCAGAAAATAGCTACTTCAGCTATATAAGATCTTCTCCATAATTGTCTCCAACAATAAGATATGATTTGTTATATTTAAAATTCAAATTTAAATCTCTTTTAAATCTGATTTAAATGTCTCCAACTGTCAAACAAATCAACCACACATTACTAAGTTAACTGTAGCAAATTTGATTCAATTCCAATCAGAAATTATGCACCAAGAAACATCCATATGGACTACTGTCAAGGCTATATGTTGCATTGCACACATGTTGAAGCATTGTGTTCAATATGTTGCACCAATACATCCAAATTAAATCTTTAGCTTGAATATGTAGATCTACTTTGATAGTGGAACTTGGATAGAATAACTCAAAACCATAACTACAATAACATATGTTTATTGAAAGAGACCATATGTTCCAGCATACATGTTGGAACATCAGGATCCACATGTGTCCTTTTTGCACCAGAACTAGCTTGAACAACCTCCATGTTGTTTTTCATAATGCAGCCAATTCAAAAGGAACTTCAGGAAGATAGCCAGAAACTTTATTTTTCTTGTATAAGGGATTTTAAAAGTTCAACCTACTAAAAAATTTTAATGTTTACTAGATACTCTCAAGAACAAATCTTGGGGAGAGAGTTTGGTCTTTTCTTTTTGGCTGAGACTCTATTATTCCCGATGTTACTTCTCTATACCTTAACTATTTTCTTTCTACATTTTACTTTCTACTACAAATTTCTAAAACATTCTAAAATGATTTTAATCTTTCAAAAATATCATAAAAGTTTTTCAAATTACTGTTTTTCTAAAACACACAATTAACCCCTTCTTGTGTGTGGAGCCACATGTCCAACATAGGAGACACATCGACCTCTCCAAGAGGTAAGACCTCCTTGTCATCCACCAACTGAACATCATAAACAACCTTGAACAAGTCTATTTGTTTAAATCCTACCCAAGGTGAAGGAAGGTTATCCTCTCTTTTGTCTGCTCAAAATACTGGTCAGAGGTTTCCACTAATTAATCCTAGAGTTTCAACAATTATCCCTATAATTTCTTTAGAGAATTGGTGGCCAACTTAAACTAAAAGTTCAAGATTTATTCTAAGGCAGCGAAATCATGTGCCTCTAGTGCCACCTTTTTTAGTAGGGACTTCAAATACTTTTTCTCTTTTAGTAGGGTCCTCACTCTTTCCTGCCCCATGGTGGTGCTTCCCTTGGCCAGAAAGAGTTAGGTTCTAAATTCACCAATGACTTCGGTATATTTTTCTCGTTGAACCCGCTCAATCAGAAGTCCCCTTAGCTGATGGTTATCTTCCAAGTTCTATAGTTTAAGGGGTGATATATTATGGATGACCTTGTAGTCAACAAGGAAGTTCTTGGGAAAGGGGGAACAAGCTCAAATGAGCTAAAGACATCAAATATGGGATCCTTCCATAAATAACACTGGGGGATTAATAATCCTTTGACGGCGAAGGGCCACCTCCACCTTACCTTCTTTAGGGATTTTCAATAGATCATTCTTCAGAACCTGAGAAGACCTCCCACCTTGTTTTTAGGTTATAAGAGAGGAGGCAATGTAACACCTTTCTAACCCAATGAATATTTCACATATAATTTACGAAAATAATTCAAATAAAACTACCAACAAGGGTGTCACGTATTCACATAAACACCATATAATAAACATCCTTCTCTGTAACACGGGTTTTCAAAATCATTTATAACAAATACTTCATTAATAACAACAATAACACTTCAACTACTCGCAACAAAATTCATAGTTTCAAAACACGTTTATTAAAATACTTCATAGAAACTTCATCATACTTCATCGTTTATGATTCATAATTCAAATAACTTAATTACCATGAAAGGTATTTCAAAATCTAAAAAAAAAAAGAACATAATTATTTCAATCAAATGATCCTAACCACAATGTTACATATCAGAGCAAGACCCTATTTATTCAATAAGAAATAAATAACGCACTCCAAAGTTATCCTCTAAGCTTTATCGAACTATTCCTGATCACCAGCAAGTTACCCATGTATCGAGGCAACATTTCCAAGCAGAAAGGGTGAGTAATCATAAATCATTATAAAATATATAAGGAATAAATATAGTAGTTACACAATAATTATCAAAGATTCCACCCATCGTCATTATTTACATATATACTCACTATTTCACATCATTAATTCATTCACATCATCAATATGTCATCAAATTAACATTCATCACTAAGACATCATTAATTCACACATCATCAAAACATCACTTAATCAATCATCACGCAATATCACAGAGAATGCAATGCAACATCATTAACTCATGCATGTGGTATAAAACATCACTGATGACCAAGCCATCTTCCTTGAAAGATCCCCGCCATAGGATTGATTCTGGCTTGGAACTGGAGCACTTCAAAATATTACACTCAATCCACACTATGGGATTAAGATCATCACTAGACCAACGTCCTATCAACATTACTAGACCAATCGTCCTATCAATATCACTAGACCAATCGTCCTAACAACATCACTAGACCAATGTCCTAACATATGCCATGAACGCATGATGCACAATAACACAATAAAACATGACCACTGATAGTCAAAACTCATCATCATTCATGTAATCATCATAATATCATCACATACTTCATAATACATACATCATCATCATCATCATCATAACGACATCAATTCATCATAAGAATGTTACATTAATGCATAATCTCATCACTTTATCAAAGAAAAATCACTAGAGAAATATATCATATGATTCATTTTATCTCACCAAAGTATAGTACATCGCTTTAGCTTTCTAACGCTTCTAACAACATGTCAAATGGAGTCCGGAAACTCAAGTTACGACTTTTATAAAATTTGTCAACTGCCCCTCGCCTGAGGCTCGCCTGGCGAAGCACTTTGCTCACTCGAGGTTATCCCGGCGAAGATGGGACAAATCACCTTCCCTATACAAGATTCCATGATAACCACATTTTTCACCCTTCATTCGCCTCCTTACTCACCCGGCGAGCTCGTGCTCGCCTCTGCTTCGCCTGGCGAAGCTGGAGCGAGTCCACCTCTCCCATGCATTTTCCAGGGGCTCTGTTTTTCCCCCATTTCCTTTGCCTCTTAGTCGTCTGGAGAATCAAGGGCAAATTCACTTTTCTAGGTGATGTAAAAGGCTTGCCTGGCGACGCAGAAGGCTTGCTTAGCGACACATCGTGATCAAGAACTTCCTGATGCGATTTTTACACTGCACCAGTCCTAAAATCCTTATGATTTTGCGTACTCATACCTCATGTAGTTCACATGTTTTCAGAATGCAACAACAACACATCATAATAGACATCATATACTTCATTTTATGGTGTTATAACATCAATATATCACCAATTCAATCGCTTATTTAATCACAATCATCATGTTATCAAATTCATCATAAAACCCCAACAACCCACTTACATCTAAACCCTATATCAATCATAATAATAAGGATAACCCGCCTTACCTTAGATTATATCTAGCAATCATTTCTCCTTCGCATTCCACATAATCCCTCTGAGTTCCTCAATACCCTGGGTCTGCTCTTTTCTCTTTCTCTTCTCCAAGCACGATCGTACATAATGAGCGTTCTAAACCCCATATTTTCCTTATGTCAAACTTACCCCTTGAACCCCTAATATATTTTGCCTAACTTGCCATCACTAGTCCTTAAGGGTATTACCACCTTGCCCTTCTCATCTCTACATCATATATTATCTCTATTTCACTAATTAAAATAATTTTAAATAATTCCTCTAATTACCATAAATTATTTAAAATACTCAATATCTCCTTATTTCCCATTATACCAAACATAGAACCACATCACACATCATATTCATCAAAACATCACATAAACTCATAAGTACATCACAAATATTCATCATAAATAAACTAAATAATTAAATAAATAATCTAATTATTTTTAGGTGTTACAACTCTCCCCCACTTAAAAGAATTTTCGCCCTCGAAATTTACTTGGTGGAAACATAAATGGATAAGACTCTCTCATCTGATCCTCACGTTCCCAAGTCCAACTTTCTCCAACTAGTCCACCCCACAATATCTTCACCAAGGAAATTTACTTACCTCTCAATTGCTTCACCTCCCTACCTTTTATCCGCACAGGTGATGCTTTGACAGTCGGGTTATCTGTCACCTGTACATCATCCATCTGGATCACATGCGAAGGATCTAGAATGTATTTCCTCAACTGAGACACATGAGACATGTCATGAATATTCGCAAGCGATAAAGGTAAAGTAATATGATAAGCCACCTGTTGTACCCTAAAATTTTTCCTCTCTACTCTCAAGACATTTCTAATAAGAGATCTCAAATGCTCAAGGGTTCTCAAGAGTTTGATCAGACAAGCTCACCTCCTAAGCATTGAGCCTCCAAATTAGGGTTTTGGTTTTCTCAAGGAAAATTGGACTTTTGATGCCTCAAATGACTTTCATGGTTCATTATATGTCTCTAAGAATGGTCATGCCAAGTTTCAAGTCTTGCATCACAAATTTTCTCAATCAATTGCTCAGATGACTGAAAATCAGCTATATTGGGTAAAAAGTTAATTATGGTCAATATACAGTCAAACTTCATGATTTTTGGCCAACATCAACATTTTGAAGTCATATTCATCAATTTATCAAGGTCTAATCATAATTCCTCAATGAAAGCATTGAAATCATCAAAGGGGCAAAATTGTCAAAATTAGGGTTTTGACTGAGAATGTCTGATCATTGACTTTAGACCTAGTGCATGACCTAATAACTTGAAGCATGATTTCAAATACTCAAATGCAACATGTTGACCTAACTTCATGGCTTAAATCATTTCTCAAGATCAATGGATTGATAGTTGAAATTTTGATCAACTGATGAAAAGTCAACTAATACACAAAAAGTCAAACTTTGACTTTTTTGGTCAACATTACATTTCAAAGATCAAAATTAATCAAGATATTCAAATATATAAAACTTGATCATCAAGAATCAATAAAGTCGAGAAAGTCCACAAAAAGTCAAAGTTTTCAATATTTAGAAATTTTCTAAGTGTTTTTATACTTGATAAATTCATTACTTCATAACATTTTTTCACCAAGATGTAAGATGATTCAAGGAAAACTTTCAACATGAAAGTTGTAGATATTTATGAACTCTACAACTTAGTATTAGAGGTTTTATGTCCAAAAAATGCTTATATTTGAAGATATAGGCTCTTGATGTCATGACATTTTTCATAAAACACTTAGTGAAATTTTCAACAAGTTTAGGCAGATTTTTGACCTAACTTCTTAACCAATTTTCACCTAGTTCCATATGATTTAGCCAAAGTGGTAAACATTAAGGTTGTAGACAATGTTTCAAGATTTCTAAAATGTCCAAGAACTTGAAGAGATCATTTCTGAGCTAGGAGAATCAAAGAGAAGAAGTTGAGCATCCATTCTTGCATTTCAAGTCATTTTCATGAAGAACACTTGATCAAATCTCAAACCTATGATGCATAATATTTATTTGCAGGCTTCTAACTTGTAAATCACTCCATAATTAATTATTTACACAATTTATTAAGGTATGATCCAAGTGATTAAGCCGTTATCCAAAGTAATTTTCCATTTTTGGAATACAGGCACCATTACCATTCTTGAAAAGTGACTTTAATCACAAAGTCAACTTGTCTTGAGCCTATAACTTATTTATTCTGATCACACTCAACATGTATTCTCATAAGCAACATGTTTAAAGCTTCTAGCCACCCTACATGCCCTTGTACCATTACATTGAAACCATGATTTTCAAGATTGCTTCAAAAACAAGTTTCAATACCATAACATGTGATTTCTTTGTTTCTGATTATTTCAAACCCTCAAACCTTTCATCTATAAATAGAGAGGTCATTTTCAACCTAACAGACGAATTCACAAGTCTTGAAATACCCTAAAACTCCCTAAAACTCAGAACTGCATCCAAACCTCCATAACTGTCATTTCTGGCCAAAAACTCCAACCCCATAACCCACTGGTGCATTTTCCCTCTAAATCATTCTAAAAGCTTCCATGCATCAAATATAACTCATCCCCATCCCTATTTTACAACTGTAACTCCATCTTCATCATCCTCCAAACTCAAAAACTCAACTTTGCACATTGACTACTCCAGCACGATTCAACCACTTTCAGCATAAAGTAAGAGTTGCATTAGCTTCCTTGGAGTCCAGTGAAGCTATTCAGATCATCGTCATACCTCCAGAAGTGCTCAAACTCCATACACGATTTCCAGTTTTGAGGTAAGTTTTCTCATCTTTGAACTCTCTCTACAAGCATCATCAATGGTTACTTTGTGAATAAAAAATGTAGACATCATAGCCGTAAAGTTAACCACCCCCTTAGGTTTTTATTTGGTACCAGTAAAATTCTCATTCATCTTTGATTTATAGCTAATGAAATTTTTATATGGTTGAATTCATATTGAAAAATGGAGCAAGTTTCATGTTCATACTTTTGCAAATGGTTGAGAAATGAGTGAGTTCAGGAATTCAAAAATCTTGTCAATGAAAGTTGGCATGAGGTTAGGGATGAAGTTACATTTAGATATGAGTTTATAATATATTTGTTAGTTGTTGTTCTATAAACTGATGAAACAGCCACCCTAGTGGCAGAGAGAGCGTGCATATGGCATTGAACTATATGGATCTGGGTTCGAGCCCCAGTGATACCCTTTTTATTTTATTTTTTATTTTTCCTTGCAGATTCAATACAAGCAGGCTTTGTACACGCGCCATACACCCTCATTCCATCACCACAGGATCATCATAGGGTCTCATCCAACACACCACAAGGCAAGTCTACGGTGCACCCTAAGAAGCCATCCACACTGAATCACAAAACAGGCGTTGGACCTGTTGCTTTGGGCCTAAATTATTTCTGATTCTCACCCCCTATTTTAATTTTTTAAAGCACATGCTCATTTACACTTTTTTTATTTTATCTATTTTTCTGATTACAAAAACATGTTGGGCTTTTTTTTTCTTTTTGCTTATTTCTAACCCCCTTTTACCTTTTAACACTCATCCTGATATCTTTATATTTTTACTTTTATTTATCTATTTATTTATTTTATTAAAACCAAAAATACATAAACATATTTTTTCTTTAAATAATTCAACTTAAGTATTTTATTTTATTGTTATTAAATTAAATTCTATTATTTTCTTTTACATTGTAGAATATTTTCTTAATTAATACTAACATTCAAATTATTTTCCAAAACAAATTATTTAGACCTGAGTTTTATTTTCTTCTTAATTTCAATTAAAACTAGATTTTAGGTTTTTTTAATTAACTTCTCTATAATAAAAATTAATTAGTTCAATTAGGTTAATCTCTAAACCTTTTCATCAAAAACCCTAAAAGAAATTTCTTCGTATTTACATTTTGTGCATAATTATTGTTGTAATTCATATTCAATGGTTTGTAATAGTAGTTAGGGCTTTATTTCTTTAACCCCCCCCCCCCCCCCCCCCATTCATAAAATTGTACCCCCCATTCTCAAAGCGTTGTAATAGCGTAGGACATTTAAATTCCGTAATTTATTGCTTTCCTTATTATTGCTAGTAATTAGGGCTTGCATGACAAGACTTAAAATCAAATCATAGAAAACCCTAAGTCAAAGACAATATATTTGAAATCAAACACTTTGCACACATGCACCTCTAGGGTAATCCACACTTGTTGCCTCGAATAAAAAACAATCATGTCCCTCGAACATGGGATATTTTAGCAAAGACCCTTGATCAAAAGATCATAGTCCCTCTATGACCCTTCAAATGTTGCCTTCGGTAAATGATCTTAGTCCCTTACGACAAATTGCTATAACATCTTGCAAGTTGCCTTTTATGACTGTACGACGACCTACACCTGTCCCTCACATCCAATAATATGGCTCTCTACCAATCAATGGTAAAGTAGCACTATCTAAAGGAGGAGAAAAAGAACAAAGACTTTTTGAGTAGGTAGATTTCCCGTAATTGCTTGCTCACAAACTAAAACCATTTACACCTCACACTTTCAAAACACTTTTCAAACAAACATGTTGTATACATTCTCAATGATACGAGAGTCATTACAAAATTTCCTTACATTGGAATTTTCAAAAATCTCTTCAAACATTCCTTTTCAACAAATATTTTCAAAACCAACACTTTGTATACATTCTCAACGATACGAGAATCATTGCAAAGGTTGCCAAACTAAGGCGTTTTCAAAATATTTTCAAACTTACACAAAACACAAAGCATTTAAAAGTGATCAAGTGTTGTACCTAAAATTTTCCCTTCCATTTTCACACAAGACATACTCCTAGAGGTTCTCAATTGCTCAAGGTTGACCAAGAATTGACCAGACAATTCTCCTCCTAAGGCAATGAACCCCCAACTAGGGTTTCCATTCTCATAAATATGGTTAAGCTCCAAGGATACCAAATGTTCTCCATTGTCCTGATATGTCCTCAAGATCATCCATGCCAAATTTCATGCCTTGAACAACAAGTTTGCTCAGTCAATTGCTCAAGTATTGGAAAATCAACTATGCTAGGTCAAAAGTCAACTGTGGCCCATGTACAGTCAAATTTCAAGATTTTTGGTCAATATCAAGATTTTAAAGTGATATAAATCATTTGATCAAGGTTTGATCATGATTCCTCAAGAAATGCTCCTAACCCATCAAAAGTCAAAAATGGCAAATTAAGGTTTCTATAGGAAAAGTCAACCAAACTTTGACCAAGCATAACTTTCTCATACTTTATCAGAAATTTTCCAACCAAAGCTCATTTTGAAGAGAATCCAATTCCCTACAACTTCTCTTCAGCCCTCAAGTCCAAGAAATTCACCATTTGAAAGATACAAGTTCATACATTACATGTCATTTTAGAAAGTCAATAAAAGCCACTTTTTTCCAAGACCTTTAACATCAAGACAACATCTTCAAATGAAAAATTAATCAAAAGAGGGATTGGAGTAGACATCTTGGGATTTCCAAAAAGTCCAATATCATCATCACGAGATATACATTGAGCAAGTTATGGCTTGCCCAAGTTGGGAAAATTTGGGAAATTTCAAGAAATATGCATTGAACAAATTTGAGTTTTCAAGGAAATGGCTCAAATTATTGAACTTCAAACATCTTCCTAAGAGTATAGAGGACTCCTAAATCAACTTTTGCATGGTCTTGACTTTATTTTCATTTTATATTAATTTTATTTAATTAAAAATCAAATAAATCAAGATTATTACAAATAATATGGTTAAGACTTGTTTTAATGCATGGATGGGTCCCCATTTTCGTGTACAACAAGGCTGTGATACGGTGGGAGAACTGACTTGGGTGTTTTTTCGTTTTATCTCAAATGTTGCGGTTAGCAAGAGTCGCCACCGAATTTTCTTTTATCCAAAAGGAAAGGTGAAAAAGCACAGGAAAGACCTTTGAGATTGTTTCTTGAGTTCGGGGGGTAGATTATGAAAAGGGAAGGTATTAGCATCCTTTTCATCCATGGTTTTCCATGGGATCTTAGTTACTTGCTAGATCACTTACCTTTTTGTTTGAAATTATGCTTTGTGTGGTTTTTGAAAGTATTTTGTAAAGAGGCCATTGTTTAGGCAATCTTTGTAATGATTCTTGTTTGTAAGAATGTATACAAAGATGTCAATCTTTTAGAAATGTTTTCAATGTTTTGAAAGTGTTGGTGTTTGTTTTGAAAATAGGAAGGATGCTTGTTTGAAATTGAGCAAGGATGTTTGTTTGAAATTGAGCAAGTAATTAGGAGCAATCTACCTACTCAAATGTCTTTCTTGTTCATTTTCTTTTCCTTTGACATTCTTGTCTTCCCATTGATTTGGTAAGCAACCCTATCATTGGATGTAAACGGGACGGGCGTGGGTCATTGTATAACCATGATTATCAATGTTGCAAGGTATCTTAGCATTATTTTTGAGGGACTAAGATCATTTGTAAGGCAACTTAGATAGTGTCATCGAGGGACTATGATCTTGTATTTGCTTGTTTTTGCTAAGACACCTTACATGTGTAATATGGTCATTTTGTATAATGAAACCAAGTGGGATAACCCTAGAGGGTGCTTTTGTGTAAGTGTGTTGTTTTCATGTTTGTTGTTGTCATGAATTAGGGTTTTTTACTTGTTGATTTTAGTCTTTCCATACAAACCCTAATTACTAGCATGTTATATGAAAGCGATAAATTGTGAAATTTAAAGTTACTACGCTATTACAATATTTGTGTGGGGGGTGTACAATTTGTAAATGGGGATTGCAAGAATTTAAACCTAATTAGTCTATTACAACCATATTGAATTGGTATGAATATACAAGGAATTTAAATAAATACAAAGTATACAAATGAATAAATGTACAAGGATGCAAAATGTAAAGAAAATGAATTTTGTTTGGTTTTCATGAAATTTTTTTTTTGTCTTAACCTAATTTAAATAAAGAAAATAGTTAATTAAGTTTGAATTTATTAAGAAAAAGATTTTAAAAGAAAACCCTAATTCTATTAATTACTCAAAAGAAAATAATTTAAAGAAAGTATTTTTTGGCATTTTTTATCTTGAAAATATTTATAGTATTATAAAATATTTTTAGTCTTTTTCATATTAAAATAATGTATTTTAAATGGTGTGAAGAAAAATAAATAAATAATATTAATTAAGTTTATAAGATTTACTTAATAAATAAAGTATAATAAATAAAAATATTTTTATTTGTGGAAAAATAAAATAAAATAAGTCAAAATATAAATATATCATTTTTTTGTATTTTATGATTTTTAGTATTTGGAAAATATATTTAAGAAAAGAAAAAAAAAGAAAAAATAAATAATAACAAACTTGGACCACGGGTGTCAAGAGGAAATAGGGAGGTCAGTCAGAAAAATAAAAATAAGCCAGGCCCAAAGGGCCCAGCGCCTGCCAAACAAAAAAAAAGGGTCCGAATTGAAAATATGAAGAAAAAAATAAAAAGGGTACCACTGAGGCTCGAACCCAGGTCCCATAGGTTACAGGCGCACGCTTCTACCACTGGAGTGGCTATACATCCGTTAATACAAATGAAACAATAAATATGTAAGGCAAAACGCGCCCTGAAGACTTCATCTTCAACCTCCAGCCAGACCTACTGTAACTTGCTCATTTCTCATCCAAAATGAAAACTGTAAACATGAAACTTGTAGAAAATTTTCTCACGATTCCAGAAATGTAAAGTATTAAAACTATAGATCAAAGATAAGCAAGAATTTTAATGGCCCTAATCTGAAACCTAAAAATTTCAGAAGTTTCAGTTTCAAAATTCTCTAAGCTCAAGCAAAATTAATGGAAACTAAGGACATGGTTAGCTTTAGGGCAATGATATCTACATGTTTTATTCACAAATAAACTATTGATGATGCATGTATGAAGAGTTCCAAGTTGAGAAAACTTACCTCAAAACTGGAAATCGTGTTTGGAGTTTGAGCTTGTTTCAGACAGTGGTGATGATCAGGTTAGCTTCCTTGAGGTCCTAGGAAGTTAATGCAATGGTTTGCTTGAGTTGAGAGTGGCTAAAATGACTTGGAGAAGTCAATGTGCAATGCTCTGTTTTTGGTTATGGAAGATGGGGTAAATGATGTTACAGAAATGAAACAGGTACAGGGATGAGTTGCACTTGATGTAAGGAAGCTTTAGAAACTAAAAGGCCAAGAAACGCACGAGGGAAATGTGAGTTTGAGGTTTAAGGTCAGAAATTGTGCAACAATTGAGTTTTTGTGCAATTTATGATTTCAGAGAGTTTTGGTGTATTTAGGGGTGTTCAAGCTCGTGTTCTAGCTCACAAATAGTGACTCTATTTATAAGCAACAAGTTTGGAATGCTCTAGTTGATCAGAATTCAAATTCACATTTTTATGCATAACATGTGATTTTTTTGAGAAATTCAAGTTTCCATGCCTTGTACTTGGTTCATAGAGTTGTTAATCACTTTAAACACAATGCTTCTGACTTTGTGGATTGAGTGTAATCAAGAAAAACAAGTTGGGATCTCAAGAAGTTGACTTTGTGCATAAAGCTTGCTTTACAAGAATGGATATGTTACTTTCTCCCTAAAATGGCAAATTGATTTGGACAAAGCTTGAAACACCTGGATAAGGGAATAATTAGTTGTGTAAATCATTAATTATGGAGTGACAAGAAATTTTGAGGCCTGCAAAGCAAGGATTATGCAGCCTAGCATGGATTTGGTTCATGTGTTCATAAAAAATGACTTGTAATTCAAGTGACAAAACCCTAACTTCATCTCTTCGATTCTCCCTACTCAAGAATGATCTTAAGGAGTTATTGGACATTTTTGAAAGCTTGAAATGTGATCTAAAATCCATATTTGAATTGTTTTTGAAGATTACCCTTGGAACTATATGAAAAAGTACCATGAAGTTGGGTCAAAATCCTGGCCAAATTAGGACAAAATTTCACTAAGTGTTTAGTTTCATGACCCTATGTGCTTAAAATTATAACTTGAAATCCAAGCACTTTTGGAGGAAGTTGTGTGAATAAAATTTGTAGATTTCATGGAGATATACAACTTTCATGTTGGGAGTTTCTCTTGAATCATCTTGCATCAGGGTGAAAACTTGGCTCAAAGTTATGAAAAAACATGAAATTTCCAACACTTACAAAAATTTCTAAGTTTAGAAATTTGGACTTTTCAAAATGAAATCTTGACTTTTTGATTTCTTGATGAATAAGTTTCATATTTTGATGTGTCTTTATGAATTGTGATCTTTGATACTTGAATTTGACCAAAAAGTCAAAGTTTGACTTTTCAGTGTACAGTTGACTTTTGATCAGTTGACTGCAAAATTCACCTGTCAATCCAATGGACTTGCAATGTTTTGAACCATGTCATTAGGTCAAAATGATGCAATTTGACTCTTGAGATCGTGCCTTAA
The DNA here is from genome assembly GCA_948472305.1 of Vicia faba. Lineage (NCBI taxonomy): Eukaryota > Viridiplantae > Streptophyta > Magnoliopsida > Fabales > Fabaceae > Vicia > Vicia faba. The sequence continues at coordinate 678,295,582 of OX451736.1, forward strand.
ACCAATTGACCATTTTCTGGGTTAAAAATCAGAAATTGCCCTTTCCCAGTCAAAACCTTAATTTTGACCATTTTGCCCTTTTGGAGATTTGATCAAATTTCTTGAGGGATTATGGTCCAAACTTGATCAAATGATACATATGAGTTTAAAATGTTGATGTGGATAAAAAATTATGAGATTTGACTGTAAATTGGCCATGGTTGACTTTTTCCCCAATATAGTTGATTTTTAGGCCAAATGTTCAATTGATTGATCAAAAGTGTGGTCCAAGGCTTGAAACTTGACATGAGTAATACTGGGGGTCCATAATGGTCCATGAAAGTCATATGAAGCATTGAAAGTTCAAATGTCCTTGTGCAAACTCAAACCCTAATTTTGGTCATTAGTGCATAAAGAGGTGTCTTGAGCTGACCAAACCCTAATGCAGTCTTGAGTCAAGGAGATCTTGTGAGAAAATTCTTGACAAGTGAGAGGGAAAATTTTGGGGTACAACAAAGGCCAATATGTTTTCACTCATTCAAATTTCAAAAAATGGACAAAATCCCTTAACTTTGGCCAAGGTTACAAATGGACATTCATGGCATTCAAACGCTTTTCTATGGTTGTTACAAGCATTACATTTCTTTGTCTCCTCACTCCTCTCTATATAAAGAAGGCATTTTCAAGCTCCAAGGAGATATATGAAGCTTAGAGAGCCCCTGCCCAATTTGCAAAAAAACATCAAATTGTAAAATTCGAATTTCATGTTCTAGCTTGCTTCAGCCCAAACTAAAGATCAAAATACACTCCTGGAGATTTCCTGAAGTGTTTTCCATCCTTACCAGCTCTTGAAACACCACGAAGCATCCCCATCCACTCTCACGGTTTGTCTCATTTATTTAAATTCATTTTGCACGATTCATGTAGTATTAATGTATTTTAACCATGCATATCTAACCATGTGAGTGTTAGCAAGCTTTTGGTTTAATTTCATTGCAGTTTGGGAGCCAGAATCGTATACTACCATTTCTAGGGTTTGACCTCTAGAATTGGGGATTTTCATAACAGGAAAAATTAACCCAAACCAAGGGAACCATCTTGCTCAGGAGGTTGAAAGAAATCAATCCACGGCCTCACATTTCATTTTCATTGCGTATTATTAATTTTACAAATTGCAGGTGCTATAGTGACAAGTGAAAAACTATCACTATAGGTGTTTGATCTAACACGACAGAGGGAGGTAGAAGATGAAGTGTTTCAGCCTTTTATTGGCCCATTCAAATAATGGCGTGCATTGTTTTTTTCCATGGATAATGACTTGTTTCTGAATATAATATTCTTGTTTCGTTTTATGTAACGAATGGCAAGACAACTCAGATGGTGAGGAGGCGCGTGTATAAGGGAAGGGACCTAGGTTCGAGTCCCAGGTCCAACATATTATTTTTCTAACAATTTTCAAACGCAGATTGGATGCATGCGTTATCCAGGGGTTCACCATACACCCTACCATCAGCACTATCAGATCATACTCAACTTGGATCCAGTGCCTCCAACAAGTAGTCCCTATCATGAACTCCCCAAGCGTGCCCACACAGGATCAACCGCCAATCTGGGCTCTAACTTTTGGGCCAAGCATTTTTTGACAACCACCCCCCCCCCCCCCATTTTTGTTTTGATTCCAGTCCATTTGTTTTATTTGTTTTCTAATTTCATTTTATTTTTGTTTATTTATTTTCAAAAGTCATTTTAAAAAAAAATTAAAAAAATTAGGATTAGTTTCTTTCTAAAATTAATTAATTAACTATTTTAATGCAATTTTATCAATTTAAAATCAAATTAGACTTAGGTTCTTTTTAATTTAAATTATTTTCTTAATAAAAAATACCAAAAACATTAGAATTAGGATTTATTTTCATCCAAATTTTTTATTTCTCTAATTAAATTTTATATATTTACTTCACTTACCTTTTGTTATTAAAAATAAAAACCAACAACCAAAAAGATTTTTCCTCTAGGTTTTAGAACATGTTCTCATTTATCGCGCGTTTATTTCCCTTTACATTTTATATTCATGTAACTGTTATACGGGATGTAATAGCTAATAGGAATGTACTTTATTGCTTTATTTTCTTTTCCCTATTTGGTTTGGAATGTAAATCCCCCTCCCCTAAGCCATGTAATAGTCTAGATTTATACTTTCCGCATTTTATTTTTCTGTATATATAACTGCTAGTAAATTAGGTGTGCATGACAAGAATTAATTAATCAGTAGATCACTAATTGCAAGATAATATAACTGAAAAAACACACTTCTCACACTTGCACCCTTAGGGTACTCCTCACTTGGTTTCCTCGAAAATGGTCATGTCTCTCGAACATAGGGATATCTTAGCAAAGACCCTCAATTCTAAAGTCATCATAAAGATCATGGTCCCTTAACGTCCCTCGAGTTGCCTACGAGAAAAATGATCTTGTCCCTCGATGTTGCCTATATGATGACAGTCCCTTCCAATGCTAATATATTCTTATATGTTTCCTTCAATGACCATAGTGTCCCTTTCGATAAGTCCCTCAACATCCAATGATAGGGTTGCCTACTCACTAATAGTAGGATAGCACTATCTAAAGGAAATGAGGTAAATAACGTCCTTTTTCGAGTAGGTAGATAACTGTTAGGTACTTGCTCAAATCTGAAATTTTCACACTTACACACTTTTCAAAAACTATTTTCAAAAACGCTTTATCACACTCTTGAGGACTAATACAAGAGTTACCATAAAGCAAACAAAAAACTTTCAAAACACAAAAACACAAACAGTTTTCAAAAAATGAGCAAGTACCTAAGAGCCCGTGGAAAACCACGGATGGAAAGGGTGCTAATACCTTCCCTTTCCATAATCTACCCCCCCTACTCAGAAAATCTCAAAAAAAGGTTTTTTTCTGTTCTTTTCACCCTTTCCTTTATTGGATAAAAGAAAAGTCGATGGTGACTCTTGCTTACCGCGACATTTATGAACACAAAAGGAAAAACCAGTATATAACAGTCGGTTCTGCCACCGTATCACAGAACTAGCGACTCTGTTGGGGAGTATAATAAAAGTGGGATTTACCTTAGGGTCTAGATCATTTCTAAATTGTTTGCTTGTTTGTTTGCTTTACTTTTAAGGGATTGTTTGGGTTACTATAGATCCTACACCCGGATCTGGGGAAACCTGTTAGGTAAGTAGCAATAGATCGTGGAAACTGTATGGGGTATACCGACACGATTGAGCGATGGCTATGTTGATGCGACACTTTGGTTGGTACCGGTAGCCCTTGAGTTAATCAAGGAGAATACGAGGCCGCTGCGTGGTATCATAAAGCGTCAACTGACCTTATAACCTTTAAATGAACAACTTGGCCATTAGGACGTAGCGAAATGGCCGTCTTTGGTGTATTCCCAAATTCGGCAGATACTCGATGCTACACTCATTGAGACTTGACTCTTGAGTTTCTTTTGGTTGCGAGTCAGTCGCCTATCGAACGAAGCTTGTGGGAAAGGTCAGTAATATTGAGATCCCTTAGAACCTGGTTACTATTTATAGGACAGGTTGAACTAATCCAACTTCAAAAGGGTACTACCTTAAAACCCATGCAAGCCTTAAACCTAAGGTCTTGGTGTGATTTGCTTGTGCTTGCTATATCTGTGATTTCTTAGCATAATCATGACATGGCATATCATACTAACCATTTCAAGGATTTTCTAGGGCTTGTCTTTGTCTTGTTTTGTAGGACATGACATCCGCTCGCAGGAACACTATCCAAATCAACCTTGTGAAAGTGCATCCTCAATTCAAGGAGTTAGCATCAAGGATTCCCAAAATCTCTCCCTTCACTGAAAAACATGGTCGACTTCTCAACTTGGTCACTTCAACCCATGATGAAGAAATGTTAAAGGTGCTCTTTCAGTTCTTTGACCCGTTGCACCACTGCTTCACTTTTACTGATTACCAGTTAGTGCCTACTATGGAGGAGTTTTATCAGTTATTAGGGGTGCCTATCCTTAATCAGCTACCATTCAACGGTACAGAAAGAGACCCAAATCCTGAAGAGATTGCTCAAGCTCTGTCTTTACAACGGTCTTATGTATTGGCAAATTGGGAAACCAGAAGAAGTGTCCAAGGATTTCCAGCTAAGTTTATGTTTGAGAAAACTCATTATTTTTGGGATAACCTAGATTTACAAGCTTTTGAAGAGGTGTTGGCCCTTCTCATCTATGGGATGGTACTATTCCCTAACACGAACCAACTCATACATGTGAATGCGGTTAAGGTTCTTCTGTCTCATAATCCGGTGCCCACTTTACTTGGGGATATTCTACACTCTCTGCATACTCGCACTCTAAAGAGAAGAGGGACCCTTCTGTGTTGCACTCCTCTATTGGCTAGGTGGTTTATTTTGCACCTGCCTCGGTCTATTTTGAATAATGAACAGGGTATGAGATGGTCTCATAGGTTGATGTCCCTTACAAATTCATATATTCATTGGTGTTCGCGATCCTCGGAGAATGTTACCATCATTGATCGCTGTGGGGAATTCCTTAATGTCCCTCTCTTAGGCATTAGGGGAGGAATCACTTATAATCCTTGTTTGGTGTTGCGACAGTTTGGTTATGCTATAAGGGATTGTCCTCACAACACACTCGTCCAAGGAATCACGTTTGACTATGAGAATGATGTTCAGGGTTATCGCAAGAGGTTCATTCGAGCTTGGGGCATGATAAATAGGGTTGATAGAAAGACACTGAGGCACAAGAATTCCATCCCTCTTGAGCCTTACCTCAAATAGGTGTGAGCTCGTGCTCAATGTTTTATGATGCCTTACCCTACCATCTTACCTATGATTGTGGAGCCAATTACTGAAGGAGACACTCCTTACGTTGTTCTTCATCCTGATATGCCAACTGATTTTGAGGAACTACGGAAATCCTAGATCCAACTCAAAGAAGAACGGGATACCTTTGAAACCCAATTTTACGCCATCCAGAAGAAGGTTTTAGAGCTCACTCGATTACTTCACAAGGAGAGGAACATAAATGCCTACATTTCCTTTGGGAAGCTTGAAGTCTTCCTTTTGCTTGAAATTTTTTATTGTTATTTTGTTCCCTTTGTGAGACCAAGAGGCATTATTGTGATCAATAAAATATCTTAATACAATTAATCAATGGCTCTAGAACAAACAGTGAAGGATCTACAGACTCAAAATGCCCAATTTCAACAGATGATCCTGGCTCTGACCAAGGGGCAAGAAGAACTGAAAGCCCTGCTTGTTAAAGAAAAGAAGAAGCCAAGGAAACTAGCTGGTGTGGTGAACTTGGGAAGAAGGATTAGAGGACCAGTGCGGCGAGCCTCTGAACTGATAACTTCATCAAAGGAAGGAGATAATCAAGAGGAGGAAACAAGAGAGTAAGACTCCAGTCCAAAAGAATCCGATGATGAATCTGACTATGATGAGTAACAATATCCTCTTGCTGATGAAAAATACAAACAACTAGAGGATCGTTTAAATGCAATGGAGGTCCGGAAGGTACCAGGTCTGGATTTTAAAGAACTGGGTTTGGTTTCTGGGGTTTTCATCCCGCAAAAGTTCAAGGTGCCGGTGTTCGCCAAATGTGACGGGGTTTCATGTCCCAAGATACACCTCTGATCTTATGTGAGGAAGATACAACCTCATACTGCTGACAAGAATTATGGGTCCACTTCTTTCAGGATAGACTATCTGAAACTCAACTAGAATGGTTCTACCAGCTGGAAAGGGCCAACATCCGTAATTGGGAAGACCTGGCTGCTGCTTTCTACAAGCAATATCAGTATAATGCACACCTTTCTCCCACCCGTATACAACTCTAAAGTATGTCTATGGATTCGAGCGAGGGATTTAAAGACTATGCTCAGAAGTGGAGGGATTTAGCAGAAAGAGTCCAACCCCCCTGTCTGATAGGGAGCTGGTGGATATGCTTCTGGGTACCCTGTCTGGTCTGTTTTTCAATCACCTGATTGGAAGCTCCTCAGCCGGCTTCACTGAATTGATCTTGACGGGAGAAAGAGTGGAAGCTGGAATTAGGAGTGGTAAGATCCAGAAGGATGCGTCCTCCAGTGCAACAAGGAAGCCATTTTCTGGGGAAAAAGAGGTTAGTGTTGTGATTCCTAAACTTGCACCTACTCAACAAAGGAACAATCAATCGGTTTACCCGGATAAATATGACGTTGTCTCAAGTCTTGCCACATTTGTTGAAATCTAATCTAGTAACCTTGAAGGAAGCCCCGAAGAATCCTAATACTTCCTCTCCCCGCTACAATCCAAATGCACGATGCGCCTACCATTCTGAGACTCCGGGGCATGACACGAACGAATGTTAGACTTTGAAGAACAAGGTGCAAGATCTGATTGAGGCAAAGGAGATTGAATTCGATACCCCTGAGACTCTCAATGTCATAATTGCACCCATGCCCAAGCACGTCTCAGGAATCAATGCTATTGATGTTGTCTCCGCCACGGAAGATGCTGACAATGAGTATGACGTGGATAACTGGATCTTCCCTACTACCAACGGTGGACCCAATAACTGGACGGAGAAAGAATTTGTACCAATTACTTTTATTCAGAAGTAATTGTCTTTCTTGTTTTTTGATATGTAATAAACATTATAAACTTTGTGGCCATGTGTCTTACCCGGGACACAATGGTTTATTTGTGAGGGTTATCATGTTTCAATTTCATATGGCATTAATAAAGCATTGGACGTTTATGCATATAAATTTTGCACTCTCTGTTTTTCTTTTCTTCTTTTTACTATACAACTATGCTCTTACACACACTCACGTATCAAACTGCAGATCTATATCCACTCTGGATCCCATTGATAACAGTTCTGCTATGGCCAGTTATGACTTTGAAAATCCGATCAACCAAGCCGAGGACGAAGGCGAGGAAGATTATGAGGTACCTGGAGAACTTGCTAGGTTGTTACATCAGGAAGAGAGGGCTATACAGCCTCATGACGAGCCAATTGAGACAATAAACTTGGGCACAGAGGAAGACAGAAAAGAAGTCAAGACCGGTGCAAATCTAGGACTTAATGTCAAATAGCGGTTGATACAGATGTTGCATGATTAAGACGTTAATGGTAGAAGTTATAGAGTTAGGATATTTAGTGAATATGGTTATGTTGAATGGTGTTTTTGGTTGAGGATATTATTACATGTTTGTTAAGTTTGTGAAGGTTATGGTGAAGGAAGGAAATTTTGAAGGTGATGGCTTCATGGAGAATAGGTTGGTGTTGTTATGGAAGAATTGGTTTCATGGAGTTTTAGTTTAAAAGCATCCACTCGCAGAGAGAGGAAATTTGTGTCAGATGATACTATGGTTTTTAAGGAATGGACTAGAAGTGCGTGCATTGTTTGATGAGGATGACTTATTTGTTCAGAGAAGAAACGTGATATATGGAAGGATGGACTTTTTGTGAAAGTTTTGGAGAATTATGTATGTAAAAAAAGGTTTGGAATAGTGTTAGAAGTTGATGTGAAATATGAACAATATAGTTTGTGTGTGTGAAGGGTTTTTAAGTGTGAATTTGTGGAATGATCGTGTGGTTTGGTGGGTTCATTATGGATTTTGTAACATGTAGTGTTTGTTTACAAGGTGATATTAGGGGTTGTCATTTTTCTGAGAAACAAAAACAGCACGAGAGGGATGGTGAAACTGGGTGTAAAGAAAAGGTGGGTGGATAATGTGTATGTAGCGTGGTTAGTGAAAATTGTTAGTGAATGGAAAATTAGTGGTGAGAAAGAAAGGTTTTGTGGTATTATGTGAATATACAGTGAGACTGTGAAGGTGAAAATATAAAGGTTTGAAATTTGTTTATAGAATAATATAAATTTAAAAAACAACCGTCAGATAATCTTCACACGATAAAAATAAATTAAAATTGAAAATAAAAGATAGGGTGGCCTCATATTTAATTATTGGCCATAAATAAAAATTTGAAAAAATGGTTTGAAAAATGTGTGTGAAAGTGAAAGTTGAAAAATTGTAGAGTTTGTGTAATTTATGAATATTGTAGATAATTGTTGGTCCCCTAAACTCTGAAATAGATGACTATTTATAGAGTAGAAAATTATATTAAATTGCTAGAAAAGGTAATTATCCAAATAATAAAAAATACAAAATTTATGATTCTATTTTGGTCAGCAAGCTGACCAATCAGAAGCTGAATATGATATAGATTGACACAAATTGACAAAAAAAAAACAATTAACCCGAAAATGAAATATTTTTTATATTTATTATAATTTTTGCCTCTATTTTTGATAAAAAACTGTATAAAATTAAAAAAATAATTATTTTTGAAAATATCTTAAAATAAAAAACAAAAATTGAAATTAAAATAATAAAAAAATATAATTTTATGATTTAAGAATGGAAATAAAGTTAATAACAAATGAAAGGAAAAATGTCAAAAATATAACAAATGAGATTTGAACCCATAATCTTATACTTGAAAGCCTAATCTCTTTACCAATTATACTAAATCATTTATTTGGGATAAGAAGCCACTTGAAAGTATATGAAGGGTGGGAAAATATTTGTTATTTTAAGGAATATAAATAATTTTAAAAAAACTATTATATTTTTTTAAACAGGCAAAATAAATTAAAAATAAATATAAAATTAAAAATATTATTATAAATAATCAAAGAAATTTATAAAAAATCAATTTTGAAAATCATTTGACTGTAGAAAATAAGGCGGACAAATTTGGGGTATGATAATATTCATCTTCAGATAAATTAATTTCCATTCTTTGTTTAACTTTTCAAAGGTTGAGCTTCATTCTTTGTTTAACTTTTAAAAAAGTTAACCTCCATTCTTTGAAGCAAGAATGATTTTCTGCACTTGCAATCTATCAAATGAGCAAAAATACAACAACAACAACATCAACACCATTATGTTAGATATATTGCAAGGGCAGAAAAATGTTTCATTCTAGATAGAAGAACATTGAAGATTTTTTTTGTCTTGCAATTCATCACAAAGAATGATGCATATGAGTTTGGGGCGGCTTCATATAAGTAAGGATTAGGGTAAAATATATTTAACGAGTGTTTTTATAGTAAAAACTGATTGTTTTCTCCCTCGATTTTATCAAAAATCGAAGGGTTAGATGATTTAGTTTACACTCATAAACAAATAAAAACATAAACTGCAATAGCTGAGATTCAAAGCCTGTCCTGATTTATTTTTCCCCTCGGTTTTAATGAAAACCAAGGGAATATATTGTTTTTGTTTTTATATAAAAAAAAACATGGCGCCCCTCTTTTTTTCTGACTGAGGTGAAAGCTTTTTCATGAAATGTATTATTTGTAGTAATGTCTCTCACAAGACACCCCAAAAGTTGAAAAAGATTCCCAGTGTCAGTGTCACGTATAAGGAACTAAGGCCAATTTGACTTCTCAAGACTAAATCATAATTGGTCACATTCAATGTTGTGCGTGTTCTCCATACCGACTGACGTTTGGGGACTTCTGTTAGCTAACGTTTGAGGATTCACATCACACATGTGGGTCAATCTCAGGCCATGTCTGGGGACTCAGCCTGGATATAATTGAGGGTTTCACCCTATATTAGAGGGACTTTCCTCAGGCCACATCTAAGAACTCTCCTCAAACATACTAGAGGTACTCGACCCATGCTTAAGGGACTCGCCTCAGACTACGCCTGGGGAATCACCTTATTTCTATACTTGAGGGACTCACCTTAGGCACACCTGAGGAACTCGTCCAAATAAGAAGAGGAAAACAAACTAAATTACTTCATCCTTTCCAAAGCCCTCGAGTTTGAGGGATTGTGTATTGGTGTATTCGTAAATGGCTCATGAGAGATGGTGTAGGAAGCTCACTAAGGGGAGATGACGTAATATATCACCTTGCGAGCTTCCTCGCCACCTATTTATTGGAACGCACACCCATCTTTTAGTTATGACGTCCATTTTTTATACCACTCACCTTTTTTGAAAACATGAAAGTGACTTGTCCTATCCATAACAATATGGGAAGTGAGTTAAAAGAAGGAAGCCACGTCCTCCAAAGAAACAGGAGAAATAACTACTCTCATTCCACGCTCCTGGAAATGTAAAATACGAAAATTGTCTTCTTAAGACCTAAGACACAAGTCCGATAGACCTTTATAAATACATCAATCCTAAGTTGAGAAAGATATTCAGTTTCACCTAAAAACATCATTATACAGAGTTTGTCACCTCTCTATGTGAACTTGCTCTAACATCACAATACAAAAAAATATCACATATTATACTTTTAACAAATACAAAAAACAAAGACTAAAATAAAATGATTCACATATTATCAATTTCAATATAAATCAAATTTGTGGGGAATAAAATAAAATGACAAGGAACAAAACAAAATAAAAAATATTTGTAAGTAGTAAAAGCCAAAAAAAAAACTAATTTATTTATTTATAAACCTATGTAATTTTAAAATTTTGTTTAATAGATTAATGATAATTTGTCTTTTTTTTTTTTTTGTTTTGTTATCGCTTAAAGAAAAACAAGCGACAAATCTTGGTATCTTTTTCTTCGAAAAGCTAGAAACTCTCACAGGCTCACGCACAGAGCAAATGTTTCTTCAATCATGAAGCCACAAAATAAGATACCTGATTTCCCAAATTCAACTATTTTCTAGTTCATGGGAGCGCAAGAGATTTCATCTTTTCACCAATCTTAACTTGTCCCAAACTTTGATTTGTTTTTTTTCTGGTGTGTTGGGTTTTCATTTGGTTTGTCTGAAAACATTTTAGCAGTCATTAAGGTTGTTACTTTTTGTTTTGTTTAAGAAACATGCAATCTTTGGTTTCATCAAAGTTTCTTGTGCTGGTTGGAGAATCATTCCCTATGAGAAGGGCTTTATTGAATCCTAGGTTTGCTTGGTTTCATAGTAGTGTTAGATGTATGAGTAATGTTGAACCCAATCACGGTTCTCTCACCCTTTCAAACCTTGGTTTGGAAACTGAAATTGAGCCTAAGGTTAGAACTAAGTCAAAAATTGTTAAGCCATTAGGTTCATCTGAGGGGTTCAAGAATAAAAGAAAACCCTTTGGAAATAGGGTTTTGAATAAGCAAGAAATAGAGTCTGCCCCTTTTGCGGCTAAGTCGTTTTCGGAACTCGGTGTTCCGGAGGTTTTGATTCAGAGGCTAGGAAAAGAGGGTTTCGATGTTCCGACCGAGGTTCAATCTGCTGCGGTTCCGACAATTTTGAAGAACCGTGATGTTATAATTCAGTCATATACTGGTTCGGGGAAAACGTTGGCTTATCTGCTTCCTATATTGTCGGTTATCGGGCCGTTGAGAGGTGAGAATTGTGGTGGTGGTGGTGATGGTGGTGAAACGGGGAAGAAATTGGGTGTTGAAGCGGTGATTGTTGCTCCGTCTAGGGAGCTTGGAATGCAGATAGTGAGGGAGTTTGAGAAGATATTGGGAATGGATAACAAGAAAATGGTGCAGCAGCTTGTGGGAGGTGCGAACCGAACTAGGCAGGAAGAGGCTTTGAAGAAAAATAAACCTGCCATTGTTGTTGGTACACCGGGTAGGATAGCTGAGCTAAGTGCGAGTGGGAAACTTCATACACACGGGTGTCGGTATTTGGTATTGGATGAAGTTGATGAGCTTCTTTCGTTTAATTTCCGGGAAGACATGCACAGGTTATTGGAGCATGTTGGGAGGAGATCGGGTGCAGACCTAAACTCAAATGCGAAAAAGACCGAGCGTCAATTAATTATGGTTTCCGCAACTGTTCCGTTTTCGGTTGTAAGAGCAGCTAAAAGCTGGGGTTGTGATCCACTTCTTGTTCAAGCTAAGAAAATTGTACCGCTTGAAACTTTGTCTCCTGAGCCGGTCAATTTGTCACCGAGCTCGAACAGTACCTTGTCTAAGCCATCTAAGGCCGCAGTCGAGAGTCTACCTCCAGCATTGAAACACTATTATTGTGTAGTGAGGTTGCAACACAAAGTTGATACATTGAGAAGGTGTATTCATGCGTTGGATGCAAAATTCGTGATAGTTTTCATGAATCATACTAAGCAGCTAAAGGACGTTGTCTTCAAACTGGAAGCCCGTGGGGTGAAAGCCGCAGAGTTACACGGAGATCTCGGGAAGCTCGGTAGGTCGACAACTCTGAAGAAGTTCAAGAACGGCGAGGTTAGAGTTCTTGTGACAAATGAATTGTCAGCAAGGGGTTTGGATGTGGCAGAATGTGATCTTGTGGTTAACCTCGAGTTGCCGACGGATTCGATTCACTATGCACATCGAGCCGGTCGAACAGGTCGGCTTGGTAGGAACGGTACGGTGCTAACCATATGTGAAGAGTCAGAGGTTTTTGTTGTGAGAAAATTGAAGAAGCAACTTGAAATACCGATAGCATGCTGTAATTTTGTTGAAGGAAAGCTTCTTGTCACGGAAGAAGAAGAGCATACACCAAGCGACACTTCTTGAAGATGAGGTGTTATAATTTTGCAACTTGTTAAGATGACAGTGTTTCCATTTTATGTGTTTCATTCTTCATTAAAGTTTCTTTCACTCTTTGCTATTGTTTGTTTATATACATCAAAGCAGCAGATTTGCATTAATGTTGCTCATTTTCTGCCCTGTTTCTGCCTGTATTCTTGTTGCTATATTCCATCTATCCAAAATATAATTATGGAGGGATTTGATGGATTTATAAGTTTAATATTTGATTGAATTTTTCAAAGAAATTTTTAGTCGATTGTTAATGGTTTGTTTAGGTCCATACATAAGTAGTCCCTCTAGGGGAAGATCGGTCAAACTAAAAGTGCAGAAGAACAAACCACAACAAACCACGACAATGACAATCGTTTTTGTTCGTTTTTTCATGTTCCTTTGTATATGCACCAAGTTACACTTTCCCGGATGTTGATTCTCGGTATATGCCTAGTTTTTTTATTTATCGATAGTAGATTCGAAGAACTTATATGTTGCCAGGGGACACAAATGTGAGCAGATCTGGCATTAGTTGTTCGTGGAAAAATGCAAGGAACAAAACTTTAAATACAAGGTAATTCCATGCCATTTCTTCTATAGTTTTCTAGTTGTTTTCAACTTTTTTAGTATATCACCATTTAACTTTCAGGGGTCAAACCTTTGTGTGAAGAATAATGATACTTGTAGAGAAACTACCTTGAGCTTGGTCCTAAAATTGACAACCTTGTCATAAGAGCTTTGTGAAGATGTCAGTTTTTTTTATCAATGCCAGGTATGTGCACCAATACGGTTTTTCGGCGATGATTTTTTTCTCTCACAATGAACAAGTTTCTATGTGCTTGATCCTGGCGCGAAGCACAATATAGTGACCAATTGCAACAACGCTTCCATTGTCACAAAAGGTGGGAGGAGTTCTCGTTGCAACATATCTTGAGGTTCTATCACATATCTTGCCTAATCCTGGGCACTTAGGTGCCTTAACCTACACCAAATCATAACTATTTCTTTTATTACATTATATTAATACGGTAATAGAAGACGGGAGAAATCTTATACATCTGACAAAAATCTTGAATACAAGATGATTTAGGGCAACATAGACCTACACTAAAAAAATAGGCCAACCATTCAACATTATTTTTGGGTTTTTAATTCAAGATTTACTGGTGCTGACTAGAATTTTCACAAAGGGTTAAAATTCAGTCAAAAGATAAAAAGGTTTTTTGAGAATTTTGAATTATAAGAAGTCGACTACAGAAGCAGTCGATCGGGAGAGACTTCACAAATAGTCAATTGGGCTTGTAGACGCAGTCGACCAGAAAAGAGGCCTCATGAGGAATAGATTGGGTCCAAGAATGTTAAAAAGTCCAAAGAATGCATAACTAGCAAAATAAAGTGTTATAGATGGAGAACGTGGGTTCGATAGCAGGGATGGAGAACGTGAATTCATGAAGGGAAGTTACAAGAGACACATGACTTATAAAGAAGCGAAACCCGCTAAAAAGTAGTTATTTTTGTGTATTATAAATAAAGCACTTAGTGCATAGTGTCAGAGGTTTAAATTTTCACATTCCTACACGCTGGTCACTCAGAGTACTCAAGCGAACAAGCAAAATGAGTCAAGCTAGGGCAATGTACGTTTGAATCAACTGATTTTCAACTATTTTGATGTTATGTCATCTATTTTTACAGTTTAAAACGTCTTTAGTTTTATTTTACAAGTCCTACTTTATTGCTTTTAAACTCGTTTCGCCTTAGTCGAACGGACCCTTTTGAACATACTTTGTGAAAACACTCGAAAATTGAAGCATTGTACCGAGATTCCCTGGTCGATCTCGCTAGTAAACTTTTTGTTAAGAGACCGATGTTGTTTGCCAAAACCAGAGGTAAACAAATTGGCACACCCGATGAGACAATGCTAATAATTTCGTATTTTGTGTGATTTTATAAAGTTTCTTATAGTTAGTTTGTGTGTGTATAAATTTAAGAAGTGGTAAACTTTTGTCCAAGTCTAGAATGTCACGCTCTGACACAAACACTGCACATACGCGAATTTCTACACAAAATGTGGACGTTATACCGGTGAGTATCACAATCAAAGCGCGACAGTTTTATCTCCTGTGAGATCGACCGTTGTTCATGGTTCAGTGACAACATTCATAATGATAGAACCTAGGCATGGGATATCACCCTTTGACCCGAATCGACCACTCTTTCCAGGGGTCCAGGGTCACCATTTGTTCCTTACTAATATGGTATGTCTTATTCTATGATGTTCGGGTTACAGTCGAACCCGACCACATATATAGAAAATACAGTGGCCACTGGAAACCAAGGTAGTCATGTCCCAAGTGGTCGATCAGGTGGTGTTAGTTATGTCCCTCAGTCGACACCATCTTTGAATACTACTTCTGTTATGGCTTTAAGGCAGCAGATGGATGAGAGTAATTTAGAGTTAGTAAATGTCTTAACTCAATAAATGGGAGTTGCCCTCAATCCTGTAGTTGACCAAATAAGTAGATTGATCGGCTCATTCGGAGTCTAACCAACTCAAACGCGTCACAGGCCGTTAAGAGTTTTTGAAGAACTAGAGGGGGGCAACAATGAGCGTCCTTTTAGACCTCGAAGAGTGAAAGCACCCACTTATGAAGAGGAAGAATTCATTGAACAATACTGTTGATATATATATATATATATATATATATATATATATATATATATATATATATATATATATATATATATATATATATATATATATATATATATATATATATATATATATATATATATATATATATATATATATATATATATATATATATATATATATATATATATATATATATATATATATATATATATATATATATATATATATATATATATAATGTTAAGAATATTTATATGTAGAATAGTCTCACATCGACTATATCATATCGTTAGTTGTAATCTCTCTATATATAATAAAGTCCATGTAGTGATTTTCAAAACACACGATTTAACCTAAATGTCTCTTAGTCTCTCCTAATTTAATATGGTATCTAGAGCCTACTAAGAGGCAATTCTTCGTCGTGTTTTACCCGGTTGACCCACTGTCATCCGGTGCCAATTTTTTTTTGTAAACCGTGTCATCACTCCAATTTGCCCCCCACTCTCCAAAATTCTTCGGTAACCACCGGACTACTGCCGCCATCAGCCGCTACTAATTCTGGTGACCTTCCGACAAACTAACCCTACCGGTAAAAGTGCCTCCTTCGATCCGGTCGATTTCGACGATTTTAACACCATCGCACTCACCGCCGTGCAACTTTTCCAAATCTGATACTCATGGCTACTCCAGAACTTTATGCCAAACTACGATGATTTCCTCAAGTGGTATCAGAATCATCAAAACTCAGATTCTACTGCTTCGGTTGCACACACTAGTAATTCATCTATTTGCTTCTCTCAATCATCTTATCTTGAACCTTGGGTCCTTGATTCGGGTGCATCTGATCATGTTACTGGTAATAAAAATATTTTCTCTTCCCTCTCTATCTCTGATTTCTTACCTACAATAACTTCTGTCAATTGTTTTCAAACCCGATCCGAAGGAATTGGTACTGTTCAAATTCTACCTTCTCTCTCTGTTACTTCCGTTCTCTATATACCTAATTGTCCATTTAATTTACTTTCAGTCACCCGTTTAACTTGTTCTCTTAATTGTATTGTCACTGTCACTAATAGTAATGTCACCCTGCAGGATCGGAGTTCGGGACGAAAAATAGGTGTCGGATGTGAGTCTCGAGGCCTTTATTACCTCTCAGTGTCATTTCAGACATGCTCAGCCAAATACTCTCCACTCACAATCCATGCTCAGTTAGGTCATCATAGTCTTCCCAAATTACAAAAGTTGGTTCCAAGTTTATCAAAAGTATCTAATTTACATTGTGAGTCGTGTCAGTTAGGGAAACACACTCGTAGTCAATTTCCCAATCGAGTTAATAAATGAGCTTCGTCCCCTTTTGCTTTAATTCACTCCGATGTTTGGGGTCCCTCACGTACTATCTATACTCTTGAGTCTAGGTATTTTGTCACCTTTATTGATGATTTTTCACGTTGCACGTGGTTATTTTTAATGAAAAGTGGATCAAAATTATTTTCTATTTTTGAAATTTTTTATAAATAATTAAAAACTCAGTTTGGTGTGTCTATTTGTACCTTAAGAAGTGATAATGCTCATGAATATTTATCCCAATAATTTCAAACTTTTATGTCCAATAATGGTATTCTTCACCAAACATCTTGTCCTCATACACCTCAACAAAACGGGGTAGCCGAATGCAAAAATCAGCATCTTGTAGAAACCACTTGAACTCTACATCTCCATGGTAGTGTTCCAGTTTAGTTTTGGGGAGACGATGTGCTAACGACATGTTAGCTTATAAATCGTATGTCATCATATGTCCTTAACAATAACATCCCTCATTGAATCCCTTTTCTCCATTCCCCCTTCACCCAATTCCTCCCCGAGTCTTCGGGTCTACATGTTTTGTACACAATCTCTCTTCTAGTCTTGATAAACTATCAGCTCGATCACTAAAGTGTACTTTTATTGGTTATCATCGATCCCAAAAAAGTAATCGTTGCTCTTCACATGCTCTACAATGATACCTCATGTCGGCCGATGTCACCTTCTTTGAGTCTGTTCCATATTTCGAGTCCAGCCAAGTAACTTTGAACCCTTTTAGAAGAGTACTCCCACACCTCTTTCGGAAGTCCCATATGTGATTATCCCCCATCATTCTAGGGAACCTGGCCCACTAGATAACCCTAAGGTTAACCCCCCGACTTCTCATCCACTTCAAACATATCAGCATCGTCAATCAATGTTTGTCGTATCTGTACCTGAGGTCATACTTGTCCCTAAGGTCGTACATGTCCTTGAGGTCGTTGCAGACTCTCCTCCGACGCTCTCGCCATCACTGGATCTGATCCTGCAACCTGATTCCGATCTTTCGATTGCCCTTCGAAAAGGTATACGTCAAACACGAAATCCTTCTCCACATTATATTGATTTTTGTTATCATTGTCTTTCCCCTTTGCAGTATAGTTGTTTGTCTTCTTTGTCTTCTGTTTATATTCCTAACGCTCAAGGTGAAGCATTATCTCACCCTGAGTGGAGGAAAGAAATGATTGATGAAATGTGTGCTCTTCAAAGCAGTGGTACTTGGAAATTCGTTCCTCTACCCCCTGTGAAATCTTTAGTAGATTGTCGTTGGGTTTATAAAGTAAAAGTTGGTCTAGATGGTAAGATCGATCGATTTAAAGTTCGCTTGGTAGCCAAAGGATACACTCATATTTTTGAATTGGATTATAGTGGTACCTTCTCACCTGTAGCCAAGATGGCATCTGTTAGACTTCTTCTAGCAATTGAAGCCATTAAACATTGGCCTCTTCATTAACTTGACATTAAAAATGCATTTTTACATGGTGATGTTGAAGAGGAAGTATATATGGAGCAACCACTTGGGTTTATTGCTCATAGGGAGTCATCGAATATGGTTTGTAGGTTACACATGTCTCTTTATGGTCTTAAACAATCTTTGAGTGCTTGGTTTGACAGATTCAGCACTATAGTACCACAATTTGGTATTATCCGTAGTGAAGCTGACCATTCCGTCTTTTATCGTCACTCAGCCCAAGGGTGTATTTATCTTATTGTGTATGTAGATGATATTGTCATAACTGATAGTGATGAGCAGGGAATACTCCAGTTGAAACAACATCTCTCGAATCAATTTCAGATAAAAGATCTTGGTAAATTCCAGTATTTCTTAGGTATTGAGGTAGCCCAATCTAAAGATGGTTTAGTGATTTCTCAGCAGAAATATGCTATAGATATTTTGAAAGAAATAGGTCTGTTGAATGCTAAACCAGCTGATACTCCTATGGATCCAAGTGTCAAACTACTACCCAATTAGGGGGAGCCTCTATCAGACTCGGGAAGGTATAAAAGATTGGTTGAAAAGTTGAATTATCTCACAGTCACTCGTCCAGACATTTCTTTTGCAGTTAGTGTGGTAAACCAGTTCCTAAATTCCCCTTGTCAGAAACACATGGATGTTGTTATCCGAATTCTGAAGTACATCAAATGTGCTCCAGAAATGGTTTATTGTATGAAGATAAAGGACATACTCAGATAGTTGGATACCCTGATGTTGATTGGGCAGGATCACCAATTGATAGACGACTCACCTTTGGATATTGTGTACTTGTTGGAGGAAACCTTATATCTTGGAAAAGTAAGAAATAAAATGTAGTTGCAAGATCAAGCGTCGAGGCATAGTATAGAGCCATGGAGATGCTAACGTGTGAACTTGTTTAGTTAAAACAATTGCTCAATGAACTTAAAATTGAAGAAGCAAGACCAATGACACTTATTTGTGATGATCAAGCTGCATTGCACATTGCTTCAAATCCAATCTTCTATGACCAGATCAAACATATTGAGATTGACTGTCACTTTGTTAGAGAGAAGATCGAGTTAGGCGACATCACCATAAACTTTGTCAACTCGAATGATCAACTGGCAGATGTGTTTACAAAATCTCTGTGAAGTCCCAGAACTAATTATATATGTGGATAGCTTGGTGCATTTGACTTATATGCTCAAGCTTGATGGGGAGTGTTATATATATATATATATATATATATATATATATATATATATATATAGTTAAGATTATTTGTATGTAGAATAGTACATCGACTATATCATAGCATTAGTTGTAATCTCTATATATAATAAAGTCTCCATAGTGTTTTTTAAAACACACGGTTTAACCTAAATGTCTCTTAGTCTCTCCTAATTCAATAAATACGAACCTAGTCCGGCCGTAGTTAGGAGAAACCAAGATGTTGATCGAGTGTTAAGAAATGCCATTGTTGGACGTAACAACATAGTAAATGTATTAGAAGAAGTATTAACACGATCTGGGATAAATGTTGGTCTTCGGGGGCCCAATTACTCTTCTCCCTTGCCTAATTACATTCGACAGGTAGGATTACCTAAGGGATGTAAGGTACCTAAATTTACCAAGTTTGTTAGTGATGCCAATGAGTCGACCATTGAATACATCGTTAAGTTCAAAACAGAAGCTGGCGATATTGCCAACGATGAGGGTTTAAAATTAATATATTTTCCTAATTCATTGACCAAAAATTCTTTTACTTGGTTTACGACATTAACTCCAAATTCCATACGTACTTGGGAACAACTTGATGGTATATTTCATGAGCAATTTTATGTTGGTCAGCCTAAGATAAGTTTGAAAGAGTTATCCTCAATCAAGAGGAGGTTGTATGAGTCAATGGAAGATTATTTGAATATGTTTAGGGTCCTAAAGTCTAGATGCTTCACTAGAGTTCCTGAACATGAGCTAGTTAAATGGCCGCTGGGGGCTTAAATTATTCTATTAGGAAAAAGTTTGATCCTTAATCTATTACAAACATGTCTCAACTAGCTGATAAGGTTCGATATATCGAACATTTGAAAACGGAGAAAGCTAGGGTGTCAAAGGATCATAGAAAAGGCAAAGTGGCATATGTAGATATAAAAGATTATTCCATGGAGTCTGAGGATGAACACATGGAAGAAGGAGAAGTTAATGTGGCTGAATTAAAAGTCGGACCTCCATATGCATGTAAACCTTAAGACCTTCAAAAGGAAAGACGACCGAAGAACCAAAAGATGATATACTTAGGACTAAAACATATACTTTTGATGTGTCAAAATGTGATGAAATATTTAATGTTTTAGTTTCAGATGGTCAGATTATAGTGCCTTCAGGCAGTAAAAATCCACCATTCGAGCAGAAACAAAAAAGAGGTTTCTACAAGTATCATAATATTTTGGGTCATAATACTTCTCAATATTTTCTTTTTAGGGATTTGATTCAAAAGGCTCTGAAAGATGTCCGATTGAAATTTGGTGAAAAACCAAAAATCTCCATGAAGGTCGACTCAAATCCTTTACATATTGTTGATGCACACTTTGTCGAACCATTGGAAGTGCTAATGACCGAGACTAGTAATGGTCTCGAAGGAGAACATGTAGATCTTATTGACTCACTCACAGCATTGAAAATCAAGGCTACTAATGGTTTTGAGAACAAACAAGTTGTGACCACTGATCCAATGGTAGCTGCAACAGTCGAGACTACTGAAGGTCTCAAAAGTGGTAATGACAATCCGTCTAAGCCACAAGAAGTGATGGTGATTAATATTGCTGAAGATCCTGAAGGTAATAAAAGGGACAAGAAAAAAATGGATTGTTAAACTAATAATGAGGAATTAGCTGAAGAAACAGTTGCTAAATTAATGAAGGTTGTTTTTCCCAAACCTGAAGAGGAGTTGGTCGATTTTCTGAATAGGTGCAAGCTGGGTAATTCCAGGTCTATGTTATGCCCAAATTGTAACGTAGTCTATGACGAAAATGCTGCAAAAAATTGAGGCGTTGAAGGAGAAACGCCCTCAAGAGAAGAATCCAAATATGGTGTTCAACCATACAAAGGGACCGTACAATATCCAAGTGCCCCAAGGGAAACCTAGGTTTTCGTATCAAAGAACCTTTGTGCCACCAACTAATGTTCCAAAAAACTGGGTTCATCCTTTTATCCAAGAGGGGCAAACCAAAATTAGAAGGTAGTAAAGAAAGGTTCAGGTTCGAGTCATAAGTGGAAAATGATGGAGAAAGGATCAAGTTCTTCCCAATTTTTTGAATGTGGGATCACTTCAAAGAAGTATCATGTTCCTCCCACATACAAAGGGAAAAATACTATGATAAAGACTTAGTGGAAAAGGTTTCAGAGAAACAAAAAAGCTGCAAGAGAAGCGGCACTAAAATTTACTTCATCAAAGGGTGAGAGTGTTCAAAAGGAAGTGCACCATCGACCAGTAAAAGAGAGGTTACGATGCTGGTTATGAGTGCGCCGCCAACAAAAGTTGAAAATCCTGGTGATGACAACATGGACGATGAACTATCTGACGACTTTGAAGATATCTTAGAAGATAGTTTGATTATTCATTGTAATATTGTGTCGGTCCTTTCTAATGAGTATGGCTTTGCGTGAGAGGCATCTGGGAACAAAGAGGAAGCCATATGCGAAGAATCAAAAGGCCAGAAACCTCTATTCTAATATGTCATGAATAATCGGGTGGTCGGAGAACAACAAGCAATGTTTGAGAAGCCTACATCTGATATGATGTATCATCTCAAGCCTTCATTTATATCGGCTAAAGTTAATGATTTCCATGTGAACAAAGTGTTCGTTGATGGTGGTGCTGTTGTGAACTTGATGCCATAATCATTGCTGAAAAGGATTGGCAAGTTCGACACCAACCTCAAACAACATAACATGGTTTTGTAAAACTATGAAGGGAAAACAAGTTACATACTAGGTGTGATTCAAGTAAATTTGTCAGTTGGCTCGACTTCAAGGCCAACATTGTTCATGGTGATTGCATCCAAAGCAAACTACAACTTGTTTCTAGGGCGCGAGTAGATACATGGCATTGGGGCAGTACCGACTCTGCATCAATTCTTATCCATATGGCGTTAAGATGGGATTGTGGAGAACATTGAGGAAGATCACAATTATTTTACTATTGGTGTGGGTATGGTCAATAGGAAGAATTTTAACAAAGCCTTAACTACTGTACCTCAGTGTGATCCTGAAGATGCATCGTTCAAGTCACATCCTGATGCGATCAAGTTTCTAACCCTACACCCTACTCATGCTTTCATTTGGGACCAAGAAAAGTTGGATATGTATCCAACTACAGAAGGGGAGTTTGAACCCACAGGGTGGGAAGAACAAACTCATAATGATGCCTGAGTCAAATTCTCTAGCAAGGATTTTGGCTTATATGGCCGAAAGCGGGATAAATTTGGATTTAGAGGATGTAAATGTTTTATATATGGCGCCTGAAGCCATTATGGTGGAAAATCTTGGAGAACCAAGCCAAACAACAACTTCAAAAAGCTAGAGGCTTGACTGCATATATGAAGAAGAGCCTTTGGGGTTTGAAAAAGATCTGAGAGATAATATTTTGAAGATGCAAGCACAAGATCCACTGGAGGAAGTCGACCTGGATGATGGTGCGATTAGCCAAATTACATACATCAGCACTAAGATCGACAACAAGATGAAGGATCAAGTAATCGAACTTCTTATAGAATTCAGAGATTTCTTTGCATGGGATTTTGACGAGATGTCTGGTTTGAGCAGGGAGATGGTAGAAATTAGACTACCTATAAATCCATGCAAGCGAACAGTCAAACAAATGCCAAGGAGGTTCGTGCCAGAAGTGCTATCCAAAATCAAAATAGAGATCGAATGGTTGTTGAAGAGCAAATTCATCAGGACGACCAGGTATGTTGAATGGTTAGCTAATATAGTCTCTGTGGTGAAGAAAAAATGGAACTTTAAGAATTTGCATATATTTTAGGGATTTAAATAAAACCACTCCAAAGGACGAATATTCAATGCATGTGGCAGAAATGTTGGTCGATTCGTTCACAGGATATGAATATTTAAGTCTTTTGGATGGATATTCAGGCTACAACCAAATTTTCATCGCTGAATATGATACCCACAAAATTGTATTTCGATGCCCTGGGGCACTAGGCACATACGAGTGGTTAGTCATGCCTTTCGGTTTGAAAAACGTTGGGGCTACTTATCAAAGAGCAATGAACTAAATGTTTCATGATTTTATAGACACCTTCATGCAAGTGTACATTGATGACATTGTAGTAAAATCTCCCTAAGGAGCTAGTCATTTAGACCACATTCGATAGTCTTTTATTAGAATAAGGAAATATGGATTAAAAATGAATTCATTAAAATGTGCTTTTTGTGTTCGTGCATGAGATTTTCTAGGTTTTGTAGTACACAAGAAGGTTATAGAGATTAACTAGAACAAAACCAAGGCGATTTTGAGCACAAAAGCGCCAACAACAAAGAGAGAGCTCCAATCTTTTTTGGGAAAGATAAACTTCTTGAGACAATTCGTAAAAAACATGAGTGGAAAAACATTGGCGTTCTCTCATTTGTTAAAACTAAGCAAAAAGTCTGAGTTCACGTGGGAAAGAGAACACCAAGAGGCATTGGATTGTTTGAAAGACTACTTAGTGAAGCCTCCATTGTTAGCACCCCCAAACAGAAATAAAGGCATGAAACTTTACATTGCAACGTCAGAGTCGACACTAGGAAGCATGCTGGCCCAGAAAGATGAGAATTGGATCAAAAAAGCCATTTATTACCCCTGTCGAGTGTTAAATAACATTGATACTAGATATAATGCAATTGAAAAACTATGTTTATGTTTATATTTTTCATGTACTAAACTCAAGCATTATATAAAATCAGTTTAAGTTTCTGATAATGAGAAATCGTATCGTATAATTGCTACGTTTTTAGTCCGTTTTCATACTGCATTAATCCATTTAACTCCTGATTGTTCCGAGTTTTTATGTCTTTTCACAGGTACAACATGTCTCAAGTCAATTTAGTGGAAAAAGATCATATGAAGAAAGTTAACATGAAAACCAGAAGAAAAGGAACAGTTCTGCAAAGTTCTGCAGTTTTTGATGATGTGACGGTCGTCACACATCACTTACAAACGTAACGCGCTGCTAAACGTCTTACGCCCGTCACCTTGGTGTTACGACCGTAACACGCTTATTACATGAAGAATGCCCGTAACACACTTGTGGCGACCGTTACACGCTTAATCCAACTTTATGAAGAACGTGAGGTGAAGACGTGGAGACGTGGGCAACAAAAAGAAAGGAGTCTTCAAATACTCCTACAATCTCTCAACCTCACCAACGCCCGGTCTTCCTGGTTTTTCTCCACAACTGAAGTGCAAAGCCCACGTTCTTGTTTTTTTTTCAACTGTCAATTTCTCCTCTGTAAATATGAGATATTTCGATGAAGAAAACACAGAGTTTTATTTTCACAAATTTCTTGCGGAAGCTCTGCCGAATTTATGAACCATTTCCCAGTTTACATTTTTCCTGTTGTTCTTGTTTTTTATTTATTTCCCTTTTACCATTTAATAGCCATTTCCAACATTAGGAAATTTCTATCTTAGTTAGAATTTGTTTTTAGCCTCAGACTTCATTTCGAGTTTCGATTCCGAAGGTTCCAATCTTGCCGACTTGTGGAAGAGGGAGCTTGAGGAATAGTATTATTATTTAGGTTTTAATCGCATTTAATTTAATTTTAAGTACAATTTGTTTACGTTCAATTACTGTTATTTATTTATCATAAATGTTTCACTGCTTTCCAATTATATTTCCTGTCTGTCTGTTTCAAGTACCATGGCTAGCTAAATTTCTAGAGTCGGGATGTGATAATAGTAACTGAATGGATTAAATTGTTCCTAAGCTAAAATCCAAATTAACTTAATTTCTGGCTGTGACTTTTTATAATTAAAATCAATCTTTTTGTTACGAGAGTAAGAAAAGTAGAATAGGTTAGGATCAAGACCACGAGAGTATGAGGTTTTAACCGGATAGCTAAAGTTAGACATTTAATTTAAATACAGCGAGAGCGCTTTAAAACGAATTAGACTTTATTAAGTTTTCAAAGAGTATTTTCTAAACACTTATGGGCTAGCGTGAGCAGGCATAGGGCTTTAGGGGTATAATCCGAGATAAGACCACGAGAGTGTGAGTTGAGGGTTTTTAAACTGATAATTTCTACATAACCATTTAAGTTAAACATCTTTATATGCTTAGGTTCGATTAAATCCGCTTAGGTTCACTATATTACATACCGACCGCTTTATTATTATTATTTCCTTAGTTCGATTTAGTTTTCCTCTACTTTAACTTCTAAAAACCAAACGTGACAACATCCGCCTTATCTAAACTAGAAAACCTTTATAGCACTAGAGTGATTACAAAGTCCCTGTGGGTTCGACATCTTTTTATTACTACCGCGATAGGTTGTGCACTTGCATTTAAGATACCGTTAGACACATTAGGTCGATCGCACATCAAGTTTTTGGCGCCGTTGCCGGGTGTGATACGGTGGGAGAACTGACTATGGTTTTGCGTTTGTTTTCGCAAATGTTTCGGTTGAGCAAGAGTCGCCACCGACTTTTTATTTTATCCTAAGGAAAGGTTAAAAAGCACAGCAAAAACCTTTGAGATGTTTTCTTGGGTTCGGGGAGTAGATTATAGAAAGGGAAGGTATTAGCACCCTTTCTATCCATGGTTATCCATGGGCTCTTAGTTACTTGCTTAGATCAACTTGCCTTAATTTTCAATTGTTTGAAATGGTGCTTTGTGTGTGTGGGTTTGAAGATGTTTTGAAAAGAAACCAATGTGGTGGCAACCTTTGTAATGATCCATGTTGGGATGTATACAAAGGTGTACGTCTTTTGAAAAGGTTTTCATTTGTTTTTGAAAGTTTGTTTTGAAAGTGTTGTGAGGTGTGGTTTAAAAATAGGCAAGTGTTTTGTTTTGCAAGTTTGATTCAAGTAACTAAGAGTTTGTCTACTCCTAAATTTCTCAAATATTTCTCCTATGCTTTTAACCCTTTTAACAATTTTGTTCCACCATTGCATTTGGTGGACAATCTTGTGTTAGGATGTGAAAGGGACGGGCGCGGGTCATCGTTTAGACCTTAATTGCAATGGTGCCAAGTATCTTTGGGCAATGTTTTCTTTAAGGGACTTGATCATTTTTAGGCAAATTTCGAAAGCGTCATCGAGGGACTATGATCATTTGAATTGTGTTTTGTTTTGCCCAAAGAGACCTAGCATGCAATATGGCCCATTATTGAAGGCAACAAGTGGAATACCCTAGGGGTGCAAGTGTGATTAGTGTTGTCCATTTTCATGCTTGTTTATCTTGAATTTAGGTCAAACTATTTTTGTTATTTTTGATTCGCATACAAACCCTAATTCTAGCATGGTATAATTAGAAAGCATTAAAGTGCGAAAAATAAAGTTCCTAAGTTATTACAACACAATATATGGGAAGGGGGGTACAAATGTTCAAATGGGGGGTATTTTGACAAGGAATTTAAACCTAGACTATTACATCAAATATTGAATTATACAAATTATTTAATATACAATAATTAAATAAAAATGGAATAAATATGCAAGATGCAAAAAATGTTTTTTATGTGTATGAAAAAAAGGTATTTTTTATGTGTCAAATAAACAAAATAAGAAGTATTAATTTTTTGAGTATTTTCCATGTTTAGGGCAAAACCCTAATTCTATTAAGTAAAATGTATTAATTATTTAATATGTACAAATATTTATCAATTATGTACAAAAATAAAATAAAAATGAAGTATATTTGTAAAAAGGTATTTTTAATATTAAATATTAATAAAAATGAAAATGTGTATATTTTGTATTTTTTAACCTAAATATACTAATAAATATATATGTACTTATATTATTTACAAAATATATTGAATATGTACAAAATAATAATATTTAATATTTATGAAAAAAAGTATATTTTATATAAAATGTTTTTAGAAGATAAAATGAAATAAAAATAGAAAATAAAATGTGTTTGCACTATTTTAGTATTTTTTAAATAAAAGTATGTAAGTATTTATTTATGTACAAACATTATTTTAAACAAATAAATGCCTAATAAATATAAAAATGGTGTAAAAATATTTTTTTTATATTTTTAATATTGTGAGGAAAAATAAATAAGTCAGAACAAAAAAGAAAAGGTCAAAAAATCATGAAAATAAGCATAATGGGCCAAGGGGGTTTAAAAGTAACAAAAGGGTGCAAAAAGAAAGTCAACTCAGGCCCAGCCCAAGAAGACTTCATCTTCAACCTCAGAACATGTTTGAACAACCATCCACGCGCGTTTTCTATCTCCCAATTCCTGGACTTTCAAGCAAAACTCACAACATGAAAAATGTAGAGCATTAAAAGACGAATCCAGACATATAAAGAACTTGACTTAACTCTCTAAGATGAGAGAGAATTTCTTCTCCCCCAATTCTTGACCTAGTTTTTGTTCCATGTTCAGACATTAAATTCTCACAGCACACATAATATAAATGAAAACTAATTACATGGGCATGCTCAGGGCTATGAATGTGACATATTTTCTTTACAAACCTAAAGCTAACAATGCCTGGATAGAGAGATACGAGTTCATGAACTTACCTGTTCAGTTGGAGTTGTATCTGGTGATGGAGGTACTTTCAGTGCAAGGTGATGATTGGTACAGCTTCCTTGATGTCCAGGGATGCTATTCCAAGTTTTACTTTGCTTTGAAACTAGCTGAATCGAGTTATAGAACTCCACCTTCAAAACAAAAAAATGAAAATGGTGATGTTGAGTGGGAGTGTTACAGGTCGTGTTTGAGGTTTGGAATAGCTTCAAGGGATGTTGTGGGATGTGTTTGAAGTGTTTTTAGCAAGAATGCATGAATGGAATGAGTTATGGAACTCAATCTGCAGCAGGTCCTCTGTTTTGGCAGTTTGAGGGTGATTCTGTGTTTGAGAGGGTGTTGGAGATGGTTTACTCGTGTTCTAGCTCAGGTTTGATGATTAGAAAGTGTTTGACAAGTTTGCTTAAGCTTATGTTAGCTGAGATGAGAGTTGTGTTATGTTATGCTAGCTTTCTTCTTACTTAAGCAACAAAAGGCCAAGTTGAGTTTCTAGCTTGTACAGGCCCCCCTAATGTGCTGCATACCTTGACCTTGATCAGTGTAATTAGCTCATAAACTTGTGCCAAAGAGATTTGCATTGTACTTGCTTGGATTTCTAATTGACATAAAGTGCAACTTTTCTAAAATGGATATAATGCTTTATCTAAAAATGGCTTAGTTTAACATGTAATGCTTAAACACATAAAACAAGGCCTTGACACAATGAGTTAGCATTAAATTATTGAGTACAAATGGGATATAGGACCTGTAATCAAGGAAATCAAGCTGAATTCAAAATGGCACAAATGTATGAACATGTAACTTGGCCAAATCAAAAGTGAGTTTTTCCCATCTTGCCAAATTCGATTCTCCCTAACCATGAGGTTGTTTGATGAGTTATTGGACATTTTGGAAAGCTTGGAATGTGTACTACAATCCATCTTTGAAATGAAAATTGAAACTCTAAGTGGAAGTATGTGAAAAATTGTCTTGAAGTTAGGTAAAAACCTTGCCTAAAATAGGTCAAATTCTCTCTAAGTTAAGAATGGTTTGGTACCCTTGTTCCAAAAATTGTAACTTGAGCTACAAGCTTCTTTTGGGAAAACTTTGTGAATCAAAGTTGTATATTTTTCAATAGGCTACAACTTTCATGTTTTGACTTTTGCTTTAATCCAAATGAATCTTGGTGAGAAAGTGGGACAAAGTTAGGAAAAAATTAGGGTTTTTTTATAACTTAGAAAAATTCTAAGTTATGAAAAATCTTCATTTCAAACCCTAATTTGCAATTCTTGATTTCTTGATGAACAAGTTTCATGATTTGGCATGTTTTGATGAAAAATGAATCTTGACACTTGATTTTGACCAAAAAGTCAAAGTTTGACTTTTCAGTATACAGTCAAAATTTGATCAATTGACTGGGAAATTCAACTGTCAATCTTGTGTATTTGGGATCTTTTGAACTTGTTGAGCATGTCAAGATAATTCCATGGGGTCCTTGAGTCCATATGTGAGCTTGATTTGCCATTGGCCAGGTCAAACAGTCAAAAATTGCCTTTGTGCAGTCAAAACCCTAAAAATGACCATTTTGCCCTTTTGGTGATCTGATCAAATTTCTTGTGGAATTGTGATCCAAACTTGATCAAATGGTCCATGTGAGTTCATAATGTTGATGTGGGTCAATTTTCATGAGATTTGACTGTCAATTGGCCACAGTTGACTTTTTCCCCAATACAGCTGATTTCTAGGTCAACTGTCCAATTGATTGGGCAAAATTTGGAATCAAGACTTGAAACTTGGTATGGATAAACTTGGGAGTCCAACATGAAGCATGAAAGTCATCTTAGGCATTTTAGGTCAAAATATCTTTGTTCAAACACAAACCCTAATTTGGGTCCACAGTGCAAGGAGAAGTCTTGAGCAAAGGAAACCCTAACTGGACCTTGAGCTCCAAGGGCCTTGTGATGAGAAAATGTTGAGGAAATGGGAGGGAAAATTTTGGGGTACAACACCGGGGAACTTTGATTTAGTCACTAGTGCACTCATAAAGTAGCACTGTATAGACTAAGGAAACTATTTATTTTTCCCTCTGTTGTATGCCAAATACTCGCTCCCGAAGCGAGCCTTTGCATCTACAAATCAACGATATCGAGCGCTATCTCAGAGTAAGACGCCGAATTCAAGAATACCGTGATCTCAACAATCTTCCTTCGACTAAGCTTACTAATATCTCAATCCCTGAGTTAATTGAAGAATCGAAGATAGCTGACGCACCAACTTCACCTCGTCCTCTTAAGGATTACGCAGTTCCTTCTCAAGCGGAACCTCACAATAGCATTGCCGCTCCTGCTATCGCTCGAAACGATTTCGAGCTGAAACCTTCGCTTCTATCCTTCGTTCAGCAGAACCAATTTTCTGGATCTCCTACCGACGACCCAAACCTGCATCTGTCAGTGTTTGTGCAGTACGCAGACACTGTAAAAGTGAATGGTGTAAACCCCGAGGTGATACGATTGCGCCTATTTCCTTTTTCTTTAAGAGACAGAGCTCGAGCATGGCTCCAATTTCTTCCTTCAAACTCAATCACCACATGGGATGAATTGAAGAAGGTCTTTTTGGCTAGATATTTCCCACCAAGCAAAACTTCTATGCTCAGAGCCAACATCAATGGTTTCAGACAAAAAGATAACGAATCACTTTTCGAAGCGTGGGAACGCTATAAGGACATGATTAGACTCTGTCCTCATCATGGTTTAGAAGAATGGATGATCATTCATACGTTCTATAACGGTCTCTTGTACAACACAAGATTGACTATAGACGCTGCTGCTGGTGGCGCATTGATGGATAAATCGTATACCGAAGCAAATCAACTTATCGAAAGCATGGCTCAGAACCATTATCAATGGGGAAGCGAAAGAGCTAATATGGAAAAAACTCAAACAAAAGGTGGCATGGTTGAAGTGAATAGTCTGGATCAAGTAAACGCTAAAGTGGAAGCCCTTACCCAAAAGCTAGAAAATCTTACCACCGCTCCCGCAGCTACCGTAGCTGCAGTATCTCAAACTTGCGATCTATGTGGTCTTCAATCACATCCTTCTCCAGAATGCCCACTTCTAACAGAAGTTCCAGCTGAACAAGTGAATTACGTACAGGGAAACCCTTATAGTAATACCTATATCCCTGGTTGGAAGAATCATCCAAATTTTTTGTATAAAAGAAACAATGCATTGTAGGCACTTGGACAAGCTCCTGCCACACCACCTGGCTATCCAAAAGCTATCCCAAATCACCCTAATAATGGACCTAATACAACCAATGTCCCTAGGAAATCTAATATTGAAATCATGATAGAACACTTCACTGCTTCTCAATCTCAGACTAATAAAGATGTTCTAAATCAGAATTTACATACTAATGAGCAGATTAAACAATTATCTAGTAAAGTTGACGCTTTAGCTACCCATAATAAGATGCTTGAAACTCAAATTTCACAGGTAGCTCAACAACAAGCACCTACTGCTGCCCCAGCTGGAATTTTCCCTGGTCAACCACAACCTAACCCAAAAGGACATGCTAACACTGTGATACTGAGAAGTGGAAAAGAACTTGACGGACCTGTTGATCCAAGACTCGAAAATCCATCCATGTACCAAAAGTAGAACAAGCCAACTGAAAATGAGAATGAACCAAAGGAAAAGGAAAAGGAAAACCAAGAGGCATTGGAGAAAGAGAAGCCTTATGTGCCTCCACCACCCTTTAAACCGCCGATTCCGTACCCTCAGAGACTTACCAATTCCAAAACGATGGGCAAATTCAAGAAATTCGTTGAACTTTTGAAACAACTGAATATCACAATACCGTTTACAGAAGCTATCACTCAGATGCCCTCGTATGCTAAATTTCTCAAGGAATTCCTATCTAACAAGAAAAAGATAGAAGACAATGGAACAGTTACACTTACTGCTGAGTGTAGCGCTATTATTCAAAACGATATGCCCCCTAAGTTAAAAGATCCAGGTAGTTTCTCTATACCTTGTAACATTGGAAAGTTTGTCATAGACAAAGCTCTATGCGACTCGGGAGAAAGTATCAGTGTCATGCCCATATCTATTTGCAAAAATCTGGAGATGGGAGAACTTAGACCCACAAAAATGTCCATTCAATTAGCTGACCGATCAGTTAGATACCCTGTAGGTATACTGGAAAACGTTCCAGTTAGAATAGGTTAATTCTATATCCCGACCGATTTCATAATCATGGACATTATCGAGGACTCAGTTACTCCTATCATATTAAGAAGACCCTTCCTAGCCACAGCTGGAGCTATAATTGACGTAAAGAAGGGCAGACTAACATTCGAAGTTGGAGAGGAAAAAGTGGAATTCATCCTCACTCAATTCTTACAAGCACCAACCATGAATGACACATGTTATCTAATAGACGTTATAGACGAGTGCGTAAGAGAGATGGAAGCAGAACATACCATATACTCTGAAATAATGAAAATCCAAACCCCTATGATATTCAAAGACGACAATTGGCGTGAAACATATCAAGATGATAGTCTAAGAGAAAGTCTAGCACTTACACCTGATCATATGCCATGTCCAAAGAAACCGAATTTAGAATTAAAAACCTTACCCAGGAACCTAAGATACGAATTCCTAGATACCGAATGTACGCGACCAGTAATAGTCAATTCCAGTTTAGGAACGCTCGAAACTAAGAAACTTTTAGACATCCTAAGGAAGTACCCGACTGCATTAGGTTATAACATATCCGATTTGAAAGGAATGTGTCCTTCAATTTGTATGCATCGTATTATGCTAGAAGAAGATTGCAAAACCTCTAGAGAACCTCAAAGAAGAATTAACCCAATCCTTAGCACTGTAGTCAGAGATGAAATTAAGAAGCTATTGGAAGCACGAATCATATATCCAATCTCCGACAGTAAATGGGTTAGCCCAGTACACGTTGTACCGAAGAAAGGTGCAAAAGGCAAACCGATAACACAAAGAGTGGTTAATGGGCATAGAGTGTGCATTGATTATAGAAAACTAAACAAAGCTACTCGAAAAAACCATTTTCCTCTACCCTTCATAGATCAAATGTTAGAGCGATTAGCCAAACATTCCTACTTCTGCTATCTAGATGGTTATTCCAGATTTTTCCAAATTCCTATTCACCCTGATGATCAAGAGAAGACTACACTCACGTGCCCCTATGGAACATTCGCTTACAGACGAATTCCCTTCGGATTGTGCAATGCCCTAGCAACCTTTCAACGATGTATGATGTCAATCTTTGCAGATTTCAGCGATAACATCATGGAAGTGTTCATGGACGACTTCTCTGTGTGCGGGAAAAGTTTTGAAGGATGCCTATCAAACCTAGAAAAGTTTTTAGAAAGATGTGTGAAAGTAAACCTCGTGCTTAACTGGGAAAAATGCCATTTCATGGTCAGAGAAGGAATCGTACTAGGACATGTTATATCTAATAAGGGAATTAAAGTTGATAAAGCTAAGATAGAAGTCATAAAAGAACTTCAAGCACCTAAGACCGTTCGAGAAATACGAAGTTTTTTAGGACACGCCAGTTTCTACCGACGATTTATCAAAGATTTCTCGAAGATCACTAAACCACTTACCGGTCTATTAATGAAAGACGTTGAGTTCATATTCGATGAAGATTGTCTTAAAGCGTTTGAAACTCTAAAATCAGCCCTTATCACCGCACTAATCATGCAACCACCCGATTGGAGATTACCTTTTGAAATCATGTGCGATGCGAGTGACTACACCGTAGGTGCAGTTCTTGGACAAAGGAAGGACAAGAAACTTCACACAATCTACTATGCTAGTAGAATGCTAGACTCAGCTCAAATGAACTATGCCACAACTGAGAAATAGCTGTTAGCAGTTGTCTTTGCGCTTGACAAATTCCATTCTTACCTAGTAGGAGCGAAGATAATCATTTACACAGACCACGCTGCTATCAGATATCCACCAACCAAGAAGGATGCAAAACCAAGACTCCTCAGATGGATCCTACTTTTTCAAGAGTTTGATCTAGAGATTAAGGATAAGAAAGGAACCAAAAATGTTGTAGCAGACCACTTGTCAAGATTAGAAGGTATAAAACCCGAACAAGTACCGATTAACGATGAGTTTCCATATGAACAGCTGATAGCGCAAATAAGAAGCGATCTAGCTCAACTGGATCTAAACAAACCAAAAGCCAAGGAAGCCGTGGAAGCGATCCATACAACCATGGGACTGCCATGGTATGCTGACATAGTCAACTACTTAGTTGCAGGCGCGCTCCCACCGGACTTAACTTATCAACAGAAAAATAAATTCTTCCATGATCTCAAGTATTATTATTGGGACGAACCTTTATTATTTAAAAGAGGACCGGACGGAATTTTCCGCCGATGCATACCTGAAGAAGAAATAGAAGATGTTATTTCTCACTGTCATTCATCTCCCTATGGAGGACATGCAAGCACTTCTAAAATCTGTGCAAAGATCCTATAAGTTGGCCTAGTCTGGCTTAATCTATGGAAGGATGTCCACATCACTTTTAAAAACTGTGATCGGTGTCAATGCACCGATAATATTTCAAGACGCGATGAAATGCCTCAAAAAGGAATACTAGAAGTAGAAGTCTTTGATGTTTGGGGAATCGATTTCATGGGACCTTTCCCATCTTCTTTCGGAAACAAGTATATACTCGTAGCTGTCGATTATGTTTCAAAATGGATTGAGGCTATAGCCTCTCCTACAAATGACACACGAGTAGTAATTAAGCTCTTTAAAAACACAATCTTTCCAAGATTTGGTGTGCCTAGACTTGTCATTAGTGACGGTGGCTCTCATTTCATTTCGAAGATATTCGACAAATTATTATCTAAGTATGGAGTCAAACACCGCGTAGCAACACCGTATCATCCACAAACCAGTGGACAGGTCGAAGTCTCGAACAGAGAAATTAAACAAATCCTAGAGAAAACTGTCGCCATATCTAGGAAAGATCAGTCATCTAAGCTTAACGAGGCTTTATGGGCTTATAGGACAACCTACAAGACTCCTATAGGAACTACACCCTTCAAGCTTGTGTACGGAAAGTCCTGTCATCTCCCGGTAGAATTTGAGCACAAGGCATATTGGGCAATCAAAACGCTCAATATAAACTACAATGCTGCTGGAGAGAAGCGAATCCTCGACTTAAATGAACTGGAAGAATTGAGATTAGACGCTTATGAGAACGCTAAGATATACAAGGAAAGAACCAAAAGATGGAACGATAAGCGCTTATCCCGAAAAGAATTCAGTGTGGGAGACGTTGTGCTACTATTCAACTCTAGACTTAGGCTCTTTCCTGGAAAACTGAAATCCAGATGGTCTGGTCCTTTTGAAGTTACAAAAGTATTCCCTAGCGGAGCAATAGAAATTAAGGATAGGAATAGTGACCCGTTCACAGTGAACGGACAACGATTAAAACAATATCATCACATTGAGAATATAGACTATGCGAATAGTCTAAAACTTTTAGAATTACCCACTATTTCCCCTGAATGATCTACTGCTAAGCACTATGTCAGGCTTATGACGTTAAAAACAGCGCTTAGTGGGAGGCAACCCACCTATTTATTTTTGTTATTGTTTCCGTTTGTTTCTATTTATTACTTTTGATTTTCTTTTTCGTTTCTGCATTTATTTCTTTTAAAGCCTTATTTTCATTATTTTCTTTTCCATTTTTCTAAAAATCTTTATAAAACTACTGCTGATTTTAAAACAACTTTACTTGCTACAGGATTTCTGAAAAGTCTTTTTCTATCTTACCTTCTCCCCTGATTTGTTTCCCCATTTAACATTTACTATGGAACCACAACCACATAACTTTATGGAAACCACTTTTAGAGGAAGGAACCAAATGAGGAGATTTGAGGAATTGTCACAAAGGAACATCAGTATGACTCTGTATTATGATGAACCAATCATGGACTCCTTAGGTATTAAGGATAGTGTCCTTTATCTATTTAACCAACTGGGATGGGAAAAATCCCACATTAAGTCTAAGTTTGTCACATACCGCGAGCTTACCTTTGAATTTTTGAGCTCCCTAGTTCATATACCTGAGCACAGTTTCGGAGCCAGAAAAGGATTTATAGCTTTCAGACTATTCCGTATTGAATTCATTTATAACCATAAGGAATTAGCTGACCTACTAGGATTCCCTAGCGGACCTTTTGCTTTTACTACCACCCAGGTGGAATTAATGGATTTCGAGCTAGATTACTTTTGGGGAACATTAACTTGAAACTATCACCCTGGGCCGGATAACATGGACAACAATGAAATACACAATCCCGCTATCCGCTATTTTCATAAGATTCTAGCCCATAGTGTATTCGGAAAGGAACAGAACCGTATTGCAGTGTCTAAGGATGATATGTTTTTACTGCACTGTATGACCCAAGGCCAACCTGTTAATGCTGTGCCATTCATGATGCAAACCTTTTCTCGCATTGTTCAGGACCCTAATGAACCGATCATCATAGGAGGCCTAGTCACCATAATTGCCAATGCCCTCAGACTTAGATACCAACTGCATAAGTGTACACACTTCGGTTCAATTCGCCCTATGAATATTGATTTCTGTTTCGACCTACGCATAATAGGAAATCTAGGTCCCGCACCTTTTGAATACCTAATAAGGAATGAATTTGTCACTTTATTTACCCTTCCAAACCATGCTAAAGTGAGTGTCCACAATCGCGATAACTGGCTTTATAAGCTAAACCCTCCTGACCATCCATCAACACCTGAAACACCACAATCTTACCAAGTTACTGATGATAAGATGTCTGATGAGAGTGATCCTGAGACCACTCCTGGTTACTATGACATTAACAACATTGCAGAGGATACTGAAGCCCCTGAAATAACCAAAGGAGAATACACTGAGAATTTGAAAAAAATCTTAACCACACTGGATGTTTATCAAACTGACATTAATGGAATCAAGGACGAATTGAAGAGCATGTGTCTGAACATAATAGGCTTAACTGACATAATTGTGGAGCAATTTTATCACATGAATTCAGCTTTAGAAGATTTAAAAACGAGACTTGGATGAAGTAGCAGTGATCAACATTTGTTTTTACTTTTCTTTCTGTTTTTTGTTTCTAGGTAGTTTCCCTTTCTGCAAATTTAAGATTTCATTTTAATTCTGTACAAGTTTACTTTCTGCAACTTTTAAATTTCTGTTAAAGAACAAATATTCATTTCAATGCAAATTTCAGTTTGTTTTTATTTACAAGTTTCATTAAATTTAGTGCATGCTACAACAAAATTCAATTTACTGCATATTTATTATCAGTAACCTATTATACTGATACTGGCATTTTGCAAATTTTGTTCTGATTGATTGGTTGTATGATAATTGGGATGTGTACTCAAATTTACTTATATTGTGTTTAATATATATTGCTGAATTACTGTGTTGGAATATAAGGTGTGTTGGAATTAATCTGCTTCATTTAAGAAATAAGTGTTGTCCGGTTTGGAATTGCAAATATTGTAGCTATAACGGTCGTAGTACACCTATGACGATCGTAACACGCATTTCACCGTGTTACGCCCGTCAGCCTCCTGTGACGATCATCACACGCGTCTGAAACATGTCTTCTGCTATTCCAGAAGTAGTTTCTCCTTTCCACTTCTCCCTCCTTTTCCCAAAACCGTCCACCACCCATTCACATTCCAACTTCCCACATTTCTTCCTACACTATATATTCAACCCATTTCTTCATATTTTCCATATCTCCCAAATCCAACCCCTTTCACGTTTCAATCCCCTTGCATGCAATGGCCAACAACCAGCAGCAAATCCCTAACATCATTCTCAGAGAAGGAGACCAAGGAGAAACCCAGAGAACAAAGTTCCAAAAATTCCAACACCGCGGTCTCCAACCAACTCGGTATATCGACCTCGACTGTCTGAGAGATTTGGGACTGCTTGAGAGCGTCCAACAACTTCTGCAAAATGTCAATTTGTGGAATCTGTGCAGCCAACCATAACCTATCTATGAAACTCTCACTTTGGAGTTTCTGAGTTCATTTTCTTACATCACCCCTACTGGAGCCACCAACCAACTCTCTGGCGTGACCAAATTCCGCATGTTCGGCACTGAGTATCAGCTAACACAAACTGATATCGCGCGGCTGCTCGGTTTCAGTTCTAATGAAGGTGTCCACCTTCGTGTGCCAGATAATTTCAGCGAGGAAGCATTCAACTTATGGCACAACATGACAAACAATCGTGCAAGCTCTTATGACCACCTCAATGCCACCCATATCCATAATCCAACCATCAAATATTTTTACCGCATCCTTTGCAACACCATCTTCGCCAGAGATAGCAACCACAAGCTCAACTCCAAGGAGCTTTTCTTCATGCACTGTGCATTTATCGTCCAGAAGATCAACGCTGCTCTATTTCTATTGGCCTATATTCACTCCATCTGCACTAGAGGCGGAAAACCCTTCTATTTTGGAGGGATTGTCACTTCTCTTGATTTAGCTTTGAATCATGGTGCCTCTCTCACTGATATGCCTTCTATGGCACCGATGTTTACTCTGGACCACTGCAAGTCTGCCCACCTCATCCATGAGCGGGAAGATGGCAAATTCCACCCTGTGATCCGAAACATCATTTATAATAACATTATTTTGCCTTGCAGGGACCAAATTAATCCTCAAAACAGAGCCAATTGGCTATTCGATCCTGCAGCTCCCAAGGACCATGTTCCTATTCATGAAGAACAACTTGATGCCCCCACGGACAAGATACAAGAAGAGTTGGACCGAGCTGCCCCCGTTCATGACATTCCGGAAACTTCATCCGCACCACCTCCTATCACTCTTGAAGAAATTCTCCGAGCCATCCACCAGCAGAATCAAATGGGTGCAGCACTTGCAAGAAAACAACAGGAGCAATATGACAGTTTATGTGCACAGAACGCTCAGATTTTGAGTGGCCAGCGGAGCATGAACGAGAAGTTAGACGAGGCCTTGTCTGAACTAAACGCTTTAAGGATGGACGTCAACACTCTTGGCTCCCATGACACTGATTCTGAAGCCACGCCTACCAGGCGATCACGCACCAGGAGCAGAGGACGTGGACATCAGTAGTCTTTATTCTTAATTAGTTTGCTTTTGCTGTTTCTTTTTGTATTTGTATTTCCCCGCTATCATACCACAACATTGAGGATAATGTCTGATATAGTGTGGGAGAGGTACCTTTCCCTTTCTGCATTTTCCATTAAACAAGTAATTTTTACGATATTTCTCAGTTTCAATTCTTCCCGGCTTTATTTAGCCATACCGATTTTTTTTGCTTTATCTTCGTATAGCCCGACATACCTACCTTAACGAAATCCTAGTTAGGAAGCCGATAACGATTCAACAAGATCGATATGGTTATGACACCTTAGACTTCCTACTTACGCGATCCGTTTCAATAACCGTTATACCTATATCTTGAGTTTTAGTTCTAAAGTAACCCCTAGTAGTTTATACTAGCAGTCAGCACCGTCTAGACACAAACCATATGGGGAGCCGATGAATATAAGTGTTTGATGCCTAATCAATGAAATATCCTTCTTATCTCGCTGCTAAAAAGGAAAATTTGCACCAAAGTACAAGGTCGCATATAAGAGATGAGCAAATAATGAAGGAGTCCATTGTTGGTTGGTTCAAAGGTATCTGGTTCTGAACTTGGTAGGGCGTGCTACGGCTCGATCCCCCATAACCTCCAATTTTGATAATATGTGTAGGGTTTCCATATTTGTGTACCAGACTCCGTGCTAAAAAGGATCAAAGTCACTAACCGGTTACTCCACTACGTGCGTGCTAAGACAAAGGGCTTAATGTGATTGCGCTAGAACAAACCGGGTGAAATAGGTACAAGAGACTCTGGGTAGAATTATAACAGAATTATTGGATAGTTTGTTTAAAATGGAAGTCCACGACTTATCTTGTTGCTTGTGTCATTAGTGTATCGTTAGTGTTTTACTTAAGTATCGGTCGAACTAACGATTGATTTCCCGTAATTGTTTTGAAAACCAAAGGTATGTTATGCATGTGCGTCTGATAAAACTTGTCCGATC
Organism: Vicia faba; assembly: GCA_948472305.1. Classification (NCBI taxonomy): domain Eukaryota; kingdom Viridiplantae; phylum Streptophyta; class Magnoliopsida; order Fabales; family Fabaceae; genus Vicia; species Vicia faba. The sequence goes on from OX451736.1 coordinate 678,335,488, forward strand.
TTTCTAAATGATTATTTGCTTGAGGACAAGCAAAGGTTTAAGTATGGGGGAATTTGATAACTAGAAATCGTATCGTATAATTGCTACGTTTTTAGTCCGTTTTCATACTGCATTAATCCATTTAACTCCCGATTATTCCGAGTTTTTATGTCTTTTCACAGGTACAACATGTCTCAAGTCAATTTAGTGGAAAAAGATCATATGAAGAAAGTTAACATGAAAACCAGAAGAAAAGGAACAATTCTGTAAAGTTCTGCAGTTTTTGATGATGTGACGGTCGTCACACATCACTTACGAACGTAATGCGCTGCTAAGCGTCTTACGCCCGTCACCTTGGTGTTACGACCGTAACACGCTTATTACATGAAGAATGCCCGTAACACACTTGTGGCGACCATTACACGCTTAATCCAACTTTATGAAGAACGTGAGATGAAGACGTGGAGACGTGGGAAACGAAAAGAAATGAGTCTTCAGATACTCCTACAATCTCTCAACCTCACCAACGCCCAGTCTTCCTGGTTTTTCTCCACAACTGAAGTGCAAAGCCCACGTTCTTGTTTTTTTTAACTGTCAATTTCTCCTCTATAAATATGAGAGATTTCGATGAAGAAAACACATAGTTTTATTTTCACAAATTTCTTGCGGAAGCTCTGTCGAATTTACGAACCATTTCCCAATTTGCATTTTTCCTGTTGTTCTTGTTTTTTTAATTTCCCTTTTACCATTTAATAGCCATTTCCAACATTAGGAAATTGCTATCTTAGTTAGAATTTGTTTTTAGCCTCAGACTTCGTTTCGAGTTTCGATTCCGAAGGTTCTAATCTTGCCGACTTGTGGAAGAGGGAGCTTGAGGAATAATATTATTATTCAGGTTTTAATCGCATTTAATTTAATTTTAAGTACAATTTGTTTATGTTCAATTACTGTTATTTATTTATCATGAATGTTTCACTGCTTTCCAATTATATTTCCTGTCTGTCTGTTTCAAGTACCATGGCTAGCTAAATTTCTAGAGTCGGGATGTGATAATAGTAACTGAATGGATTAAATTGTTCCTAAGCTAAAATCCAAATTAACTTAATTTCTGGCTGTGAATTTTTATAATTAAAATCAATCTTTTTGTTACGAGAGTAAGAAAAGTAGAATAGGTTAGGATCAAGACCACGAGAGTGTGAGGTTTTAACCGAATAGCTAAAGTTAGGCATTTGATCTAAATACAGCGAGAGCGCTTTAAAACGAATTAGACTTTATTAAGTTTTCAAAGAGTATTTTCTAAACACTTATGGGCTAGCGAGAGCAGGCATAGGGCTTTAGGGGTATAATCCGAGATAAGACCACAAGAGTGTGAGTTGAGGGTTTTTAAACTGATAATTTCTACAGAACCATTTAAGTTAAACATCTTTATATGCTTAGGTTCGATTAAATCCTCTTAGGTTCACTATATTACATACCGACCGCTTTATTATTATTATTTCCTTAGTTCGATTTAGTTTTCCTCTACTTTAATTTCTAAAAAGTAAACGTGACAAAATCCGCCTTAGCTAAACTAACAAACCTTTATAGCACTAGAGTGATTACAAAGTCCCTGTGGGTTCGACATCTTTTTATTACTACCGCGATAGGCTGTGCACTTGCAGTTAAGATACCATTAGACACATTAGGTCGATCGCACATCAGTTTCTGTTTTTTCTCATTTTGATGTTATTAAGCATATGTTATCTAAACCTATCTTGCACAGTTGAATTGGGAAATGGGCTCTATCATTAATTGAATACTCCTTAACATATGTTCCTTTAAAAACAGTCAAATGGAAAATTATTGTAGACTTTATAGTTGACCATTCAGTGGTCGACATCAAAGAAGCCTATGTAAGTACTAAGTCTTGGCAATTCTATTTTGATGGTTCTAAACATAAACAAGGAACTGGAGTCGGGATCTTTATTTTATCACTAGATGGAGTTCCAATAGAGTACGTTATAAGATTAAAGGCGAATGCTCTAATAATGAGGCTGAATATGAAGCTTTAATAATTGGACTTCAAATTATGTTAGACGTTGGAATCAAAGAGTTGACATCAAAGGAGATTCAGAGTTAGTGGTGAAATAATTGATCAAAGAATACAAATGCGTTAAGGATCATCTGGTAATGTATGTGGCCATAACATTATCGTTACTTTAGAAATTTGATAACGTGTCGATTAGTCATGTGAGGTGTATTGACAACCAAGAGGCGAACGACATGACCCAATTAGCGTCTGGATATAAGATATCTAAAGAGAGCATAGACGAATTCATTGAGGTAAAAGATAAATTGGTGTTTGAGAACACACAAATGACTAAAACTTGGGGGCAACACCTGAAGTGATCCCTGATCTCCTGGATTATGATTATTTTGGAAATTTTGAAGTGGTAGAAGAGGTTTTTGCCCCTGATGCGTTAGCTGAGAATGACTGAAGGAATCTTATAATCGACTACTTACAAAATCCAGTTGGGACGAAAAAGCGTAAAGTTAAGTACATGGTGTTAAGTTACAGATTAATGGGAAACAAATTATTCAGGAAAACGCCTAAAGGAGTGTTGTTAAAATGCTTAGGTGAAAACGAAGCATATGTAGCAACATCTGAAGTAAATAGTGGAGCTTGTGGTACGCATCAAGCAGAACAAAAAATGAAATGGTTGTCATGTCGAATAAGAGTATATTGGCCGACCATGTTAAAAAATTGCATTGAGTTTGCTAAAAGCTGCCAAGAATACCAAAAACATTATGGAATTCAACATGTACTAACTAGGGAATTACATTATGTTATAAAACCTTTGCCTTTCCGGGGATGGGCTTTGGATATTATCGGAGAAATCAAACCTACCTCATCGAAAGGCCATAGGTACATCTTAGTGGGTATTAATTATTTTTCAAAATGGATAGAGGTCGTCACTTTAGTTAAAGTAGATCAAGAGGAAGTAATGGCCTTTATTCAAAATCAAATCATACATAGGTTTAGAATACCAGAAACTATAACAACGGACCAAGGAACCATGTTCATAGGTTGAAAGGTAACTGAGTTCGCTGCAGAGATGGGGTTCAAACTGTTAACATCAACGCCATATTACACCCAATAAAATGGGCAAGTCGAAGCAGCAAACAAGGTCATTATAAGTTTGATCAAAAAAGATGTTGGCCAAAAGCCTAGAAGATGGCATACATCTCTGGGCCAAGCACTGTGAGCATGTCAAAACTCGCCAAAGGAGTCCACTAACACAACGCCTTTCAACTTAGTTTATGGGCACAAAGCAATATTGCCTCTAGAGATTCATCTGCAATCGGTGAGAGTGCAAAGGAAATCAGATATTCCTACTGAATATTACTAGGGAATAATGTATGATACATTAGTAGATGTTGAAGAACATAGGCTAGCAGCATTAGATACTTTATTTAGGAAGTAATAACAAGTAGCAAGGGCATATAATAAAAGGGTGAATGCAAAGGAGTTCGTCTTTGGAGATATGGTTTGTAAAGTGATTCTTCCTATGGATATAAAGGATAAAGTCCTGGGAAAATGGTCACCAAAATGGGAAAGACCATTTCGAGTAGTGCAAGTCTTTTCCAACAATACTTATGAGATTGAGGAGCTCACACTAGAAGGTCGAAGACTCTATGAGTAAATGGAAAATACTTAAAGATGTATATGACTATGTTGCAAGAAATTATAATAAAGAAAGGATAAAATTCATTGCATAATGAAGAGGCCTCCAAGAGACCTTGAGTGTAAATTAAGCATTACAAAAGACTATGTAAAGAAAAAATTCAGAGTACATGTGAAATCAAAACAGCTAAAAAGGCACATTATTCTTGAAGGTTATATAGGGTTCTCGAGCAAGTTCCAGGAGAGCATTGGTTAACGAGGTATATGTGTCAAGGTCGGGAAATTCAATATCCAACATACCAAAACGCTCCAGATGAGCGACCCCAACAAGAGCTTCGTTATTCAATGCTTATTCAGTTGTGTAAAACCCAACAAATTGCAAAGTCTCTGCCTCATCAATTTACTTCTCCATCCTTTTAATTTGTTGCTTCAACACCACGATCTGTTGTTGCCATTGGGAGATAATTATGGCCATAGTGTTGAAGTCTGATCTTTCTTTGTTAAGAGCTTCCTTCAATTCTTCACTAGCAGCCATGGAAGAGTTCACGAAAGCCAATTCAACAATGCGCTCTTTCTCCTTAAGAAGACAGTTTTCCTGGATCTCTTTCTTTTCGGCCAAGTCAACCAAAAGCTGGTCAAGGAAGGTAACTGCTTCAGCTACAAATTTTAGGACTAAAGGAGAGTCAACTTGAACGACAACTTTCTTCAACATTTCTTTAATCTTAGTACCATCAGAAGGGTACACCTCCAAATGGGTGATAAAGCCAACATGGAAAATCATGGTTTTGAGATGATTAAGAACTTATTCTTGAGTCCAAAGAGAAGAGATGCCTCCAGATGTAGTAGAAGTGATAAAGCCTCCATCATTCGAACAATTCCTAGCATTCACCAAAAATTTCAAGTACTCAAAGAGGCTGTTTTTCCTTAGATTAACACTCTTGTTGGGGAGACATGGTGGTGGTTGCAGGAATCACATTGGGAGGGGTCGAAATGGAGCCAAAAGAGGCAGTTGCTTGTGGAGTCACTTCTTCTGTTTGGAAGGGATTTTGGTTGGTAGTTGTTGTGACGTCAATAGCAGCAGCTTGTTCAAGAACCTTTAGGCCATCATCTCCAATATTCTCCCCCAGACTGTCATTATTAGCATCGTCCTTCAATCCTTCACTGATGGGAGAATATTCAGAAGTACCCTGAGTGATAGGAGAGTTAAGGTTGCTCCCAGAAGGCTTTCTATCATTCAAGACCATAATTGGTTTCTTTTTGGTCTTGGAAGATTTCAAGACAATCTTGTTGGGGTGTTTTTTAGGTTTAACTGCCAGTCGCTAAAATAATAAAGGCAAGTAAAAACAGAATCATAAAAGGGACAAACAATTCCTAAGATAAAGAGTGTTTGAAGAAGAAGGTACTTGATGGTATCCTTCAGGACTAGAGTTAATGCTCTTTGGTCGAGTTGGTGCAGGCTACAAAGCTCGTTCTTTTGCTACCACCGAAGCAGGCACATTGGCATTAATGGCCTTTTTTGAGACAACCTCAGATTGAGCCGACTGATATTTTTTTGGATTTTTTGGGGATGGCAGGCGAAGACGCGTCGTTAGCTTGTTTCTCTTGGTTAAAAGAGTGTTTCCTTCTCTTTGGGGATGGTTCAGGAGGGACGACGACATTAGCTTCAGGGGCCTACAGATGTGTCAACATAATCAGAGGGTTAGAGAGGGAATGCAAACAATTAGTAAACCATCAAATTAGCAGATTACTTGAGAAGAAGTTCCACGAGCTTCATTATCTAAGGGAGAAACAGTCGCACCACTGATAGCTTCCCTGACGCGTTTCTTGTGCTCCACTGCTGAATGAGGCAATAACATAAGACGAAGCGTTAGAAGTCAAAACGTAAAGAAGCAAGATAGTGAACGAGAAAGAGACTGACATTCACAATAGTAAGCCATACCTTTCTTAAACTTTTGCCGCATAACTTCAAAATCATGATTCAGTCGAGCCTTGAAGGACTTGAGAGTCCCATTACTTTGCACGAATTGCATAGTCCACCAATCATAGAACTCATTAGTGGTGTAGAATAGGTATTCGAAGACGACAAGAGTCATATTGGGGACGTTAACAACAAAATGTTGAAGTCGTTGAGAATATTCTCCCTCACTATAGCTGGTGGATGAAAGGCACAGTTCATCTGATGGATTATAAAAGCTGCGAGACAAAGGTTGGCACAAGCTAAACTTCCTAGCCACCAGATTAGGCTGATAACAACATAGAAGTGTTACACAATCATTAGCTCCTACCCTAGATGCTATGAGCCTAGGGATTAAGAAAGATTTTCAAATGAATTTGGATTGAGGGATCTGCATAAGATCGACAGGAGGAATTGGTCGAGTAAACCACTCAAGACCATGGGGTCTAGAGGAAAAGGGTACCATGCTTGGCTGAAAAGAAATGCACCTAAAGAAAAACTTCAGGTATTTCTCAAGAGACTCCTCTCGAGTTGGGTAATTGTTAGAAGGCGTCAGTGCAGCAAGACGAAGGCTTTTGTTAGCACGTTGGGAAAATGAAGTCTCTTGTGCTTCAGAAAGGCGCAGTTTGAGCTGGCTCGCAAAAGTGGCATTTAGCCATAATTGAAGAAGCCAAAAAGGCCCAGCAGGAAGATAACTGGTAATAGATGAAAGTGAAGTCATATGATCGACCCCCACGCTGAGCGATTCATAGAGAGGCCCCAAAATAAGCTCGCTCAGACATATGTTTCGACCCTGATGGATATGATGACCTAACATAATGAATCGCTTAACTACCTTCAGAGATCAACTGCAGAAGACATACTTGGAAAGCCACAAGGCCAAGAAGGCAATGTGGTCTTCGTCAGACACAATGTCGATATCTTTAGTGTCAAAACACTCCATATATTTGGTGAAGCCAACAATGTCCTTTTCAAAAGGGATGACATTTTCGTCTGCTTCAGTGGGAAAGAACGCTTCACCTATGGGGTGGAGACCAGTGATGGCCGTAATGTCGAATAGGGTAGGAGTAAGCATCCCAACTGCAAAATGGAAAGTATTTGTGGAGCCTTCTCAAAAATAGAGTGCGAGAATCAGCATGTGATTCCAATAACTAGGGCCAACCCTAGAAAGCTGAATCAAGTCAAAAATACCTTGGGCCTTTCAAATGCCACCTTTAACTTTATCTACTTTATTCAACCATGCAATGTAATTTTAGTTAACAACAGGAGCAGAGCGAAAGATTTTGGATGTCCGGTATATGTGTGAAAAATCTATAGGGGAAATCTCTGTTGATAGGGGGTTTTATAGTTTTGTGAGTGGGTAAACAACTTTCCAATTGTTTAGGTGCCTTAATCTCATCAGGAATAGGCCCCAATAGAGCGTAACCAATGTTGTTACAGATGAAGGGAAGCAACAACTGGGAGAGAAAAATTTGTAGATTTCGTATTGGCGTTGGTTCCAAAACAAAGGTATTTTAATTATGAACGAAGAACTCACGCATGTTGGAAACCAGTTCAATTTCATGGGGAGTTTGAATGTGCTCAGAGATTTGGCTTGAAGCGGCCATGAAGATGGTGGAAAGTTTTTTATGGGTAGAAATGAAAGTAAGAATTTTTTTAGTGTACGAAAACAAAGAGCTTGAGTACGCATAGAAAACATAGAGAGGAAAATGAAGAGATGAAAATGGTATTTATACCATCAAGGAAACCAAACGTTTGGAAAGAAAGTGGAAAAAATGTGACTACACGACCAGCACATGTCAAACAGGTGGCGACTGAGTTGAAGGAGTTGGTTAGTTAGGGGCCACGATTATCCTAAGAAGTTGAAGCTAGAAAGTGGGGAAGTGGTTGTATGATCACTGATGTAACGTTTAAGGGAAAATGTCATGATTACGATGACGTCACTTCACACTAAGAGAAAAGGATTAAAATGTCTGCTTCTGTTCTTTTAGTCGAAAAGGATATTTTGGGGGGAAATTTGTTGGCTAGGATTTTCACAAAGGGTTAAAATCCAACCAAAAGCTAAAAAGGTTCTTTGAGAACTTTGAATTATAGGATGTCGACTACAGAAGCAATCGACCGGGAGAGATTTCACAAACAGTTAATTGAGTTTGTTGACGCAGTCAACCGGAAAAGAGGCCTCACGAAGAATGGATTGGGTCTAGGAATGTTAAAAAGCCCAAAGAGTGCATAACTAACAAAGCAATGTGTTATAGATAGAGAACGTGAGTTCGATAGTAAGGATGAAGAACATGAGTTCATGGAGGGAAGTTACAAAAGACACATGGCTTATAAAGAAGTGAAACCCGCTGAAAAGTAGTTATTTTTGTGTATTATAAATAAAGCACTTAATGCATAGTGTCAGAGGTTTAAACTTTCACATTCTTACACGCCAGTCACTCAGAGTACCCAAGCGAACGAGCGAAATGAGTCAAGTTAGGACAATGTACGTTTGAATCAACCTATTTTCAACTATTTTGATGTTATGTCATTTATTTTTACAGTTTAAAACATCTTTTGTTTTATTTTACAAGTCAGACTTTATTGCTTTTAAACTCGTTTCGCCTCAGCTGAACGAACCCTTTTGAATATATTTTGTGAAAACACTCGAAAACTGAAGCATTGTACTGAGATTTCCTAGTCGATCTCGCAAATAAACTTTTTATTAAGAGACCATCATTATTTATCAAAACCAGAAATAAACACAGAGTTTCCAAAATCCTTAATTTGAGTGTTTTTTTTAATGGAATGGTTCAATCTAACATGCTTCTCTTAAATAAAAGAACTAAAGTAAATAATGAATAAAAATATAATTTCAATAACTTTGAAGTCTTGCATTCGAGTCTCACTAGTGCTTCTGAAAGAGTAAATACTTTGGTCTAAGGTTATAGTGCTCTCTTAGAAATTACTCCATAACATAATTTGTATGAGGGAAAACTTCTACATTGAGTTTTACTTACTCCGATTGTCTCTCTATGCTTCAAATTTTTTGGTCTCAGAACTAAGTCGAGTAAGAGTTGGCTTTACTTTGGTTTGTTATTATGAGGTGTGGAACTTTTGGAAATCATGAAATGATTCTATCTTCTTAGATATGACAGCAACTGTGGAGGACCAACTGTGGAGGAGCAGGTCTTTTTGAAAATGGTATCTTGACAATAGTTATTATTATTTGTGTTGGAAAATTGAAAGGTTCACGATACAAATTTATCATTGAAATCTAATAATATTAATATTAATTTCATTGATAGTAAAGATGTATAAAAAAAAAAGACAACTAAATAAATAACTTCAAGCTATAAAATATCTTAAGAATTTGTTTATTGTGCTGAATCAAATCAATCTACTTTACGAGAAAGAATAACTCTTTGATTCACTATATTTTTAAGAATTGTTACAAAAGATTATAAATGAGTTTAAAAAAACATTCAATCTCATAAATAAGTCTTATTTTATACTCAAGTGTTTCTCAATCTTTCTAAATCTCTCTAAATATGAATCACACAAATTCAAATTATTTAAAAGTGTTTTTCAATCCTCTTAAATACCTTCAAAGGACTCTCAAATTCTAAGACTACAATTCTAGGGATTTCTACCCTTTGACTCTCTAACTAGGATTGTCATTTCTTCCCTTTTCTCTTCAAATATTAACCATAAAAGTTACGAGATACATATTTATAACTTCTGAAAACCAATAGATCCATAATAGGCCTAAAACATGACACAATAATAAAGAGATCTTCTAACTGAAACGAAGAAATTTGATCGATATCCGTGAGCCACCTAAATCAAATATATTCCTAAGGACCACTGACTCTTGCCGCCAGCAACAAGCCGCCTAACGCTGTCATCGTTCCAACGACAGACTGGTGTCACATAAGAGCTCCTCTGTCACCATTGATCGAAAATTGGTCGCCTCCAACCTTTGATATTCACCCCACCGACAAACTCTCGTCTTCGCTAATGTCTTTGTTTGTTTAAATATTTTTTGTGATAGTAGTTGGATTCTATTGACCACTTTGTAATATTTGTTTTTAGTATATATAAATTTTTATTTAAAAAAAAAAAGAAATATACCAAAAAAAATAATTAAAATTTACTTATTATAATTCGTTACAAAGGAGTATTTTTCTTAAAAACATTGACAAAGACTGCTTTTGGAATTTAGATTTTGATTGGCTTTGATAGATTCTTGCACGCCATTTTCCATAGATTCTTAAAAATGTCTTGGAAGCAACATTAAATAAATAATAAACAAATAAGTATAATTGGTTTGGAGTAGGTTTTTGTTGAATTTATTACTTTGAAGTATTGCACTTGCAATTGCATGAGAGGAGTATCTAATCTATTGACCAATGAAATGGGATCATGTTCTTTTCTGAACGCACCCATGTGCTCTTTACTATTTTTCTGTATCCAGCTTGCAATGTTGCTGTGTGCCACTTAACTTAATTTTATGTATAATAGAATATAGATAGATGCTCTGATTTTCAACTCAAGTCGAATCTATACATTAAAACATTCGTTCGTCTCTTAAACAATAAACTAAGATAATCTTATTGAATATTAACCGATATTCAAGGAAGCGTTAGCATAATCATTGCTGTTAGTGATAACATGCTGACTAAGCTTAAAAGAATTGACAAGAAACTTATTTTGTCCCTTAATAACTATAACCTTCTTATATTATTTCAGCATTATCTATTTAACTTTTCTTCTAAGAGACTTTTGATAAAATTAGTTATTTTATTTCCTTTGAGCCAATTATTAATTAGATTTGTTAAGGAGAAAAGTATTTAAGTGTATTGCTTGTTATTATGGTATTATTTGATATGAATATTCAAACTGCTATCTTATTTTCTAATGGTTAACCCTAATTGGTAGTAATCATAAAAATCTTTGTTATTGGTGTTTTTATCTCTTTTCTCAATGTTTACCAAATCCCAAATCATACATAGAAAGCTCTTGATGATTCTCTTCATGTCACAAACAAAAGTTTTGATGAGCTTATCAACCAGAACCTTGAAACAACCATGAAAATTAACGACTAAATCATTTCTATGTAGTTTATGTAATACTCCGAATTTTATTCGCATTTTTGTTATTTCAATAATTGATTTTTTTTTTGTATGTTTGAGTGATTTTCTTAACATTAATGTTATTATTATTATTATTATTATTATTATTATTATTATTATTATTATTATTATTATTATTATTATTATTATTATTATTATTATTATTATTATTATTATTATTATTATTATTATTATTATTCAAAAAAATAATATAAATAGAAAATTTATTATTAAAGAAAATAATGATAATATTGATGTAGTGATATTAGTGTAGAAATATTCGAAATATTGGAAAAAATGAAAATAATAAATTAATAGAATTTTTGGGTTAATGATAATAATTAATAAAGTAGAGGGGGTAAAACAAAATATTTGGAAAATTTAAGGGGGTTAGTTAGAATAAATAAATTAGGATTATTATGTAAGAGAGATGAAATGAGTTAGAAACACATATTTGTTTTCGAGAAAAAAAAGGAAAAGAGGCAACCTTGGAGGAAAGAGTGCAAGGAGAAGGATCTCCCGGAATCAAGAACTCAAATTTTTTTCTCATAATAGAGGTAAGGTGAGAAATTGTTTGATATTACGTATTTTGTAACGAGGATAGTGGAGTTTTCCTTAACTCTAATAGATTTTATTGATCAACAACCTTAAGTTTTAGGTATGAATTGTGTATGTTACTTCTGGCTTTTTGTTATGCCTTGATTTTATGTCATGAATTCATGTGAAATTGTTATGTTGTGATAATGTTGAGATACGAGTATGAATTGGTGCTGAATTTTGTATTGTATTGTTGACATGTTGTTACTAATTGATATAATCATGAGATTGATAGATTGATCATATTAGAAATTGAAGGAATATATGTTAATCTAATAGTATATGATGTTTAACTATGATAAAATATGGTTAAAACTTAATTGAGATAGGTCTAGGTTGAAGAAATTGGATTTATGAGCGAAATTCCCGTGCAAATGTCGAAAAAGAAATTTTGGGGATGACACGACCAGTGTCACATGATATGGCCGTGTCATGTCGTTGTTGGGTTTATAGTATAGGGGTGTCTAGGGCTAACACGACCCGTGTCAGCTGACACAGCCGAGTCGTGTCGTTGTTGGGTTTTCAGTATTAGTTGTCTTGTTTTCACACATAACTTGAGCTTCGTAAGTCTATTTGAGGCGTGGTCATTTGCGCTGGAAATCTAACGTGATAAAATTTCTATTGGATTAAGAAAATAGGGCATGGGAGTGATAAAATAGTAGGAGTTCTCTGTTTCTTATGCTAGGAGCGTAGTCAAGTCTCAACCGGCATTAGTTGTCTTATTTTGCGCATAACTTGAGTTTTGTAAGTCTGTTTGAGGTGTAATTAGTTGCCTTAGAAAGCTATCATAATAAAAAAAATTGTGATGAATTTCAATGACACTCTTGTATCATTATGATTGTGGTAATCATTCTTAAGGTATCCTATGAACAATAAGGTGAAAATGATTAGTTGTGTAAGTATAGTATTCGATGAGTAAATGTGTAACCTAAATTATGAATTTCGAAAGAGATGAGTTACTACATTGATAAGAGTTATGTGGATCGAGTTGTCAATGTTTAGGACATAGTATGACGTCTTGATAAATGTATATGCGTTAAGTTGTTAAGGATATACCGCAAATCTGAGGTTGATGTGATATAGTGGGGTACTGTGACTGACTGTGTTAAGACCTAAGGATTGATAAGAACTGGTGTTGATATTATTTAGGTTCGTGAGAACCAGTGTTAGCCTTAACCGATGGTGTTTAATATTGATATTGTTTAGGTTTGTGAGAACCAGTGTGAGCCTTAACCGACTTTGTTTAATATTGATATAGTTTAGGCTTGCAAGAATCAATGTTAGCCTTAACCAGCGGTGTCAAATATTGACATTGTTTAGGTTTGTAAGAACCGATGTTAGCATTAATCGGTGGTGTTTAATATTTATTTTTTTGGTTCGCAAGAACCAACGTTAGCCTCAATTAGTAGTGTTTAATATTGGCGTTTGAGGGTCAGATATATATATATATTGCATTTGTTTGGAGCATCATGCATCATGTATTTTGGAGTTAGGTTAGGACTTCGGTCCGGTGTTAGGACTTCGGTCCGGTGTTTTAGGACTTTGGTTCAGCATTTAGGACTTCGGTCCGATGTTTTAAGATTTTCAATAAAATAACTCTGAAATCCGGCAATGGTGCAACATCCATGGGATTATAGGAGATGAGTATTGCATATGCATTCTTGTATATGTTTGTTATATTGGGTTATTATGCTTGATTGTGAATAATGTACTTGTATGTTATGTGTTATCCTTGATGCTATTAAGCCACATAATATTATAAAATATATTCTCACCCTTTTTTGTTATTATGTTCTTCTATATGAATCTCAGCGCAGATGATTCTCAGGTTGAGACTGAGGAGTGAGTGTTGTTGGTTGCTTATGGAAGATGGTGTAGATGGCCACTTCGTCTGCTTGCTTAATTTATGTCTCGTTGGACCTTAAGTAGAATATTTGTTTACTTTAGAATGAATAACTCTGATATTGTAACATCGGGGGTGTGATTGTTACTAAGTTCACTACTTTGTCTTAAAATGAATATTTGTCCCTTATTTATATGTTTTGAATTTAAATTATATTTCAAAATAAAAGTGGAGTATTTGTTGGTGTGACACCCTTGTTTCATATTCTCTAAGTTCCGCAATGTTTTTATAAGAAAAGAAATTTTTATTTTCGTGGGTTTATGGTGTTACAGTTGAGTCATCTGGAAAATGTCAATCAAAATATCTCAATGCATCTGAGTTAGTTGAACAACATTATTGATGAATGCATGTAACCTAAGTTTGCAGCACTCACCTCTCTTATGACTAGTTTCCTACTATAGAAAAATCTTCTTAAAAAATAGAGTTTTGCAGGTACGTTTTCTTCAATTATGAACAATATTAGCCTTGATAATATTTTCATAAATACATATTTTTCACTTATGTATATACCCCTATCCACTCCCTTACCCATATAAGGGAATCATACCCATCGTTAACTTATCCACTCCACAACCCCACACTCTTTTTTCCCCAAGCCCCACATATCTTACACTTTGCACACTCAACTTTTACAACTGTCCCATCCACTTCATTTTCAATCACATTATACTCAAAAAAATCACTTATTTCCCTTATTTATGCAGAATAACAATATCCCACAACCATATTTTATAATCTCCAAAATTGAGTTAGGAATTTTTAATGGGGTTGATGCTTTAGAGTGACTATTTCAAGCAGAACATTTTTTGCTTTTTATAACACTCCCTTAGAAAATTGATCACACATGGTTGCTTTCTATATGAAAGGGTAAGCCTTTGATAATATACATGAATGCTTTAAAACCACCAATTAATTGATTGAAACACTTTTTCTAGTTCTTTTGAATTGTGTTATGGTCACTCATCGGCTATTTAGTGAGTATAATTTCTAACTGCAAGTACACAATCTATCGTGTAGTTTTAAAAGATATTGAACTACAAAGACCAATGGTCAAAACTATTAATAATAATAATTAGATTTAAAATTCCTTTAATTATGCCGATTTACAAATCTGTTATTTACCTAGTTTGTAGTCAAAAGTTAATAGCTACATTAGTGGAAAATCAATAGGAGATTTGTTACCTTGATTTGTTCCAAATTAGGTTTATCAAACCTGTATATATTCACTACTGTAAACTAATGAAATAATTTACTTTTCTATATGGTATCAGTTGGAAACGATTCAGCCCTATCCTTCTAATTCAGAATGCCGTTTCTCATTCCTGCTGTCAACCTCGTCTCCCATGGCCTCCGACAGTTCCCACTACATCACCACCCCCTATGAGCCATCCAAACCCTTTGTGTGCATCACTCTTAGCAGTGTCACCAAGCTGCTTCCCACCAATTATCTTAATTGGAAACTCCAAGTTGAAGCTTTCCTTGATGGCTTTGATCTCCTAAAATATCCAGATGGATCTTTCCCCGCGCCGCCGGCAACGATCTCTACCACTGCAACACCCTCAGTGGCGACAACAAATCCTGCTTATCAAACATGGCGTCGACAAGATCGCCTCATCTATGGCTCTATCCTCACCACTCTCTCCAATGAAGTGGCCTCTCTAGTGTCTCAGACAAAGACTTCGCATAGTCTTTGGACTCTTCTCAAAAACACATATGCCAAGGCCTCTCGCAGCCATCTCAAGCAACTCAAAGAGCGTCTTCGAATGGCTTCCAAAGGTACCCAATCCATCACAACCTATATTCACTCTCTGAAGCAAACAACATACCTTCTTGCTTCACTCGGATCTCCTGTTTCGGTTGAAGACATGACTGACCATGTTTTGCATGGTCTCGACGACGGCTACAGAGCAGTCATTGATGGAATAAACGCAAGGGATATCCCAATTAACTTTGATGATCTCCTTGAGAAACTTCTCATCCAAGAACTCTCTATTGTTGCTGCTCAAAGACAAACTCCTGCCCCGGTTACA
Organism: Vicia faba; assembly: GCA_948472305.1. Classification (NCBI taxonomy): domain Eukaryota; kingdom Viridiplantae; phylum Streptophyta; class Magnoliopsida; order Fabales; family Fabaceae; genus Vicia; species Vicia faba. The sequence continues at coordinate 678,350,729 of OX451736.1, forward strand.
GCTTTGAATGCTCAGGCTCGACCCAACTATAACAACAAGCCTCGGTCTGGTCAATTCCCTGCACCGTCTAATCAACACACCAGCAATCGCAAACCGTTTCTTGGACGCTGTCAGTGGTGCAATGTCAAAGGACATGTTCTATCTCAGTGCCAACTCTTCAAGCAGCAACATCCTGGTATCCCGCCACCGTCTCGAAACTTTATTGCTCACACTGGATTGGCTCAGGCCAACATTGCAGCTGCTGGTCCATCTCATACTGATTTCTTGGTTGATAGTGGAGCAACACATCATGTAACCAATGATCTTGCAAATATGGCACTTCATCATCCGTACACTGGTCCTGACTCGCTGTTCATGGGCAATGGTTCAGGTTTAAACATCTCTCATTCTGGAACACTTTTAATTCATGATTTATCCTTGTCTAATGCTCTGTGTGTTCCTTCCACGAAACAACAAATTATTTCTGTCTCTAAACTTACCAAACAGACTGACTCTGCTGTTGTTTTCCTGCCAAACTCTTTTCATGTAAAGAACTTGCAGACAGGCCAAATAACCTATAAGGGCTTATGTGTGGATGGACTTTATCTCTGGCCCACCTCCCCATCATCTGTCCATACCGTTCGCGCGGAATCCTCTGCATCATGGAACCATAGGCTTGGGCACCCCTCATCCTCTATCTTTAAATTTATTCAACAGCATTTTTCTTTGGGTTCAAATAAATTCCCACAATCCGATTGTAATTCATGTCAAATTAGTAAGAGTCACAAACTTCCTTTTCATGAATCCACTCTTAAATCTTCTTATCCATTAGAAATAATTTTTTCAGATGTATGGACTTCTCCTGTTTTATCTATTGATGGTCTTCGTTACTATTGCATGTTTGTGGATCATTTTACTCGTTATATCTGGCTATATCCAATAAAACATAAATCTGATGTCCAAAATATATTTCCCAAATTTAAATCACTAGTTGAAAATCTTTATCAGCACAAAATCAAAATCTTATACACAGATAATGGTGGTGAATACATTGGACTTCGTCCATTTTTAAGCACTCATGGTATAAGTCACCACACCACCCCACCTCATACACCTGAACACAATGGAATCTCTGAACGCCGGAATCGTCACATTGCCGAAACCGGCCTCTCTCTTCTTCACCATTCGGGCTTGCCCCTCACCTATTGGCCTCACACCATGACTACTGCAGCCTACCTCATAAATCGTCTCCCAACTCCAATTCTTGGGTACAAGTCACCTTATTCCAAATTATTCCACATTAGCCCGGATTATCATAAATTAAAATGTTTTGGATGTTTGTGTTTTCCCTGGATTAAACCATATGCTAACCATAAACTTGCACCAAAGTTAGCTATGTGTGTTTTTGTAGGTTATTCGGCGGATCAACGCGCGTATTTGTGTCTCGATCCCACAACTGGAAGGATTTATACCTCTCGCCATGTGAAGTTCGTGGAATCCAAATTCCCATACAGCTCTCTGGTAGCTCAATCTAATTCACATACAGAACCACAAACAAGCCCACTTCAAATCTCTATTTTACCGCCCCTAGCTCAACCTATTGACAATACCACTCTAAACCCACCGGAAAACTTATCCGCTGCCCATACCACTCCATATGTCACCCACTTACCAGATTTAGCTCAAACATCAACCTTAAATGAACCCACCAATACTACTCAAACTTCCCCTTCAAACTCCCAACCCTCCCCCCAACCTCCTCCACCACCCATCAACCCAAACCCAAGACAACAAACCAATGCTGGTGGGATCATCACCCGGTCTAAAAACAACATCATCAAACCTCTTACAAAGCTCAACCTACAAGTTCGATCCTCCTCTCCCATTGAACCCAACACCATCACTCAGGCTCTTCGTGATCCTGATTGGCGCTCAGCCATGCAAGCCGAATTTGATGCTTTACACCACAACCACACTTGGGATCTTGTAAGTAGGTCCTCTGCTCAAAATTTGGTTGGTTGTAAATAGGTCTTTCGAATCAAACGGAATCCAGATGGATCAATTGATCGTTACAAGGCTCGGTTAGTTGCCAAAGGGTTTCACCAACGCCCCGGTTGTGACTATACGGAAACATTCAGCCCCGTTGTTAAACCAGTGACTATTCGAATCGTTCTAACACTTGTAGTTCGTCAAGGGTGGTCCATCCGTCAGCTTGATGTCAATAATGAATTTCTTCAAGGGACACTCAAAGAGGAAGTCTTTATGGTGCAGCCGCCTGGCTTTGTCAACAAAACCTTCCCTAATCATGTTTGTCGCCTCAAAAAGGCACTTTATGGGCTGAAGCAGGCACCTCGCGCTTGGTATACAGAACTTCGAGTATTTCTGCTCTCCATTGGTTTCGTTAATTCAACTGCAGATGCATCTTTATTCATCCACCAAAAACCAGGTGTTACTTTGTACTTATTAGTATATGTTGATGATATAATTGTCACTGGGAGTTCTTCTGTAGAATTATCCAGCCTCATTGCCACACTTGCTGCTCACTTCTCGTTGAAAGATCTTGGATGCCTCAACTACTTCTTGGGTGTCGAAGTAATTCCTTCCGCTGTGGGTATGTTTCTTTCACAAAGAAAATATATCACCGATCTACTACATCAATCAGGTATGGCAGATGCGAAACCAGCATCCACTCCGTTGTCTGCAACTATTCCATTACTCAAGGATTCTGGTGATCTTCTGCCTTCCCCAACTGAGTACCGAACGCTAGTTGGAAGTCTTCAATACTTGAGTCTTACACGCCCAGACATCACCTTCAGCACCAACAAACTTGCACAGTTCATGTAGAACCCAAGAACGGTGCATTGGTCTGCACTCAAAAGAGTGCTCCGCTATCTGGCAGGCTCGTGTGACAAAGGAATCTTCATCTCGGCAACAGCTCCGCTGAACTTTCATGCATATTCGGACGCAGACTGGGCTGGTGACAAAGATGATTATGTTTCAACCACTGGCTACTTGTTATATCTTGACAGCACTCCCATCTCTTGGAGCTCCCGCAAACAACGTTCGGTTGCTCGATCATCCACAGAAGCAGAGTATAAAGCCTTGGCTGACACAACCAGTGAACTACTATGGGTCCTTTCCTTATTTACGGAACTTGGTCACACTCCAACCGCTAATCCGGTAATATATTGTGACAATCTCGGTGCCACACATCTAAGTGCTAATCCTGTATTCCACTCTCGAATGAAACATATAGCCTTAGCCTATCACTTTGTCCGTGAAAACATTCAACATGGCAAGTTTCGTGTATCTTTTGTCTCTACTGATGATTAACTTGCTGATATTCTAACAAAGCCTCTGCTTCGCCTACGGTTCGAGTTTTTACTGTCCAAGTTGCATCTCTCTTACAAATTATCCAACTTGCGGGAGGATATCAATAATAATAATTAGATTTAAAATTCCTTTAATTATGCCGATTTACAAATCTGTTATTTACCTAGTTTGTAGTCAAAAGTTAATAACTACATTAGTGGAAAATCAATAGGAGATTTGTTACCTTGATTTGTTCCAAATTAGGTTTATCAAACCTGTATATATTCACTACTGTAAACTAATGAAATAATTTACTTTTCTATAAAAACTATCTTTACTAATTGTTACGATGTCTATTTAAGGAGAATAATTAAAAGAAGGTAATGAAATGCGAAAACAATAAATAAAGGCGAATAATAAAAAATTCAATAAAATATGAACTGATAAATAAATCAAATGAACGGTGTCAAATATGGATTCCATTAATTAACAGTATTCTTATTTGTTTCTAAGCAGAATTTCCAAAGGGGATATTTTCTATTTGAAGAGAATCAACTTAACAGAAATTGTCGCTTTCGCGTATTCAGAATCGAGTATACCCTCTAATATATACCTTCCATTGTCACACATGGTAGGTGCTTAATGCGTTAGAGTAGTAAACCTATTTTTAAAAAGTTAAACTCTTAACTCTATTGAAAAGTGATTTTTGATTGTAAAGCTTAATTTAAAAAGGGTTCTTAAGCCTTCGCTTAAGTACCGAATCCTAAACCTATAAACACGCGCGTTCGTAAATAGTTTTAAAACCAACTTGCTAGAAACATTAAACTCTCCTAATTATATCATAACAGGATTTTGCAGAATTTATTAACTAACAACTTAAAATTTTAAATCATTTGTACCGGACGACTTTCAATCTTACCCGATGTTTTCACTGCCCCACTTTCGTAGAAACATATTAAATAAGGCTTAGTAAAATTGTTTAGAACCAAAACATCCCCAAAGGTAATTCTACAAGAATGATAAAAATACGTTTTATTAAAGTCCTCACATTCCAACAACAATAAAATTAACTTGACAGAATAACGGGAATAAGAGCGATTAATTTGATAACTGAATAAGACATGACAAGGGTAATTAAAAATTGCGGTTTAGATGAAAGTAAAAGAGGTGCAGGAAATAAAATAAAGGAAATAAAGGTAAATAAAGCAATTTAATAAAAACCTTCTCCGAAGAGACTTTCGTCTGATATAGAGTAATATTTCAAATAAAAGCTAATAATTCTTGATAGAAGATAAAGCGCGCGGAAATAAAACTTGTATAGGGATGCTCCAAGTTATATACAAACTCAGTCGAACAATGCAATAACCCTTTAGTGTGAAGAGTTAAAGCTCACAAGATAAACAATATATGGCTTAAGTGTTGCAATAAAATTGGATGCCCAATAAGTGAAACTAAGGACATATTTATAGAAAACCAAAAAATCTAAAAATCACTAAAATGGTTACTGCGGCGTGGGCGAAATATTTTGAGAGAAAGTGGAGACTTGGGGACCAAGAGAAACACATTTGTGACTGCTTTCCGTCAACAAAGGGTGGTGACCGCCACCCCCTCATGGAGAGCGCCATGCATTTAAAGTGGCTATGACTTGGTCTTTTGACCTTTAGCACGTGGACCACCCATGGCTGCTCTGTGGTGAACGCCAGGGTGGTCGCCTTCAGTGTAAACAAGCTCAATTCTTCTGTTTTTGTCTGAAACACAAACAAAACCAACGTAATAGGGGAAAATGAAAAGTAAAACTCTAAAACATGCACTAATCAAGTCAAGCAAATGGTGAAATCTCATGTCATCAGTCACTCAACCTATGAAAACCACTAAGCGTAAATCTTTAAGCAAAATAATACATGGTTGTGTTTCAAAATAGCAAGGAAATTTCGAAAAATTTGGAAATTGAGTATTTGGGTTAGCACCTGTTCCATTTTGGAACTAGGAGTAAATGTATCTTGGAGGTGAATGATCTTGAACTGGTGAAGCTGATCTCCGATATGGAGGAGTGAGGATGTGCCTGCAAGATTATCCCTCTAACACCCAAGTCATTTTGAGATTTAAGATGATTATACTGAAAAGTAGAGATCACAAAGTGTACCTTGCATTGTGTGAAATGACTTCTATACCTTGGGTAAGATGGAGTTGATTGGAAATAAAATAGAACTTAGATCCTTGGGCATTTGTTCGGGTTAGAACATATTCCCTTAAGACTTGTCAGGCGTTACTAAGATAGGGAAGTCTTTAGCGGTTGTGGTTGGCCTTCGCGGATACTGTTCACTTCAAACTAAAATTAGAAATGCCTAAGATCAGTTAAAAAAGTAGTGGGAAACAAGTGCATCAAATGCATTTCCATCATTGAAATGTTTCACTGTTGCTTCCTGACATGTGGATTAAAGTGACTGATTAGAGTATATCGATGTTTATAGCACACTCGAATTTGTTTATGTTTTCAAAGGAAAATCCAACCGTTGATTTTGTAACTTCTCTTTGCAGGTGATCTGGTTTATATATATATATATATATATATATATATATATATATACACACACACACACACACACACACACAACCATTTCTTATTAGGAAGCATTTCTCTTTTTGTAATCTTTGAAGTTAGTTTTCCTTTGTAAGAATTTCTTATTAGCAAGTGTCTTACTTTCCTCTCTCCTGAAATTTTTTACCAGAATACTTGCGACTCTTCGCTTAATGTTTTTAGCTCTTTCCATTACCTTTTCTTCACCAACTTCAGTTTACCAAGTACCCTTCTCACCTCAAATTTTTACCTCCAACATTTTATGCTCTTAGGTTAAGATGAGTAATAGTCATATATATATATATATATATATATATATATATATATATATATATATATATATATATATATATATATATATATATATATATATATATATATATATATATATATATATATATATATATATATATATATATATATATATATATATATATATTGATTTTGAGAGTGATGCTCCTTCTATTGCGAGTATGTGTGTTTCTCCTAACTCATATTCTTCTCCCCTTACCCATGATTGAATGGGCCATAAAGTTATATTTTTAACTCATAATTTTGATTTGGAAATGGTATATGGGAACTCCCATGATGATATATATTCCTCTATGGATTCCTTTGATTCTATCTTGTCGGATGATGACACTGAGAAGATTCATAGGACTGTTTTTATGCCCCTCCCATTTTGTCTACTTCAGAAATGCAGACCACTAGTTTAAGGAGAGAACATGTTTAGGATTTCCTTCAGGTCACTAATAGGAGAACTTACAATCCCAGGCCCATCCATGCTGAAATAAATACCTACATGGAGTATTGTGGTAGACCAGGCATAATTTCTTGGATTAAGCCTGACGAGCATTTTGAAGTTCTTGAATTATCCCATAAGATGGGGACATTGGTGGAGCCCGCCGACGTGAGTAAGTATAGCTTGGTGGCCATAGAAATGGTGGGGAATCCATCTGTTTTAAATACCGAAGTGGTCGTAGGCATGACCGATGTCATGGTCAACAATCCGTCAGATTGGCCGATCCTCCATGTGGACTCAAAAAAAGGACATGTTGTTCCTTCGATGATTGTTTGGTTCCCTTATATGAGTGTATGTTAACCAAGATAGAAATGAAACTTCCTTTATCTAAATTTGAGGTGGCCTTCCTAAAACACTTGAAAGTTTCTCCCTCCCAAATTCACCTGGAGTCCTAGGCCTACATGAAGGTGTTCTAGTTTAGTGTTGAGTCCCAGTCTTGGAAGCCTTCTCTCATACTATTGTTCAAGTTATTCTACTTCGTATGCACTTCTCATAATGACATTCATGACTAGGGTATTAGAATACAATGACTTATCTAGAGGGAGGGGGGGGGGGGGGGGGGAGGGGTGAATAGATCCCCAATTAAAAATTACCTTTCAAAAATAGGTATTTAAAAACTTATTTGAAAAATAATGTTAAGTAGAAGGTTTTTTGGCCTAGATTAAAATAGTAGTCTAAACGAACTTAGTTATTAGAAACTCGAATATGCACAATGTTATACCCCAAATTTTCCTTATGGATTTCTAAAACTAATTCCTCATTAATGTTATTCTTTTATTGTTGACAAACTATCGTGGGGTGTAAGTTGGTAAAAGAGGAGTGTGTTTTAACAAAAGAGATCACATGCTTTCTAAATCAGAAATTCCCATGTGGAGTTGATGATCCACTCGGTGGTTAGTACAAATAAAGAGAGGGGGTGTATTTAGTTTCTAAGCTCACTATGGGGTATATACCTTTCAGGCCCATTAAAGGGGTAAGGCCTATTTTTGCCATTGTTTAAATGTTTTAGGGGGTTTATTAAAATTGTTAAATCCATTACAAGATATAAGTGGGAGGTATATTACAATGTGGTGGGTGTAGCATTTCGGGCCATCAAAATCTGATGGCCTAATAAGGATTGTTTCGTTAGCTTTAAAGAAGAGTACACATTTCTTGAAATTGGGCCCATTTTAAATTTTGACACAATGATCCATTTTTTCATTGTGTTGGTTTTTGTTACGTTTGAGTTTCATTAACTTATAATATTTAGTTTATTTTTATATTTTATTATTTATTAAAGCATCAATAACTATAATTAAATCTTTATTTAATTTTTTTATTATTTTGACTGGGTCAACCCAAAGGGTTGAAACCATAAGCACCCTGTTATTCCCCTTCAAGCCTAAAACTAGGCCCAATAAACATACCCTGTACAGATTCAGCGAAGAGAAACACATACAAAACTAAAACAAAACAAAATCTCCATGAATCAAATATTGAATTAAATTAAATCTGAAAAATTAATATTTATTTTTATTCATTGAAAACGAACCTATACAATAACAAGTCCAAATACAAATTACAAGACCCTAATCTCAAACAAAATCTTTCTAAATCAACCTTTTGTACCCCAAAATTTGCCTTCTCTTTTCTCAAGACATTTCTCAAGGGTTCTCAAGGGTTTGATCAGACAAGCCCACCTCTTAAGCACCGAGACCATAAATTAGGGTTTTGATTGAAGTTGACTGATCATTGAATTTTGACCTAATACATAATCTAATGATTTGAAACATAATCTCAAGGACTCAAACAAAACATGTTAACCTAATTTCATGACTCAAATCATTTCTCAAGATCAAAAGATTGATAGTTGAATTTTGATCAATTATTGAAAAGTCAACTGATACACAAAAAGTCAAACTTTGACTTTTTGGTCAATATTACATTCCAAATATCAAAATTCATCAAGACATTCAAAAATATCAAACTTGATCATCAAGAATCAATAAAGTCAAGAAAATCCACAAAAAGTCAAAGTTTTCAATACTTAGAAATTTTCTAAGTGTTTTTACACTTGATAATTTCATTACTTCATGACATTTTTTCACCAACATGCAAGATGATTCAAATAAAAGTTTCAACATGAAAGTTGTAGATATTTATGAATTCTATAACTTTGTATTAGAGGGTTGATGTCCAAAAAATGCTTAGATATGAAGATATAGGCTCATGAAGTCATGACATTTTTGTATAAACACTTAGAGAAATTTTCAACAAGTTTGGTTAGATTTTTATCCCCACTTCTTAGCCAATTTTCATTAAGTTCCAGTTTGATTTAGCCAAAGTGGTCAACATGAAAGTTGTAGAAAATGTTTCAAGCTTTCCAAAAAACCCAAGAGCATGAATTTATCATACTTGAGTTAGGAGATTCAATGGCATGAAGTTGGGCACCCATTCTTGAATTACAAGTCATTTTGATGAAGAACACATAATCCAATCTGCATGGTATGCTGCATAATCTTGCTTTGCAGGCCTTCTAACTTGCAAATGTCACCATAATTTAATGTTTACACAAAATTTTAAGCTATGGACCATTTGATTTAAGCATTGTCCAAATGATTTTTCCATTTTTGGCACAAAGTTAACATTGCCATTCTTGCAAAGTAGCTTTAATCACAAAGTCAGCTCTTCTTGAGCCTCTAACTTGTTCCTTCTACACACACTCAACATATAAAATCATATAAACATGCTTAAAGTATCCAACAACTTTATGAAACAAAGTAAAAAGCATTGGAACTATGATCTTCAAGCTTGCTTCATTTACAATCCAACCTAGCCACAACATATGATCTTGCAAATCTGATCAACCCTTGACTTAAAACCTCTTGCCTATAAATAGAGAGATAATTTGCAAATAAATAGGAGATGAACAAGCCCTCAAAACCCCTTTACTCTAAAAAAACTAAAATTGCCCACAAAAACCTTCATTTTTGAGCATTGAAGTCCAAATCTTTGAATCTCTCAAACCTTACAAGTTTTGTCTAAACAAACCATCCGAATACTTCACATACATCATATAGAAGTTTTTCAAAGACAAGAACAACTTATGTAACATCATTATCACCATCTTCCAAAGTCAAAAACAGTACCTTGCAACTTGACTTGGTTATAGTGATTCAACAACTTTCAGCATAAAGTGAGGATTGACATAACTTTAACAAGGTCCAAGGGAGCTTAATCAATCATAATATTTCACCTGGAACAACTAGAAGAGGCTTCTGACTTTTCTCCAAGAGAGGTAATTTTCCTCAAACTTTGATATCTTTATCCATACGTAATTTGTTTTCGTTTTCAAAAGAATAAAACAAGATAAATCAAGGCATAAGAGTGCAAATATCCAAAATCCAAAAAAAAAATCTCCAGGAGCCCTGACACAGGAGGCCGTGTCATCTGAAATGGGCTGTGTCAAGGGGGAAGACATACCAAAGAGGCAGGGCAGAAGTTGACATGGGCGCCCGTGTCACATGACACGGCCCGTGTCAATTTAGCTGGGACAAAAAATATGCAAGAAGAAATAGCAGATTCTGACACGGGTGCCCGTGTCCCCTGACACGGCTCATATCAGCTCAGGCATTAAAATTCCTAATTTTGAGATTTTTGCTGTATTTTTTTAGATTATTAAGGTTACTTTGGACATATTGCATTGCTTGGAGATGGCCTAACACAATACAAAAACTTTTTCTAGATAAAACATTCAAGTTATTTTCTAAAATAATTGAAATCATTAGACTTAGGTTTTATTTTTAATTAATTAACCCCTTGTGTAATTAAATTAACTACAAAAACTTTTCCATAAAAAAAACCCATAAAAACAATTTCCTTTAACTTTACATTCTTTGTGCATTTTACCATTTCGCATTACAATTTATGTAACTGTCAAAGCCTTGTAATAGCAATTAGGATTTATTTTCTTTGTCATCCCCATTTGTAAATTTGTATCCTCCATCCTCCAAAGTATTGTAATAGCGTAGGATATTTAAATTCCACAATTTATCGCTTTCCATATTATTGTTAGTAATTTGGGTTTGTATGACAAGATTTAAAATCAAACATTAGACAACTCTATTTCAAGATAAAATACATGAAAACAAAAACACTTTGCACACGTGCACCTCTAGAGTAACCCACACTTGTTGCCTCAGATATAAATAATCATGTCCCTCGAACATGGGATGTTTTAGCAAAGACACTCGATTAAAAGAATATAGTCCCTTGATGACCCTTAAAATTTGACTTCGGTAAATGATCTTAGTCCCTTACGACAATTGCTAAAACATCTTACAAGTTGCCTTCTATGACTGTATGATGACCCACACCCGTCCCTTCACATCCAATGATAAGGCTTTCTACTAACTAATGGTAGAATAACACTATCTAAAGGAGGAGGAAAAGTACAAATACATTTTGAGTAGGTAGATTTCTCATAATTGCTTGCTCATAAACAAAACCATTTGCACCTCACAATTTCAAAACATTTGTCAAAACAAACATTTTCGTATACATTCTCAACGATACGAGAATCATTAAAAAATGACCTTACATTGGCATTTCCAAACATCTTTTCTAACACTCATTTTCAAACAAAATATTTTCAAAACCAACACTTTGTATATTCTCAATGATACGAGAATCAATGCAAAGTTTGCCAAACTTAGGCATTTTCAAAATATTTTCAAACTTCCACAAACACATAATTTTAAAGTGATCAAGCAATTAAGAGCCCGTAGATAACTACAGATGAAAAGGGTGCTAACACCTTCCCTTTTCATAACCTACCCCCCGAACTCAAGAAAATTCTCAAAAAGGTCTTTCCTGTTCTTTTCACCCTTTCCTTTATAGAATAAAAGAAAAGTCGATGGCGACTCTTTCTATCCAGAACAATTGCGATAAAACACAAAATACCCAAGTCAGTTCTCCCACCGTATCACACAACCACTAAATCAAATATAATCCCTAAAATAGAATAAAAACTTCTAATTTCTAACATATTATAAATTGTAACGTTAATCATAAACATTTTCCTAATTTGCCTAAAAAGTAAACCTATAAATAGAACCTAAAATTTCTAAGAGAGGGAGGAAGAATTTGAGAAGAACGAGTAGACAGAAGGAAGAAAAAAAAAGTTTAGGGCTTCAATATCTGAAACCCTAAAGTTCTGCGCCGCACTACTACTACACTGATACCACTTTAGTACATGAAAGAAAAAGAAGCAGAAGTGAGAGATTAGAAGGAGGATTCAGGAAATCAATACTATACGACCAGTATCACGTCAGGAGAGGTAACACAAATCACTTAACTTTAGGGCTCTTAATTGTTGTTGTGATGTTTGCATGATTGATGTTTGCATGTTGTGTTTCTGGAATTTGGGGTTTCTAGGGTTAGGGTTCTAACCTAAGGTTAGGGTTCTTAGATCCCATGGTTAGGGTTCTTAGGGTTGGTTGAAGATTAGGGTTATGGTTCATAGTTTCTGTGTGTTCTGGGTTTTTGTATAGTTAGGGTTCATCATAAACCCTTAGGGTTCTTAGGGTTCTACGAACCCAAATGAAGTTCTACGATGGGGGGCTTTGAATATTATAAGTTTCCAGTTGAATGTTAACTGGAAAATTAATAAAAGGGGGTGGTTAATGGTGGTTCAAAAAGGATGGAGCAACCAAGGTGATTTCCGGCCACCTGAGTTCTAGAGAGAGGTCAGAGCCTCTCTGTGATACGGTGGCAGAACCGACTGTTAATACTGGTTTTGTGTTTGTGTTTGCAAATGTTGCGGTAAGCAAGAGTCGCCACCGACTTTTCTTTTATCCAACAAAGGAAAGGGTGAAAAGAACAGAAAAAGACCTTTTTGATAATTTTCTGAGTAAGGGGGGTAGATTATGGAAAGGGAAGGTGTTAGCACCCTTTCCATCCATAGTTTTCTACGGGCTCTTAGATGCTTAACTCATTTTAAAAGTACCTTGTGCTTTGTGTGTTTGAAAGATGTTTTGAAATGCCTTAGTGCGGAAATTTGCTTTGCGTTAACTCTTGTATCAGTCCTTGAGAGTGTTGACAAAGCAAATGTTTTTGAAAGTTGTTTTTTGAAATGTGTAAGTGTAAAAAGTTTGTTTTATTTTGAGCAAGCATCTAATAGCTATCTACTTGTACTCGAAAAGGTCGTTCTTTTCCTCCTATCCTTTAGACAGTGCTATCCTACTATTAGTGAGTAGGTAACCCTATCGTTGGATGTATGAGGGACAATCGGAGGGACGCCACAGTCACGAAGGCAACTTAACAAGAAGCCTTAGTAACCACCCTAAAGTTCTGAGATCACTTTTAATCGAGGTAACATCGTGAGGGTCATCGAGGGACCAGTGATCTTTAAACTAGAGGATAGTCACTAAAACTTCTCACGTTTCGAGAATTGTAACTGTTTTCCGAAGGCAACCGAAGTGGGATACCCTAGAGGTGCGTATGTGCAATTGTGTTCAATTCAATTATTTATCTTGCACATTTAGGTTTGCTAACGTTTTAATTTTTCAGTCTTGTCATGCAATCCTAGTTACTGGCAGTTAATATGTACAGAAAAGTGTAAAGTGCGAAAATACAATCCTACGCTATTACATGGCTCCGGGGAGGGGGTATTTACATGTCCAAATGGGGGAAAGAAAATAAAGAAAGCGATAAAGGTAAATCTTAAATTAAGCTATTACATTCCATCTGCAGATACATAATATATAAAAACGCGAATTTAAAACAAACGCGCGCGAAAACGGAAAGAAACGTCTAACAACCTAAAAAAGTCTAAGTAAAGAAAAAAATATTTTTGTTTTGTTTATCTTAAGAAAATAATTAAAATTAAGTTAAATGAGATAGACTAAATTTAATCTTAATTAATTAAATAAATAAAAGTAAACTAAATCTAATTTTTTTTTTGTATTTTTGTAAAGAAAATATTTGAATTAAAACCTATGTCTAATAGATTTTAAATTAATTAAAACAAGTCAAAATAATTAAGTAAATTAAATTATGAAAGTTAAATTAATTTTAGAAAAAAACCTAAGTCTAATTATTATTATGATTTTTATTTTATGTTATTAAAAAATGGTTAAATGAAAAAAAAATAAAACAAATATAATAATAAAAAACCAAACAGACCGGGCCTGGCTTGGAAGCAAATCAGGGGTGCGCTGGAATTTTGGTTTAGGCCTACTCAAATTGAACCCAGCGTTCCAAACAATGATCTAGTGAGTGCCATATTTGAGGCTATAGGGTGGAAACGCACCCTTGGGTAGCCAGATCTCTTTGCGTTGGCATCTGATGGTCCTAACGTGAAGGTATATGGTGATCGCTTGGTGAGATAACACATTGAATCCTGCAAGGAAATGTTAGAAAAATCAAAATCCATACATGGGTATCGACCCCAGGTCTCTTCCCTTCACACACGTTCCCTTTACCAACTAAGCTGCTTTACCAATCGTTTATATAATCAACAAAATAATAAAATATATAAAGCAATGTCAGAATTATATTTGAAACAAAAAACGTGCGCTGAGTGGGTCCCATATTATTTGAATGAACAAATCATAAAGAAACGTTCAGACACACCAGCACAGGGGGGTTCAAACCACCATCCACGGTGGTTGATCACCTTCTTCTCCAGCCAATCAAAATTCCAACCTGCAAAATAGTGAGATTCAAAACCAAAAATTTGGTCTACCCCCCTAAACCCTAGGCTGCGAATCCAACCATGGTGTTGGTTTGGACTGAAAGTCTCTGCATCATGCCATTCTAGCGCTATCTCTAAATTATGCCCTAACAATGACAACCTTTGATCCATGCGTCAAACATTAATAAAAAGGATTCTAAAATGTCCCTAACATTAGTATGAATATATATATATATATATATATATATATATATATATATATATATATATATATATATATATATATATATATATATATATATATATATATATATATATATATATATATATATATATATATATATATATATATATATATATATATATATATATATATATATATATATATGCTTGCAATCAAATTGTAACATAAAAATGGAGTTTTGAGATCACGATACTATACCTAATCGGAGCGATTGAAATTGGTGATTCCTGGGGGCATTGGGCTTGTGCAAGGGGTGGAAACGATCCCTGGAGATTACAGGAACACGCTTAGGCACTTGGACTTGACTAAAAATGGCTGAGAGTCAGGTTTTGGAATTTAACATCTTTGGAAATTTTTTGCAAATTTTGTAGAGTTCTTCTAGGATGTTTTTCGTGTTTGAAGCTTGCTAGTGTGCTCCTTATATAGAGGAGATGAAGGGGACAAGAGGTCAAAGGAATAAACAACCATTAAGTTGGTGTGTGATCGGTGGATCTGGAACTGACTGTTTAACGCTGGTTCGCGAAATGTCGCGGAAGCAAGAGTCGCCACCTTCTTTTATTTTCTCCAAATGGAAAGGACAAAAGCACAGAAAAATTCCTTATAGAGATTGCTCTCGGTTCGGGAGGTAGATTATAGAAAGGGAAGGTGTTAGCACCCTTTCTATCCATGGTTATCCATGGTCTCTTAGATACTTGCTCATTGTGTTTTCAAAAATTGGTTTGTTTGCTTTTCAACTGTGGGTTTTAAAAAAAGTTCTTTGAAAATTTCAGTTCGACTCTTGTATCGGTCCTCAAGAGTGTTTGAAAAATTGCTTTCGAAAGCTTTTGAAAAGGTGTCGGTGTGAAAAGTATTTTTTGAATTTGTTTTGAAATTAGAGTAAGTATCTAGAGTCGTCTACCTACCCTAAGGAATTCGTCTGTGTAGATGTCCTTTAAAGTAGTGCCATCCCACCATTGAGAGGTAGGTAGCACCACCGTTGGAGGTGTTCGGGTCAATTCGAAGGTTCAGGACATGGTGATCACCAGAGCAATAGGAAGACACCTTAGAAGCTACCCTCATGCCAGGTTTCCGGATCATGAGGACTTACTAAAACATCCTCTACTCGACGATCACCTTTCGAGAGGCAAGGCAACAGTGAGGCGTACCCTAGGGGTGGTGTGTGATTTGTGTGTCGTTTTCAGATATTTTTTCTTGTTCATGTCATGGGTGATCTACGCTTTTGTTTTTATTTTAACATTCATTCTTGCATGCAATTATTAACAGTTAAAAAGTTGCGAGAAATATAAAGTTCCTAAACTATTACAAAGGCGCGGGTCCACATCGCCAAATTAAATCCAGGACCCGATTTTGAATAAAGAAACAAAGTGCGAGAAATATAAATGTTTAATTTACACGGCTTTGGGAGAATTACATAAATATTATAAGAAACGATATAAAATGTGCGAAACGAACTAATAATCGAAAGCGAGGGCGTTGGACCCTTTTTAATGGAATTAAATTACTATTAACAAATTAATTAAATTAAAATGAGAAAGGAAATTATTTTTTAGTTTTTTGTATTTATGGATTTTTATGAGAATTAAATGGAATTAAAAAGTTAATTAACCCAAATTCTAGTTATTTTTAATTTATTAAGAAAAGCATTTAAAATTTAATCTAAAGTTAACCTAATTAATTAATGCAATTTTATTTACAAGAAAATAACTAATAATTAATAATGATAAAAGAAAAGAAAAAGATAAAAGTAATTAAAACCTAATTTTACAAATTTTAAATTTATTAAGAGAATGTTAAAGTTAACCCTAGAATAAAAAAAAACTAATTAGTTAATAAGACCTTTTTTACAAAAAATAACATTAAATGAAATATATTTTAATTTTGGGATTTTCTGATTTTTTTTATTATTTTTATATTATGAAAACATTGATTTAAAGAATTAAATTAAAACTAATTAAAACAAATAAAAAATAGAAAAAATATAAAGAGAATGGAAAGGCAAACCAATGGGGGGTTCTGTCCCCAAATTGGAGGTCAAGTTGTAGCAATTCTGGCCCATCTTTGGAGGCCTTTTGTTGACTTTTCAGCGCGTATGTGGCACCTCTGACTCATGCCCATGGTGGTATCCAAATCAAGGCACTTGGATTGCCCTCAGTGGCTATGTGGCAAGCTGGGATATTGAGTGCATGGTGGTCTTCAGGGAGCAAGCTGCATAGAATGACATTAGAAAAAATAATATTGAAGGGATAAGGGGACCTGGGAATCGAACCCAGGTCCCAAGGTTTGCCAACGTTGCTTTCCACCATCTGTGCTGCTTGAACGCGCTGTGTATAAAACAAATAATAAATAATGTAATGCAAAACAAATGGTAAGTGGTTAGAAACAAAAAGCGCGCGCTGAATTCAAATTAACCAACCACATCGTGCCACCTGATCTTCTTCTTCGTTGGCCCTGAAATAAAAAAGAAGTAGCGGGGGTTTTGAACCCCCCCAAAATGAATCCTTTTCCAAAATAGCGATTAGCATGTGAGGCTATATAAATTAGGCGCGACTGGTGTATTAGATTCGTCCAAACATCCTGAGTTCAGCCATGGTACTGGGAAGTCCTAATTTTACAGTATACGAAAATGCCCAATTTGAAACTTGAGGAACCCTAAAACATTCCAATGGCAATTTTCGCTACAAGCATTGTTAGTCAAATTAAAGGTCACCATTAGTCTCAGAACCTTCATATTAGTCTAAATCAACAGTCAAAATGTATTAAAAATGCATGCATATTAGAATACGATTATGGAAAAGTTTTGAGAAAGTTTGACACCCATATACCAATTCTGGAGGTGTGGGGACTGGAAACGATTCAGGAAGCTTCATTGACGCTTTCGCAAGTGTTGTACCCCAAAATTTTCCCTCCCATATTCTTCAAGATTTGCCAAGTCAAAGCTTCAAAAATCTCCTCAAGGGTTACACAGCTCAAGGGCCTCCAAACAGTCAAAGATTAGGGTTTTGGTTCTGACAAAGAAAATGAAGTTTCCAAGGGTCCAATCAAGTCCCACATGCCTATAAACATGGTCAAGCATCCTCATACCAAGTTTCAAGACTTACAGTACAAAATTGCACAGTCAAAAACCCTAATTGCACTACAGTCAACTGTAGGGGCAAAATGGTCATTTGACAGTCAAAAGTTCAAATTTTTGGTCAACATCTCATTTTGAAGCCACAAACATCATTTTATCAATGCTTGATCATGATTCTCAAAGCTTGGCTCAAAAAGTCTCAAGATGCAAAAGTTTCCATATTTGGACAGTTGAAAAAGTCAACTGTAACTTGACCAAGGCATAACTTCCACATGGATTATCAGACAAATTCCATCCAAATCTCATTTTGAAGAGAAAGACATTTCCTACAACTCATCTTCACACTTCAAGTCCAAGAAATGCTCTCACAAAAAGTTATCAATTTCAACATTATAGGTCATTTTCAAAAGTCAACAAAAAGGGACTTTAAGTCAAAGGCCATAACTTGAGATTGGTAAATCAAAATGACATGGTACCAACGGCATTGGTTAGAGGACTTCAAGACCTTTCGAAAATGTCTAAGAACATGATCAAAGCTTAAACATTGAGCAAGATATGCCTTGTGGAAGTTGGGAAATTTTTGGATATTTTGAAAAGTCAACATTGCTTCAAATGTCTTAAAAATGCTAATGGGCCTCTTTTTCTTCCAAGAATCATTATCCAAGGCATGTGCACGACCATTTGGCCCAAAGGGAAGTTTTTCATCATTTTTATTTATTTATTTGGATTTTTAATGATTAATAATTCATTTAATTAAAATAAATATGTGGAAAATACTAAACCTAAGCAATCAAATCTTTTTATGCATGAAATAGTCTTAAGATTTTGTGCATTATCTGATTTAGAAAGAATCAAGTTAATTGGACACAATTTGAGTCAAATTTGCATGAAAAGATTGAAAAATATATGCATGGAAAATCAAATATTTTTTCATCAATTCCTTGATTCCTTGGACCAATTTCTTAACCCTAATCATTCACATGTATATATTGATGCAAACCCTACTCCTAAGAACGACCAAGCTGCGCAGAAATACCATAATCAAGATTGAGTTTTTATCAAGAAAAGTCAAAAACTGAAAGTGGCCTTAGAGAACGATTCAGAGGAAAAGATTGATTCCATTAGGTTGCTGAGACATTGCTGAAGATAACTGAACATTTTTCCACGCGCATAACACCCAGAATTGGTATACAGAACTCAGAATTTTTCATATAATATGCATATTCGTGTTTCACTTTTGAGGCATTCTCATTGCATTTTCTTTATTGATTCATACTAATTGATGCATTCTGAAGCTAACCACATGCTTTGATTGAGTTTTTATACACTATATGCAAAAACACCATTGTTATATTTTAGGGTTGCAGAGGTTCTAATTTAGGGCTTCTCTATTATGGAAAAATTGGAACACCACAGTACCATGACTGAAATCAGCGTGCTTGGACGAAAACAAAACACCCATCGCGCCTAATTTATATGGGCATATGGCTTAATCGCTATTATTAAAGACTGCATGTTTTGGGGGGGGGGGGGGTTTAAAACCCCCGCTAACCTTCTTTTATTTTCAGGAAAAATCAAAACGAAGAAGAAGATGATGAAGTGTCCAGCAATGGTTGGGTCATTTAAATTCCTCTCGCGTTTTTTTTTACTTTTTGAGCCACTGACCACTTTTCTCTTATAACAATTATTTGTCATTATATAATAAAAGCGTGCGTTTGGTTCAGGTGGTAAGCTAGCGTATTGGTGACCT
This sequence comes from Vicia faba, assembly GCA_948472305.1. Taxonomy (NCBI): domain Eukaryota; kingdom Viridiplantae; phylum Streptophyta; class Magnoliopsida; order Fabales; family Fabaceae; genus Vicia; species Vicia faba. The sequence goes on from OX451736.1 coordinate 678,370,139, forward strand.
TCAGGACCTGGGTTCGATCCCAGGTCCCCCACCCCTTTCCATATTATTTTTCTATTAACGCTTATGTGCAGTTTCAGTGCTAGGGTGCATCGTACATCCACAATATCAAGCCATCCACGTGCCTACTGAGATGGATCAAAGGGCCATAATTGGAGGAACATGATGGACCTGAGTCAACGCACTTACACGCGTCCTGAAAAGGTCAAAAGGGCTTGATATAAGTGGGCCAGCAATGCTAACAAAACCTCACAAATGGGGACAGACCCCCCATGGTTTGAATTTTCTTTCTTTTCCTTATTTTATTTATTTCAATTATTTCTTTTTAATTAATTCCTTTAATATAATTTATTTTCATAAAAACATAAAAAACAATATAAAAATCAGAAAAGGCAAAATTCAAAATATATTTTTATTTAATTAGTATTTTTGTAAATAAAATCTCACCAAATTAATTAGTTTTATTCTAGGGTTAATTTTAAAATCTTTTCTTAATAAACTTAAAAACTTGTAGAATTAGGTTTAATTAGTTTAATTATTTTTTTCTCTTTTATTTCATCATCTCTAATAATTAATTATTTACCATTATTTTTTATAAATTAAATTACTTTAATTAATTAGGTTAATTTAGGTTTAACTTTAATATTTTTTCTAATAAATAAAAATTATAGAATTAGGGTTAATTTAATTTTAATTTCAACTAATCTTCTCATTAAAAGTTCACCACTCCAAAAAACCTCAAAAACAATTTCCTTTTCTTTTTAATTTCATTAATTTAATAATCATAATTTAATTTCATTAAAAAAGGGTCCAACGCCCTCGCTTGCGATTCTTTATTCTTTTCGCGCCTTTTATTTATTTCTCATAATATTAATGTAACTCTCCCAAAGCCTTGTAAACTCGGACATTTTATTTCTCGTACTTTACTTCTTTATTTTCTGTCAAATCGGGTCCTGGATTTTAATTTGGCGATGTGGACCCGCGCCTTTGTAATAGTTTAGGAATTTTAATTTCCGCACTTTCTTAACTGTTAATAAAATGCATGCAAGAATGAATGGCCTAAAATAAAAGCAAACGCATAGATCACTTTGACATGACAAGACAAAAATAAATGAATCTGACACAAATTACACATCACCCCTAGGGTACGCCTCACTGTTGCCTTGCCTCGAAAGGTGATCGTCGAGTAGAGGATGTCTTAGTAAGTCCTCATGATCCGGGAACCTGGCATGAGGGTAGCTTCTAAGGTGTCTTTCCATTGCTCTGGTGATCACCATGTCCCTACAAACTCGAATTGACCCAAACACCTCCAATAGTGGTGCTACCTACCTCTCAATGGTGGGATGGCATTACTTTAAAGGACATTTACACAGATGAATTCCTTAGGGTAGGTAGGTTCTCGTAGATACTTGCTCTAATTTCAAAACAAATTCAAAAATACTTTTCACACCAACACATTTTCAAAAAGCTTTCGAAAGCATTTTTTCAAACACTCTTGAGGACCGATACAAGAGTCGAACTGAAATTTTCAAAGAAACTTTTAAAACCCACAATTGAAAAGCAAACAAACTTTTTGAAAACACAATGAGCAAGTATCTAAGAGCCCATGGATAACCATGGATAGAAAGGGTGCTAACACCTTCCCTTTCTATAACCTACCTCCCGAACCGAGAGCAATCTCTTTAAGGAATTTTTCTGTGCTTTTGTCCTTTCCATTTGGAGAAAATAAAAGACGGTGGCGACTCTTGCTTACCGCGACATTTCGCGAACCAACGTTAAACAGTCAATTCCAGATCCACCGATCACAGAACTGGCGACTCTGCTGGGGATAGAAAATCTTTAAAGTGAGGTGTACCTTAGGACTAAGATCACTTGTGTTTTCAATTGTCTAAATTGTTTGCTTTAAATTGTGGGTACTGTCTTGGGAGTTCTATAGATCCTAACCCGGATCTAGGGGATACCTTCTTAGAAAGTAGCAACAAGACTGTGAGGGAACTGTGCGGGGTATACCGACATGGTTGAAGCAGTCTGCTACGTTGATGTGGCACTTTGGTTTGTACCGGTAACCCTTGAGTCTAGTCAAGGAGAGTACGGGGCCGCCGCGTGGTGTCGTGAAGCATCAACTGACCTTAGGAACCTTAATTGAACCATCTTGGCCTCTTTAGGGTAGTGAGATAACTGACTTTGGTGCAGTCCGAGGTTGGTTGATACTCGATACTACACTCAATTGAGGGTTGTTTTCTTGGAATATTTCGGTCGCCAGTTCAGTGGCTAAATCGAAACGATGAACAATGAAAGCAATCCAATGATATTGGGACCCTTAGAACCCGGTTACTTCTAATAGGACAGGTTGAGCCCACCAACTTCAAGAGGGTAATACCCAGACCCCATGCTGGCCTGAACTCTAAGGGTTTCTCTTGTGTGACTTGTGTGCCTTCCAACTTGACTACTTGCATGCTTGTTATCTGACACTTGAGTTCCTTGCAGGTTTTGTTTATAGTCCTTAATTGGGACTCATAATAAGACACACTGGTTTCTTCCAGGTTTTGTTTATAGTCCTTAATTGGGACTCATAACAGGGTTTACTAAGTCTCTTGCAGGTTCTGTTTATAGTCCTTAATTGGGACTCATAACAGGGTTTACTAAATTTCTTGCAGGTTTTGTTTACAGTCCTTAATTGGGACTCATAACAGGGTTACTCACATTATCCCATGCATACCATAACATCATACCATTGCATACATCCTAACCCATTTCAAGGATCTCAAGGACTTGTGATGCAGGTCATGGTGAATCAACTATCCCAGCAAGGGGCAAAGAGGATTTGTTTTCCTCTAGCCAAAGTTGTCAGGGGCTATGACCCACTCGATATGGTGAGCCTTGACTCTTGAAGAAGGACAACTCAACAACAGGAAGTTCCTTCAATCAAGCCACTGAGTTCAAATCCTAACAAAGTTTCTTGTTTACCCCGCGAGGTCCTTGAAAACGTTGCATGCATATCATACATATCATTGCATTGCAGGTACCCTTTTGACAGATTGCTTACCTTCTTCGCTGTTTATTTCAGCCGATCGTCATGAATCCTGAATCGTCTACTGAGCAAACTATCAAGGCCCTCCAGGCCCAGAATGCCCAGTTCCAGGAGTTGATTATGAGCCTAGCCCAGGGTCAAAAAGAATTGAAGACTCTGATTCAGAAGAAGAAGAAGAAGAGGACTGTTTTGTTCAGCCCTAGACGCAGATCTGGGAACACACTGCAGGATGAAGCTGAGAGGACAACTCCATCTGTGGGGAAAGGCAGTCCCCATGAGAGAGAGGTGCCTAGTCCAGTGGTCTCCGACAACGAGACGGAGTTCAATGATGAGCAGTACCCTCCAGCTGAGGACCGGTACAAACAACTAGAGGATCGTCTGAATGCCATGGAAATTCAACAAGTGTCGGGATTGGATTTCAGAGACCTGGGTCTATCTTCTGGTGTGGTGATCCCACGCAAATTCAAGGTTCCTTCTTTTGCTAAGTATGATGGGGCATCCTGTCCCAGGCTGCATCTCAGATCTTACGTGCGGAAGATTCAACCATACACTGTGGACAAGAACTTGTGGATCCACTTCTTCCAGGAGAGTCTTTCAGGGACTCACCTCGAATGGTTCTATCAGCTGGATGGGACCAAAGTTTGTAACTGGGAGGAGTTGGCTACTGCTTTTTACAAGCAGTATCAATATAATGCCGACCTTGCTCCTACACGTACCCAACTCCAGGGTATGTTGCTAGGGTCAAGTGAAGGTTTTAAAGAGTACGCACAGAAGTGGAGGGACTTGGCCGGCAGGGTGCAGCCTCCATTAACTGACCGGGAATTGGTAGATATGTTCTTGGGGACCCTCTCTGGGCCGTTTTTAAATCATCTCATTGGTAACTCGTCTGCAGGGTTTACCGACCTCATTCTGACTGGGGAAAGAATTGAAGCTGGTATCAAGAGTGGGAAGATTCAAGAGGCCACACCTTCTGATACTCATAAAAAGCCCTACACAGGCAGGAAAAAGTCTAATGCTGCATACGGTCAAAAGAGTCGTCATGACCAACAAGCAGGGGCAGTCATGATCTCTGGTTCTGCACCACGCCGACAACCACAAAAGGGAAATCAGCGAAGGCCGGACGAGCCTAGAAGACAATTCACCAACATCAATATGTCATGGTCACAAGCATTGCAGCACATGTTGAAAATGAACCTGATTACGGTAATCAACCCTCCTGCAAATCCCAAGACCTCCTCTCCAAGCTACAACCCAGAGGAAAGGTGTGCTTACCATTCTAATAGCCCGGGGCACGACACTGAGGACTGTTGGGCGCTAAAATATAAGATCCAGAATATGATCGATGCTAAGGAGATCGAATTCGAACATGCCGAGACTCCCAATGTGACCACTGCTCCCTTGCCAAAACATGGCTAGGATGGAGAGATTTTTGTTCATTTGAATTCAAGTTGTATTTTTTCCTTTTTTTGTTCAAATAAACAATTGTCATGTTAAACTCTTTTATTTCATGAATGCATTACACATGTTTGTCTTGAATTAATTATGTTTACCATACTTAAAACTGTTTTCATATTTTTGTGATGATCAACTCTTGGTTAATAATTCTAAGCCTCTTGAGGGAGGATGACGAAAACGAATACCACAATCTACAGTATGCTTTTGAACAGACCCCGCTGATGAGGTACAGGCATTGTTTCAATTCCCAAACACTGGAGTTATAAGGATGATAATCCCTCGTCAACCCCTCTGAGCCAAAGAAGTAGGAGTTTTTCTTTTCGAAAATTGAAACCCTTAATCATAACCTGGGGCAAGGTAGTTTTCTCAGTTGACCCAAGTGCATAACAAATGGCACCAAAAGTCCTTACGAAACAAAGTGATGGTTCCAGATAATCATAAAGACAGGCAGTCTTTACAAACAAAAAAGAACTAAAGCCCAATAAGTCAAAACTTATGAAGGAGACTTACAAAAACTAGGGCATCCCGCTAACTGTAATCACAAAAGAAACAGTTCAGGCAAAAAAAAAACAGGGATAACAAAATAAAAAAAAAGAAGAAAGAGGTCCTACAAACCCTTAACCAAAAAAGAAATGACTGCCTATTCAAAATAAGTTATCAGCATCTGAACCATCACCGGAAAATCAGAGCAAAGATTCAATCAAGGACTAATACACGATCAACTGAGCTTAGGTTTGAAGAACATCACGAAGAACAGGTGGGTGCAAATAATTTGAGCCTTTATCCTTTGTTTCTTAAACCGTGAACCAGGCCACGTTATAACCCTCAAAAGTCCTAGCTGAAGCATGGGTTAGTTCGAAAGCATACTGTTACGAAAGGTATCCTGACTCCTTAAGGCTTGCTGTAAAATAACGAGTTGACATCACAGTTTACAAAGAAAAACTCACTTGCTTTTATTGAAAAATGCACTCTCAAAAATTTCAAGACAAACATAAGTTTTGCATTCTTAAGATGACATTGTTTACATATGATTATTTGTTTGAACAGCAGAGAGCTTTGCGCAACGAATATCCGATGAACGAAAGTCTTCTCAATAAAGGAGTCACCTCAAATGGAAGAAACACTTCCAAGCAAGGGGCATGGCATGATCAGTGTCTATTACCTGGGGAAAATCTCCATCATTTAGGGCATTGGACGATCAAACAAAGATCTTCTGGTGACATGGCAACACAAGCAGCCAGGGGCACCTCCCTATAGTCTAAGAGCGTGGACATAGTAGAAAAGATACTACGCGCAATCAAAGACCCACTAGGTTGACATACCTAGGCAAAAATAAGGGCTTCCCGGCGAACCAAAAGGGTTCGGGCAAAAATAAGGGATGAAATGAAAAATCTGTACACCCGGCAAGTCGAAAAACCTGAAAAGGCGGCTTGGGCAAAAATGGGTATCCCGGTGGACTGAAAACCCGAAAGGGCGGTCCAGGCAAAAGATAGGGATCAAAGCGTACGACTATGTCCTGTCACCTGCCCACCAGAAGAAGATTGGCCCATCAATAACTATCAGCACCTCACAGGTCTTCCTCTCCCACCTCAGAAACAGGGGCAATAATGAGTCGTCCAGACGACCCAGTTGCTCTGTCAACCAAAGTACCAAGGAAAGGTTAATACAAAGATGATTACCGTCTACCTTTACAAATTCCAGATCGTGGGTTAACATCCGAAACCAAACAGGACAGTCATCCACTTGATCATCATCCAGTAACCCTACACCGGTTCCCTTTCTTTCAAGAAAAAGTCTTACACGGGCTTATCATTAAAGTAACCCTACACCGGTTTCTTCTCAATTTTCAGACGAAGTCTCACACGGACTTATCTCAAGATAACCTTACCCCGGTTCATCAAGAAGTTTTACACAAACTTATCCTACAGTAACCTTACCCCGGTTCCTCCAGAAGTCTCACACGGACTTATCTCAAGATAACCTTACCCCGGTTCATCAAGAAGTTTTACACGAACTTATCCTATAGTAACCTTACCCCGGTTCCTCCAGAAGTCTTACACGGACTTATCTCAAGATAACCTTACCCCGGTTCATCAAGAAGTTTTACACGAACTTATCCTGTAGTAACCTTACCCCGGTTCCTCCAGAAGTCTCACACGGACTCATTTTAAGATAACCCTACCCCGGTTCATCCAGAAGTTTTACACGAACTTACCCCGAAGAAACCCTACACAGGTTCTCCCTCTCTAGACGTAGTTTTTACACGGACTCGTCATCAAGAAACCCTACACAGGTTCTCTCCTTCCAAAGGTGAAGTTTTACATGGACTCGTCACCCAGAAACCCTACCCAGGTTTTACCTCTTCAAAGATGCAGTTTTACACGGGCTCATCGTCAAAGTAACCCTACACAGGTTCCCTTCTAAGGCTCCAGACGTAGTTTTACACGGGCTCGTCATCAGTAACCCTACACAGGTGTCCTTCTTTCCCAGATGCAGTTTTACACAAGCTCATCATCGGGCAACCCTACATAGGTTCTCTCTTTCAACTTACGAAAATTACAATTCAAAACTTCCCCAAGAGAGTCCAATCTAGTTCCCCAGGAAAGTTGGAATTCATCCCCCCGAGCAGTAAGCTTATCCCCAGTAGATTTTGGAAGCTTATCCTCGCAGAGCCCGAACGCGTCCCCCGACTTTATTCAAAGAGTTATTTCCTTACCAGGATATAACTGGGTTATCCTCACCCAAAAGCCACGGAAAGACCGTCCTCGGCAAAGTCTTCCTATCCCCAACGAAGTCTATTAACACTTCCAACACAACAAGGGTATCCCCAGCAAGTTATTATCAACACTCGGCAAAGTATCTCTCTCCCCACAGAGTATTGCTTCCCAGCAAGATCGTTAGAGTACTTTTCTCCCCGCAGAGTAATCTATTCGCCAAGTTTATTCCCCAACGGAGTTATCTTCTCCTACCGGTAATCTTGCAACTCTCATCCCCAGAGGAAGCAAAATCTATTCTTCAACATCAGCCCAGGAGTGACCTCCCGGCACCCGTCAAGGATTTATTTTCCTAAGACGAAAAACATACATTTATAAACATCGCACTTTCATACATTATAGCATGCATATACGCATCATATCTTTACAAATCTCATTTATGTTGAGAACATCATTGCTTGATCCATATCATGCATTGCATATGACTGACCTTTACCTTTCAGGAAAGATTCAGTTAAGTTCTCAGCTATATTCAAGACCTAGACCGGCTCAGTTAAGTCGACCCTAAGACTTCTCTGTTTCTTATCCCGTCAAAGGCCTTCTCTGGTTCAGTCAGATCGACCCTAAGATCTCCCTGTTTCTTACCCAGTTGAAGATATTTCAAGACCTAGACCGGTTCAGTTAATCGACCCTAAGATTTTATGTTTCTTATCCAGTCCAAGGCCTTCTCTAGTCCAGCTAAATCGACCCCAAATAGATTTTCCTGATAAAGACTTAGTAGAAGATACCCAAGATTCTCTCAATGATTACTGTTGAGGTTGTAGTCGCCTGTGGTTCTCTCCTCGTTACTGTGGAGGTAGTAATCGCCCCAAGATTCTCTCAGCGTTACTGTTGAAGTAGAAGATATCCAAGATTCTCTCAATGATTACTGTTGAGGTTGAAGTCGCCTATGGTTCTCTCCCCGTTACTGCGGAGGTAGTAATCGTCCCCAGATTCTCTCAGCGATACTGTTGAGGTTGAAGTCGCCTAAGGTTCTCTCGGCGTTCCTGTTGAGGTAGTAACCATCCCTGGTCCATTCATCATCTTTTGAAGCTCCAGATCCAGCTCCTGTAACCAGTCAGGACACATCTACAAAGAATTTGAAGACCAGCTCCTGTAACAGGTCAGGTAATCCTTTTCTTTTGCAGGTACGCAAGTTCTCGCTAAGGAATCTCTTACGCGATCGACACCTAGATGGCATCTATAAGCCCATCCACCTTCCATCATCTCTTAGCATGGCATCTATAAGCCCATCATCCTATCCATCAATCTCCAAATGGCATCTATAAGCCCATTCTCCACATCACACTACTATGTGAGCGCAAATTTCTGGGCACTCTAGTGTTCAATCATCTTCCACCTTCGGATTACGAAAGGCACGTCAGCCAATCTGCATCCTCAGGTCTAAGAAGATTGAACAGGGGCAACTGTTGTACCCCAAAATTTTCCCTCCCATATTCTTCAAGATTTGCCAAGTCAAAGCTTCAAAAATCTCCTCAAGGGTTACACAGCTCAAGGGCCTCCAAACAGTCAAAGATTAGGGTTTTGGTTCTGACAAAGAAAATGAAGTTTCCAAGGGTCCAATCAAGTCCCACATGCCTATAAACATGGTCAAGCATCCTCATACCAAGTTTCAAGACTTACAGTACAAAATTGCACAGTCAAAAACCCTAATTGCACTACAGTCAACTGTAGGGGCAAAATGGTCATTTGACAGTCAAAAGTTCAAATTTTTGGTCAACATCTCATTTTGAAGCCACAAACATCATTTGATCAATGCTTGATCATGATTCTCAAAGCTTGGCTCAAAAAGTCTCAAGATGCAAAAGTTTCCATATTTGGACAGTTGAAAAAGTCAACTGTAACTTGACCAAGGCATAACTTCCACATGGATTATCAGAAAAATTCCATCCAAAGCTCATTTTGAAGAGAAAGACATTTCCTACAACTCATCTTCACACTTCAAGTCCAAGAAATGCCCTCACAAAAAGTTATCAATTTCAACATTATAGGTCATTTTCAAAAGTCAACAAAAAGGGACTTTAAGTCAAAGGCCATAACTTGAGATTGGTAAATCAAAATGACATGGGACCAAAGTCATTGGTTATAGGACTTCAAGACCTTTCCAAAATGTCCAAGAACATGATTAAAGCTTAAAAATTGAGCAAGATATGCCTTGTGGAAGTTGGGAAATTTTTGGATATTTTGAAAGGTCAACATTGCTTCAAATGTCTTAAAAATGCTAATGGGCCTCTTTTTATTCCAAGAATCATTATCCAAGGCATGTGCACGACCATTTGGCCGAAAGGGAAGTTTTTCATCATTTTTATTTATTTATTTGGATTTTTAATGATTAATAATTCATTTAATTAAAATAAATATGTGGAAAATACTAAACCTAAGCAGTCAAATCTTTTTATGCATGAAATAGTCTTAAGATTTTGTGCATTATCTGATTTAGAAAGAATCAAGTTAATTGGACACAATTTGAGTCAAATTTTCATGAAAAGATTGAAAAATATATGCATGGAAAATCAAATATTTTTTCATCAATTCCTTGATTCCTTGGACCAATTTCTTAACCCTAATCATTCACATGTATATATTGATGCAAACCCTACTCCTAAGAACGACCAAGCTGCGCAGAAATACCATAATCAAGATTGAGTTTTTATCAAGAAAAGTCAAAAACTGAAAGTGGCCTTAGAGAACGATTCAGAGGAAAAGATTGATTCCATTAGGTTGCTGAGACATTGCTGAAGTTAACTGAACATTTTTCCACGCGCATAACACCCAGAATTGGTATACAGAACTCAGAATTTTTCATATAATATGCATATTCGTGTTTCGATTTTGAGGCATTCTCATTGCATTTTCTTTATTGATTCATACTAATTGATGCATTCTGAAGCTAACCACATGCTTTGATTGAGTTTTTATACACTATATGCAAAAACGCCATTGTTATATTTTAGGGTTGCAGAGGTTCTAATTTAGGGCTTCTCTATTATGGAAAAATTGGAACACCACAGTACCATGACTGAAATCAGCATGCTTGGACGAAAACAAAACACCCATCGCGCCTAATTTATATGGGCATATGGCTTAATCGCTATTATTAAAGACTGCATGTTTTGGGGGGGGGGGGTTTAAAACCCCCGCTAACCTTCTTTTATTTTCAGGAAAAATCAAAACGAAGAAGAAGATGATGAAGTGTCCAGCAATGGTTGGGTCATTTAAATTCCTCGTGCGTTTTTTTTACTTTTTGAGCCACTGACCACTTTTCTCTTATAACAATTATTTGTCATTATATAATAAAAGCGTGCGTTTGGTTCAGGTGGTAAGCTAGCGTATTGGTGACCTTCAGGACCTGGGTTCGATCCCAGGTCCCCCACCCCTTTCCATATTATTTTTCTATTAACGCTTATGTGCAGTTTCAGTGCTAGGGTGCATCGTACATCCACAATATCAAGCCATCCACGTGCCTACTGAGATGGATCAAAGGGCCATAATTGGAGGAACATGATGGACCTGAGTCAACGCACCTACACGCGTCCTGAAAAGGTCAAAAGGGCTTGATATAAGTGGGCCAGCAATGCTAACAAAACCTCCCAAATGGGGACAGACCCCCCATGGTTTGAATTTTCTTTCTTTTCCTTATTTTATTTATTTCAATTATTTCTTTTTAATTAATTCCTTTAATATAATTTATTTTCATAAAAACATAAAAAACAATATAAAAATCAGAAAAGGCAAAATTCAAAATATATTTTTATTTAATTAGTATTTTAGTAAATAAAATCTCACCAAATTAATTAGTTTTATTCTAGGGTTAATTTTAAAATCTTTTCTTAATAAACTTAAAAACTTGTAGAATTAGGTTTAATTAGTTTAATTATTTTTTTTCTTTTATTTCATCATCTCTAATAATTAATTATTTACCATTATTTTTTATAAATTAAATTACTTTAATTAATTAGGTTAATTTAGGTTTAACTTTAATATTTTTTCTAATAAATAAAAATTATAGAATTAGGGTTAATTTAATTTTAATTTCAACTAATCTTCTCATTAAAAGTTCACCACTCCAAAAAACCTCAAAAACAATTTCCTTTTCTTTTTAATTTCATTAATTTAATAATCATAATTTAATTTCATTAAAAAAGGGTCCAACGCCCTCGCTTGCGATTCTTTATTCTTTTCGCGCCTTTTATTTATTTCTCATAATATTAATGTAACTCTCCCAAAGCCTTGTAAACTCGGACATTTTATTTCTCGTACTTTACTTCTTTATTTTCTGTCAAATCGGGTCCTGGATTTTAATTTGGCGATGTGGACCCGCGCCTTTGTAATAGTTTAGGAATTTTAATTTCCGCACTTTCTTAACTGTTAATAAAATGCATGCAAGAATGAATGGCCTAAAATAAAAGCAAACGCATAGATCACTTTGACATGACAAGACAAAAATAAATGAATCTGACACAAATCACACATCACCCCTAGGGTACGCCTCACTGTTGCCTTGCCTCGAAAGGTGATCGTCGAGTAGAGGATGTCTTAGTAAGTCCTCATGATCCGGGAACCTGGCATGAGGGTAGCTTCTAAGGTGTCTTCCCATTGCTCTGGTGATCACCATGTCCCTACAAACTCGAATTGACCCAAACACCTCCAATAGTGGTGCTACCTACCTCTCAATGGTGGGATGGCATTACTTTAAAGGACATTTACACAAACGAATTCCTTAGGGTAGGTAGGTTCTCGTAGATACTTGCTCTAATTTCAAAACAAATTCAAAAATACTTTTCACACCAACACATTTTCAAAAAGCTTTCGAAAGCATTTTTTCAAACACTCTTGAGGACCGATACAAGAGTCGAACTGAAATTTTCAAAGAAACTTTTAAAACCCACAATTGAAAAGCAAACAAACTTTTTGAAAACACAATGAGCAAGTATCTAAGAGCCCATGGATAACCATGGATAGAAAGGTTGCTAACACCTTCCTTTTCTATAACCTACCTCCCGAACCGAGAGCAATCTCTTTAAGGAATTTTTCTGTGCTTTTGTCCTTTCCATTTGGAGAAAATAAAAGACGGTGGTGACTCTTGCTTACCGCGACATTTCGCGAACCAGCGTTAAACAGTCAGTTCCAGATCCACCGATCACAGCAAGCTATTGGGATTGTTACTTTTCTTTGAATCGTGCTAGAAGGTGGTTTTCAGTTTTCAGATTTTTTGACAAAAGTGCAAGCTTGGTTCTTGAGATGGGGCGCAACATTCAGGTCTTGAGCTTTAGGGTTTGCATTAGTATATGTATGGGAACTGATTAGGGTTGAAATTTGGATCCAAAACCCTTTGCATTGATGTACAAGATATTTGATTTTCATGGCATATCTTCCAAATCTTTTCCATGCATATTTGATACCAATCATGTCCAAATCAACTTGATTCTTTCCATATCAGATAATGCACGAAATTTTGAAGATATTTCATGCATAAAAAGATTTGAAAAGCTTGCTTTGGTATTTTTCATATATTTTATTTTATTAAATGAATTAATAGCAATTAAAAATTCAAATAAATAAATAAAAATCATGAATAAATTCCCTTTTGGCCAAATGGTCGTGCACATGCTTTGGATGATGAATCTTGGAAGGAAATGTGGCCCATTAGCAATTTTAAGGCCTTTGAAGCAAAGTTGACTTTTCAAAATTCCCAAAAATTTCCCAACTTCCACAAGGCATATCTTGCTCAATTTTTAAGCTTTGATCATGTTCTTGGACATTTTGGAAAGGTCTTGAAGTCCTCTAACCAATTCCTTTGGTCCAATGTCATTTTGATTTACCAATCTCAAGTTATGGCCTTTGACTTAAAGTCCCTTTTTGTTGACTTTTGAAAATGACCTATAATGTTGAAATTGATAACTTTTTGTGAGAGCATTTCTTGGACTTGAAGTGTGAAGAGGAGTTGTAGGAAATTTCATTCTCTTCAAAATGAGCTTTGGATGGAATTTTTCTGATAATCCATGTGGAACTTATGCCTTGGTCAAGTTACAGTTGACTTTTTCAACTGTCCAAATATGGAAACTTTTGCATCTTGAGACTTTTTGAGCCAAGCTTTGAGAATCATGATCAAGCATTGATCAAATGATGTTTATGGCTTCAAAATGAGATGTTGACCAAAAATTTGAACTTTTGACTGTCAAATGACCATTTTGCCCCTGCAGTTGATTGTAGGGCAATTAGGGTTTTTGACTGTGCAATTTTGTGCTGTAAGTCCTGAAACTTGGTATGAGGATGCTTGACCATGTTTATAGACATGTGGGACTTGATTGGACCCTTAGAAACTTCATTTTCTTTGTCAGAAGCAAAACCCTAGTTTTTGACTGTTAGGAGGCCCTTGAATTGTGCAACCCTTGGGGAATTTTGAAGCATGCTCTTTGCAATTCTTGAAGAATATGGGAGGGCAAATTTTGGGGTACAACAGTTGCCCCTGTTCAATCTTCTTAAACCTGAGGATGCAGATTGGCTGACGTGCCTTTCGTAATCCGAAGGTGGAAGATGATTGAACACTAGAGTGCCCAGAAATTTGCGCTCACATAGTAGTGTGATGATGGGAATGGGCTTATAGATGCCATTTGGAGATTGATGGATAGGATAATGGGCTTATAGATGCCATGCTAAGAGGTGATGGAAGGTGGATGGGCTTATAGATGCCATCTGGATGTTGATCGCGTAAGAGATTCCTTAGCGAGAGCTTGCGTACCTGAAAAAGAAAAAATGATTACCTGACCTGTTACAGGAGCTGGTCTTCAAATTCTTTGTGTAGATGTGTCCTGACTGGTTACAGGAGCTGGATCTGGAGCTTCAAAAGGGGATGAATGAACCAGGGATGGTTACTATCTCAACAGGAACGCTGAGAGAATCTTGGATGTCTTTTGCTGAGTCTTTATCTGAAAAATATTTTAGGGGTCGATTTAACTGGACTAGAGAAGGCCTTTGACTGGATAAGAAACAGGAAAATCTTAGGGTTGATTTAACTGAACCGGTCTAGGTCTTGAAATCTTCAATTGGATAAGAAACAGGGAGATCTTAGGGTCGATCTGACTGAACCAGAGAAGGCCTTTGACGGGATAAGAAACAGAAAAATCTTAGGGTCGATTTAACTGAACCGGTCTAGGTCTTGAATGTCTTCAACTGGATAAGAAACAGGGAGATCTTAGGGTCGATCTGGCTGAACCAGAGAAGGCCTTGGACTGGATAAGAAACAGAGAAATCTTAGGGTCGATTTAACTGAACCGGTCAAGGTCTTGGAATGTCTTCAACTGGATAAGAAACAGGGAGATCTTAGGGTCGATCTGACTGAACCAGAGAAGGCCTTTGACTGGATAAGAAACAGAGAAATCTTAGGGTCGATTTAACTGAACCGGTCTAGGTCTTGAAATGTCTTCAACTGGATAAGAAACAGGGAGATCTTAGGGTCGATCTGACTGAACCAAAGAAGGCCTTTGACTGGATAAGAAACAGAGAAATCTTAGGGTCGATTTAACTGAACCGGTCAAGGTCTTGAAATCTTCAACTGGATAAGAAACAGGGAGATCTTAGGGTCGATCTGACTGAACCAGAGAAGGCCTTTGACTGGATAAGAAACAGAGAAATCTTAGGGGCGATTTAACTGAACCGGTCTAGGTCTTGAAATGTAGCTGAGAACTTAACCGGATCTTTCCTGAAAGGTAAAGGTCAGTCATATGCCATGCATGATATGAATCAAGCAATGATGTTCTCAACATAAATGAGATTTGTAAGATGTGATGCGTATATGCATGCTATAATGATGTATGTGATGTTTATGAATGTATGTTTTCGTCTTAGGAAAATAAATCCTTGACGGGTGCCGGGAAGTCACTCCTGGGCTGATGTTGAAGAATAGATTTTTGCCTCCACTGGGGATGATAGTTGCAAGAATACCGGTAGGAGAAGATGACTCCGTTGGGGAATGAACTTGGCGAATGGATTACTCTGCAGGGAGAAAAGTACTCTAGCGATCTTGCTGGGAAGCAACACTCTGTGGGGAGAGAGGTACTTTGTTGAGTTGTTGATAATAACTTGCTGGAGATACCCTTATTGTGTTGGAAGTGTTAATAGACTTCGATGGGGATAAAAAGACTTCGCCGAGGACGCTCTTTCCGTGGCTTTTGGCTGAGGATAACCCAATTATATCCGGGTAGGGGAATAATTCTTTGAATACAGCCGGGAGACGTGTTCGTGCTCTACGGGGATAAGCTTCCAGAATCTACTGGGGATAAGCTTACTGCTTGGGGAGATGGATTCCAACTTTTCCTGTAGAAACTGGATTGGACTCTCCTGGGGAGATTTTGAATTGTATCAGGGAAGTGACTCCATTGAATGTTTGATATACCGCCGGGGAACAATCTTTAGGTCAAGACTGTCGGGGATGCTTGTTAAGAATACATATATGATGTGTTGGGGAATGTCGAGATCTGCGGGAGGATACCCAACTTCCTTAAGTTTGACTGTAACTTTGCTTGAGGAGAGTGTACTGACTTGCTGGCTCACTCTCTGGGGATTTAAGATATCTGGTTATGTTCTTCAGCTGAACCTACCTTGATACCCTGGAGGACAGAACAATCATATTGCTTAGACAACTCTTTATTGCCCCTGTTTCCCATGTTACCTGTAATTAATCCTTTGTCTCGTATGCAAATATTCATGAGTTAGCAAATTATTGTCAATGCATATATCACAAATTGAACCTTGGACGTTCTTCGCAAAACAAAACAGAAAAAGGGAAAAACAATTGGCAATTTTAGCTGAAAAGTGAATTTGTATTGATTTTTGAATTTGCCTGTAAATAGGCGTTTAAGTACAAGAGGCTGACGTCCTAGTAAGAGAACGCCGCCGAACAAAAGAGTTTATACAAATTTGTACAAGAGAAAATAAAACAGCTGTGTGAAATGAATGATCCACTGGGTTTCAACTCTGCTATTGCCTTTATATCTTCGAGCGTCTCATCACTTGATGACCTTAGTTGAAGATGAAGCTGACTGATTGATGCCGTCTGAACTTGATGTAGATACCGGATTCTGGATGAAAAGTGACCAATGAGACATAGTATTACGCTTCATCCCTAACTTTTGCCTGGACCGCCCTTTCGGGTTTTCAGTCCACCGGGATACCCATTTTTGCCCAAGCCGCCTTTTCAGGTTTTCGACTTGCCGGGTGTACAGATTTTTTTCATTTCATCCCTTCATTTTTCCCGAACCCTTTTGTTTCGCCGGGAAGCCCTAATTTTTGCCTAGGTATGTCAACCTAGCGGGTCTTTATTATGCGTAGTATCTTTTTACTATGTCTGCATTAGCGGGGTGAGGAAGGTCGTCACCATCCATGTTGGTTAGAATCATGGCTCCTCCTGAGAACACATGTTTAACCACAAATGGCCCTTCATACGTAGGGGTCCATTTGCCCCTTGGATCACTCTGAGGAAGGATGATTCGCTTGATTACCAGATCCCCAACTTGATATTCCTGTGGTCTGACCTTTTTGTTAAATGCCCTGATCATCCGTTTTTGGTACGTCTGACCATGACAGATAGCAGCAAGTCTCTTTTCATCAATAAGGTTTAGATGATCAAGTCGTGTCTGGATCCAATCATCTTCGTTCAGATCTGCATCCTTCATTATCCGAAGAGAGGGTATTTGCACTTCGATCGGTAAGACTGCCTCCATACCATAAACCAAGGAGAAAGGAGTTGCCCCGGTTGACGTCCTGGCTGAGGTACGGTACCCATGTAGAGCGAACGGTAACATCTCGTGCCAATCTTTATAAGTCACTTTCATCTTTTGCACGATTTTCTTGATATTTTTATTTGCTGCTTCTACAGCCCCATTCATCTTCGGCCGATAAGGAGAAGAGTTGTGGTGCTGTATTTTAAACTGCTCGCAGAGCTCAGTGATCATCTTGTTATTAAGATTGGTACCGTTGTCTGTAATGATTCTTTCTGGGACGCCGTATCGACAGATCAGGTTATGCCGAAGGAACCGTGCCACAACCGTCTTGGTTACTGTAGCGTAGGAAGCTGCTTCGACCCACTTCGTGAAGTAATCAATCGCTACCAGGATGAAACGATGCCCATTGGATGCCGTAGGTTTAATCTCACCGATCATATCTATGCCCCACATTGCAAACGGCCAAGGTGATGTCAGGACATTTAGAGGAACTGGAGGAACATGCACCTTGTCTGCATAAATCTGGCATTTATGGCATGTCCGAGAATGTTGGTAGCAGTCAGCTTCCATTGTGGACCAGAAATACCCTGCCCGAAGGATTTTCTTTGCCATAGTGTGTCCACTGGAATGTGTTCCGAATGTCCCTTCATGTAGCTCTTCCATGATCCTTTCTGCTTCTGTCTTATCCACACAACGCAGTAAGGTCGAATCATGGTTTCGCTTATACAGGATGCCGTTGCTAAGGAAGAATTTCGCTGCGAACCTTCTCAGAAACTTTTTCTCATTGACAGAGGCACCTTCAGGATACTCCTGGGCTTCCAAGTATCTCTTCACCTCATGGTACCAAGGCTTCTCAGTTACCAACTCATTCTCAAGATCACAACAGTATGCCGGTTCGTCCAGTTTCCAGATGATGATCCGGGGAGCCTCATTGTCCCATTTGACTTTGAACATGGAAGACATTGTAGCTAACGCGTCCGCCAGCTGATTCTCCTCTCTTGGGAAATGTTCAAAGGTTATCTTCGTGAAGTGGGGGATCAATGTCAACACACATTCTCTGTAAGGAATAAGATTCAGATGTTTCGTATCCCACTCTCCTTTGATCTGATTGATCACGAGAGCGGAATCTCCGAAGACACTCAGAAACTTGATCCTTAGGTCGATCGCAGCTTGAAGACCCATGATGCACGCCTCATACTCCGCCATGTTGTTGGTGCAGTTGAAACATAGCCGGGCAGTAAGTGGAGTATGAGTGCCTTGAGGGGATATGATTATGGCGCCGATACCGTTACCCAAAGCATTGGAGGCTCCGTCAAAGTGCATAGACCATCGGGATCCTTCCTCAAGTCCTTCATCCGGTCCAGGTACTTCACAATCAGTCACTATCATGATGCTCTCATCCGGAAACTCGAAGTTCATTGACTGATAGTCATCTACTGCCTGATGTGCCAAGTGGTATGCCAATACACTTCCCTTGATGGGTTTCTGAGTCGTGTACTGGATGTCGTATTCTGTCAAGATTATCTGCCATCTTGCTATTCTCCCAGACAGAGCAGGCTTTTCAAATATGTACTTTATAGGATCCATCTTTGAGATCAACAAGGTAGTGTGAGTCAGCATATACTGTCTCAGCCGACGAGCACCCCATACCAAAGCGCAGCAAGTTTTCTCGAGCAGTGAGTATCGGGTCTCACAGTCGGTAAACTTTTTGCTAAGGTAATAAATGGCATGCTCTTTTCGGCCAGACTCGTCATGCTGCCCCAGCACACACCCCATTGAGTTGTCAAGTACTGTCAGGTATAGTATCAGAGGTATCCCCTCAACCGGTGGCATAAGGATGGGTGGTTCTTGGAGATACTCCTTGATTCTGTTAAAAGAGGCCTGACATTCATCATTCCAACGTACTACCTGATCTTTCTTCAGCAGCTTGAAGATTGGCTCACAGGTAGCAGTTAGGTGTGAGATGAATCGAGCAATGTAATTCAGGCGTCCTAAAAAGCCTCTGACCTCTTTCTCTGTCTTAGGAACTGGCATCTCTTGAATAGATTTAACCTTGTCAGGGTCCACTTGAATACCCTTATCACTTACAACGAAGCCTAGCAACTTTCCAGATCTTACCCCGAAGGTGCACTTGTTCGGGTTCAACCTTAGCTTGTACAATTTCAGACGGTCAAACAATTTCTGCAGATGATCTAGGTGTTCTTCCTCAGTCTGGGACCTTGCGATCATGTCGTCAACATACACTTCTATCTCATGATGGATCATGTCATGAAATAAAGCAACCATGGCACGTTGGTAGGTTGCCCCAACGTTCTTCAGTCCAAAAGGCATGACCTAGTAGCAGAAGGTGCCCCACTGAGTAACAAAGGTAGTCTTTTCCATGTCTTCCGATGCCATCTTGATCTTATTGTAACCTGAAAAACCATCCATGAAAGAGAACACCTTATGCTGAGCTGTATTGTCAACAAGGACATCAATGTGAGGTAGAGGGAAGTCATCCTTGGGGCTAGCCCTGTTCAGATCCCTGTAATCGACACACATTCTGACCTTTCCATCTTTCTTAGGTACCGGCACCACATTAGCAACCCACTGAGGGTAAGAAGTCACTGCAAGGAACCCAACATCAAACTGTTTCATAACCTCGACTTTGATCTTCTCGGACATCTCTGGACGCATACGGCGGACCTTTTGCTTAACCGGAGGGCAGTCTTCCTTAGTAGGCAAGTGATGGACCACAATGTCAGTATCCAATCCGGGCATATCTTTGTAGGACCAGGCAAATATCTCCACATAATCATGTAGCATCTGAGTCAACCGTTGCTTCACACTGAGCTCTAGGTTGGCACCAATCTTTACCTCCTTTCTGTCTGCCTCAGTACCCAGATTTATTGTTTCCACTGGCTCTTCATGTGGTTGAATTGCCCTCTCTTCCTGGAGTAACAGTCTTGCAAGCTCACCAGGCACTTCGCAATCATCTTCACCTTCGTCTTCGGCTAAGTTTATCGGATTTTCGAAGTCATAATTGGCAGTAGCAGAGTCGTTACCAGTGAGATCCAGAGTGGATTGAAACCTGTATGAGTGAGTGTGTGTAAATACAGCTGTTTTGCGATATAAATAAAAAGGAAAGAAAGAAAAGGAGCATAAGATTTGAAATGCGAGAAAACGTCCAAGATCTTTATTCATGATATATGAAATGACAATTTATATGCCCTCACAAATGAAGCCACGGTGCCCCGGGTAAGACACCGGGCCATAGAGTTCAATTTATTGTTTATTACAAATAACAAAACAAAGAAGTTTATTAATGCGTAACAAGAGAAACAGGTAGATTGTCCTTTGCACTCCAATTGTTAGGTCCACTGTCGGTTGCCGGGTAAATCCAGCTATCAAACTCAGCTTCATCCACTTCATCATCCTCCCCGATAGCATTCACTCCATGAGCAGGCAGGGGAGCTGTCACTACATTAGGCTTCTCAGATGCCTCAAATTGTACCTCCTTGGCGTCAATAAGGTCCTGCAGCTTGTTCCTTAAGGCCCAACAGTCATCAGTGGAATGCCCCGGGCTATCGGAGTGATAAGCACAACGGGCATTTGGATTGTATTTGGGGGAGGCAGTGTTCACAACTTTCGGGGCCTCCCTGACAGTCACTAGGTTGGTGGATAGTAACTGCGGCAAGATTTGCGATAAAGTCATACTCAAACGGGTAAACTCCCTCCTGGGTCTTTCAGCCCTTTGTGGATTGGTTTGCCGAGGAGCGGGAGCAGGTTTAGCAATCATTACCGTGTTGACAGATTGGCGGTGTTCTGGTTTCTTTTGTCTTCTAGACCCATATATAGCACTGGCCTCCTTCTTAAAGGGCTTCTTCTCAGAGCTTGCAGATGCACCCTTCTGAATTTTACCGGACTTCAACCCAGCCTCTATTCTCTCTCCAGTCAGAATAAGATCAGTGAACCCTGCAGACGAGTTACCAATAAGATGGTTGAAAAATGGCCCAGATAGGGTCCCCAAGAACATGTCTACCAACTCCCGGTCAGTTAACAGAGGTTGCACCCTGCCAGCCAGATCCCTCCACTTCTGTGCGTACTCTTTAAAACCTTCGCTTGACCCTAGCGACATACCCTGGAGTTGGGTACGTGTAGGGGAAAGGTCGGCATTATATTGATACTGCTTATAGAAAGTAGTAGCCAACTTCTCCCAGTTACGAACCTTGGTCCCATCCAGCTGATAGAACCATTCGAGGTGAGTCCCTGAAAGACTCTCCTGGAAGAAGTGGATCCACAAGTTCTTGTCCACTGAGTACGGTTGAATCTTCCGCACATAAGACCTGAGGTGTAGCTTGGGACAAGACGCCCCGTCATACTTGGTAAAAGATGGTGCTTTGAACTTATGAGGAATGATCACACCAGTAGATAAACCCAAGTCTCCGAAATCCAACCCAAGCAGTTGTTGGATCTCCATAGCATTCAATCTGTCCTCCAACTGCTTGTACCGGTCTTCAGCAGGAGGATACTGTTCCTCATCAAAATCAGTCTCGTTGTCAGAGACTACCGGACTAGGACCTTTTCCCCCTTGGGGACTGCTCTTGCCTATAGAAGAACCAGCCTCTTCATTCTGCAGAGTGTTGCCAAACCTTCGGCCCGAGTTAAAAAGAACAGTTCTCCTCTTCTTCTTCTTCTCCTTCTTCAGGAGCATAACCTTCAACTCTTCTTGGCCCTGAGCCAAACCCATGATTAGTTCCTGAAATTGCGCATTCTGCGCCTGAAGAGCCTTGATGGACATCTCGGTTGATGATGAGTCGGGATTCATGATGCTGAAATAAACAGCGAAGAATTGTAAGCAACCTGAAAAGAAGAAAACCTGCTATGCACATGATGAATGATATGTGTTTATGCAATGCATTCAAGGGTTCGAAAGTTCAAATTTGTTGTAGACAAAAAAGAACACACGTTATCATTAAGGAAATAATTGTTCAGTACATCAAAGCCTCATGGGCACAAATTACAAAGCAAATCAATCCCAAAAGACACTACACATCCTCTTTGGAGCTATGTAGGTGTTGAGATTCCTCTCCTCATGCAATAGGCGGGTGAGCTCCAGGACCTTCTTTTCACTAGCATGTAGACTGGTCTCAAGAGAATTTCGTTCTTCCTTAAGCTGGATCCAGCTCTTCTGCATCTCTTCCCAGGACGTGGGCATGTCAGGTGGTTGAATGATGTAGGACACTTCTCCTTCTAAGACTGGCTCTTTGATCATAGGGAGCATATGAGGATATGGCATCACTAACTTCTGGGAGCGGGCTCGTACCCACTTGAGATAAGGTTCCGACGGGATGGAAATCCTGTGCCCCAGTGTCTTGCTGTCTATTCTACTTGGCATCCTCCAAGCTCTAATAAATCTCTGGCGAAGTCCTTGTGCATCGTTGTCGAAGTCAAAAACTATGTCAGAAATTAACATGTCATGAGGACCATCCCTCAGAGCATAACCAAACTGCCTCCAAGCCAAGCATGGGTTGTAAGTAATACCTCCTCTGATTCCAAGTAAAGGAACATTAGGGTACTCCCCGCAACGGTTGATGATAGTGACATCCTCTCTGGACCGAGGGCACCAATGTATATCTGCATGTGTAAGAGTCATCAACCGTTGTGACCACCTCAAACCCCGCTCGTTCTTCAAAACTGATTGTGGAAGGTGCGAAATAAACCACCTTCCCAGGAGAGGAGTGCAACACATAAGGACACCTCTTTTTCTCATGGTTCGAGTGTAACATGAGTGAAGGATGTCCCCCAGCAACGTAGGTATAGGATTCTTGGACATGAAGATCTGGACAGCACTGATATCTATAAGCTGATCTGGGTTAGGGAACAACACCAAACCATAGACAAGGAGGGCCACAACTTCTTCAAAAGCTTGTAAGTCAAGGGAGTTCCAACATTCATGGGCCTTTTCAAACAGAAACCTGGCTAAGAACCCTTTGATACCACTTCTAACTTCCCAATGTCCCTTGAGGTCAGATGATTGTAGGTGTAAGGCTTTAGCAATCTCTTCAAGTTTGGGTTCCTTTTCTGTACCGTTGTAGGGTAGTTGATCAAGGATAGGGATCTTCAGAAGCCGGGAGAACTCCTCCAATGTAGGTACCAGCTGATAATCCAAGAAGGTGAAACAGTGATGCAGAGGGTCAAAGAACTGGAACAGGACCTTTATCATATCTTCCTCAATGTTGGTATTGACCAAGCTGATGAGTCTTCCATGTCTTTCACTGAATGAGGAGCTCTCGGGAATCCTGGATATAAGCTCCTTAAGCTGAGGAGGGATCCTTACAAGGCTGACTTGAATTGTCTTTCTGCGAACAGTTTCCATGTCCTACAAAACAAGAACAAAGATGAAGATTCGAACCCCTGAAATGGTTAGTCAATGCATATGATGCTGGATGATGTCATGATGCTATGATTAAACACACCACAGATATTTACAAAGACAAACATGTAAGGCACACAAGTCACACAAGACAAGCCCTTAGAGTTTAAGGCCAGCATGGGGTCTGGGTATTACCCTCTTGAAGTTGGTGGGCTCAACCTGTCCTATCAGAAGTAACCGGGTTCTAAGGGTCCCAATATCACTGGATTGCTTTCATTGTTCATCGTTTCGATTTAGCCACTGAACTGGCGACCGAAATATTCCAGGAAAGCAACCCTCAATGGAGTGTAGTATCGAGTATCAACCAACCTCGGACTGCACCAAAGTCAGTTATCTCACTACCCTAAAGAGGCCAAGATAGTTCAATTAAGGTTCCTAAGGTCTGTTGATGCTTCATGACACCACGCGGAGGCCCCGTACTCTCCTTGACTGAACTCAAGGGTTACCGGTACATACCAAAGTGCCACATCAACGTAGCAGACTGTTTCAACCATGTCGGTATACCCCGCACAGTTCCCTCACAGCCTTGTTGCTACTTTCTAAGAAGGTATCCCCAGATCCGGGTTAGGATCTATGTAACTCCCAAGACAGTCCCACAATTTAAAGCACACAAGTCAAAGCAATTGAAAACACAATGATCTTAGTCCTAAGGTACACCCCACTTTAAAATTCATTCCCCAGCAGAGTCGCCAGTTCTGTGATCGGTGGATCTGGAACTGACTGTTTAACGCTGGTTCGCGAAATGTCGTGGAAGCAAGAGTCGCCACCGTCTTTTATTTTCTCCAAATGGAAAGGACAAAAGCACAGAAAAATTCCTTATAGAGATTGCTCTCGGTTCGGGAGGTAGATTATAGAAAGGGAAGGTGTTAGCACCCTTTCTATCCATGGTTATCCATGGGCTCTTAGATACTTGCTCATTGTGTTTTCAAAAATTGGTTTGTTTGCTTTTCAACTGTGGGTTTTAAAAAAAGTTCTTTGAAAATTTCAGTTCGACTCTTGTATCGGTCCTCAAGAGTGTTTGAAAAATTGCTTTCGAAAGCTTTTGAAAAGGTGTCGGTGTGAAAAGTATTTTTTGAATTTGTTTTGAAATTAGAGCAAGTATCTAGAGTCGTCTACCTACCCTAAGGAATTCGTCTGTGTAGATGTCCTTTAAAGTAGTGCCATCCCACCATTGAGAGGTAGGTAGCACCACCGTTGGAGGTGTTCGGGTCAATTCGAAGGTTCGGGACATGGTGATCACCAGAGCAATAGGAAGACACCTTAGAAGCTACCCTCATGCCAGGTTCCCGGATCATGAGGACTTACTAAAACATCCTCTACTCGACGATCACCTTTCGAGAGGCAAGGCAACAGTGAGGCGTACCCTAGGGGTGGTGTGTGATTTGTGTGTCGTTTTCAGATATTTTGTCTTGTTCATGTCATGGGTGATCTACGCTTTTGTTTTTATTTTAACATTCATTCTTGCATGCAATTATTAACAGTTAAAAAGTTGCGAGAAATATAAAGTTCCTAAACTATTACAAAGGCGCGGGTCCACATCGCCAAATTAAATCCAGGACCCGATTTTGAATAAAGAAACAAAGTGCGAGAAATATAAATGTTTAATTTACACGGCTTTGGGAGAATTACATAAATATTATAAGAAAGGAAATAAAATGTGCGAAACGAACTTATAATCGAAAGCGAGGGCGTTGGACCCTTTTTAATGGAATTAAATTACTATTAACAAATTAATTAAATTAAAATGAGAAAGGAAATTATTTTTTAGTTTTTTGTATTTATGGATTTTTATGAGAATTAAATGGAATTAAAAAGTTAATTAACCCTAATTCTAGTTATTTTTAATTTATTAAGAAAAGCATTTAAAATTTAATCTAAAGTTAACCTAATTAATTAATGCAATTTTATTTACAAGAAAATAACTAATAATTAATAATGATAAAAGAAAAGAAAAAGATAAAAGTAATTAAAACCTAATTTTACAAATTTTAAATTTATTAAGAGAATGTTAAAGTTAACCCTAGAATAAAAAAAACTAATTAGTTAATAAGACCTTTTTTACAAAAAATAACATTAAATGAAATATATTTTAATTTTTGGATTTTC
The DNA here is from genome assembly GCA_948472305.1 of Vicia faba. NCBI lineage: Eukaryota > Viridiplantae > Streptophyta > Magnoliopsida > Fabales > Fabaceae > Vicia > Vicia faba. Next base: position 678,395,639 of record OX451736.1, read on the forward strand.
TGATTTTTTATTATTTTTATATTATGAAAACATTGATTTAAAGAATTAAATTAAAACTAATTAAAACAAATAAAAAATAGAAAAAATATAAAGAGAATGGAAAGGCAAACCAATGGGGGGTTCTGTCCCCAAATTGGAGGTCAAGTTGTAGCAATTCTGGCCCATCTTTGGAGGCCTTTTGTTGACTTTTCAGCGCGTATGTGGCACCTCTGACTCATGCCCATGGTGGTCTCCAAATCAAGGCCCTTGGATTGCCCTCAGTGGCTATGTGGCAAGCTGGGATATTGAGTGCATGGTGGTCTTCAGGGAGCAAGCTGCATAGAATGACATTAGAAAAAATAATATTGAAGGGATAGGGGGACCTGGGAATCGAACCCAGGTCCCAAGGTTTGCCAATGTTGCTTTCCACCATCTGTGCTGCTTGAACGCGCTGTGTATAAAACAAATAATAAATAATATAATGCAAAACAAATGGTAAGTGGTTAGAAACAAAAAGCGCGCGCTGAATTCAAATTAACCAACCACATCGTGCCACCTGATCTTCTTCTTCGTTGGCCCTGAAATAAAAAAGAAGTAGCAGGGGTTTTGAACCCCCCCAAAATGCATCCTTTTCCAAAATAGCGATTAGCATGTGAGGCTATATAAATTAGGCGCGACTGGTGTATTAGATTCGTCAAAACGTCCTGAGTTCAGCCATGGTACTAGGAAGTCCTAATTTTACAGTATACGAAAATGTCCAATTTGAAACTTGAGGAACCCTAAAACATTCCAATGGCAATTTTCGCTACAAGCATTATTAGTCAAATTAAAGGTCACCATTAGTCTCAGAACCTTCATATTAGTCTAAATCAACAGTCAAAATGTATTAAAAATGCATGCATATTAGAATACGATTATGGAAAAGTTTTGAGAAAGTTTGACACCCATATACCAATTCTGGAGGTGTGGGGACTGGAAAACGATTCAGGAAGCTTCCTTGACGCTTTGGCAAGCTATTGGGATTGTTACTTTTCTTTGAATCGTGCTAGAAGGTGGTTTTCAGTTTTCAGATTTTTTGACAAAAGTGCAAGCTTGGTTCTTGAGATGGGGCGCATCATTCAGGTCTTGAGCTTTAGGGTTTGCATTAGTATATGTATGGGAACTGATTAGGGTTGAAATTTGGATCCAAAACCCTTTGCATTGATGTACAAGATATTTGATTTTCATGGCATATCTTCCAAATCTTTTCCATGCATATTTGATACCAATCATGTCCAAATCAACTTGATTCTTTCCATATCAGATAATGCACGAAATTTTGAAGATATTTCATGCATAAAAAGATTTGAAAAGCTTGCTTTGGTATTTTTCATATATTTTATTTTATTAAATGAATTAATAGCAATTAAAAATTCAAATAAATAAATAAAAATGATGAATAAATTCCCTTTGGGCCAAATGGTCGTGCACATGCTTTGGATGATGAATCTTGGAAGAAAATGTGGCCCATTAGCAATTTTAAGGCCTTTGAAGCAAAGTTGACTTTTCAAAATTCCCAAAAATTTCCCAACTTCCACAAGGCATATCTTGCTCAATTTTTAAGCTTTGATCATGTTCTTGGACATTTTGGAAAGGTCTTGAAGTCCTCTAACCAATGCCTTTGGTCCAATGTCATTTTGATTTACCAATCTCAAGTTATGGCCTTTGACTTAAAGTCCCTTTTTGTTGACTTTTGAAAATGACCTATAATGTTGAAATTGATAACTTTTTGTCAGAGCATTTCTTGGACTTGAAGTATGAAGAGGAGTTGTAGGAAATGTCATTCTCTTCAAAATGAGCTTTGGATGGAATTTTTCTGATAATCCATGTGGAAGTTATGCCTTGGTCAAGTTACAATTGACTTTTTCAACTGTCCAAATATGGAAACTTTTGCATCTTGAGACTTTTTGAGCCAAGCTTTGAGAATCATGATCAAGCATTGATCAAATGATGTTTATGGCTTCAAAATGAGATGTTGACCAAAAATTTGAACTTTTGACTGTCAAATGACCATTTTGCCCCTACAGTTGACTGTAGGGCAATTAGAGTTTTTGACTGTACAATTTTGTGCTGTAAGTCCTAAAACTTGGTATGAGGATGCTTGACCATGTTTATAGGCATGTGGGAATTGATTGGACCCTTGGAAACTTCATTTTCTTTGTCAGAACCAAAACCCTAGTTTTTGACTGTTAGGAGGCCCTTGAACTGTGCAACCCTTGGGGAATTTTGAAGCATGCTCTTTGCAATTCTTGAAGAATATGGGAGGGCAAATTTTGGGGTACAATATGGTGTTTTAAGGCCATGAATATCACTTTGAAACTTTGCCAAAGACATGGTTTCTTGTCACTTTTTGAATTTGCTATGAACCTGGACATGCTTGCACGAATTTTTGGGCCTCTAAGCTGTCCAAAACATCAGCCCAAATGCTCAAATCCTATTTCCAATTATTTTATACATTTTATTTTATATTTATTTTAATAAAATAAAATAAATATGTATAAAATAGGTAGAAAATTTAAGGCATGGTAAGAATGATTTTAGAGGTCCTCTATAAGCTTAGAAAGATGCTTGAAGTCCAAGAAGTTAAGCCATTGACCTAAAACTTCAAGTTTTCTCAATGCATAATTCTTGAAATTTCCCAAATTTTCCCAACTTGGGAAAGCCATAACTTGCTCAATTTTTATATCATGATGATAATCTGTGACTTTTTGGAAAGCCCAATATGCCTACTTTAATTCCTCTTTTGATCAATTTTGTATTTGAAGATTTTATCTTAAGGTAAAAGGTCTTGGCAAAAAGTGACTTTTGTTGGCTTTCTGAAAATGACTTGTAATGTATGAGCTTTTATCTTTCAATTGGTGCATTTCTTGGACTTGAGGGATGAAGAGAAGTTGTAAGGAATTGAATCCTCTTCAAAATGAGCTTTGGATGGGGAAAAATGGATAAAGTATGTGAAAGTTATGCCTGGTCAAAGTTCAGTTGACTTTTCCTATAGAAACCCTAATTTAGCAATTCTTGACTTTTGTGAATTAGGAGCATTTATTGAAGATTACAGAGAGTCGTCGGAGATGGGATTAAAGATACCATCCGAAGTAGGTGTTGACTTCATAAGAGGTTTCTTTGTGGGGATTCTTGTTCCTGCTGTATGAGGAGGACTCCGCTGGGGAATGTGAGTTTCTATTGTTCTCGCGCTTGAGGAAAACTCTGTGGGGAATATAATCTAGGAACTTCAGTTGTCCAAGGCTCTGTTGAGGAGTTATCTCTGTACTGGAGAGATAAGAGTTTGCTGCTTTCTGGTTGGAATCCATGTTTCACAGTAACTTGTTGGGGATAATGAAATTAACCGTTACCTGAAAATGTATTAGAAAGAGCCTGTGTAGGACTGTTCCAGGATGAGTCCGTGTTAGACTGCATCCAGAGATATATGAGAATGAGCCTGTGTGGGGCTTATTCAGGATAAGTCCGTATTAGACTGCATCTGGAAATTTGAGGAGGAATCCGTGTAAGATTGCTTCGTCCGGTCGTGTAGATAGTTTTCCTGTATGGTTTCAGGTATTAATCTACAAATCAGCTGTTCGTAGATAGTTGTCTTGTCTGGTTTAAAGTATTAATATGGAACTTGAAAATTGTCGGTCGCTGAGATAGTTATCCTGACTTGTTACAGATATTAATATCCGACTTGAGAAAGAAAGATAGTTTTCCTGGTTTGTTACAGGTATTAATCTTCAATCTCTTAATGTGGATAGTTCTCCTGGCTTGTTACAAGTATTAATCTGGGACTTATTTTTGTTGGTCGTTGAGATAGTTGTCCTGGCTGGTTTCAGGTATTAATCTCTGACCCGAGAAAGAAAGATAGTTTTCCTGGCTTGTTACAGGTATTAATCTTCAATCTTCTCATGTAGATAGTTTTCCTGGCTTGTTACAGGTATTAATCTACAGTCAGTCGTCCACAAATAGTTCTCCTGGCTTGTTACAAGTATTAATCTGAAACTTGACAATATTGGTCACATGGATAGTTTCCTCGTCTGGTTTCGGGCATTAATCCATGGCCTACTGTATTTCTTGATAAACCCGTCTTGCTCCAAGAGTTCATACCACTTGGTTGTATAGATAGTTTCCCCGTCTGGTTTCGAGCATCAATCTTCGACATGCTGTATAAGTTGATGGTGTTTGTCTATCTGATGATTTAACCTGAAAAGGTAAAACCGATTTCATGCGATATCATGATGTATGAATTGCATGATGCTCTCAAAATAAATGATATTTTGATATACGCATTCGTGCTGCATATGTTATGATGTTTGTAAAATGATGTATGAATGCAATGTATGAACGTGTCAGTTGTTCTATTGCAGTGTTGTTGAACTAGGGAAAATAAATCCCTGATTGCAGCTGGGGAGGGGGGGGGGGGGAGAATGTAGGCCTTCAAATTTGTTGAAGTTGAAACACTGGGAGATGAACTTCCGTTTTTAGAGAAATAAACTCTGTTGGGGAAGGGAAGCTCCGTGAACGGCTTGAAGATTTTGTTGAAATCCTGCTAGGGAATCCCGAGAAGCTTTGGTGGCTTCACTGGGGAATCTTTTGTTGGATTAGTAATTTGAAGATTCTTGCTCCACTGGGGATATGAGAATCTGACACCATTAGGTTGTATACTGAGAATATGGCCAGTGACCTTGTAGTAGGATGTATCTGCCTCTATATCTACCAGAGAAGGTATCTGTTGGAGGAAATATCTGCGAGGATTTTGTGGATGGCCCTTAGATATTGTCCCGTTTCTTAAAGTCATTAGCAATTGTCTTTCTGTTTTTAGGTGCATATTTGTAAGCAGTAATCACATTCAAATGCATATGTTCAAAAATAATCACTGGCTGTTTTCGCACACAAAACAGAAAAATAAAAACAGAAGTTTTGCACTTTCAAAGGAATAGTTTTGCATTAACTTGAATAAGCGCTTTTGTACAAGGAGACAGACATCCTGGTAAGAGAATGCCGTCGTAAGAATGGAAACTATACAAAAGTAATATACAAATAAAAAACAGCTATGTGAAATAATCCCATTGGGTTCCCATTTTGCTATTGTCTTTATGCCTTTGAGCATCTCATCTCGTTCGCTGCTTGATCAAAGCTGACTGGATTGATTAGTACCACTTGAGCTCGATAGTTGATACTAAAGATTGGTTGTAAGGTGATCCAACGGGACATAGTCATACGCTTAAAATCCCTAACTTTTGCATGGACCGCCCTTTCGGGTTTTCAGTCCACCGGGATACTCTTTTTTGCCCAAGTCGCCTTTTCAAGTTTTCGACTTGCCGGGTGTAAAGATTTTTTATGTATATCCCTAATTTTTGCCCTAACCCTTTTGGTTCACCGGGATGCCCTAATTTCTGCCTAGGCCAGTCGACCTAGCGGGTCTTTGTTTATGCATAGTATCTTTTAACTATGTCCGTGTTTACCGGGTGCGGAAGGTCGTCACCATCCATAGTAGTTAAGATCATGGCCCCACCAGAAAATATGTTCTTGATCACAAATGACCCTTCGTATGTGGGAGTCTATTTCCCCATGGGATCACCTTGCGGAATTATGATGCGCTTGATTACTAGATCCCCGGCCTGATATACTTGATATCTGACCTTCTTGGTAAAAGATTTGATCATACATTTTTGGTACATCTGCCCATGGCAGACAGCCGCGAGCCTCTTCTCATCAATCGAGTTTAATTGATCAAGTCGAGTCTGGACCCATTCGTCTTCACTCATCCCTGCATCCTTCATGATTCTCAAGGAAGGGATCTGGACTTCAATGGGTAGGACAACTTCCATACCGTATACCAGAGAGAAAGGAGTTGCCCCTGTTGATGTGTGCATTGTGATGCGATAACAATGAAGAGAAAATGGTAGCATCTCATGCCAGTCTTTGTATGTCACCGTCATCTTCTGTATGATTTTCTTGATATTTTTGTTAGCAGCTTCTACAACGCCATTCATCTTCGGCCGGTAAGGAGAAGAGTTATGATTATTTCTAGAATATCGTACCGATAGATAAGGTTATGTCTGATGAATCGGGCCACAACGTTCTTGGTAACAGAAGCAAATGAAGCTGCCTTGACCCACTTTGTGAAGTAATCAATGGAAACCAGGATGAAGCGGTGTCTATTAGAAGTTGTCGGTCTAATCTCTCCAATCATGTCGATGCCCCACATTGCGAATGGCCAAGGAGAAGTTAAGACGTTTAGAGGAACTTGAGGTACATGTATCTTATCAACATATATCTGGCATTTGTGACAAGTTCGTGAATGTTGATAACAGTCTGCTTCCATAGTGGACCAGTAGTATCCTTCCCGTAGGATCTTTTTAGCCATCGTGTGCCCACTAGAATGGGTTCCAAAGGTACCTTCGTGCAAGTCAGCGATAATATTTTCTGCTTCACTCTTGTCTACACACCAAAGAAAAGTAGAACCATGATTGCGGTTGTAGAGGATCCCGTTACTGAGGAAGAACTTAGCAGAGAACCTTCTTAGGAACTTCTTATCATTGACCTAAGCTCCCTCGGGATACTCTTGGAGTTCGAGATATCTTTTGACTTCATGGAACCAAGGATTGTCCACTATTTCTTTAGTATCAATCTCGTGACAGTATGCTGGTTCATCCATCCTTTCAATAGTGATCTGAGGAACTTCTTTATCCCACCTTATCTTGAACATGGATGACATTGTAGCTAGCGCGTCCGCTAGTTGATTTTCCTCTCGTGGAAAATGATAAAAGGTGATTTCTTCAAAATATGGGATCAATGTCAACACATGCTCCTTGTAAGGGATGAGATTAGGATGCTTCGTGTCCCATTCTCCTTTGATCTGGCTGATTACTAAAGCTGAATATCCAAATACACTCAAGAATTTGATCCTTAAGTCGACAGCAGCTTTGAGACACATAATACATGCTTTGTACTCTGTCATATTGTTGGTGCAATTGAAACATAGCCTGGTAGTGAAAGGAGTATGACTGCATTCAGGAGATATGATCACAACACTGATGCCATTGCCAAGTGCATCGGAAGCTCCCTCAAAAACCATAGTCCATCGGGATCCTTTTTCAGGCCCTTCATCCAGTCCAGGTCCTTCACAATCAGTTACTAACGTGATGTTCTCATCCGGGAACTCAAAATTTATGGATTGGTAGTCATCCACAGCTTGTTGAGCCAAATGATTAGCCAGTACACTTCCCTTAATTGTTTTCTGGGTTGTGTACTGAATGTCGTATTCGGTCAGGATCATTTGCCATCTTGCTATTCTTCCGGAGAGAGTGGGCTTCTCAAAGATGTACTTGATAGGATCCATTTTAGATATCAACAAGGTAGTGTGAGTCAACATATACTGTCTTAGTCGGTGAGCAGCCCATGCCAAAGTGCATCAAGTTCTCTCGAGTAGTGAGTACCTTGTTTCACAGTCAGTAAACTTTTTGCTAAGGTAGTATATTGCATGCTCTTTTTGACCATACTCGTCATGTTGCCCCAGCACACACCCCATTGATTTCTCTAATACTGTTAAGTACATGATCAGAGGTCTTCCTTCGACTGGCAGAATCAAGATTGGAGGCTCTTGAAGATATTCCTTGATTTTGTCGAAGGAATTTTGGCAATCGTCATTCCACTTCACTGCTTGATATTTCTTCAGTAATTTGAAGATTGGCTCACAAGTAGCAGTCATATGTAAAATGAATCTGGCTATGTAGTTCAGACGTTCCAAGAATCCCCTAACTTCCTTCTCAGTGCACGGAGTTGGAATTTATTGTATAGCTTTGACCCTTGTAGGGTCTACCTCAATACCTTTGCCGCTGACAACGAAGCCTAAGAGCTTACCAGATCTTACTCCGAAAGTGGACTTATTCGGGTTTAGCCTCAGTTTGTATTTCTTCAGCCTGTCAAATAGCTTCTGTAGATGATCAAGGTGCTCCTTTTTAGTCTGAGACCTGGCTATCATATCATCAACGTAGACCTCTATCTCATGGTGGATCATATCATGAAACAAAGCTACCATGGCACGTTTGATAGGTTGCCCCGACGTTCTTTAGTCCAAATGGCATAACTTTGTAGCAGAAAGTGCCCCACTGTGTGACAAAGGTCGTCTTCTCCATGTCCTCAAGTGCCATTTTGATCTGATTTTATCTGGAGAAGCCATCCATGAAGGAGAATACCTTATGTTGTGAGGTTTTGTCAACTAGAACATCAATATGGGGAAGCAAAAAGTCATCCTTGGGGCTTTCCCTATTAAGGTCTCTGTAATCCATACACATACGTACCTTACCATCCTTCTTAGGTACTGGAACAACATTGGCGACCCATTGTGGATAAGACGTGACAACTAAGAAACCGGCATTGAACTGTTTCATGACTTCAGCCTTGATCTTTTCTGACATATCCGACCGCATACGACGAACCTTATGTTTCACTAGAGGGAAATCCTCTTTTGTAGGTAGGCGATGAACCACAATATTGGTGTCAAGTCCCGGCATGTCCTCGTATGAACAGGAAAAACCTCAACATAGTCATGTAGCATTTGAATTAACCGTTCCTTGACACTATGCTCCAGATCGGCACCTATCTTAACTTCTTTTTTGTCCTCTTCAGTACCCAAGTTAATTGTCTCAACTGGATCTTCATGAGGCTGTATTTCCCTTTCTCCCTGTTGTAACAGTCTGGCAAGTTCTCCTGGTACTTCACAATCTTCCTCACCTTCGTCCTCAGCTTGGTAGATCGAATTTTCAAAGTCATAACTGGAAATAGCAGAACCGTTATCAATGGGACCTAGAGTGGATATGGATCCGCAATTTGATACGTGAGTGTGTGTAAGAACATAGCTGTATATTTTTGATAAAGTAAAAAGCAGAAAAGAAAAACAAAGAGCGTAAAATTTGTATGTGAAACGTCCAATGTTTTATTAATAACATATGGGAATGAAGTAATGACCCTCACAAATAGACCATTGTGCCTCGGGTAAGACACAAGGCTTTCATGTTTCAATTGTTCAAATATTACATTTCCTCAAAAACAAAAAGACAAATTACTCTTGAATAAAAGTAATGGGCACAAAGTCTTTTTCCTCCCAATTGCTGAGTCCACCGGTGTGGTTGGAAAAATCCACTCGTCCAGGTCATAATCACTATTGTTGTCTTCCAGGGCATTGACTCCATGGTTACTGATCCGTAAAGGTGGTCCCCCGGTACGAGCACGACGAATAGCTTTCTGGTCTCTTGAAGTAAAACCCAAACCAAATTTGTCAAATTTGTAGGGAATATCCGGAAGTTGGCCCCAAATTGTACACCCACATTCTTCAACGACTGCCTTGGCATCTTTCAGAGAAGCCATCTTCAGCGGAGGCCTAGTAGTTTTAGGAACACTGGCAGTGGTCTTGGTTGCAACAACGATCTATGGAACCTCCTCAAAGTTCTCACAGGGGGTCTCAATAAACTCTCCGTCCATTCCAACGTACATGAAAGATTTCAAGTGGCTCACCATGTACTCTTCCTCCCCATGGACTATGATAATTTTCCCATTGACTGGGTATTTCAGCATCTGATGTAGGGTGGAAGTCACAACACCAGCCCCATGGATCCAGGGTCGACTCAATAATTAGGAGTAAGACGGGCGGATGTCTATCACATAGAAAGTGGAATTAAAAGTTTGAGTATCCACTTTGATAAGGATATCCACCTCCCCGTGCACTATTCTTTTAGAACCATCAAAGGCCCTCAACACAATGTTACTAGGCTTTAGTGTGAGTCCTTCGCAATCTAACCTGTCCAGAGCATTCTTGGGTAAGACATTCAGTGATGAACCTATATCCACCAGAACATGGGCTAATGTAGTGCTCCTGCACTCAATGGAGACATGCATGGCATTATTATGTTTCCTTCCCTTGGGAGTTAAATCTGCATCAGAGGATCCCATGCCATTATCGGCTGTCAAACTAGCCATGCAATTCTCAAATTGATTAGTGGAGGTCTCTTGAGACACGTGGTCAGACTTCAGGAATTTTACTAAAGCTTTGGCGCGGGCTTCAGAGCACAGCAGTAAGGCCAACATTGATATTTTTGAGGGAGTATGCCCCAATTGTTCCACGACATTATAATTGCTTTTCTTGATTATTTTTAATATCTCTTCCATCTCCTTTTTAGAAGTCTCGAGAATGACTTCTGGGTGCGCCTTTGTTTGGACAGGCTCAACCAATACCTCTTTGTCTCGAATCTCGACCGACTCGGTAGCGGGGATAACAACAGGACTAGGAGTAGCAGTAGCCATGGGAATACTGACAGGAGCAGCAGCAGGAATGATCACAGGAGTAGTAATGGGAGTATTAGTAGGAGCAACAGGAATGATCACAGGAGTTACAACAGTTTTTGGAGAGATCTCGGGAGAGAAAAATCTTCCGCTTCTCGTTATTTTACTGGTCCCAACAATATTGTCAACGCCAGGATCAATATTTTCAGCAGCTTTGTATTTAATAGCCAATAGGTCTTGCTTGACGCCATGGTAATGGACGTCAACCCCATAATTCTAGGGAACAACTTTATCTGAGGAATATGGTATTGGCCCAGGAAGGGTGATGATTAGGGGAGTAATCTTTGGAACATATGTAATCTTGACGGGTCTTTTGGTGGAGACCCTGGGAGGATTGTCCGAAATGGTGATTATCGAAATGTTTTCACATGAACTTCTGGCAAGAGGAACTTTCTCGAACATGATTTCTTTATTAACCATTAGGCGCTGGACCCCCATCTTCAATAACAAACACCCATCTGGTAGAGTCATACATAAGTAGAAACCTTCACCATAGCCTGAAAATAAACCAACTTTCAATAGATTCTATTTAACAGTCAGGAGAGGAGTAGTTAATTCATCCACAGAAGAAACAAAACGGTCATCATTAATAGCATTGACACCTTGGCCATGTTTGGCCATTGGTGCCGTTATTACATTAGGTGTCACGGGAAGGTCAAACTCAATTTCTTTCATCTCAATGAGATCCTGTACCTTATTCTTTAAAGCCCAACAGTCATTTGTATCATGCCCAAGAGTCTTAAAATGGTAAGCACATCGAGCATTCGGATTGTAGCAGGGAGAAGCAATATTGGGATTCTTTGGAGCTTCCTTCAGAGTTACCAAATTAGACTTCAGTAGATGTGGCAAAACCTGGGATAGGTTATGTTGATCTGGGTAAACTGTCTTCTGGGTGCATCTGGCCTGCACTGATTGTTTCGTTGCTGGTTTGATGCAAGATTGGAAATCATAACAACTCTTACCATCGGACGAGCTCAGTTTTGTTGTGATTTCTTTGGCTATAAGCAGCACTGACCTCCTTCTTTCTTGTGAAAGGTTTCTTTGTAGTACTGGAGGATGCATCTCTCTGTATTTTACCACTTTTAATGCCAGCTTCTACCCGTTCTCCAGTCAAGATCAATACAGTAAACCCAGCAGAAGAACTTCCAATCAGATGGTTAAAGAATGACCCGGATAACGTGCCCAAGAACATGTCCACTAGCTCCCTATCAGGCAATGGAGGTTGGACTCTTCTCTCAAGGTCTCTCCATTTTTGGGAATAATCTTTAAAGCCTTCACTAGAACCCATAGACATGCTCTGAAGTTGTGTACGAGTTGGAGCGAGGTCATCATTATATTGGTACTACTTGTAGAAAGCAACAGCCAGATCTTCCTAGTTACAGATGTTGGTTCCCTCCAACTGATAAAACCACTCTAATTGAGTCCCTGATAGACTTCTTGAAAGAAATGCACCCACAAATTCCTGTCAGCAGTGTGCGGCTGTATCTTCCTAACATAAGATCTGAGATGCAGCTTAGGACATGAGACCCCATCATATTTAGCAAATGCGAGCACTTTGAACTTTTGTGGGATAACCACTCCAGAAACCAACCCTAGCTCTTCGAAATCCAGGCCAGGTACCCTATGAACTTCCACGACGTTGAGACGGTCATCCAGTTGTTTGTACTTATCATCATCAGGAGTGTATTGTTGCTCGGTGTAATCAGCTTCATCTTCTCCAAACTTCCTTGTACCGTGGTCTTCTTCTCTTAGCTCTCCTTCCTGATTGTCTCTCTCTTTTGATGGAGTCGCAAGCTCTAAACTTGCCTCACTGGTCCTTTTAACCTTCTTCCCATATTCAGAACACCCACTAGTCTCTTTTTCTTCTTCTTGTTCTTGATAATCAGAGCTTTCAAATCTTCTTGTCCCTTAGCCAGATTCATGAACATTTCTTGGAATTGAGAATTCTGTGCCTGAAGCTCCTTAACTGTTTGTTCAAGAGCCATTGCTGAAATAAACAACGAAGAAGATAAGAAGCCAGTCCTGAACCCTGTTTATGCAATGATATGTATGATATATGTATGCAATGATTTCAAGGATTTCTAAGACTTAAATTTTCTTAGCCAAAGGGAAAACAAACGTTAATTACATTAAGAAGTTTAAGCAGTTACAATGATGCCTCTTGGGCTTAAAAAGGAAGTAACAAAGAAGAAATGAACTCTCAAATCAAAAAGGGACTCAAGCTTCCCACATGCACATCCTCTTTTGTGCAATGTAGGAATTTATACTCTTTTCTTCGTGAAGTAGCTCGGTGAGCTCTAAAACTTTCTTCTCGCTGGTGTAGAATTGGGTTTCAAAGGTATCTCGTTCCTCTTTGAGTTGAATCCAGGATTTTTGTAACTCCTCGAAATTAGTCGGCATGTCAGGATGAAGAACAATGTAAGGAGTGTCTTCCTCAACAACTAGCTCCATGATGATGGGTAGAATGGCCTCATTAGGCATCCTGAGACTTTGAGCACGGGCTCACACCCACATAAGATAAGGATCCAAAGGAATGGAGTTCTTATGCCCCAGTGTTTTGCTATCAACTTTGTTCACCATGCCCCAAGCTCTTATGAACCTCTGACGATAACCCTGAACATCATTCTCATAGTCGAATATGATTCCTTGGATAAATGTATCATGAGGACCATCCCTCCTAGCATAACCAAACGGTTGCAACACCAAACAAGGATTATAAGTGATTCCTCCCCTAATGCCTAGGAAAGGTACATTAGGGGATTCCCCACATCGATCAATGATGGTACCATTCTCCAAGGATCGAGGACACCAATGAATGTCTGAATGTGTGAGGGACATCAACCTATTAGACCATCTCATGCCCTGCTCATTCTTCAACACAGATCGAGGCAGGTGCGAAATAAACCACCTAGCCAACAGAGGAGTGCAACACAGAAGGGTCCCTCTTCTCTTTACAGTGCAGGTATGCAGAGAGTGTAGGATGTCTCCAAGTAAAGAAGGCACCAGATTATGAGACAAAAAAACCTTGACCGCATTCACATCTATGAGTTAGTTCGGATTAGGAAATAGTACCATCCCATAGATGAGAAGGGCCAACACTTCTTCAAAAGCTTGTAAATCCAAGGTATCCCAAAAATGGTGAGCCTTATCAAATAGAAACTTATCTAGAAGCCATTTTACGCCTCTTATTGTTTCCCAATTTGCCACTACACCAGACCGTTGTAAAGACAAAGCATGAGCAATCTCTTCAGGTTTTGGGTCTCTTTCCATACCATTGAAGGGTAACTGATCAAGAATGGGCACCCCCAATAACTAAGAAAACTCCTCCATAGTAGGCACCAATTGGTAATCAGGAAAGGTGAAGCAGTGATGTAAAGGGTCGAAGAATTGAAAGAGCACCTTCAACATTTCTTCATTAGGGCTTGAGGTGACTAGATTGAGAAGTCGACCATGTATTTCAGTGAATTGGGAGCTCTCAGGAACCCTTTATGATAATTCCTTGAGTTGAGGAGGTACCCTTATGAGGTTGACTTGGATAGTATTCATGCGAGTGGATGCCATGTCCTACAAAACAACACAAAGATAAGTCCTAAAAATCCTTGAAATGGTTAGTATGATATGCCATGTTATGATGTTATGATATCATGATTATGCTAAGAAAACACAAATATAGCAAGCACAAGAAAATCACACAAAGACCTTAGGTTTAAATCTTGCATGGGTTTTAAGGTAAGTACCCTCTTGAAGTTTAGTTGGTTCAACCTGTCTAGAAAGTAATTGGGTTCTAAGGGATCTCAATATCATTGATCTTTCCCACAAGTTTCATTCCGACCGACAACTGACTTGCCACTAAACAAAACTCAAGAGTCAAATGTCACTGAGTGTAGTATCGAGTATCAACCGACTTTGGGCTACACCAAAGACGGATATCTCACTACTTCCTAATGGCTAAGTTGTTCAATTAAAGGTTCTAAGGTCAGGTTATGCTTCATGCAACCACACAACGGCCCCATATTCTCCTTGACTACTCAAGGGCTACTGGTACCAACCAAGGTGTCACATCAACGTAGTTATCGCTTCAACCGTGTCAGTATACCCCATACAGTTTCCACGATCTATTACTACTTACCTAAAAGGTTCCCCAGATCCGGGTGTAGGATCTTTAGTAACCCAAACAAAGCCTTCAAAAGTAAAGCAAACAAATCAAAAAGTAGTTAAATAATGAACTAACTCTAAGGTAACCCCACTTTTTTAAATCAATATTCCCCAGCAGAGTCGCCAGTTCTGTGATACGGTGGAAGAATCGATTGTTAATACTAGTTTTGCATTTTTGTTTGCAAATGTTGCGGTAAACAAGAGTCTCCACCGGCTTTTCTTTTACCCAACAAAGGAAAGGGCGAAAATAATAGAAAAAGACCTTTTCGAGAATTTTCTGAGTAAAGGGGGTAGAATATGGAAAGGGAATGTGTTATCACCCTTTCCATCCGTAGTTTTCTACGGGCTCTTAGATGTTTAGCTTATTTTAAAAGTACCTTGTGATTTGTGTGTTTGAAAGATGTTTTGAAATGCCTTAGTGCGGCGATTGCTTTGCATTAACTCTTGTATTAGTCCTCAAGAGTGTTGACAAGGCAAATGTTTTTGAAAGTTGTTTTTTGAAATGTGTAAGTGTAAAAATTTTGTTTTATTTTGAGCAAGCATCTAATAGCTATCTACTTGTACTCGAAATAGGTCGTTCTTTTCCTCCTATCCTTTAGACAGTGCTATCCTACTATTAGTGAGTAGGTAGCCCTATCGTTGGATGTATGAGGGACAATCGGAGGGACGTTACAGTCACGAAGGCGACTTGGCAAGAAGCCTTAGTAACCACCCTAAAGTTTCGAGAACACTTTTAACCGAGGCAACATCGAGAGGGTCATCGAGGGACTAGTGATCTTTAAACTAGAGGATAGTCACTAAAACTTCTCACGTTTCAAGAATTGTGACTGTTTTCCGAAGGCAACCAAAGTGGGATACCCTAGAGGTGCGTATGTGCCATTGTGTTCAATTCAATTATTTATCTTGCACATTTAGGTTTGCTAACATTTTAATTTTTCAGTCTTGTCTTGCAATCCTAGTTACTGGAAGTTAATATGTACAGAAAAATGTAAAGTGCGAAAATATAATCCTACGCTATTACATGGCTTCGAGGAGGGGGTATTTACATGTCCAAAAGGGGGAAAGAAAATAAAGAAAGCGATAAAGGTAAATCTTAAATTAAGCTATTACATTCCTTCAGCAGATACATAATATATAAAAACGCGAATATAAAACAAACGCGCGCGAAAACAGAAAGAAACGTCTAACAATCTAAAAAAGTCAAGTAAAGAAAAAAAATATTTTTGTTTTGTTTATCTTAAGAAAATAATTAAAATTAATTTATATGAGAAAGACTAAATTTAATCTTAATTAATTAAATAAATAAAATAAAACTAAATCTAATATTTTTTTTTGTATTTTTGTAAAGAAAATATTTGAATTAAAACCTATGTCTAATTGATTTTAAATTAATTAAAACAAGTCAAAATAATTAACTAAATTAAATTATGAAAGTTAAATTAATTTTAGAAAATAAACCTAAGTCTAATTATTATTATGATTTTTATTTTATGTTATTAAAAAAATGGTTAAACGAAAAAAACAAAAACAAATATAATAATAAAAAAAACAAAACAGGTTGGGTCTGGCTTTGAAGAAAATGGGGGGTGGGAACGTTGTAATTTTTGTTTAGGCCCACTCAAATTGAACCCAGTGTTCCAAACAATGATCTGGTGAGTGCCATCTTTGATGCTATAGGGTGGAAACACACCCTTGGGTAGCCAGATCTCTTTGCGTTGGCATCTGATGGTCCTAACGTGTAGGCACATGGTGATCACTTTGTGAGACAACACATTGAATCCTGCAAGGAAATGTTAGAAAAATCAAAATCCAGACCTGGGTATCGACCCCAGGTCTCTTCCCTTCATACACGTTCCCTTTACCAACCGAGCTGCTTTACTAATCGTTTATATAATCAACAAAACAATAAATTATATAAAGCAATGTCAGAATTATATCTGAAAAAAAAACGCGCGCTGAGTGGGTCCCATATTATTTGAATAAATGAATCATAAAGCAACGTTCAGACACGCTAGCACAAGGGGGGGGGGGGGTCAAACCACCGTTCATGTTTGTTGACCACTGTTGTACCCCAAAATTTGCCCTCCCATATTCTTCAAAGTTTACTCAAGGGCTACATAGTCAAGCATCCTCCTAAGCCAGGCAAAATTAGGGTATTGGTTCCTGCAAGGAAGTTGAGGTTTTCAAGGGCTCAATCAAGTCCCATATGCTCATACACATTGTCAAGCACCTACATGTCAAGTTTCAAGGCTTACAAGGTCAAGTTGCACAGTCAAAAACCCTAATTGCTCCACAATCAACTGCAGGGGCAAAATGGTCATTTGGCAGTCAAAAGTCAAAATTTTTGGTCAACATCTTATTTTGAAGCCACAATCATCATTTGGTCAAGTCTTGACCATGATTCCACAAGAATGGCTCAAAAATCATCAAGATGCAAAAGTTTCTATTTTTGGACAGCTGAAAAGTCAACTGTAACTTGACCAAGGCATAACTTTTTCATGGTTCATTAGAAAAATCCCATCCAATGCTCATATTGAAGGGGAAGACATTTCCTACAATTCATCTTCACACTCCAAGTCCAAGAAATTCTCTCACAAAAAGTTATCAATTTCAACATTATAGGTCATTTTCAAAAGTCAACAAAAAGGGACTTTAAGTCAAAGACCATAACTTGAGATTGGTAAATCAAAATGACATGGGACCAAAGACATTGATTAGAGGACTTCAAGACCTTTCCAAAATGTCCAAGAACATGTTCATAGCTTCAAAATTGAGCAAGATATGCATTGGAGAAGTTGGGAAATTTTTGTGAAAAGGCCAAAGTCAATTATCCTTGAAACTTCATTTTTGACAAAAGGGGCCCACTTTTTCCACTTGATTCAGCTTGGCCATGCTTCCCACGTGTCCCACAATTTATTTCAAGATTTAAAATTAATTTTTCCATATTTATTTAATTTTATTTGACTTAATTCATTTTAAATCTTTTAAAATCAAATAAAAATCAAAGAAATTAATGGAGGGATATATTTTGTGATGATTAGCTTTGATACACCTTAAAACACATTCCAAATTCGTGCAAGGGCCTATTCTAAGCAAGAATTCAAATTTGACACAAAAATGGAAAGTTGTTTCAATGGAGTTCATGGCATAATCTCGAACATAATTGCATAAGCTTAATGACCATTATTTGGATGGATACACATTACATTACTATATATACAAGCCTTCCCAACCTCATTCAAAAAAGAGTGTGTGCAGAAACGGCCAAGAGCAAAACCAAAAATTATTCAAAAAGTGAGAGTTCTAAAACATAGTTGCGAGCATCTTCAGATCAAAACAAGCACGTGGTTCTATTCCTTGCCACACCCTGAAGCTAAAGCAACCTTTGCCAAGTCCTGAGGCTCATACCGCGCTGTAAGTTCTTCCCAGGTCCCCTATAATTTCCATATCATTTTTTTTCATTGCTTTCATGTGCAGATTCTCAAAGGAGGAACACCATAAACCTCATCCAAAGCGCCAGCCATGTGTCATTAGTGCAGATCCAAAGGACAAAAGGTGCAGAATACCATACTCTGGAGTCAAGCGTGCTGCAAGCAATCAAGGAAAGTCAAACAGGGCTTCTTGCTAATGGGCCACAATTTCAGCATTGCACCTCCATTTCAGCCCACACCCCCTTTGGTTTTACTTCTTTTTTTATTTTGTTTTGTCATTTTTTCTTATTTTTAATTCCTAACCTTTTTTATTTTTATTATTATTAACAAATTAACCAATTAACCCATTTTCATAAAAAAATCAAAAAAAATAGAATCATCATTATTATTATTATTATCTTATTTTGTAAATAAATATTAACCAAAATAGTTTAATTAGGCAAGTTTAATTCCTTTTCTTAAATAATTAAAATAGATCTAGAATTAGGTAAAGTTCACTTTTAATTTTATTTCATTTCTTTTATTTCATAAAAACATAAAAACTTTCTTTTCTTTAATTAAATAATTAAATAGGCTTTAATTTCATTTAATTTCAAGCAAAGGGTCAAAACCCTCGGACGTCCTAATTTTTTATTCTTTTCGCGCATTATTTTCTTTTTTTGAATATTATGTAAGTGCTTAAGGATTGTAATAGTAATTAGGTCTTTTTACTTTCCGCACTTTTATATAAAACGGGTCTTTGTATTTTGGCGATGTATAGACCCGCGCCTTGTAATATCGTAGTTTTTATCTTTCCGCATTTAAATTTCCGCACTCTTAAATTCTAAATTGCATGAAAGAATGTATGGTTAATTAAAAACAAGCGTAGCTCACAAATGCCATGATCAAAGATAACTGTTAAACTGAAAATAACACACAAAATACACACACCACTTCTAGGGTACGCCTCACCTGTTGCCTTCGAAACGTGGTCGTCAAGTATAGGACGTCTTAGCGGTCCTTATGTCCATGATCCAGTTGCCTCGAAACAGTTGCCCCGAAACAGTTTCCTCGAAACAATTGCCTCGAAACAGTTGCCTCGAAATGGTTGCCTCAGATTAAAAAAGGATCAAGGACATAAGGGTAGCTTCTAAGGTGTCCTACTGTTGCTTCGGTGACCACACTGTCCCTACAATCGAATTGACCCGAACACCTCCAACGGTGGTTCTACCTACCTCTCAATGGTGGGATGGCACTACCTAAAGGACACTTACACAGCTTAATTCCTTAGGGCAGGTAGATGACTCATGGATACTTGCTCTCTTCAAAAACAAACAAAATACTTTTCACACCTCACACTTTCTAAAAGCTTTCAAAACAAATTTTTCAAACACTCTTGAGGACAGATACAAGAGTTATTCAGAAATCTTTCAAAGAAACTTTTTTCAAACCCACGCACATTTTGAAAAGCAAACATTTTGAAAACATAAGAGCAAGTATCTAAGAGCCCATGGATAACCATGGATAGAAAGGGTCCTAACACCTTCCCTTTCTATAAATCTACCTCCCGAACTGAGAAACGTTCTCATAAGGAATTTTGCTGTGCTTTTGTCCTGTCCATGTTGGAGAAAATAAAAGACGGTGGCGACTCTTGCTTACCGCGACATTTCACGAAACCAGCTAAAAACAATCAGTTCTAAATCCACCGATCACAGAACTGGCGACTCTGCTGGGGAAATACTTAAAAGTGAGGTGTACCTTAAGACTAAGATCACTTGTGTTTTCAATTGTCTGAATTGTTTGCTTTATTATTGTGGGTACTTTCTTGGGAGTTCTATAGATCCTAACTCGGATCTGGGGGATACCTCTTAGAAAGTAGCAACAAGGCTGTGAGGGAACTATGCGGGGTATACCGACACGGTTGAAGCAGTCTGCTACGTTGATGTGGCACTTTGGTGAGTACCGGTAACCCTTGAGTCAAGTCAAGGAGAGTACGGGGCCGCCGCGTGGTGTCGTGAAGCATCAACTGACCTTAGGGACCTTAATTGAACCGTCTTGGCCTCTTTAGGGTAGTGAGATAACTGACTATGGTGCAGTCCGAAGTTGGTTGATACTCGATACTAGACTCAGTTGAGGGTTGTTTTCTTGGGATATTTTGATCGCCAGTTCAGTGGCTAAATCAAAACGATGAACACAAAAAACAATCCAATGATATTGAGCTCCTTAGAACCCGGTTACTTTGATAGGACAGGTTTGAGCCCACCAACTTCAAGAGGGTAGTACCCCAAACTTCATGCTGGCCTAAAATTTAAGGGCTCTCTTGTGTGACTTGTGTGCTTTCATACTTGACTACTTGCATGCTTGTTATCTGACACGGGTTTCTTGCAGGTTTTGTTTACAGTCCTTAATCTGGACTCATAACAGGATTATTTATATCACTCCACACATAGCATAACATCATCCCATCATACCATTGCATACATCTTGCATAAGGACTAACCCATTTCAAGGATCTCAAGGGTCTGTGATGCAGGTCATGATGAATCAAAATGTCTAGCAAGGGGCAAAGGGGATTTATTTTCCTCTAGCCAAGGTTAACAGCTTGAGTCAGGGGCTATGACCCACTCGATATGGTGAGCCTTGACTCTTGAAGAAGGACTCTCAACAATATGCAGTTCCTTCAATCAAGCCACCAGATTCAAATTCTAACAAGCTTCTCTGTTTACCCCGTGAGATCCTTGAAAACATTGCATGCATATCATACATATCATTGCATTATAGGTACACTGGTTACAGGTCACTTACCTTCTTTGCTGTTTATTTCAGCAGTCATCATGAATCCTGAATCATCCAATGAACAAGCTATCAAGGCCCTCCAGGCCCAGAACGCCCAGTTCCAGGAGCTGGTCATGAGCTTAGCCCAAGGACAACAGGAATTGAAGACTTTGCTTTTGAAAAAAAAGAAGAAGAGGACTGTTTTGTTCAACCCTAGACGCAGATCTGGGAATACACTACAGAACGAAGCTGGGCGGACTACTCCATCTGTGGGGGAAGGCAGTCACCAAGGGAGAGAGGTTCCTAGCCCTGTGGTCTCTGACACCGAGACAGACTTCAATGATGAACAATACCCCCTGCTGAAGACAGGTACAAACAGCTGGAGGACCGGTTAAATGCTATGGATATCCAACGTGTGCCTGGTTTGGACTTTGGGGACCTAGGTTTATCTTCTGGGGTGGTGATCCCTCACAAGTTCAAGGCACCTGCCTTTGTAAAATACGACGGGGCTTCATGTCCTAAGTTGCACCTCCGTTCATACGCAAAGAAGATCCATCCCTACACGGCAGACAAGAATCTATGGATCCATTTCTTCCAGGAGAGTCTTTCAGGGACTCAGCTCGATTGGTTCTATCAGTTGGATGGAACCAGTATTCATAACTGGGAGGACTTGGCAACTGCTTTTTATAAGCAGTATCAGTATAATGCCGACCTCGCTCCCACGCGTACCCAACTCCAGGGTATGTCACTTGGGACGAGTGAAGGTTTTAAGGAGTATGCGCAAAGGTGGAGAGATCTGGCTGGAAGGGTGCAGCCACCCTTGACTGACCGTGAGCTCGTTGACATGTTCTTGGGGACCCTGTCTGGTCCCTTCTTCAACCATCTGATTGGGAATTCTTCTGTTGGGTTTACAGATTTGATCTTGACCGGGGAGAGGATCGAAGCTGGCATCAAGGCTGGAAAGATTCAAGAAGCTGCACCTTCTGATACTCACAAAAAGACTTACACTGGGAAGAAAGAGGCCAATGCTGCGTACAGCCAAAAGGGTCGCCATGATCAACATGTAGGGGCAGTCCAGATCTCTAATCCTAGGCCTGCTCAACAAGGACAGGGGCATCAACGTAAGGAGGTCGCACCCAAGAGACAATTTACTAAAATCAACATGTCACTGGATCAAGCGCTACAGCAAATGTTGAAGGCAGGGCTGATTACCTTGAGGGCTCCTCTCCGGAATCCAAACACCTTTGCTCCCAACTACCATCCTAATGAGAGGTGCGCATACCACTCCGATAGCCCGGGTCATACTACGGACAACTGCTGGCCTTTGAAGAACAAGATTCAAGACATGATCGACGCCGGAGAGATTCAGTTTGAAGCGTCAGAGACTCCAAACATAATCAATGCTCCTTTGCCCAATCATTGAAGACTTTTGTTTATTTGAATTTCCGAGTTGTAATTTTTTTTGCTTATACAAACAATTAAATGTCATAACGAACTTTTTTATTTCATTAATGCACGACATATGTCTGTTTTTGAATTAATCCAATTATTTTCACTATATTCACATTGCCTTCATATTTTTTGTGATGTTCAACTCTCGGTTAATAATTCTAAGCCTCTTGAGGGAGGATGACGAAAACAATACCACGATCTACAGTATGCTTTTGAACAGACCCCGCTGATGAGGTACATGCATTGTTTCAATTCCTAAACACTGGAGTTATAAGGAAGATAATCCCTCGTCAACCCCTTTGAGCCAAAGAAGTCGGAGTTTTTTCTTTTCAAAAATTAAAACCCTTAATCATAACCTGGGGCAGGGTAGTTCTCTCAGTTGATCCAGGTGCACAACGAATGGAATCAAAGAGGTCTTTACAAAACAAAAGACAGTTATGGTTCCGAATAACCATAAAGACAGGCAGTCATCATTTCTCAAAATAAAAGCCCAACGAATCAAAACCTATGAAGGAGACTTACAAAAACTGGGGCATCCCGTTGACTGTAATCACAAAAAGGAACAGTTCAGGAAAAAATAGGGATAATAAAATCAAAAAGAAAAAGGTCACACAAACCCTCAACAAAAAGAAATGACTGCCTATTCGAAATAAACTGTCAATATCCGAACCATCACTGGTATATCAGAGCAAAAGACTCAAACAAGGTCTAACGCACGATCAGCTGAGTTTAGGTTTGAAGAACATCACGAAGAGCGGGTGGGTACAAATAAAATTTGAGCCTTTATCCTTTGTTTCTTAAACCGTGAACCAGGCCACGCTACAACCCTTAAAAGTCCTAGCTGAAGCATGGGTTAGTTCAAAAGCATACTGTTACCAAAGGTATCCTGACTCCTTAAGGCTTACGGTAAAATAACGAGTTGACATCACAGTTTACAAAAACATTTCACTTGTTTTTATGAAAAAAAAACTGCATTTTCAAAAACTTCAAGACAGACATAAGCTTTGCATTCTTGATATAACACTGTTTGCATATGACTATTTGTTCGAACAACAGAGAAATTTGCGCGAAGAATATCTAATGAACAAAAGCACTTCCAATCAAGGGGCATGGCATGATCATTGTCCATCATCTGGGGCAGTTAAGTCAAGATTCGGAGAATCTCTCAAAAGGCCAACCAGCTTGGGGAAAATCTCCATCTGGATCACTTGGGGCATTGGACATGAATTCCAGCTACGAATCTTGCCTGATCAAACATCTTCTGGTCGCATGGCAACACAACAACAAGGGCATCTCCCTACATTCTGAGAGCATGGACATAGTCGAAAAAATACTACGCATAATCAAAGACCCGCTAGGTTGACACACCTAGGCAAAAATAAGGGCTTCCCGGCGAACCAAAAGGGTTCGGGCAAAATAAGGGATGAAATAGAAAAATCTGTACACCCGGCAAGTCGAAAACCTGAAAAGGCGGCTTGGGCAAAAATGGGTATCCCGATGGACTGAAAACCCGAAAGGGCGGTCCAGGAAAAAGTTAGGGATCAAAAGTGTACGACTATGTCCCGTCATCTCGTCACTTGCCCATAAGAAGAAGATTTGTCAGTCGGTAGTCATCAAGCACCTCCACGGGTATCTTCTCCCGCAGAAACAGGGGCAATAATGAGTTGTCCAAGCGATCTGGTTGCTCTGTCCACCGAGGTACCAAGGCAAGTTCAGCTGAAGAACATGACCAAGTTACCTCCACTCCCCGCAGAGTAAGACAGGAGTCAGCAATACTCTTCCCCGAGCAGAGTTTGGTCTCCCAATCAGCCCTGAAAAGGCACAGCATCCTCCAGCAAGTCAGCGATACTCTCCCCAAGCAGAGTTAGCCTACAGTCAGCCTTATGGAAGTTGGGTATCCCCAGAAGATCTCAAAATTCCCCAACGGAGTATACAGATATTCCTAAACAAGCATCCCCGGAAGTCTTAGTCTAAGATTGTTCCCCGGCGGAATACAGACATCCCAGTGGAGCCACTTCCCCAATACAGTTCAAAAAGTCTCCCCAGGAGAGTTGAATCAATCTCCCCAGTAGATTCTGGAAGCTTATCCCCAGTAGATTCCGGAAGCTTATCCTCTGCAGAGCACGAGTGCGTCTCCCCGGATTTATTCAAAGGTTATTTCCCCACCAGGGTATAACTGGGTTATCCTCAGCTGATAACCACGGAAAGATCGTCCTCGACGAAGTTTCTTCCTACCCCCGAGCGGAGTTCATCAATTCCCTCAACAAAGCTTATCAACGGTATCCCTCAGCGGAGTTATCATCAAATTCTCAGCGAAGTATCCCTTCCCCACAGAGTATTCTTCATAGAGTATCTCTCCAGCAAGTTTATTCCCCAACGGAGTCATCTTCTCATACCGGTTTGTTCTTGCAACCATCATCCCCAGTGGAAACGAAGAACTCTGTTCTTCAACATCAGCCCAGGATTCAACTTCCCGGAATTCGTCAAGGATTTATTTTCCTAGACGAAAATACATTCATAAACATATCACCTTTCATACATCTTGCTTACATAAACAATGCATGCACATACGCATCATATCACACAAATCTCATTTATTTTTGAGAACATCTTAAAGTCATGCAGTTCATGCATCATGACATTGCATACAACTGATGTTTTGCCTTTTCAGGAAAAAGGTCAATCCAAAGACGATTACTATCAACTGTCGCAATTCCAGATTCGATACCTGTATCTAGCCAGGGCATATCTACATTTCAGAGATAGCTTGGAAATGCTCCAGATATGGATGCTGTTCTTTTGCTTATTCAAGACTCCTTCTAGATATAGTTCAGATGTGACCCAGGCATGGCGATGTTCTGATACTTATTCCAGATTTCCTTTCAGAGATAGATTGGAAATGCTCCAGATATGGATGCTGTTCTTTTGCTTATTCAAGACTCCTTCTAGATATAGTTCAGATGTGACCCAGGCATGGCGACGTTCTGATACTCATTCCAGATTTCCTTTCAGAGATAGCTTGGAAATGCTCCAGATATGGATGCTGTTCTTTTTCTTATTCAAGACTCCTTCTAGAGATAGTTCAGATGTGACCCAGGCATGGCGACGTTCTGATACTTATTCCAGATTTCCTTTCAGAGATAGCTTGGAAATGCTCCAGATATGGATGCTGTTCTTTTTCTTATTCAAGACTCCTTCTAGATATAGTTCAGATGTGACCCAGGCATGACGACGTTCTGATACTCATTCCATATTTCCTTTCAGAGATAGCTTGGAAATGCTCCAGATATGGATGCTGTTCTTTTGCTTATTCAAGACTTCTTCTAGAGATAGTTCAGATGTGACCCAGGCATGGCGACGTTCTGATACTCATTTTAGATTTCCTTTCAGAGATAGCTTGGAAATGCTCCAGATATAGATGCCGTTCTTTTGCTTATTCAAGACTCCTTCTAGAGATAGTTCAGATGTGACCCAGGCATGGCGACGTTCTGATACTCATTCCAGATTTCCTTTCAGAGATAGCTTGGAAATGCTCCAGATATGGATGCTGTTCTTTTGCTTATTCAAGACTCCTTCTAGAGATAGTTCAGATGTGACCCAGGCATGGCGACGTTCTGATACTTATTCAGATTTCCTTTCAGATATAGCCTAGAGGTGCTCCAGATCCGGACGCTATTCTATTGCTTATTCAGATTCAAACTTCTAAAGACAACTTAGAGATGCTCCATCCCGAATGCTATTCTATTGTTCAATCCAGATACGATCCAGATTCGGATGACATTCTGTTACTCATGCAGTATGGATATACCCCAGACAAGGCGGTCATTCTACCATTTATTCAGACGTCAGCAATCAGGCACAGACTAGATATGCTCCAGACACGGAAGCTATTCTATTCCTTATTCAGATTCACCTATCCACCGTCTTTCCAAATGGCATCTATAAGCCCATTCCCGACAAGGTTCTGTCACACTTCCAGATGGCATCTTTAAGCCCATCCTCCTATCCACCATCTCTCCAAATGGCATCTGTAAGCCCATTCCCGCTATCACACTGCTGATACTCTGCTATGTGAGTGCAAATTTCTGGGCACTCTAGTGTTCAATCATCTTCCACCTTCGGATCACGAAAGGCACACAAGCCAATCTACATCCTCAGGTCTAAGAAGATTGAACAGGGGCAACTGTTGTACCCCAAAATTTGCCCTCCCATATTCTTCAAAGTTTACTCAAGGGCTACATAGTCAAGCATCCTCCTAAGCCAGGCAAAATTAGGGTTTTGGTTCCTGCAAGGAAGTTGAGGTTTTCAAGGGCTCAATCAAGTCCCATATACTCATACACATTGTCAAGCACCTACATGTCAAGTTTCAAGGCTCACAAGGTCAAGTTGCACAGTCAAAAACCCTAATTGCCCCACAATCAACCGCAGGGGCAAAATGGTCATTTGGCAGTCAAAAGTCAAAATTTTTGGTCAACATCTTATTTTGAAGCCACAATCATCATTTGGTCAAGTCTTGACCATGATTCCACAAGAATGGCTCAAAAATCATCAAGATGCAAAAGTTTCTATTTTTGGACAGCTGAAAAGTCAACTGTAACTTGACCAAGGCATAACTTTTTCATGGTTCATCAGAAAAATCCCATCAAATGCTCATCTTGAAGGGGAAGACATTTCCTACAATTCATCTTCACACTCCAAGTCCAAGAAATGCTCTCACAAAAAGTTATCAATTTCAACATTATAGGTCATTTTCAAAAGTCAACAAAAAGGGACTTTAAGTCAAAGACCATAACTTGAGATTGGTAAATCAAAATGACATGGGACCAAAGACATTGGTTAGAGGACTTCAAGACCTTTCCAAAATGTCCAAGAACATGTTCATAGATTCAAAATTGAGCAAGATATGCATTGGAGAAGTTGGGAAACTTTTGTGAAATGGCCAAAGTCAATTATCCTTGAAACTTCATTTTTGACAAAAGGGGCCCACTTTTTCCACTTGATTCAGCTTGGCCATGCTTCCCACGTGTCCCAAAATTTATTTCAAGATTTAAAATTAAATTTTCCATTTTATTTAATTTTATTTGATTTAATTCATTTTAAATCTTTTAAAATCAAATGAAAATCAAAGAAATTAATGGAGGGATATATTTTGTGATGATTAGCTTTGATACACCTTAAAAAACATTCCAAATTCGTGCAAGGGCCTATTCCAAGCAAGAATTCAAATTTGACACAAAAATAGAAAGTTGTTTCAATGGAGTTCATGGCATAATCTCGAACATAATTGCATAAGCTTAATGACCATTATTTGGATGGATACACATTAAATTACTATATATACAAGCCTTCCCAACCTCATTCAAAAAAGAGTGTGTGCAGAAACGGCCAAGAGCAAAACCAAAAATTATTCAAAAAGTGAGAGTTCTAAAACATAGTTGCGAGCATCTTCAGATCAAAACAAGCACGTGGTTCTATTCCTTGCCACACCTTGAAGCTAAAGCAACCTTTGCCAAGTCCTGAGGCTCATACCGCGCTGTAAGTTCTTCCCAGGTCCCCTATAATTTCCATATCATTTTTTTCATTGCTTTCATGTGCAGATTCTCAAAGGAGGAACACCATAAACCTCATCCAAAGCGCCAGCCAAGTGTCATTAGTGCAGATCCAAAGGACAAAAGGTGCAGAATACCATACTCTGGAGTCAAGCGCGCTGCAAGCAATCAAGGAAAGTCAAATAGGGCTTCTTGCTAATGGGCCACAATTTCAGCATTGCACCTCTATTTCAGCCCACACCCCCTTTGGTTTTACTTCTTTTTTATTTTGTTTTGTCATTTTTTCTTATTTTTAATTCCTAACCTTTTTTATTTTTATTATTATTAACAAATTAACCAATTAACCCATTTTCATAAAAAAATCAAAAAAAATAGAATCATCATTATTATTATTATTATTATCTTATTTTGTAAATAAATATTAACCAAAATAGTTTAATTAGGCAAGTTTAATTCCTTTTCTTAAATAATTAAAATAGATCTAGAATTAGGTAAAGTTCACTTTTAATTTTATTTCATTTCTTTTATTTCATAAAAACATAAAAACTTTCTTTTCTTTAATTAAATAATTAAATAGGCTTTAATTTCATTTAATTTCAAGCAAAGGGTCAAAACCCTCGGACGTCCTAATTTTTTATTCTTTTCGCGCATTATTTTCTTTTTTTGAATATTATGTAACTGCTTAAGGATTGTAATAGTAATTAGGTCTTTTTACTTTCCGCACTTTTATATAAAACGGGTCTTTGTATTTTGGCGATGTATAGACCCGCGCCTTGTAATATCGTAGTTTTTATCTTTCCGCATTTAAATTTCCGTACTCTTAAATTCTAAATTGCATGAAAGAATGTATGGTTAATTAAAAACAAGCGTAGCTCACAAATGCCATGATCAAAGATAACTGTTAAATTGAAAATAACACACAAAATACACACACCACTTCTAGGGTACGCCTCACCTGTTGCCTTCGAAACGTGGTCGTCAAGTATAGGACGTCTTAGCGGTCCTTATGTCCATGATCCAGTTGCCTCGAAACAGTTGCCCCGAAACAGTTGCCTCGAAACAGTTGCCTCGAAACAGTTGCCTCAAAATGGTTGCCTCGGATTAAAAAAGGATCAAGGACATAAGGGTAGCTTCTAAGGTGTCCTACTGTTGCTTCGGTGACCACATTGTCCCTACAATCGAATTGACACGAACACCTCCAACGGTGGTGCTACCTACCTCTCAATGGTGGGATGGGACTACCTAAAGGACACTTACACAGCTTAATTCCTTAGGGTAGGTAGATGACTCATGGATACTTGCTCTCTTCAAAAACAAACAAAATACTTTTCACACCTCACACTTTCTAAAAGCTTTCAAAACAAATTTTTCAAACACTCTTGAGGACAGATACAAGAGTTATTCAGAAATCTTTCAAAGAAACTTTTTTCAAACCCACGCACATTTTGAAAAGTAAACATTTTGAAAACATAAGAGCAAGTATCTAAGAGCCCATGGATAACCATGGATAGAAAGGGTGCTAACACCTTCCCTTTCTATAAATCTACCTCCCGAACCAAGAAACGTTCTCATAAGGAATTTTGCTGTGCTTTTGTCCTGTCCATGTTGGAGAAAATAAAAGACGGTGGCGACTCTTGCTTACCGCGACATTTCGCGAAACCAGCTAAAAACAGTCAGTTCTAAATCCACCGATCACAACCACCTTCATCTCTGGCCAATCAAAATTCCAACCTGCGAAATAGTGAGATTCAAGACCAGAAACTTGGTCTACCCCCCCCCCCTAAACCATAGGTTGTGAATCCAACAATGGTGTTGGTTTGAACTGAAAGTCTCAGCATCATGCCATTCTAGCGCTATCTCTGAATTATTCCCTAACAATGGCAACCTTCGATCCCTGCGTCAAACCTTAATAAAAAGGATTCTAAAATGTCCCTAATATTAGTATGAATATATATGTATGCTTGCAATCAAATTATAACGTAAAAAATGGAGTTTTGAGATCACGATACTATACCCAATTGGAGCGATTGAAACTGGTGATTCTTGGGGGTGTTGGGGTTATGCAAGGGGTGGAAACGATCCCTGGAGATTTCAGGAACACGCTTAGGAACTTGGACTTGACTGAAAATGGCTGAGAGTCAGGTTTTGGAATTTGACAACTTTGCAAATTTTTTGCAAATTTTTTAAAGTTCTTCTAGGCTGTTTTTTTCGTGTTTGAAGCTTGCTAGTGTGCTCCTTATATAGAGGGGATGGAGGGGACAAGAGGGCAAAGGAATAAACAACCATTAAGTTGGTGTTTTAAGGCCATGAATATCACTTTGAAACTTTGCCAAAGATATGGTTTCTTGTCCCTTTTTGAATTTTCTATGAACCTGGACATGCTTGCACGAATTTTTGGGCCCATAAGCTATCCAAAACATCAGCCCAAATGCTCAAAGCCCATTTCCAATTATTTTATACATTTTATTTTATATTTATTTGAATAAAATAAAATAAATATGTACAAAATAGGTAGAAAATGTAAGGCATGGTAAGAATGATTTTAGAGGTCCTCTATAAGCTTAGGAAGATGCTTGAAGTCCAAGAAATTAAGCCATTGAACTAAAACTTCAAGTTTGCTCAATGCATAATTCTTGAAATTTCCCAAAATTTCCCATCTTGGGAAAGCCATAACTTGCTCAATATTTATCTCATGATGATTATCTTTGAATTTTTGGAATGGCCAACATGTCTACTCAAATATCTATTTTTATCAATTTTGAATTTGAATATTTTATCTTGAGGTAAAAGGTCTTGGCAAAAAGTGACTTTTGTTGACTTTCTGAAAATGACCTGTAATGTATGAGCTAGTATCTTTCAAATGGTGCATTTCTTGTACTTTAGGGATGGGGAGAAGTTGTTGGGAATTGGATAATCTTCAAAATGAGCTTTGGTTGGGGAAAAATGGATGAAGTATGTGAAAGTTATGCCTGGTCAAAGTTCAGTTGACTTTTCCTATTGAAACCCTAATTTAGCAATTCTTGACTTTTGATGAATTAGGAGCATTTCTTGAGGAATCATGATCAACCCTTAATCAAATGATGGATATTAATTCAAAATATTTATGTTGACAAAAAATCTTAAAGTTTGACTGTATATAGGCCACAATTGACTTTTGACCTAACATAGTTGATTTTCAAGCATTTGAGCAATTGACAGAGCAAACTTGTAGTGGAATGCATGAAATTTGTCATGGAAAATATTGAAGGCATATTAGGACAATGAAAACATTTGAGACCTTTAGAACTCACACATCTTGATGAAAAGTGAAACCCTAGTTAGAGGTTCATTGCTTAGGAGGAGACTTTGTCTGGTCAATTCTTGGTCATCCTTGAGTAATCGAGAATCTCTAAGAGCATGCCTTGAGTAAAAGTGGGAGGGAGAATTTTGGGGTACAACACTCTCTCTCTTGGTTTTTTTAGTGAAGAGAGGGAATTATAGAGAGATACAGAAAGAGAAAAATTTGATGAAAATGACTAAGAATGGAATATATAACCCCTCCCTGATTTTGTGTTTGTGTGCCTAGAAACCTTACCGTGTGCTTCCCATCGCAACCTTTCGATCAGTATCAAACGTCCTATAAGCGCGTGTCCATAGTGAGTCCATGGTCTCTCCCACACCTTGTCTAAACGGATCACATATTGTTTTGGGCCTAAACCCATGATATTCACACCCCCAG
Source organism: Vicia faba (assembly GCA_948472305.1). Classification (NCBI taxonomy): domain Eukaryota; kingdom Viridiplantae; phylum Streptophyta; class Magnoliopsida; order Fabales; family Fabaceae; genus Vicia; species Vicia faba. The sequence goes on from OX451736.1 coordinate 678,427,048, forward strand.
TTTGGTTGATTTTGCTAAGCCAACTTAATTCTCACCCCCTTAGCGCTATGGGCCAAGTCCAACATTTGGACTTGGGCCCCTTTCTGACTAAACCCCCCACTTTTACTGACCTGTGCAATGACTCACCCCTCTTGCGTTTAGGCCTGAATTCAGGGCCCTACTTCCCATACCCCTCTGTTTTATTATCTCAATACAAAATACACCCCCTGCGTTTTTTTTATAATTTTCTTATATTATTTGTAACTATTATTTTATAATTTAATATATTTATAAATTCCAATATTATTTTACTATTATTATAAATTCAAATATTTTCTCTACTAACTCATAATTATTTTTTATTGTACTAAAATTATTTTTGACCATGCATTAATAAGGTTTTTTTACATATTAATACATTTAAAAAATACCTAACCAACACCAAATATCTTTTTGATAATTTAATTAAGTCTAAGATAATTTAAAAAAATATAACGAAGATACTTTAAATCGACTACGAACTTCGTCTAACAACTCCGTTATTCACACACCTAGACTTAGTACAATGGAAATTCAAAACATCTTCGTAATCCATAAAAAACACCAACCAACTACGAACTACGAATTGGGACTCTGATTCCTCATAAGAGTATACATATGCATACAGCTTAAAAACTGTGGTGAGTTTCGCTGATAAAAATTAAAACCCTAAGCCGTAATTCTAAGCCCTGGTATCCTTGTGAACAAGGTAGATGAGGGGTGGCTAACACCTTCCCTTCGTGTAAGAACGAGTCCAACAACTTAGAATCTCTAACCAAATTAGGGTTATCCTTTATATTCCATTCTCAAAGACAAAAATTAAGGGTGTCGACTCTCAATTTTAAACTAGTTACAACAGCAGGCGACTCTGTTGGGGATTCAACCCTAGGGTTTAGAAGTCTCTCTCTTAGGTTTAAGTTTTTGTTTGTTTTTTCTTGCTTTCAATATTTGCCTTTATTTACTCATTTGCTTACATTTATTATTTTGATCATATTATATTTGATGGGATTATTTATTTCTAAAAAAAATATTTTTCATAAAAACCTTAGAAAGAAGGTTTGCCTATTAGCCAAGGGGATACATCAAACCTATGAGTTTATGTGACGAATTCACTTAGAGTCAGTAGAACTCCACGAAAGGAATACGTCTCAAGAGACATCCTCTTGGGGGGGGGGGTAGGACTTTGGAATGAAACTTATGACTCTTTGTATAACCCTTAAACTAAAATCTCATGGTGAGACCTTTCATGAACTAGAGACGGATGTTTCAGTATGTAAAGAGGCTCCACTTAAGGGAGGCCCTCGTGCCTTTCTCTCTAGTGTTATTCATGATACCCTTAAGAAAACCACCATATGGGGAGGGTAGAATATACGTAGGTCAAAACTAGGAACCTACCATCTAAGGATACTTTTCATGAAGTCCCGCCATTAAGCCACACAATCACTCATTCATACATCTTGCATTTCATATATTCATTACCCTCCATTTCTTTTTGTTTGTCTTATTCACAAGATCAAAAGAATAATAATCAAAGGGTTTTGGTAAAGTGTCCTAAAAATGAATGCCAAAGGGAAACACCTTTTCCGTATCAACACCATCAATCTCGATATGACAAAAATCAAGGCTATAAAAGGGACACTATCTGAAAGAGCGTTGAAGATGTTTACTCGCCGTTATAGGGATACCCTTAAATTAACAAAAGTAGAGGTACAATTGGATGTTGTTTCTTCCCTAATTTAGTTCTACGAACCTCCATTGAGGTGCTTCACCTTCCAAGAATTTCAGCTAGCATCGACTGTGGAAGAATTTGATAGACTTTTGAATTTCTCTAAAGGGAAAGCTCATGTGGGAACCGAGCAGACTATTGACATCATAATCTTGGTAGAGGCTTTAGGGATCCTTTATCCCGAATTATCACTTAATTACAAAAAATAAGGTGATGTACGAGGGATTAAGAGATGCTATTTGGAGACTAAGTGTGATACGGTGGGAGAACTAACTTGATTGTTTTGCGTTTTATCGCAAATGTTGCGGTTAGCAAGAGTCACCACCGACTTTTCTTTTATCCAAAAGGAAAGGTGAAAAAGCACAGGAAAGACCTTTGAGATGTTTTCTTGAGTTCGGGGGGTAGATTATGAAAAGGGAAGGTATTATCACCCTTTTCATCCATGGTTTTCCATGGGCTCTTAGTTACTCGCTAGATCACTTGCTTTTGTTTGAAATTGTGTTTTGTGTGTGGTTTTGAAAGTATTTTGTAAAAGAGGCCATTGTTTAAGGCAATCTTTGTAATGATTCTCGTTTGTAAGAATGTATACAAAGATGTTTGTCTTTTTGAAAATGTTTTCAAGTTTGTAAGATGTTTTGAAAATGTGCATATTTGTTTAGAAAATAGCAAGGATATTTGTTTGAAATGGAGCAAGTAACTAAAAATAAACTACCTACTCAAATGTCTTTCTTGTTCCTTTTCTTTTCGTTTGACATTGTTGTCTTACCATTGATTTGGTAAGCAACCCTATCTTTGGATGTAAACGAGACGAGCGTGGGTCATCGTATAGTCATGATTAGTAATTTTGCAAGGTATCTTAGCATTTTTGAGGGACTAAGACCATTTTGTAAGGCAACTTTGAATAGCGTCATCGAGGGACTATGATCTTGTTTTTGTTTGTTTTGCTAAGATACCTTACGTGCGTAATATGGCCATTTTTGTATAAGGCAACCAAGTGGAGTAATCCTAAGGGTGTTTGTGTGGAAGTGTGTCATTTTCATACTTGATTTTGTCTTGGATTAGGGTTTTCTATTTGATTGGTTTTATCTTGCCATACAAACCCTAGTTACTAACATGTTATGTAAAAGCGATAAATTGCGAAATTTAAAGATCACTACGCTATTACAATACTTTGTGGGAGGGAGTATACAATTTATGAATGGGGATTTGCAAGAAAGTAAAAACCCTAATTATCTATTACAACCATATCGAATTTATCAAATGTACAAAGAAACGAATGTAAATACAATGTATAAGAAATGAAATGAATATAATGTACAAGTATGAATGAACAAAGCCATGGGTGTTGTTTTGACTTTAATTAACTTAGGAGAAAAAGAAATAATTAATTAAACAGAAAATTATAATTAAAATAACAAAAGAAACTAGTTTAGAGAAACAAATTTCTAAATGAATAACAATCACAAACCTAATTTAAATATTTGATTAAATTAAAAAAAGGAATTTTAACAAGAAAATATTTAGTCTATTAAACAAACATACATATATTTAATATATATATATATATATATATATATATATATATATATATATATATATATATATATATATATATATATATATATATATATATATATATATATATATATATATATATATATATATATATATATATATATATATATATATATATATATATATATATATATATATATATATATATATATATATATATATATATATATATATATATATATATATATATATATATATGTATATATGCATAAATAATATTTTTTGAGATTTTTTATTTATAAAAATAAATATTGTGGTAATATTAATAATAATAATTAAAAAAAGTAAATAAATAAAAATAAAATATATAAAATAGGTTAAGGGGGTTAATGATTAAAAGGGGTGTTTGAAGAAAGAAATTAAAAAAAACTATTGGGGTTTCAGCCCACAAAGTCATGGCCAAAAATCTGATCTTTTACAAAGGGGATGGGGGGTGTAGCGAAAAAAGGGGGGTTGGTTTCAGAATTTTGTTCTTGGGCCTGAATGAGCAGGCCTGGTTGTTTTAGACAAAACAACCAGGGTCCAAGGGCGTGGCTCATTTTGTTGTTTTGCTTCTCTCTCTCTCACTACTGATTCTCTCTCTGGTTCTCTGAAGTCCCTCCACCGGAGAATAAATAATAGGCCGCACCGAAAATCGCCTTGCGACGGTGACAGTCGTGGCTGGATTCAAAACCTCAACTTCTTTACACTAATCTCTTCCTCTCTTCTTCCTCATTACTAATCTAGCGTTGTTTTTTGCAAAAAATATGAGATTCAGCCTAGATCTAAAAGGGGACAACCGGAACCCTAGCGGTTCCGGTTTGCATCTTCTACATGATTTGGTGAGATCTTTCCTGTCTTATCTTGTTCTGAGGGGTTAGGTTCTTTGAAAATGATGATAAATATTTTTTAGGGTTTATGTCTTGCATGCATTACTGTATTTCTATCTTGTATATTTATGATGATGATTGTTGGTTTGGGAAAACTGATACCTGAGGATTTTTTGTTCTGAGTAGTTCATATTTTTGATAAATGATTTTTTCTGAAGGTTTTGGGTCTGTTTGTTTGTAAGGCTTGGTTTCTGTATTTCTATATTATGGACTTTTGCTATGTTTTTCTTTGTAAAATTGAAAATAAAAATGTGTGTGATGATGGCTCTTGGATTTTCTGTTTTGGTGATGATGATCTGTAAAAGGAAAATGATGCTTGTTGCTGATTCTTTCTTGAGGTAAACGAAAGATGGCCTTGTGTTTATTTCTATTACAAGTTTTCTGTCCCTTTGGCTTTTAATTGAAACTAAACTATTTGTTTTGCAAAAAGAATGCTAAGAAAAAGTTTCACAAAGTTTGTATATTTCTATGAAAAGAATTTGGAAAGAGTTTGAGAAATTACCTTTGTTGCTGTGTTTGGGATATCCTGTGGCTTGTTGACTGTGATCTTTGATGGTCTTATGATGAAAGTAGTGGCCCGACTTTTATCTCTTATGTATATTCTTCTTGCTTGCCCCAAAACAAAAACCTTGCTCTTTTGTGCACAGTATGGCTGCCTTTTATATTGGTTGGTTTATGCTGGTTGACTTTGCTTGTTTGCAGTTGGTACAGTGCCTGCTGTATTGACTTTGCTTTTTCTGTACTTGCTGTATATTTTCTGACTTTGGCTTCTCTTGTGATCCAAGACTTAAATGCTTGAGATTTTGTACAGCCAGACCCCCCTCTTTTGAATTTGCTCCCTTACTTTGTGATTTTCTGCATTGCTTCCTTTCAAACTTGTATTTGCTGATAGTTTTTTATATTTAGTTACTTGTGGACTTTTTCTATGAACCAAACTTTGCTTTGAGATTTGTGGTAAAGTACTTTAGGCCTATGACATGACTTTACAAATTTTGAGGCTCTTTGATTGTTGATTGTACTGGTATTCTTGTTGAGACCATTTTCTGATTTGAAACAACATGAGACTTTTGCTTGTTGATTTGATATTTTCTGATTTGAAGCAACATGAGGCTTTTGCTTGTTGATTTGGTATTTTATGATTTTCTCTTTATCTCTTGTGAACCAAGATTTAAGATTTGCAAGAGATTAACTTTAGCTAAGGATGTATGATCATGCTTTTCTGTTGCTTGCTGTACTGGTTTGCACCTTTTAGTTTGTTAGGAACCAAATTTTTTGAGATTTGCAATATAACTTTAGCCTATGATGAAACTGAAACTGTATGAGGCTTTTTGAATTTTTTTAAATCATGTTGGGCTGAAATCTGTTGGGCTTGTACTTGTGTTGGGCTTGAAACTCCATTTGCACTATTGTGAACCAATTCTTTTGAGATTTGCAATGTAATTTTGGCCTATGATAGAACTGAAATTGTATGAGGCTTTTGAACACAAGACCTTCTTTTTCTGAACTTCTGGTATTTTGCTGTCTATTGTGCAGCTTGCCCTGTTGTTTGTTGCAGTTTGCTTGCATTGTTACCTTGCTGCCTGTTATGCTTGCCCAGCTGTTTGTTGCAGTTTGCTTGCATTGTTACCTTGCTGCCTGTTATGCTTGCCCTACTGTTTGTTGCAGTTTGCTTGCATTGTTACCTTGCTTCCTGTTATGCTTGCCCTGCTATTTGTTGCAGTTTGATTGCATTGTTTGTGAACCAAGTTTCTCCTTTGTGACTTGCAAACTATGAACCCTTAGGCCAATGATTAAGCAAAAATGCATGAGGCCTTAGCATACAAACCCTTCTTTTCTGATTCAGCAGAAACCACCCCAATGATGAATTTAGGATTACCTTTGTATGTTTTGCTCATTTTTCTGAATGTTTGAACTACTAACAAACTTTTCCTTTTCTCTTTTCATGAACATGAAGCATGGATGGCAAGCAAAGGCTGGAGAGATTGCTTGAGGATGAAGACTTAGGATTTTTATTTTAAACAATTTTTTGTAACTTATTGCTTTGGTAGACATTTCTTTTGTAAAATTCAAAATTTGTAATGTAATGAATACAATACTTTTGAATAATATTGTGAAAATATTGTACCAAATTCAATCTTTGAATCTTGTAATTCTTATGTTTTTTTTAGTAAGAAACCTCATTCTAGGTAACTTATATTTCAAGCAATCACCAAAGATGATCAAATAAAACAAAACTCTTTGCACTCCAATCAAACCTTTAAAAATGAATTTTTGAGAATTCCATTTTATTAACTTAACCTCAAAGGCCTATGATAAAAAAAACTTAATCTTCAATTCTTGTTCAAAGCTAAACTGGTAACCACAATGAGTTCGCATGTCATTCTTGATTCAAACGGGATTTCATCATCTACTAAACATGTTTTAAGAACAATCTTCAGTCTTGTAGAATTAACAAACTTCAGCGAATTGTGTTTAAGAACATTTGAAATTTTGAAGACTCGATAATCCTTGAGAAATCCCAAACCCTAATCATTGATTTGCCATCTAGCAAGAGAGTCTGTCTGATCGACCCTCGAGCTAATTGTATGCACCAGAAACCCTAGGATAGCATCTTGAATGAAGATTTATAGGGCAAATTTTGGGGTACAACAGTTGCCCTTGTTCAATTTTCTTGCACTTGAAAAGCGAAATTGGCGTGCTTGCCGTTTGTAGCTTGAAAGTGGAAGATGATTGAACACTAGAGTGCCTGAAAATTTGCACTTGTTGGTGTACGAAGTAATTCCTTGAATCTATTGTATCGGGAATGGGCTTAAAGATGCCATTGAATGAACTGAGGGATATCTGTCGGAGATGGGCTTACAGATGCCATCCAAGGGTGACTGTTGATAGGAAATGGACTAAGTCCGACCTTGACTTCAACTGAAAGAGTGTCAGGATGGCATCCATGTCTGGAGTGTGTCTGAACTGTATCTGTAAGATGCTCTAAATGAGTATCAGAATGGCATCCGAGTCTGGAGTGTATCTGAATTGTATCTGAAGATTGAATCTGAATGAGTATTAGAATGGAGTCCATGTCTGGAGCATATCTGAACTATATCTGTAAGATGCTATGAATAAGTATCAGAATGGCGTCCGAGTCTGGAGCGTATCTGAACTGTATCTGAAGATTGAATCTGAATGAGTATCAGAATGGCGTGCATGTCTGGAGCGTATCTGAACTGTATCTGTGAATGAGTATCAGAATGGCATCCGAGTCTGGAGCATATCTGAACTATATCAAAAGATTGAATCTGAATGAGTATTAGAATGGTGTCCGTGTCTGGAGCGTATCTGAACTTTGTCTATAAGATGCTCTGAACGAGTATCAGAATAGCATCCGTGTCTGGAGCGTATCTGAACTGTATCAAGAGATTGAATCTGAATGGTAGTTGTTAATATTATCCTTAAAAGAGTAAAGTGTTAGTTAAAATACCAAGTCATGACGTATGAAATGTATGCATAATGAGATTATGTTGTATGCATTCGTGTTATCAATGATTATGATATATTGATGCAACATATGTGTATGTGAGCTAATCTGCTGCATTGCTGTTGGATTGAAGGAAATAAATCCTTGGATGCTGCTGAAGATATGTGAGCCTTCATGTCTTGAAGTCGAAGTATTGATGGATTTCTGCCGAGACAAATAAATTATGTTTTAAGGGCAATGCCAAGTACTGCTTGTAAAACCTATTGGGGGGGGGGGGGGGGGGGGGTTGAGGAATTTTGATAATTTCTACTAGGGATCAATAGTTTTAAACTTTTGTTCCGCTGGGGATTTAAATGGCGTACTGTAGGGAATTACTTATGGAATAGCCTTGAGACATTTCCCTATTCTTTTAACCTATCAGTAATTGTCTTTCCCATTTTTTATTATTTGTAAACAGTAATTATGTTCAAATGCATATGTTCAAAAATAAATCATTGGACATTTTTGCAAACAAAAACACAAGCGTAAAGAAAATAAAGACCAATAGTTTTTGCGCTTTCAAAGGGATATCTTTGTATTGACTTTGAGTAAATTTTTTGTGCAAAGGGGACAAACATTCTAGTAAGAGAATGCTGTCATAAAAAAGAAAAATTTGATACAAAGAAGGATAGCTACGTGTAAAAAAAAATCCCATGGGGTTCCCAATCTACTATAGCCTTTGTATCTCTGAGCGTCTTGTCTATCTGTCGCCTCGTCCGAAGATGACTGAATTGATCAGAACCTCTGAATTTTCCAGTGGAAGCCAAAGGTTGTTTGTAAAGTGATCCGACGGGCATAGTCATACGCTTTAATTCCCTAACTTTTGCCTGGACCGCCCTTTCTAGTTTTCAGTCCAACGGGAAACCCATTTTTGCCCAAGTTGCACTTTCGGGTTTTCAACTTGGCGGGTATACAAATTTTTTTTTGGTTTATCCCTAATTTTTGCCCAAACCTTTTTGGTTCGCCGGGATGCCCTTGTTTTGCCTAGGTATGTCAACCTAGCGGGATTTTTACGTGTAGTATCTTTTGACTATGTCCGCGTTTGCCGGGTGTGGCTGGTCGTCGCCATCCATGGTGGTCAAGATCATTGCCCCACCGGAGAATATGTTTTTTATTACAAATGGTCCTTCATAGGTGGGGGTCCATTTGCCCCTGGGATCACTTTGTGGCAAGATGATACGTTTGATTACCAGATCCCCAACTTGATATACTTGGCGTCTGACTTTCTTGTTGAAAGCCTTGATCATCCGTTTTTGATACATTTGACCATGGCAAACAACAATAAGTCTCTTCTCATCAATTAAGTTTAGTTGATCAAGTCGAGTATGGATCCAATCGTCTTCGTTCAAGCCTGCATCTTTCATAATCCTCAGAGAGGGGATATGAACCTCAATAGGCAAGACAACCTCCATGCCGTAAACTAAAGAATAAGGTGTTGCCCCGGTTGATGTGCGAGCCGTGGTGCGGTACCCGTGGAGAGCGATTGGTAGCATCTCATGCCAGTCTTTGTACGTGACTGCCATTTTCTGTATGATCTTTTTAATGTTTTTATTCGCAGCTTCGAAAACACCATTCATCTTTGGCCGATAGGGAGAAGAATTATGATGCTGAATCTTGAATTGCTTGCACAATGCAGTGATCATAGTGTTGTTGAGATTTGTACCATTGTCAGTGATGATCCTTTCTGGGATACTGTACCGGCAAATAAGGTTTTGCTTGATGAAACGGGCAACAACATTCTTGGTAATGGAAGCGAAGGAGACTGCTTCAACCCACTTTGTAAAATAGTCAATGGCCACTAGGATGAAGCGATGTCCATTGGAGGTTGTCGGCTTAATTTCCCCAATCATATCAATTCCCCACATAGCAAAAGGCCAAGGAGCCGTCAAGACATTCAGAGAAACCAGGGGTACATGCACTTTGTCGGCATAAATCTGGAACTTATGACAGGTTCGAGAGTGTTGATAGCAATCTGCTTCCATGGTGGACCAATAATAGCCTGCCCGTAGGATTTTCTTCGCCATCGTATGCCCACTGGAATGGGTACCAAAAGTGCCTTCGTGCAATTCAGCCATGATTCTTTCAGCTTCAACCTTATCTATGCACCGAAGCAAAACAGAGTCCTGATTGCGTTTGTACAGGATGCCATTACTAAGGAAGAATTTAGCATAGAATCTCCTTAAGAACTTTTTATCATTGATTGAAGCTCCTTCTGGATATTCTTGAGCCTCGAGATACCTCTTGACCTCATGAAATCAAGGATGGTCCACTACTTCTCCAGTATTAATCTCGTGACAGTGTGCTGGTTCATCCATTCGTCCAATGGTCATCTAGGGAGCCTCATTATCCCAATTAAGTTTAAACATAGATGACATTGGGGCTAGAGCGTCTGCTAGATGGTTTTCTTCTCGTGGGAAATGCTTGAAGGTAATATTCTTAAAGTGTGGTAGCAATGTCAAAACATGTTCTTTATAAGGGATAAGGTTAGGGTGTTTGGTGTCCCATTCCCATTTGATCTGACTGATGACCAAGCCTGAGTCTCTGAATACATCTAATGATTTGATTCCTAAGTCTATGGCAGCCTTGAGACCAAAGATGCACGCTTCGTATTCCGCCATGTTGTTTGTGCAATTGAAGCAAAGTCTGGCGGTAAAGGGAGTATGACACCCTTCTGGAGATATGAGTACAACACCGATACCATTACCAAGTGCATTGGACGCTCCATCAAAGAACAGGGTCCATCGGGATCCTTGTTCAGGTCCGTCATATGGCCTGCTTCCTTCACAGTTGTCTAATGTCATGATGTCTTCGTCCGGGAATTCACTTCATGGATTGATAGTCTTCTACAGCTTGACGAGCAAGATGATCAGCTATCACACTTCCCTTTATAGCTTTCTGGGTAGTATATTGTATGTCGTATTCTGTTAGGATCATCTGCCATCTAGCTATTCTCCCAGAAAGAGCAGGCTTCTCGAAGATATATTTTATCGGGTCTATTTTAGATATCAACAAGGTAGTATGAGTCAGCATATACTGTCTTAGCCGGGGAGCAGCCCATGCCAGAGCGCAACAAGTTTTCTTAAGCAGTGAATATCTGGTTTCAAAGTCGGTAAACTTTTTGCTCAGGTAGTAAATAGCATGCTCTTTTCGGCCAGACTCGTCATGCTGCCCCAATACACACCCCATTGAATTTTCTAAAACAGTCAGATACATGATCAACGGTCATCCTCGACTGGTGGCATCAATACAGGAGGTTCTTGTAAGTATTTTTTGATTTTGTCAAAAGCAACTTGGCACTCATCATTCCACTTGACTACTTGATCTTTCTTCAATAGCTTGAAGATTGGCTCACAAGTAGTTGTCAGGTGAGAAATGAATCAGGAAATATAGTTCAAATGTCCCAAGAATCCTCTAACTTCCTTCTCAGTACGGGGAGCAGGCATCTCTTGTATTGCTTTAACTTTGGAAGGATCGACCTCAATAACCTTGTTACTGACGACAAAGCTTAGGAGTTTGCCAAATCGTACACCAAATGTACACTTGTTTGGATTCAACCTCAGCTTATACTTCTTCAGTCTCTCAAACAATTTTTGTAAGTGGTCAAGATTCTCTTCTTCTGTTTGCGATCTGGCTATCATATCGTCTATGTAGACCTCTATTTCATGATGTATCATGTCATGGAATAAAGCTACCATGGCACGCTGGTAGGTTTCCCCAGCATTCTTCAGTCCGAATGTCATCAACTTGTAGCAGAATGTGCCCCACTGTGACGAATGTTGTTTTCTCCATGTCCTCAGGTGCCATTTTGATTTGGTTGTAACCTGAGAATCCGTCCATGAAGGAAAACACTTTGTGTTGTGCCGTATTGTCAACTAGGATATCAATGTGGGAGAGTGGAAAATCATCTTTAGTGCTCGCCCTATTCAAATCTCTGTAGTCCATACACATTCGTACTTTGCCATCTTTTTTAGGTATAGGAACAATGTTGGCAACCCATTGAGGGTAGGAAGTGACAACCAAGAATCCAATGTTGAATTGTTTCATAACATCTGCTTTAATCTTTTCTGACATATCAGGTCTCCTACGGCGAACCTTTTGTTTTACTGGAGGACAATCTTCTCTCGTAGGCAAACGATGTACCACAATGTCCGTATCAAGTCCCGGCATGTCTTCATATGACCAGGTGAAGATTTCAACATAGTCGTGTAGCAACTGAATCAGACGCTCCTTGACACGGGGTTCCAGATTAGCACCCACCTTCACCTCTTTTTTATCTTCTTCGGTACCCAAGTTGATTGTATCCACGGGTTCCTCGTGAGGCTGAATGGTTCTTTCCTTTTGTTGTAGCAGTCTTGCAAGCTCCCGTGGTACTTCACAATCTTCCTCACCTTCGTCTTCGACTTGGTAGATCAGATTCTCATAGTCACAAAAGGCCATAGCAGTATCGTTACCCATGGGATCCAAAATGGATGAATACATGCATTGTGAGTATGGGTGTGTGTAAAGGTATAACTATCTTTTAAAAGAAAATAAAATGTAAAATAAAAACAATGAGCACAAAAGTTTGTATGCGAAAAACGTCCATGATTTATTGATGTCATATGAAGATGAAATAATAACCCTTACAAATGGACCATTGTGCCTCTGGAAAGACACAAGGTTTTAAGAGTGCGAATTGTTTTTGAATATTACAGATCCAACAAAATGTAAAGATAAATTACTGTGGGATAAAGGTTATTGGGACGAAGTCTCTAGCCTCCCAATTGTTGAGCCCTCCATTGAAAGTCGGAAAGATCCAATCCTCCGGGTTGCAATCATCTTCACCATCTTCTAACGCGTTGACCTCACGATTGCTAATCTTCAAGGGTGGCCCTCCACCACAGGAACGACGAACAGCCTTTTGAGCACTTGATGTGAAACCTAGGCCAAACTTGTCAGACTTATATGGGATATCCGGAAGTTTCCCCTAGATGGTGCATCCATCTTCCTCTACCACTACTTTGGCGTCCTTCAGAGATGACATTCGGAGCGGAGGTCTTGTAATCTTAGGAATCTGGGACACGATCTTGGTCACTGCTACCTCTTGGGGGACCTCTTCGAAGTGTTGAAATGGAGTTTCAATGAATTCGCCGTCCAATTCCACATATCTGAAGGAATTGAGATGGATGATCATGTATTCTACCTCTCCATGGACAATAATAATCTTTCCTTGAACCGGATACTTCAGCATCTGGTGCAATGTAGAGGTGACAACGCCAGCATTGTGGATCCATGACCGACCTAGCAGGCAAGAGTATGAAGGGCGGATGTCCATTACATAAAAGGTTGAATTGAAAGTTTGAGTCCCAACCTTTATGGGGATATCCACTTCCCCGTGCACCATTCTTTTCGAGCCATCAAATGCCCTTACTGCTATGTTGCTTGGCTTTAACGTCAGTCCTTCGCAGTCAAGTCTGTCAAGAGCTTTTTTCGGTAATACATTCAAGGATGAGCCAGTGTCCACCAAAACATGGGCCAGAGTTGTGCCCCTACATTCCACTAAGACATGTAATGCCTCATTGTTCTTTCTTCCCCTTGGTGTCAGATCAGCATCCGATAAGCCTAGGCCGTTATCCGCTGTCAAGCTGGCCACGCAGTCTTGAAATTGATTAGAAGACGTTTCTTGAGGCACATGGGCTGTTTTTAGGAACTTCACCAAGGCTTTCGCATGTGCCTCGGAACACAGTAGTAATGCCAGCATGGAGATTTTGGAGGGAGTTTGCCCCAATTGTTCAACTATATTATAGTCGCTCCTCTTTATAATTTTTATGATCTCCTCCATTTCTTTCTTGGATGTCTCGGGGATAGTGAGTGATTGAGCCTTCGTCCGGACATGCTCCACTTGAATACTCTTTCCTCGAGTTTTAGCAATAAGAGTGTTGGTAGGAATGACAACAGGGGTTGTAACAGCTTCGTCAATAGGAGCACTTGCAGAGATAATTATGGGTACAGAAGTAACCTTTGGAGCAGCCACATGGATGATCACGGGTCCAGAAACTTCTTTTGGGGGAGAAATTTCTGGAGAAAAATCCTATCGCTTCGGGTAATTTTACTAGTTCCGGCAATATTGCTAATGTCAAAATCTTCTTCTTTGGAGTTTATCTCTTCAGCGGACGACCAGTCTTGTTTGACGCCATGGTAGTAAATGTCCCCTCCGTAATTCCACGACATAGTTTTGTCTGATTCATATGGGACTGGCCCAGGCATTGTGATTATTATAGGAGTTTCTTTCGGAACTGATGTAATTCTAACGGGTCTTTTGGTGGAGACCCCGGAAAAATTGGCGGAGATGGTAATGATTGAAACATCTTCAACAGGAATAGGTGAAACAAGAGTACTTTCAAACAAAATCTATTTGTTATCTATCAGACGCTGAATGCCTTCTTTCAACAAAGGGAAATCAGTTGGTGAGGACAAGCAGAGATGGCAAACTTCATTACAGCCCGGGAACACACCGACTTTCATCAAGTTTATCTTAATGGTCGGAAGTGGAGTCATGAGTTCATCAACTGTGGTAACAAACAAATCTTCTTCAATAGCATTGGTATTGTGACCATGTCTAGGCATGGGAGCAGAAATGACATTTGGCTTCTCAGGCGCATCAAACTCAATTTCCTTTGCTTCAATGAGGTCTTGTATTTTGTTCTTCAAAGCCCAACAGTTTTTGGTATCGTGGCTAGGACTTTCAGAGTGATATGCGCAACGGGCATTGGGGTGATAATAAGGGGATGTTGTATTTGTATTTTTCGGAGCCTCTTTCAAGGTTGCCAAGTTTGTTTTAGACAAAAAGAAGCACACGTTATATTAATAAGATAAAGTTTGAGTATATCAATGCCCCTTGGACAAAATAATACAAAACTCTAAGATAAAAAGTTAGTGCGCATTCTCTTTGGTGCAATGTAGGCATTTAGAGTTCGCTCCTCATGAAGTAGCCTAGCGAGTTCCAAAACCTTCTTCTCGCTTGTGTAGAATTGGGCTTCAAAAGTATCTCGCTCTCCTTTGAGCTGTATCTAATCCATTTGAAGGTCTTCAAGAGATGTGGGCATGTCAGGATGTAGGATAGTGTATGGAACATCTCCTTCCTTAACAGGCTCAATGATTACCGGGAGATTGGAAGGGTAAGGCATCATAAGACTTTGAGCACGAGTTCGTACACATTTGAGGTAAGGCACAAGAGGGATGGAATTCTTGTGCCCCAAAGTCTTACTATCTACCTTGTTTAACATTCTCCAAGCTCGGATAAATCTCTGGCGAAGACCTTGATCATCGTTGTCGTAGTCAAATACCAAACCTTGAATCAATATCTTGTGCGGTCCGTCCCATCGAGCGTAACCAAACTGTCTTAAGGCTAAGCATGGATTGTAGGTGATACCTCCCCTAATGCCAAGTAAAGGGACATTAGGGAATTCTCCACAACGGTCGATGATGATACCATTCTCTTTGGATCGGGAGCACCAATGAATGTCTGAATGTTTGAGCGTCATTAACCTTTGTGACCACCTTGAACCTTACTCATTCTTTAAGACTGATTGGGGAAGATGAGAAATAAACCATCTCGCTAGGAGAGGGGTGCAACACATAAGGACACATTTTTTCCTCATTGTGCGAGTGTGAAAAGAGTGTAGGATATCCCCTAGCAATGTAGGCACCAGGTTGCGTGACATGAAGATTTTGACGGTGTTCACATCTATGAGTTGGTCAGGGTTTAGAAACAAAACCATCCATAGATGAGGAGAGCCACAATTTCCTCAAAGGCTTGCAAGTCTAGTGAATTCCAACAGCTTTGGGCTTTCTCAAACAGGAACTTTGCTAAGAAGCCTTTGACACCACTTCTAGTTTCCCAATGAGTTATGACATCAGATGAGTGCAAGTGTAGAGCTTGAGCAATCTATTCTGGCTTTGGGTCTCTTTCCGTATCGTTGAAAGGTAGTTGATTGAGAATGGGAATCCTCAAGAGATGGGAGAATTCCTCCAAAGTAGGCACAAGTTAATAGTCGGGAAATGTGAAGCAATGGTGCAAAGGATCAAAGAACTGAAAGAACACCTTCATCATATCCTCATATGTGTTGGAGGTGACCAAGTTGATTAGACGACCATGTATCTCGGTGAATGGAGAGTTATCAGGAATCCTTGAAGCTAGCTCCTTAAGTTGTGGAGGAATTCTCACAAGGTTGACTTGAATAGTTTTCCTACGAAGTGAATCCATATCCTACAAAACAAGAACAAAGATGAATCTCAAAATCCTTGAAATGGTTAGTGGATTAATATGGTGTTCATGATGTCCATGATGTTATGTACAACTATGCATATACAAGAAAATCAAACAAGTCCTTAGTTTAGGCTTGCATGGAGCTTTATAGGTAAGTACCCTCTTGATGTTTAGTTGGCTTAAACCTGTCCTAGTAATAGTAACCGGGTTCTAAGGAGCTCAATATCACTGGATTGTTTCCTTGGTCATTGTTTCAGCTCAAGCCTCTTTAATGGCGACCGAAATATCCCAAGAAACCAAACCTCAATGAGTGTAGTATCGAGTATCTACCAACTTCGGATTGCACCAAAGCCGGTCATCTCACTACATACTAAAGGCCAAGTTGGTCAAGTAAAGGTTCTAGACATTCATTAGTGCTTCATGACATCACTCAGCGGCCCTGTATTCTCTTTGATTAACTCAAAGTCTACCGGTACCCACAAATATTTCACACTAACGTAGCTATTTCTTAGACCATATCGGTATACCCCGCACAGTTTCCACAACGTATTGCTACTTACCTATAATGTATCCCAAATCCGGGTAGAGGATTCAAACCCAAACAAAGTACCATATTGTAAAGCATACAAATCAAACAATGTAAGCAAGTAAATGTGATCTATCCCTAAGGTAACCCCACTTTTAGAATATTCCCCAGCAGAGTCGCCAGTTATGTGATACGATGAGAGAACTGACTTGATTGTTTTGCATTTTATCGCAAATGTTGCGGTTAGCAAGACTCGCCACCGACTTTTCTTTTATCCAAAAGGAAAGGTGAAAAAGCACAGGAAAGACCTTTGAGATGTTTTCTTGAGTTCGGGGGGTAGATTATGAAAAGGGAAGCTATTAGCACCCTTTCATCCATGATTTTCCATGTGCTTTTAGTTACTCTCTAGATCACTTGATTTTGTTGAAAATTGTGTTTTTTGTGGTTTTGAAAGTATTTTGTAAAAGAGGCCATTGTTTTAGGCAATCTTTGTAATGATTCTCGTTCGTAAGAATGTATACAAAGATGTTTGTCTTTTTGAAAATGTTTTCAAGTTTGTAATATGTTTTGAAAATATGCGTATTTGTTTAGAAAATAGCAAGGATATTTGTTTGAAATGGAGCAAGTAACTAAAAATAAACTACCTACTCAAGTGTCTTTCTTGTTCCTTTTCTTTTCCTTTGACATTGTTGTCTTACCATTGATTTGGTAAGCAACCCTATCTTTGGATGTAAACGGGACGGACGTGGGTCATCGCATAGCCATGATTAGTAATGTTGCAAGGTATCTTAGCATTTTTGAGGGACTAAGACCATTTTGTAAGGCAACTTTGAATAGCGTCATCGAGGGACTATGATCTTGTTTTTATTTGTTTTGCTAAGATACCTTACGTGTGTAATATGGCCATTTTTGTATAAGGCAACCAAGTGGAGTAATCCTAAGGGTGCTTGTGTTTAAGTGTATCATTTTCATACTTGATTTTGTCTTGGATTAGGGTTTTCTATTTGATTGGTTTTATCTTGCCATACAAATCCTAATTACTAACATGTTATGTAAAAGCGATAAATTGCGAAATTTAAAGATTACTACGCTATTACAATACTTTGTGGGAGGGGGGGGGGGTATACAATTTCTGAATGGGGATTTGCAAGAAAGTAATAACCCTAATTATCTATTACAACCATATCGAATTTATCAAATGTACAAAGAAACGAATGTAAATACAATGTATAAGAAGTGAAATGAATATAATGTACAAGTATGAATGAACAAAGCCATGGATGTTGTTTTGACTTTAATTAACTTAGGAGAAAAAGAAATAATTAATTAAATAGAAAATTAGAATTAAAATAACAAAAGAAACTAGTTTAGAGAAACAAATTTCTAAATGAATAATAATCACAAACCTAATTTAAATATTTGATTAAATTAAAAAAAGGAATTTTAACAAGAAAATATTTTAGTCTATTAAACAAACATGAATATGTTTAATATATATATATATATATATATATATATATATATATATATATATATATATATATATATATATATATATATATATATATATATATATATATATATATATATATATATATATATATATATGCATAAATAATATTTTTTGAGATTTTTTATTTATAAAAATAAATATTGTTGTAATATTAATAATAATAATTAAAAAAAGTAAATAAATAAAAATAAAATATATAAAATAGGTTAATGGGGTTAATGATTAAAAGGGGTGTTTGAAGAAAGAAATTAAAAAAAAACTATTGGGCTTTCAGCCCACAAAGTCATGGCCAAAAATATGATCTTTTACAAAGGGGATGGCCGGTGTAGCGAAAAGAGGGGGGTTGGTTTCAGCATTTTGTTCTTGGGCCTGAATGAGCAGGCCTGGTTGTTTTAGACAAAACAACCAGGGTCTAAGGGCGTGGCTCATTTTTTTGTATTGCTTCTCTCTCTCACTTTTGATTCTCTCTCTGAAGTCCCTCCACTGGAGAAGAAAACATAGGCCGCGCCGGAAATCGCCTTGCAGCGGTGACGGTGGTGGTTGGGTTCAAAACCTCAACTTCTTTACACTAATCTCTTCCTCTTTTCTTCCTCATTACTAATCCAGCGTTGTTTTTTTTCTCCAGAAAACATGAGATTCATCCTAGATCTAAAAGGGGACGATCGGAACCCTAGGAGTTCCGGATTGCATCTTATACATGATTTGGTGAGATCTTTCCTGTCTTATCTTATTCTGAGGGGTTAGGTTCTTTGAAAATCATGATAAATATTTTTTAGGGTTTATGTCTTGCATGCATTACTGTATTTCTATCTTGTATATTTATGATGATAATTGTTGGTATGGGAAAACTGAAACCTGAGGATTTGTTGTTCTGAGTAGTTCGTATTTTTGATAAATGATTTTTCCTGAAGGTTTTGGCTCTGTTTATTTGTATGGCTTGGTTTCTGTATTGTGGACTTTTGCTATGTTTTTCTTTGTAAAACTGAAAAGAAAAATGTGTATGATGATGGCTCTTGGATTTTCTGTTTTGGTGATGATGATCTGACTTTGGGTTTTGGCTCTGTCTGTTGTAATTCTGACTTAGGGTTTTGGCTCTATCTGTTGTGATTCTGACTTTGTATATTTTATAGAAGAAGAAGTTGAAATGATTTTGAGGGTTTTGACAGTTTGTGTTGTTTGTATGAACTGTATAATGATTTGTGAGAATTTTGACAGTTTATGTTGTTTGTATGAACTATATATTTTTTCTGTAAAAGGAAAATGATGCTTGTTGCTGATTCTTTCTTGAGGTAAATGAAAGATGGCTTGGTGTTTATTTCTATTACAAGTTTTCTATCCCTTTGGCTTTTAATTGAAACTAAACTATATGTTTTGCAAAAATAATGCTAAGAAAAAGTTTCACAAAGTTTGTATATTTCTATGAAAAGAATTTGGAAAGAGTTTGAGAAATTACCTTTGTTGCTGTGTTTGGGATATCCTGTGGCTTGTTGACTATGATCTTTGATGGTCTTGTGATGAAAGTAGTGGCCTTACTTTTATCTCTTATGTATATTCTTCTTGCTTTCCCCAAAACAAAAACCTTGCTCTTTTGTGCACAGTATGGCTGCCTTTTATATTGGTTGGTTTATGCTGGTTGATTTTGCTTGTTTGCAGTTGGTACAATGCCTGCTGTACTGACTTTTCTTTTTCTGTACTTGCTGTATATTTTCTGACTTTGGCTTCTCTTGTGATCCAAGACTTAAATGCTTGAGATTTTGTACAGCCAGCCCCCCCCCCCCTCTTTTGAGTTTGCTCCCTTACTTTGTGATTTTCTGCATTGCTTCCTTTCAAACTTGTATTTGATGATAGTTTTTTATATTTAGTTACTTGTGGACTTTTGCTATGAACTAAACTTTACTTTGAGATTTGTGGTAAAGTACTTTAGGCCTATGACATGACTTTACAAATTTTGAGGCTCTTTGATTGTTGATTATACTGGTTTTCTTGTTGAGACCATTTTTTGATTTGAAACAACATGAGACTTTTGCTTGTTGATTTGATATTTTCTGATTTGAAGCAACATGAGGCTTTTGCTTGATGATTTGGTATTTTCTGATTTTCTCTTTATCTCTTGTGTGTTAGAACATAGTTTGATTCTACAACCCTTGGTTAGAGTTTTGATGATAACAAATACAAAGAATAAATAAATACAAAGTATATATACACAGAACAAATATGCTCCTTAAAAATATGTTTTGTATATGCAGAAGTTCTGATGGGACCAGCATCAGAAGATAAGCTATAAAGTATTACATGCTGAAGCAATCAGATTTTATGCTGAAGATTGGTGACCAGAACCTGCGCTTAATTACAACAAACTCTGATTCTGAACAAAGACATATCAAACCAAGTCATCAACATTCTGAAGCGTCATCAGCAGTTAAGGAAAGAAGACTCTGAAGCGTTACTGAACATTCAAGACAGAATTAATGCCAACAACTTTCTTCATACAAGATCTTCTCCAAAAGGAAAGTGTGTTATTAACATTAAACTTGCTTTATGGACAACGTCTTTGCCTTGCCTATATAAACAAGCCTGCTTGCAAAAAGAAGTACGTACGTACGCACACATAAATTTGCATAGAATTCCAAACCACGCATATTCAAGCTCTAGCAAATTTATTCTATTCTAAGCTTAACCTGTGTAATTTTCACAGTTGTGATAAACTGTTTTGTTAGAAAACAACAATGCATTCTTGTTCAATTATTTGTAACAGATTTCCTTGAGATTAACCGATTTGTGGTTGTACTCAAGAAGACTTTAATAGTTGTTAAAGTAGATGTTGTAATCTTTTGAGATTAGTGGATTAAGACCTTGTTGGAGAGAGGAGAAATCACCTTGACGGGTGGACTGGAGTAGTTTGAGATCAAACGAACCAGGATAACAATATTGTGTCATTAAGCTGTTTTTGGTCCAAGTTTTCAATTCAACCCCCCTTCTTGTATTTTTCACATCTTCAATTAGCATCAGAGCGTCTGGTTCTGAGCTTAAACACTTAACCGTGTCAGTACAAGATCCAGCGTCAGAAAAACACTATGGCAGGACCAAGTCAAAACATCAGCAATGACAACAATGAAGAAAGGGACATATTCAGTGGCAAACCTCTAGTCTTTGATGGAGAGAACTTTGACTACTCGAAAGACAGAATTGAGAGTTTCTTTCTGGCCCATGATGCTGATCTATGGGACATGGTGACTGATGGATACACGCACCCAGTGGATGGACGTGGTCAGAAGATAGACAGGAAAATGATGTCTGATCAGCAAAAGCGTGAATTCAGAAATCACCACAAGGCCAGAACAATTCTCCTTAGCGCCATCTCATATTTAGAATATGAGAAAATATCAAACAGAGAAACTGCCAAGAACATGTTTGATTCTCTGAGAATGACGCATGAAGGCAACATTCAAGTCAAAGAAACCAAAGCCCTTGCGCTCATTCAGAAGTATGAGGCATTCAATATGGAAGATAGTGAATCAACAGAAACTATGTTTTCAAGATTTCAAATTCTTGTTGCTGGTCTAAAAGTTCTTGACAAAGGGTATTCTACTGCTGATCATGTTAAGAAGATCATCAGAAGCTTGCCAAAACAGTGGAGGCCAATGGTCACAGTGCTTAAGCTAGCCAAAGATCTCAACAAAATCTCTCTGGAGGAACTTGTTAGCTCCCTTAGAAGTCACGAGATAGAGCTAGAAGCATATGAACCTCAAAAGAAAGGTAAGCCATTATCTCTAAAATCTAACAGAAAATCTGACTCCAAAGTTTTGCAGGCTGTGGAAGAAACCTCTGATGGATCCTCATCAGAAGGAGATGAACTGTCTCTCCTCTCCAGAAGGGTGAACCAACTGTGGGAGCAGAGGAAAAGGAAGTTTAGGAATCCCAGAAGATCAGAAAATCAGAATGAATCTTCCTCCAGATACAGAAGGTCAGAATCCTCCTCTGGACACAAAAAATCTGAAGGTTCTTCAGGATACAGAAAGCCAAACAACAAAGACATCATCTGCTATGAATGTAATGAGCAGGGGCACTACAAAAGCGACTGCCCAAAGCTTCAGAAGGAGAAGCCCAAAGAGAAGTTTATCAAGGAAAAGAAGAAAAGCCTCATGGCTACATGGGATGATTCTGACACATCTGAAGCTGACTCAGAATCAGATGATGAAAGAGCAAACATAGCTCTCATGGCAAACGTATCTGAAGACAGTGAAGCTTCTGGTTCAGACTCAGAATCAGACACTGAAGAGGTATTTCCCTGACTTTACTATAAACTTTACTAAGGCTGAACTTGCTGAAAGCCTTAATGAAATTCTGGAAAGGTATCAGCAGATCAGAGTCAAATTCAGAAACCTGAAAAGGAATCTTGTTTCTGACTCTGATAAGACTGAGAGTCTTAGATTGTAGAATTCTGAGTTAAAAGAAAAAATTTCAAAATTAGAAAACCAGTTGCAAAACTCTTAGAAGGAAGCAATCCCTGAAATTCCCAGCAATGCTGATGAGATCATCAAAGAGTATGATCACAGCTTTCAGAAGTTTCTACCTAAAAACATAGACAAAAGCAAGATGGCTTCAATAATCTATGGAGTTAGCAGAAATGGCAGAAAAGGGATAGGATATCAAGGTAAGGTACCTACACCAAAAAATGCCATGTACTTAGTTATAAAACGCACTCCACTTGATTCACACCTTACACATGGGCACACACACGACATAAAATACACAAGTAGTGATTATTCTGTCAAACCAAAATTCAATAAGAATTTTGGTAAAACTAACAAATCAGGACCCAAGAAAATGTGGGCACCTAAGGATAAAATCATACATATGGCAGATATCTTTAGCAGCAAAGCAAAGACACCAATCATGGTACCTGGACTTTGGCTGCTCATGACACATGACAGGAAGAAGGCATATGTTCCAAAGCCTGGAACTTAAGCCTGGAGGCCACGTGGGCTTTGGAAGCAATCAGAGAGGAAAGATCATTGGCTCTGGAACAGTAGGTAATTGAAATCTTCCCTCTATAAGTAATGTTTTATTAGTTGATGGATTAATGCATAACCTGTTATCCATAAGTCAATTAAGTGATAACGGTTCTGATATAATCTTCAATCAAAATTCATGCAAAGATGTTAGTCAGAAAGATGGGACTATCCTATTTAATGGAAAGAGGAAAAATAACATTTATAAAATCAAACTTTCTGAACTAAAAAGTCAGAATGTAAAATGTCTACTGTCTGTTAACAACGAGCAATGGATCTGGCACAAAAGATTGGGACATGTTAGTATGAGAAGAATATCTCAGATTAAGAAACTCAATCTGGTCAGAGGACTTCCTAACCTGAAGTTCAATTCAGATGCTCTGTGTGAAGCATGTCAGAAAGGCAAGTTTGCAAAACCTGCTTTCAAATCCAAAAATGTTGTTTCCACCTCTAAGCCATTAGAACTTCTGCACATTGACTTATTTGGACAGGTAAAAACTGCTTCAGTCAGTGGCAAGAAGTATGGGTTAGTAATCGTAGATGACTATAGCAGATGGACATGGGTAAAGTTCTTAAGACACAAGGACGAGTCACACCTTGTGTTTGTTACCTTCTGCAACCAAGTCCAGAATGAAAAGGATCTTAGAATCATCAAAGTCAGAAGTGATCATGGTGGAGAATTTGAAAATAAAGACTTTGAATTATTCTTTAATCAAAAAGGCATTCTGCATGATTTCTCTTATCCTAAAACTCCCCAGCAAAATGGAGTTGTAGAACGAAAGAACAAAACATTGCAAGAAATGGCTAGAACCATGATCAACGAGACTAACGTTGCTAAGATCTTCTGGGCAGAGGCAGTAAACACAGCGTATTACATTCAAAATAGAATCTCCATAACAGCTATTATGGAAAAGACTCTGTGATCGGTGGATCTGGAACTGACTGTTTAAAGCTGGTTCGCGAAATGTCGCGGTAAGCAAGAGTCGGCACCGTCTTTTATTTTCTCCAACATGGACAGGACAAAAGCACAGCAAAATTCCTCATGAGATAGTTTCTCGGTTCGGGAGGTAGATTTATAGAAAGGGAAGGTGTTAGCACCCTTTCTATCCATGGTTATCCATGGGCTCTTAGATACTTGCTCATTGTGTTTTTAAAATGTTTGTTTTTCAATCGTGAGTAGGTTTGAAAAAGTTTCGTTTAAAGATTTCAGATCGACTCTTGTATCAGTCTTCAAGAGTGTTTGAAAAATTGTTTTGAAAGCTTTTTGAAAGTGTCGGTGTGAAAATAGTTTTGATTTGTTTTTGAATAGAGAAAGTATCTACGAGTCATCTACCTACCCTAAGGAATTAGGCTGTGTAAATGTCCTTAAAGTAGTGCCATCCCACCATTGAGAGATAGGTAGCACCACCATTGGAGGTGTTCGGGTCAATTCGATTTGTTAGGGACAGTGTGGTCACCAGAGCAACAGTAGGACACCTTAGAAGCTACCCCTATGCCATGGATCATGGACATAAGGACTTACTAAAACGTCATATACTCGACGACCACGTTTCGAAGGCAAGGCAACAGTGAGGCGTACCCTAAGAGTGGTGTGTGAATTTGTGTGTTGTTTTCATGTTATGTTTTATCTTGTACATGTATCATGGTGATCTACGCTTATTTTTATTTTAGGCCATACATTCTTTCATGCAATTAGAGTTTTAAAAGTGCATAAATTTAAATGCGGAAAGTAAAATCCTACGCTATTACAAGGCGCGGGTCTATACATCGCCAAATTAACAAAGACCCGTTTTGAATAAAAATGCGGAAAGTAAAACCTAGTTACTATTACATGGCTTGAGCAATTACATAATATTCACAAGAAAATAAGATAACGCGCGAAATAGAAACCAAAATTGAACGTTCGAGGGCATTGGACCCTTTTGAGATTAAACTGAATTAAAAGTTGATTAATTATTTAATTAAAAAAAGAAATTGTTTTTTATGTTTTTGTATTTATGAAAATTAAGAAAATTAAAATTAAGAGGAAACCCTAGTTCTAAATATTTTAATTATTAATGAAAATATTAAAGTTAACCTAATTTACTAGTTAATTAATTTATTTACATGTTTATTTACAAAATTAATGATAATTAATAATAATGATAAATAATGATGATTAATAATTTATTTAAGAAAAAGATGAAAATGTCAAAATCTAATTCTACATATTTTTTATTTATTAAGAAAAAGATTAAAGTTTAAAAACCTAAATTAAACTAAGTTAATTCTTAGAGTTTATTTACAAAAAAATAGGTTAGTGATGAAATTAATAATAATTAAATATATTTGTATTTTTGATTTTTCTGTTTTTATTATGGAAAATTATTTTATGGTGAAAAAAACAATTAAAACAATTAAAAAAGAATTAGAAAAGAAAAGAAAATAAAATTAAAAAGGATGCAAACCAAGGGGGGGTTTCAGGCCCAAGGGGAGGTCTTTTGAAGTATTCTGGCCCATTAGACAAAAAGCCTTGTTTGACTTTCTGGCATCACGTGCGTGTTCATTGACCCCTGAGTATCGTGGTCTGCATTCTTTGGCCATTGGATTGGGTTTCATGGCCATTTGTGTTCTGGCTGTTGGCCATTTGTGTTCTGCCCTCAACGTTTCTTAATCTTCTGAGGATGTCTGTCTCGCCATGTATTGGTGTCATGCATAAGTTGTTCTACTTTTGCCATTTGGCTTTTGGCTTTTGGCCATTTGTGTTTTGGCCTCAACGTTCCTTAATCTTCCTGCATGGGATTCTGTCTAAATCTGCAGTGTTGAATCTCATGAACACATTAAATAAAATCATAAAATGCAAATAAAGCTAATATATGAATAAATTTAATGTTTAGGCACAATATGGCATGTATGAATGATTATACCCTTTTGATCATGGAGATCAAATCAATCTTACCCTTACTGGAAAATTAGTGACATGAATGATTTTATGCCTTTTGGATCATGAAGATCAAGCCATCCTTACCCTTACTGAAGAAGTAGTAAGATGTTGGTTTGTAAATGAGATGGCTTATTTGTAGTGAGATGTTGGTTTGTAACTGGGATGACTTGTTTGTAGTGAGAGAGAGATTTGTAATAAGGATTTCAAGGTTTTAGGGTTCTTGAAAGAATTTGATATTCTGATAGCGTTGTGGCAAGGTTTTTTTTCTCTTTTTTTTTCTCTGTCTTGTGTGAAAAGAAGGTGATTATATAATGGAAATTAGGGTAAAGAAAATGGGCTTTGAATGTGCAATTGGGCCTCCAATGTTCACTTGAGTTCGTCACTTTCCAGGCTAAATCGCAGGGACTTAAGTGCAATTTTTGAAGTTGAAATGTGAAAACAAAATGTAGCCGACATCAAGAACTAACTCCTGTCTGAAAATCGGCTCAATCGGATAAATGGTGAATTAGTTATGAATTTTTGAAGTTTCAGCTCAGACAAACTTATTTTGGGCTCCAGTGTCGACTCTGACACGTTCTTCAATAAAAAACTGGTATTGATCGGAGCATAATCCGGTCTCGACTTTTGAAGCAAAGTTATAGATCTATGAGCCAGTGACCTTGTGTAAAAATATGAGTCCAATCCGATAAAAATTGACCGAGTTATGAATTTTCGAAGTTTCGGCCCAGATGAAATAATATTCAGCATTCAGGATTTTCGGCGTGTCACACACTCTGAGCAAAAAATGAAGGCCTTTTGAATACCGTTTGAACTCAATACCTTCTGTGAAAATGTATTCAACTCAATTTGTGAAATTTTGGCGCCGGAACCAGCTCGATACGATGAAAATCGACCAAGTTATGATTTTCTGAACATGACGCAAATAAACTTCTGTCACAAATTTTCTGTATGAAAATACTTGATAAATCCATATTTTTGAAGACCTTCTGATCGAAATTGGTTTCCAGCCGTGAGAGATGAAAACGTAGATAATGTCAAGACAAAATTTAGGCCACCGGAACGGGTTCAAAACGAGTCACGATCTTCAAGTTATGAATTTTTTAGCGCGTAAAAACTGCACTTTCAGCACACTTTTTCACCATATTTCTTCAAGAAAACTCGGACATTCGGATACCTTCTTTAAAGAATTGACTCTTGAGCCGAACCTGAATTTGAAAATACATTATCAGAGATATTTTGGCGAAATAATACCTGAATATGACGCGCCGGGTTGGACTTGTGAATTTTTCTTGAAATATTTTGAGAAATATGGGAGGGCAAATTTTGGGGTACAACAGTTGCCCCTTTTCAATCTTCTTAAACCTGAGGATGTAGATTGGCTTGTGTGCCTTTCGTGATCCGAAGGTGGAAGATGATTGAACACTAGAGTGCCCAGAAATTAGCGCTCACATAGTAAAGTATTAGCAGCGTGATGGCGGGAATGGGCTTATAGATGCCATTTGGAGATACGATGGATAGGGGGATGGGCTAATAGATGCCATCTGGAGGTGTCGATCGCGTAAGAGATTCCTTAGCGATAACTTGCATACCTGAAAAAGAAAATAATTACCTGGCCTGTTACAAGAGTTGATCTTCAAACTCTTTATGCAGATGTGCCCTGGCTGGATACAAGTATCGAATCATTAAACTCTTCAGACGTGCCCTGGCAAGATACAGGAATCGAGTCTGGAGAATATAGTCGTCAACAGATACACCCTGGCGAGATATAGGAATCAAATCTTCAAACTATTCAGACGTGCCCTGGCGAGATACAGGAATCGAGTCTGGTAATGTTAGTCGTCAACAGATACACCCTGGCGAGATACAGGAATCGGATCTTCGAACTCTTCAGACATGCCCTCAACGGGACGATGAGAGAACCTTGAACGATTTCTACCTCAACGGGACGATGAGAGAACCTTGGACGATTACTACCTCAACGGGACGATGAGAGAACCTTGGACGATTACTACCTCAACGGGACAATGAGAGAACCTTGAGTGATTACTACCTCAACGGGATGATGAGAGAACCTTGGACGATTACTACCTCAACGGGACGACGAGAGAACCTTGGACGATTACTACCTCAACGGGACGATGAGAGAACCTTGGACGATTACTACCTCAACGGGACGATGAGAGAATCTTGGGCGATTACTACCTCAGCGGGACGATGAGAGAACCTTTGGGTGATTACTACCTCAACGGGACGATGAGAGAACCTTTGGGCGATTACTACCTCAACATAACGATGAGAGAACCTTGGACGATTACTACCTCAACGGGACGATGAGAGAACCTTTGGGCGATTACTACCTCAACGGGACGATGAGAGAACCTTTGGGCGATTACTACCTCAACGGGACGATGAGAGAACCTTTGGGCGATTACTACCTCAACGAGACGATGAGAGAACCTTTGGGCGATTACTACCTCAACGGGACGATGAGAGAACCTTTGGGCGATTACCACCTCAACGGGACGATGAGAGAACCTTGGACGATTACTACCTCAACGGGACGATGAGAGAACCTTTGGGTGATTACTACCTCAACGGGACGATGAGAGAACCTTGGACGATTACTACCTCAACGGGACGATGAGAGAACCTTTGGGCGATTACTACCTCAACGGGACGATGAAAGAACCTTGGACGATTACTACCTCAACGGGACTATGAGAGAACCTTTGGGCGATTACTACCTCAACGGGACGATGAGAGAACCTTGGACGATTACTACCTCAACGGGACGATGAGAGAACCTTTGGGCGATTACTACCTCAACGGGACGATGAGAGAACCTTTGGGCGATTACTTCCTCAACAGAACGATGAGAGAACCTTGGACGATTACTACCTCAACGGGACGATGAGAGAACCTTTGGGCGATTACTACCTCAACAGGACGATGAGAGAACCTTCGGGCGATTACTACCTCAACAGAACGATGAGAGAACCTTTGGGTGATTACTACCTCAACGGGACAATGAGAGAACCTTTGGGCGATTACTACCTCAACAAAATGATGAAGGAATCTTGGACGTCTTCTACTTCAAAAGGTAAAGACTTTTATCTGTTGATCGTTCTTTTCCTGAAAAAGTAACGAGTTAGTTGTATGCAATGTCATAATGTATGACATGCATGATGTCATGATGTTCTCAAAAATAAATGAGATTGGGGTGATACGATGCGTGTA
Source organism: Vicia faba (assembly GCA_948472305.1). Classification (NCBI taxonomy): domain Eukaryota; kingdom Viridiplantae; phylum Streptophyta; class Magnoliopsida; order Fabales; family Fabaceae; genus Vicia; species Vicia faba. Next base: position 678,456,203 of record OX451736.1, read on the forward strand.
TGCATGTATCATAATGTATGACAAGGTGATGTTTATGAATGTATTTTCGCCTAGGAAAATAAATCCTTGAAGGGTGCCGGGAAGTTGAATCCTGAGCTGATATGGAAGAGTAGAGCTCTGTTTCCACTGGGGGTGATGGTTGCAAGAATACCGGTAGAAGAAGATGACTCCGTTGGGGAACAAACTTGGCGAATAGATTACTCTGCGGGGAATGCTCTGTGGGGAGAGGAATACTTCGCCGAGGTTGATGATAACTCCGCTGGGGATTCCATTGGTAAGTCATGTTGGGAGATCTGATGAACTCCGCTGGGGATAGGAAGACTTCACCGGGGACGATCTCTCCGTGGCAATTGGCTGAGGATAACCCAGTTATATCCTGGTGAGGAAATAAACTTTGAATAAAGTCGGGGGAGCGTTCGTACTATGCGGATGACAAGCTTCCAGAATCTACTGGGGATAAGCTTTAAGACCTGCTGGGGTTATGGATTCCACTTTCCTGGGGAAACTTTTGGACTGGACTCTCCTGGGGAATTTTTTTTTGAGATGTACTGGGGAAGTGGCTCCACCGAATGTCTGGTATTCCGCCGGGGAACAATCTTAGATCAAGACTGCCGGGGATGCTTGTTAAGAATGTTTATATACTCTGTTGGGGAATGTTGAGATCCGCGGGGGATAATCCAACTTCCTTGAGGTTGATAGTGGACTAACTCTGCTTGGGGAGAGTATCGCTGACTTGCTGGCTCACTCTCTGGGGAATTAAGATATCTTGGTCATCTTTTTCAACCGAACCTACCTTTGTACCTTGGTGGACAGAGCAATTAGATCGCTTAGACAACTCATTATTGCCCGTGTTTCTGATGTGGGAGAGGAAGATACCTGTGGAGGTGCTTGATGACTACCGATTTGACAAATCTTCTTCTGGTAGGCAAGTGACGAGATGACAGGACATAGTCGTACGCTCTGATCCCTAATTTTTGCCTGGACCGCCCTTTCAGGTTTTCAGTCCACCGGGATACCCATTTTTGCCCAAGCCGCCTTTTCAGGTTTTCGACTTGCCGGGTGTACAGATTTTTCATTTTCATCCCTTATTTTGCCCGAACCCTTTTGGTTCACCGGGAAGCCCTTATTTTTGCCTAGGTGTGTCAACCTAGCGGGTCTTTGATTGTGCGTAGTTTTTTTCCGACTATGTCCACACTCTCAGGATGTAGGGAGGTGCCCCTGTCAGTAGCATTGTGTAGCCATATTACCAGAAGATGTCTGATCGTGCAAGATTTGTTGTTGGAATTCCCGTCCAATGCCCCAAGTGACTTAGGCGGAGATTTGCCCCTGGTTATCTTGGCATTTTGAGAGATTCTCCGAATCTTGACTGAATTGCCCCAGATGATGGACAATAATCACGTCTGCCCCTTGATTGGAAGTGCTTTTGTTCATTAGACATTCGTCGTGCGAATTTCTCTGCCGTTCGAACAAATCATCATATGCAAATAATATCATATCAAGAATGCAAAGCCTATGTCTGTTTTGAAGTTTTTGAAAATGCATTTTTCAGTAAAACAAGCAAATTTTGTAAAAATGTGATGTCAACTCGTTATTTTACCGCAAGCCTTAAGGAGTCAGGATACCTTTCGTAACAGTATGCTTTCGAACTAACCCATGCTTCAGCTAGGACTTTTGAGGGTTATAACGTGGCCTGGTTCACTGTTTAAGAAACAAAGGATAAAGGCCCAAATTTTATTTGTACTCACCCTTTCTTCGTGATGTTCTTCAAACCTAAACTCGGCTAATCGTGCGTTAGACCTTGTTTGAGTCTTTATCCTGATATTCCGGTGATGGTTCGGATGTTGACAGTTTATTTTGAATAGGCAGTCATTTCTTTTTTTTTGTTGAGGGTTTGTAGGACCTCTTTCTTTTTGATTTCGTTATCCCTATTTTTTTTGCCTGAACTGTTTCTTTTTGTATTTACAGTCAACGGGATGCCTCAGTTTTGTAAGTCTCCTTCATAGGTTTTGACTTATTGGGCTTTAGTTTTTTTTTGTTTTGGTAATGACTGCCTGTCTTTATGATTATTCGGAACCATTATTGTCTTTTGTTTTGTAAGGACCTCTTTGGTGCCATTCGTTATGCACTTGGATCAACTGAGAGAACTACCCTGCCCCAGGTTATGATTAAGGGTTTTAATTTTCGAAAAGAAAAACTCCTACTTCTTTGGCTCAAAGGGGTTGACGAGGGATTATGTTCCTTATTACTCCAGTGTTTAGGAATTGAAACAATGCCTGTAACTCATCAGCGGGGTCCGTTCAAAAGCATACTGTAGAGATCGTGGTATCGTTTTCGTCATCCTCCCTCAAGAGGCTTAGAATTGTTAACCGAGCGTTGAACATCACAAAAATATGAAAACAGTTTTAAGCATAGTAAACATAATTACTTCAAAACAGACACGTGTAATGCATTAATTAAATAACAAAGTTTGACATGAATAAAATGTTTGAACGATCAAAGAAAAATACAACTTGAACATTCGAATGAACAAAAGATATTCTCGATGACTTGGTGTAGGATCAGTGTTCAAACTTGACCTCCTTGGCGTCAATCAAATCCTGGATCTTGTTCTTCAAGGTCCAACAGTCGTCGGTGTCATGTCCGGGACTGTCAGAATGGTAGGCACATCTCGCACCCGATTGTATTTGGGAGAGGAAGTATCAGGATTTTGGGGAGGATCCTTTAGTGTGATCAGTTTCGCCTTCAACAATTGTTGTAGTGCCTGAGACAAAGGCATGCTGATGTTAGTATTCTTCCTATCTTGATACTTTATCCTACGCCTATTGCTCTTTCTTTGTTGAACAGGCACGGGATCAGAGATCTGGATTTCCCCTACATCATGACGACCCTTTTTACCATGTATAGCATTGGACTCTTTCTTCCCATTGTGGGGCTTTTTCTGAGCATCAGCAGGTGCAGCTTCTTGAATCTTTCCTGATTTTATACCAACTTCAATTCTCTCCCCGGTCAAGATCAGATCTGTGAACCCAGCAGAAGAATTCCCAATCAGATGGTTGTAGAATGGACCAGACAGGGTCCCCAAGAACAGGTCCACAAGTTCACGATCAGTCAGAGGTGGTTGCACCCTTCCAGCAAGGTCTCTCCACTTTTGGGCGTACTCCTTAAAACCTTCTCCTGATCCTAGCGACATACCTTGGAGTTGGGTACGTGTAGGAGCGAGGTCGGCATTGTACTGGTACTGCTTGTAGAATACAGTGGCCAAGTCCTCCCAGCTGCGGATGTTGGCTCCATTCAGTTGATAGAACCAGTCGAGTTGAGCTCCCGACAGACTATCCTGAAAGAAGTGAATCCACAAATTCTTGTCAGCCGTGTAGGGCTGGATCCTCCTTGTGTAAGACCTGAGATGCACCTTAGAACAGGAAGCCCCGTCATATTTTGCAAAAGCAGGTGCCTTGAACTTGTGTGGGATTACTACCCCAAAAGACAGACCTAGATCTTCGAAGTCCAGGCCGGGCACTTTCTGTATTTCCATAGCACTTAACCGGTCTTCCAACTGTTTGTACCTGTCCTCATCTGGGGGGTACTGCTCACTATTGTAATCGGTCTCGTTGTCGGAGACCACTGGACTAGGAACCTCCCTTTCTTGGGGACTGTCTTTCCCAACAGACGGGGTAGTTAGCTCAACTTCATTTTGTGACCCATTCCCAGATTTGCGTCTCGGGTTGGACAACACCATCCTCTTCTTCTTCTTCTTCGAGAGCAGAGTCTTCAGATCTTGTTGCCCCTGGGCCAAACTCATGATCAACTCTTGGAACTGGGCGTTCTGAGCCTGGAGAGCCTTGATGGATTGCTCAGTAGATGATTCAGGATTCATGACGATCGGCTGAAATAAACAGCGAAGAAGGTAAGCAGCCAATAAAAGGGACACCTGTAATGCAATGATATGTATGTATGCATGCAATGTTTTCAAGGATCTCGCGGGGTAAACAAGAAAATTGTTAGAGTTGGGATCCGATAGCTCAATTGAAGGAACTACATGTTGTTGAGAGTCCTTCTTCAAGGGTCAAAGGCTCACCATATCCAGTGGGTCATAGCCCCTGACAACCTTGGCTTAGAGGAAAATAAATCCCCTTTGCCCCTTGCTAGACAGTTTGGTTCATCGTGACCTGCACCACAGACCCTTGAGATCCTTGAAATGGATTAGTCCTTATGTAGGATGCATGCAATGGTATGATGTTATGATGTTATGCTATGCGTGGCGTAACATAGGTAAACCCTGTTATGAGTCCCAATTAAGGACTGTAAACAAAACCTGCAAGAAACTCAAGTGTCAGATAACAAGCATGCAAATAGTCAAGTTGGAAGGCACACAAGTCACACACAGAGCCCTTAGAGTTTAGGCCAGTATGGAGTCTGGGTATTACCCTCTTGAAGTTGGTGGGCTCAAACCTGTCCTATTAGAAGTAACCGGGTTCTAAGGGTCCCAATATCATTGGATTGCTTTCATTGTTCATCGTTTCGATTTAGCCACTGAACTGGCGACCGAAATATTCCAAGAAAACAACCCTCAATTGAGTGTAGTATCGAGTATCAACCAACCTCGGACTGCACCAAAGTCAGTTATCTCACTACCCTAAAGAGGCCAAGATGGTTCAATTAAGGTTCCTAAGGTCAGTTGATGCTTCACGACACCACGCGGCGGCCCCGTACTCTCCTTGACTGAACTCAAGGGTTACTGGTACACACCAAAGTGCCACATCAACGTAGCAGACTGCTTCAACCATGTCGGTATACCCCGCACAGTTCCCTCACAGTCTTGTTGCTACTTTCTAAGAAGGTATCCCCAGATCCAGGTTAGGATCTATAGAACTCCCAAGACAGTACCCACAATAATAAAGCAAGCAATTCAGACAATTGAAAACACAAGTGATCTTAGTCCTAAGGTACACCTCACTTTAAAGATTGTCCCCAGCAGAGTCGCCAGTTCTGTGATCGGTGGATCTAGAACTGACTGTCTAAAGCTGGTTCGCGAAATGTCGCGGTAAGCAAGAGTCGCCACCGTCTTTTATTTTCTCCAACATGGACAGGACAAAAGCACAACAAAATTCCTCATGAGATAGTTTCTCGGTTCGGGAGGTAGATTTATAGAAAGGGAAGGTGTTAGCACCCTTTCTATCCATGGTTATCCATGGGCTCTTAGATACTTGCTCATTGTGTTTTCAAAATGTTTGTTTTTCAATCGTGAGTGGGTTTGAAAAAGTTTCGTTTAAAGATTTCAGATCGACTCTTGTATCAGTCCTCAAGAGTGTTTGAAAAATTGTTTTGAAAGCTTTTTGAAAGTGTCAGTGTGAAAAGAGTTTTGATTTGTTTTTGAATAGAGCAAGTATCTACGAGTCATATACCTACCCTAAGGAATTAGGCTGTGTAAATGTCCTTAAAGTAGTGCCATCCCACCATTGAGAGATAGGTAGCACCACCATTGGAGGTGTTCGGGTCAATTCGATTTGTTAGGGACAGTGTGGTCACCAGAGCAACAGTAGGACACCTTAGAAGCTACCCCTATGCCATGGATCATGGACATAAGGACTTACTAAAACGTCCTATACTCGACGACCACGTTTCGAAGGCAAGGCAACAGTGAGGCGTACCCTAAGAGTGGTGTGTGAATTTGTGTGTTGTTTTCATGTTATGTTTTATCTTGTACATGTATCATGGTGATCTACGCTTATTTTTATTTTAGGCCATACATTCTTTCATGCAATTAGAGTTTTAAAAGTGCATAAATTTAAATGCGGAAAGTAAAATCCTACGCTATTACAAGGCGTGGGTCTATACATCGCCAAATTAACAAAGACCCGTTTTGAATAAAAATGCGGAAAGTAAAACCTAGTTACTATTACATGGCTTGAGCAATTACATAATATTCACAAGAAAATAAGATAACGCGCGAAATAGAAACCAAAATTGAACGTTCGAGAGCGTTGGACCCTTTTGAGATTAAACTGAATTAAAAGTTGATTAATTATTTAATTAAAAAAAGAAATTGTTTTTTATGTTTTTGTATTTATGAAAATTAAGAAAATTAAAATTAAGAGGAAACCCTAGTTCTAAATATTTTAATTATTAATGAAAATATTAAAGTTAACCTAATTTACTAGTTAATTAATTTATTTACATGTTTATTTACAAAATTAATGATAATTAATAATAATGATAAATAATGATGATTAATAATTTATTTAAGAAAAAGATGAAAATGTCAAAATCTAATTCTACATATTTTTTATTTATTAAGAAAAAGATTAAAGTTTAAAAACCTAAATTAAACTAAGTTAATTGTTAGAGTTTATTTACAAAAAAAATAGGTTAGTGATGAAATTAATAATAATTAAATATATTTGTATTTTTGATTTTTCTGTTTTTATTATGGAAAATTATTTTATGGTGAAAAAAACAATTAAAACAATTAAAAAAGAATTAGAAAAGAAAAGAAAATAAAATAAAAAAGGATGCAAACCAAGGGGGGGTTTCAGGCCCAAGGGGAGGTCTTTTGAAGTATTCTGGCCCATTAGACAAAAAGCCTTGTTTGACTTTCTGGCATCACGTGCGTGTTCATTGACCCCTGAGTATCGTGGTATGCATTCTTTGGCCATTGGATTGAGTTTCATGGCCATTTGTATTCTGGCTGTTGGCCATTTGTGTTCTGCCCTCAACGTTTCTTAATCTTCTCAGGATGTCTGTCTCGCCATGTATTGGTGTCATGCATAAGTTGTTCTACTTTTGCCATTTGGCTTTTGGCTTTTGGCCATTTGTGTTTTGGCCTCAACGTTCCTTAATCTTCCTGCATGGGATTCTGTCTAAATCTGCAGTGTTGAATCTCATGAACACATTAAATAAAATCATAAAATGCAAATAAAGCCAATATATGAAGAAATTTAATGTTTAGGCACAATATGACATGTATGAATGATTATACCCTTTTGATCATGGAGATCAAATCAATCTTACCCTTACTGGAAAATTAGTGACATGAATGCTTTTATGCCTTTTGGATCATGAAGATCAAGCCATCCTTACCCTTACTGAAGAAGTAGTGAGATGTTGGTTTGTAACTGAGATGGCTTATTTGTAGTGAAATGTTGGTTTGTAACTGGGATGACTTGTTTGTAGTGAGAGAGGGATTTGTAATAAGGATTTCAAGGTTTTAGGGTTCTTGAAAGAATTTGATATTCTGATAGCGTTGTGGCAAGGTTTTTTTTCTCTGGTTTGTGTGAAAAGAAGGTGATTATATAATGGAAATTAGGGTAAAGAAAATGGGCTTTGAATGTGCAATTGGGCCTCCAATGTTCACTTGAGTTCGTCACTTTCCAGGCTAAATCGCAAGGACTTAAGTGCAATTTGTGAAGTTTAAATGTGAAAACAAAATGTAGCCGACATCGAGAACTAACTCCTGTCCGAAAATCGGCTCAATCGGATAAACGGTGAATTAGTTATGAATTTTTGAAGTTTCAGCTCAGACAAACTTATTTTGGGCTCCAGTGTCGACTCTGACACGTTCTTTAATAAAAAACTGGTATTGATCGGAGCATAATCCGGTCTCGACTTTTGAAACAAATTTGTAGATCTATGAGCCAGTGACCTTGTGTAAAAATATGAGTCCAATCCGATAAAAATTGACCGAGTTATGAATTTTCGAAGTTTCGACCCAGATGAAATAATATTCAGCATTCAGGATTTTCGGCGTGTCACACACTCTGAGCAAAAAATGAAGGTCTTTTGAATACCGTTTGAACTCAATACCTTCTGTGAAAATGTAGCCAACTCAATTTGTGAAATGTTGGCGCCGGAACCAGCTCGATACGATGAAAATCGACCAAGTTATGATTTTCTGAACATGACGCAAATAAACTTCTGTCACAAATTTTCTGTATGAAAATACTTGATAAATCCATATTTTTGAAGACCTTCAGATCGAAATTGGCTTCCAGCCGTGAGAGATGAAAACGTAGATAATGTCAAGATGGAATTTAGGCCACCGGAACGGGTTCAAAACGAGTCAAGATCTTCAAGTTATGAATTTTTTAGCGCGTAAAAACTGCACTTTCAGCACACTTTTTCACCATATTTCTTCAAGAAAACTCGGACATTCGGATACCTTCTTTAAAGAATTGACTCTTGAGACGAACCTGAATTTGAGAATATGTTATCAGAGATATTTTGGCGAAAGAATACCTGAATATGACGCGCCGGGTTGGACTTGTGAATTTTTCTTGAAATATTTTGAGAAATATGGGAGGGCAAATTTTGGGGTACAACAGACTCCATATGAATTGTGGAAGAACAGAAAGCCCAACATTTCTTATTTTCACCCATTTGGATGTACATGTTTTATTCTGAATACAAAAAATTATTTGAACTAGTTTGACTCTAAAGCACAAAAGTGTATTATGTTAGGATACTCTGAACGCTCAAGAGGGTACAAAGTATACAATACAGAAACACAGATTGTTGAAGAGTCAATAAGTGTTAGGTTTGATGATAAGCTTGACTCTCAAAAGTCAAAGCAGAATGAATTCCTTGCAGGTATGGAAGTTGAACTCACAGGTACTGAAGACAACTCATCAGAAAGAGTCACTTCAAGCAATCCAACACCTTCTGTTGATCAACTCCGGAAAAGACCATCCAGAAGCAGCATTGATCACCCAGAAGATACAATATTGGGAAAGAAGGATGATCCAATCAGAATAAGATCAACCTTCAAAAACTCTAAAGAATCCCTCATGGGACTGGTTTCTTTGATTGAACCAACAACAATTGGTGAAGCACTTCTGGACAATGACTGGATTCTGGCAATGCAAGAGGAGCTAAATCAATTCACCAGAAATGACGTGTGGGATCTGGTTCCCAAACTAAAAGGATTCAACGTCATTGGTACAAAATGGGTGTTCAGAAACAAACTGAACGAGTAAGGTGAAGTCATCAGAAACAAAGCACAACTGGTAGCACAAGGTTATAGTCAGCAAGAGGGGATAGACTATACAGAAACCTTTGCTCCAGTCTCTAGGTTAGAATCTATCAGACTTTTAATATCATTTGCTGTTAATAAAGGCATCACTCTGTATCAGATGGATGTCAAAAGTGCATTCTTAAATGGATATATAGAAGAAGAAGTATATGTGCATCAACCCCCTGGTTTTGAAAGTTCCAAAAATCCAGAATATATTTTCAAACTAAAGAAGTCACTCTATGGTCTGAAACAAGCTCCCAGAGCTTGGTATGAAAGACCAAGTAACTTCCTGTTAGAAAAGGAATTCACCAGAGGGAAAGTGGACACAACCTTGTTCTGTAAGACAGTTAAGAATGGCATATTAGTGTGTCAAATTTATGTTGATGACATCATATTTGGATCCACTAAACCCTCTCTGGGAAGAGAGTTTGCTAAATGAATGTAGGCAGAGTTTGAGATGAGCCTAATGGGGGAACTAAAATTCTTTCTGGGCATTCAGATAAATCAAACTCCAGAAGGAACTTATATTCATCAGAGCAAATATGTCATAGAACTTCTGAAGAAATTTGATCTCTCAGAATGTAAGCCCTCAAGGATTCCAATGCATCCCACGTGCATTATGGAAAAAGAAGAGGTAAGTAAAAAAGTAGAATAGAAGGTCTACAGAGGTATGATTAGTTCTCTTCTCTATCTGGCGGCTTCAAGGCCTGACATTCTATTCAGTGTTTGCATTTGTGCTAGATTCCAATCAGATCCTAGAGAATCTCACTTAACAGTAGTTAAGCGAATTTTCAAGTATCTGAAAGGTACTGCTAATCTGGGTTTGTTTTATAGAAAATCAAGTGATTACAGCTTAGTAGGATACTGTGATGCTGACTTTGCTGGAGACAGAGTAGAGCGTAAAAGCACTTCTGGAAGCTGCCAGTTTCTGGGAGAAAATATGATCTCATGGTCCAGCAAAAGACAATCCACAATAGCTCTATCAACAGCAGAAGCTGAATACATAGCAGCAGCTGGATGTAGCACGCAAATGCTCTAGATGAAAATTCAACTTGAGGACTTCAATATATTTGAGAGTAACATCCCTATCCTCTGTGACAATACTTCTGCTATTTGTCTCAGTAAAAATCCTATTTTGCATTCTAGGGCTAAGCATATAGAAATAAAACATCATTTTATTAGGGACTATATTCAGAAAGGGATTCTTAATTTAAAATTCATTGACACAGACCATCAATGGGCTAATGTCTTTACAAAACCTCTTTCTGAAGATAGGTTTAACTTCATTCTGAAACATCTCAGCATGAAGCTTTGCCCAGAATAAACTGTTTTATTTACATATCTTAACCTTCAGAATTTTGGTTATTTTTCTGTGAACTGCTGATCAACCTGCCTTCAGAATTTTAGAAGTACAGATTGTATCAAAATCTATCCATGAAGATCTAAGCGTTTCATTTCAAGGATAGATGTGTGCTGTTCATGTAAGCAAACAGTTGTCATCCATTCACCAGCTACCTTCTGAGGCTGAACACACATTCACTTTTCTGAAAGGTCAAAAGCGCTAATTGGGTGCATTGAGACACATGTCATGGGTAACCATTCCAATATCTTTCTGAATCCCCTAAAATCAACTGTCATTAATGCTTATAATCATTACTAATTATTTCTCTCTCTTGCAGTTTATGTTTTCAAAAATCTATTTAAACGCAAGTTTCACTCTTTACACTCTTTCACTTTTACTCTCTCAATACACTCTAATTGTTTTCTGTTCGTACTTTCAAAACCCTTTCATTTTCTTCTCAAATTTCTTGTGTGAACATGGCTTCCTCAAGCGTCCTAAACACCAGTGCTCAGAGAACATATTCTATGGAACAGTACGACGAAACGCTCAGAACTCTTCTCACGCCCATTGACAACCTAGAAGTTCTTTCAGAACTGATTGTGGATTTTGAAAGTCTTCAAGAAAATGGATTCAATCTCTCTGAAGAGGTTAATGCTCAAGGATGGAACAGGTATTTTGACCGTCTTCTAGGTCCAACGTTTCCAATTCTTGTGAAAGAATTCTGGATTCACGCTTCATCCTCAAACCATCAAGTCACTTCGTATGTCATGGGAAAGAAGATAGTAATCACTGAAGACCTAATTGCAAGACTGATAGGTTGCAATGGTGGTGGTGTAAGGTGTATAGGCATGGCTGTAAGATGTTCTGATGTTGCTTCAATTGCAAGGGAAATTTTCACTATGGGTCTCCCCTCCAGCAAGATAAGATAAGGGATCTGAAGGATCATCACAGAATCTGGGCTAAGATAATTCTGGGATGCATCAACCACAGGAAGCCAACCAGCTCTCCTGACTACATAAACATTGATCAGCAGTTTCTGATCTACTTTGTCTCCAAGAAGACTAAGGTAAATCTTGCTCACTTGCTATTCAATCATTTGAGGACCAGTGTTAAGGAGACTAGAGAAGATGAGTGTACCAAAAGGGACTGGATACCCCTTGGAAGACTCATATCAGATATTCTGATAGAGAATAGGCTGATAGAGCATCTGACAGAAGCACAATAAATCAGCTCTCTAGAGGCAACTGCTGGGAAGCCACTGAATGTAAAGAATCTGAAAAAGATAAAAATTATTGAGAACATAAAAAAGGAACCCAACGTTACATCCTTTGCAACCATCACTTCCAGAAGAATTCCTCTGGATGATTTTTCTTATGTTCTCTGAGATTGACTCCAAGCCTGAGATAATCGTCAAATATTTGGATGCGTGCAAGGCAGATAGCACTGCACCAGGGTTAAATATCCAGGACTTGCAACAGGCGGATCCAGAAGTTGTTTTGAAGAAGAACAAGAAAAGGAAGGAAGCCACAAAAGGATCATCCCAGTGGACTCCAAAAGCTGCTAAAAAGAAAGGTAATCCTTCTTCTGTTAATGTTTTAGAATCAACATCTATATCAACATCTGAACACTTACCTACCCAATCAGAAATTTCAACCCCACAAACTTTTGATGATTTTGACATAGGGTTTGATCCCTCAGAAACTCTAAGTCTTAGAGAAACTCACTCCCTTCCTATCAATCCAAATACCAAATCAACTCAACCAGAACTTACAAAAGTTCTGTCAGACATTGAATCTTTTGACCAAAATATTTCTGCTCCCACACCAGAAAATACAAACCCTCTAATCCCAGAAAATCCAAACTCCGAAACTACTACATCAACTCCACAACCAGATATTCCACTCCCAGATATTCCTCTCTCTCCTCAACCAGATATTCCTTATCCATCATCTCCACAACCAGAACAATCACAACCAGAAGTTCAAACTTCTGAGAACCAACCAACTGAGACCTGTGAACCAGAACCTCACTATGTTCAATCCAACCAATCTGAAGAACCTACTTCATATTCATATACAATCCCTATTCCAGGAATCACTGAACCTCTGGCCATCCGTATGCCCCTCACCATCCTGGACATTCCACAAATTCCTTCTTCTCTAGAATCAACACCACAAAATTCCCCAACCAGTCCAATAATTACACCAGACTCTCCCACTCCCTCACCAAAGAGCAATCCAGATGACAACGTTAAACTTGTCATTGATCTAACTGTTTTTAAATGTCTAGCTGCTATAACTCACAAAACTGCCATTCTAAAACCAAAACCATCTGAACCCACACCATATGTTGGTACTAGTTTGTTGATGTTTGAAACAAAAATGCATAAATGGATAACCTCCTTGAAGCAAGCTAGTCTTGAGATGACTAATCCTGCTGTCTCAAATTATCTTTGGACAAGTTTCAGAAAATGGATAAGTTCTGAAACACATAAGATTCAAGAACAAAGCTATGGACAGGTTCAACATAATTTCAGTAATCTGCTAATGTTTTTTGAAGACCAAGTTCTGAGTCAACTGCTCAAGGAAGAGATTCTCCCTCTGGATAATGCTCCCTGGTCAGAACATCATCCATCAAGCAAAGTTCAACCAGAATCAGAAGGTCTCACTCTGACTGCTGCTCTAGATGAGATGATCTCAGCAGAAGAATTGGTTCAAAATGATCAAGTTGCAGAATGCTCTGAGAAGCATCCAGTTACTGAAGATTCTCCAGCTCCCTCCTATGAAAGGAAAACTCTAGAAGAACTGAAGAGAGCAAATATTGTTATTCAGGAAAGGTTGGATAAACAAGATGCCACAAACAAAGAAATCAAGAGCATTTTGAGAAAACAAGAGGAAACCAACACCCAGATCAAGGGCTTGCTGGAAGCTTTGTTCACACGCCTTCCTCCTCCCTCTTAGATTCTCTTTTGTTTTAAAATCTGTTTATCTGTAACGTTTTGTTTTACATTGCTTCTGTTATGAACTTCTTATCATTGCTTCTTATGTTAATATAAATCACCTTTTTAGCTCTGATTATATAGCCTTTTTGATAACTGACAAAAAGGGGGAGAAAGAATAAGATATTTTCAATAACGGATTACTAAGACAAAAGTCTCAAACATTCTGAACTACTTAACTCTTTCTTCTGAAAAGCTTGAACAGGTACAAAACTCTTATGAAAGATGCAGTTAAACTCTGATGCTCAAGGACTCAAAGAATTTAAGGGATGTAATCAACTCAGGGGGAGTTTTTCTTCTTAATTCTATAATTTTTATTCTGTATTTTTAATTGAAAAATCCGGTTTTTGTCATCATCAAAAAGGGGGAGATTGTTAGAACATAGTTTGATTCTACAACCCTTGGTTAGAGTTTTGATGATAACAAATACAAAGAATAAATAAATACAAAGTATATATAAACAGAACAAATATGCTCCTTAAAAATATGTTTTGTATATGCAGAAGTTCTGATGGGATCAGCATCAGAAGATAAGCTATAAAGTATTACATGCTGAAGCAATCAGATTTTACGCTGAAGATTGGTGACCAGAACCTGTGCTTAATTACAACAAACTCTAATTCTGAACAAAGACATATCAAACCAAGTCATCAACATTCTGAAGCGTCATCAGCAGTTAAGGAAAGAAGACTCTGAAGCGTTACTGAACATTCAAGACAGAATTAATGCCAACGACTTTCTTCATACAAGATCTTCTCCAAAAGGAAAGTGTGTTATTAACATTAAACTTGCTTTATGGACAACGTCTTTGCCTTGCCTATATAAACACATCAATTTGCATAGAATTCCAAACCACGCATATTCAAGCTCTAGCAAATTTATTCTATTCTAAGCTTAACCTGTGTAATTATCACATTTGTGATAAACTGTTTTGTTAGAAAACAACAACGCATTCTTGTTCAATTATTTGTAACAGATTTCCTTGAGATTAACCGGTTTGTGGTTGTACTCAAGAAGACTTTAAAAGTTGTTAAAGTAGCTGTTGTAATCTTTTGAGATTAGTGGATTAAGACCTCGTTGGAGAGAGGCGAAATCACCTTGACGGGTGGACTGGAGTAGTTTGAGATCAAACGAACCAGGATAAAAATACTGTGTCATTAAGCTGTTTTTGGTCCAAGTTTTCAATTCAACCCCACCTTCTTGTGTTTTTCACATCTTCATTGTGAACCAAGATTTGAGATTTGCAAGAGATTAACCCTAACTAATGATGTATCATCCTGATTTTCTGTTGCTTGCTGTACTGGTTTGCACCTTTTAGTTTGTTGTGAACCAATTTTTTTTTAGATTTGCAATATAACTTTAGCCTATGATGAAACTGAAATTGTATGAGGCTTTTTGAATTGTTTTAAATCATGTTGGGCTGAAATCTGTTGGGCTTGTACTTGTGTTGGGCTTGAAACTCCATTTGAACTATTGTGGACCAATTCTTTTGAGATTTGCAATGTAATTTTGGCCTATGATAGAACTGAAATTGTATGAGGCTTTTGAACACAAGACCTCCTTTTTATGAACTTCTGGTATTTTGCTTCCTATTGTGCAGCTTGCTCTGTTGTTTGTTGCATTTTGCTTGCATTGTTACCTTGCTGCCTATTATGCTTTCCCCGCTGTTTGTTGCAGTTTGCTTGCATTGTTACCTTGCTTCCTGTTATGCTTGCCCTACTGTTTGTTGCAGTTTGCTTGCATTGTTACCTTGCTGCCTGTTATGCTTGCCCTTCTGTTTGTTGCAGTTTGCTTGCATTGTTTTTGAACCAAGTTTCCCCCTTGTGATTTGCAAACTATGAACCCTTAGGCCAATGATTAAGAAAAAATGCATGAGGCCTTAGCATACAAACCTTTCTTTTCTGATTCAGCAGAAACCACCCCAATGATGAATTTATGATTACCTTTGTATGTTTTGCTCATTTTTCTGAATGTTTAAACTACTAACAAACTTTTCCTTTTCTCTTTTCATGAACATGAAGCATGGATGGCAAGCAAAGGCTGGAGAGATTGCTTGAGGATGAAGACTTAGGATTTTTCTTTTAAACAATTTTTTGTAACTTATTGCATTGGTAGATATATCTTTTGTAAAATTCAAAATTTGTAATGTAATGAATACAATACTTTTGAATAATATTGTGAAAATATTGTACCAAATTCAATTTTTGAATCTTGTAATTCTTATGTTTTTTTAGTAAGAAACCTCATTCTAGGTAACTTATATTTCAAGCAATCACCAAAGATGATCAAATAAAACAAAACTCTTTGCACTCCAATCAAACCTTTAAAAATGAAATTTTGAGAATTCCATTTGATTAACTTAACCTCAAAGGCCTATGATAAAAAAAACTTAATCTTCAATTCTTATTCAAAGCTAAACTGGTAACCACAATGAGTTCGCATGTCATTCTTGATTTAAACGGGATTTCATCATCTACCAAACATGTTTTAAGAACAATCGTCAGTCTTGTAGAATTAACAAACTTTAGCGAATTATGTTTAAGAACATTTGAAATTTTGAATACTCAATTATCCCTGAGAAATCCAAAACACTAATCATTGATTTTCCATCTAGGAAGAGAGTCTGTCTGATCGACCCTCGAGCTAATTGTATGCACCAGAAACCCTAGGATAGCATCTTGTATGAAAATTTAGAGGGCAAATTTTGGGGTACAACACTAAGGCTCTCAATTTTTCCGATAACAAAGAATGGGAGTCTTGTGTTGATTGTTTAGGATTGCTTGTGTTTGGTGTAATCTTATTTCCACGGACTTTGGACTATATTGACTTTACGGCTATTAGTGTATTTTAGGGCGTAAAAGTTTTCAATGCAGACCCATCTCCCCCTTTACTTGCTCATATTTATTATACACTTCATACTCAATACGAAAAGGGAAGAAGTACTCTAAACTGTTGGATCCCACTCTTGTATTCTTAGTTTATAACTCATCTCTATAAGGAAGATTACATGATTCCAAATCTGACGAGACACGAGTGGCCTAAACAATTATGGTCTCTTACTACTAATTCTGTGTTGTGGTATGTAAGGAAGTTAGACATTAGGGATATCATCTATAGTTACAGAGACTTTATGAATGTTCCGTTGATTGGATCACAGGGTTGCATAAATTACAACCCTACCTTGGCTCTACGGCAACTAGGGTATCCTTTGGAGGATAAACCCTCAGATGAACAAATTCGACAATTGATCATTCATGACATGGGCAAGAACGACCAAGAATTACTCAACAAGATCACCCGAGCTTGGAATGGGGTTAATAAAAGAAAGGCCGAAAGAAATAATGTTGTGGCAAAAGAACCTTACACTCGATGGGTTTTAGATAGGGTGTGAGTCATTAAGTTACTGTTTGTCATTGATCCTGAGTACAAGTCAGATGTCTCATATTCCTTGCCTGTGTCCTTAGAAGAAATATACAACTTGAAAAATGCTTTGAAACAAGATCAAAGGGAGAAAGAAGAAATGGAGCTTAACCTCCATAACTTAACTAAGGAGAAAAGACAAATGTTGTGCACACTTGAATCAAAAGACCAACAAATTCAGAAATATTGTGAGGCATTTGAGAAGGAGAGTCTTAAGCTGAAGCGTTCAACTGAAGGATTGTTAAGTGCCACTTTCAACTTGGATTCCCACAAGTAACGGTTGGAGGATGGTGCTAGTGAAATCGGGAGATTAAATATGTGGTATGAAAAGGCAATGCAAGACAAGAAGGTGATGGAAGAAGATTTGAGGGCTCAAATCCAAAGTTTAGCGTAAGTTTCTTTAGATCAAGAAGAATAAATGAAGTATCTTACCACGAGACTCCAAGATAGCGAAGAATCAGAGGTAGGGGAATGCCTCAAAAGGATGATGACAGAAATATTTCTCACCGAAAAGGCTGATGAATATGAGCAAGTGTGTCTTGAGTTAGAATGCCTTTGAAAGGATTTCCTAATACAACGGAAACTCTATATGAAGATGAGGGCTCAAAAGTTATATTGAGAGGGGAAATATGTAAAGATTGCAAAAGCAGGAGAAGATAATCATAAAATAATTCCTGACCTCTACCAAGAATACCGGTTCTACAAAGACAAGCATGCAAGACTTGCCTTCTTAGCCAACAATCTTATCAGCGACATCCCTAGAAGTTTAAGAGATGTAGAGAATGTGATGGTCCCTCTCCCGAAAGACGTTGAAGACTTCCTCAATAATTGTAGGACAATAGTCAATGGCTTCAGAGCAGATATTTGCAGGTTCACTTAGAAGACTTTTGTTTCCCTTTGATTATTTCTTTCAGCAAGTTTAATGTTTTAAGTTTGAATTTTTTCAATATCTGAATTGTATTCTTTTAAGACAATTACTGTTTTAATAAAGGCATTTTGTTTCCATATCTCGTTTGCGTATTTTTTTAGATACTCACCCATAAAAAGAAAAACCCAAAAAAATATATATAAAATATGTATATCTAAGTGAATAAGACATTCAAAAACGAAACCTTTAGCATATTCATATGCATTCATGCATTCACAAACATTTGCATCTCATAAACTCATAAAGAAAAAAACTCATCTTTTTTCAAAAACATTCTCCAGTTAAACCATTGGTAGAAGAGCTAGAAAAGCTCCACCTCTCCGATTTCCAAATCAGATAAGAGCCCATCTACAAAAAGCGATGGAACAAATTGAAGAGAACCAAGATGCATTCAAGGAAGATCTTGAACAAGTCAAGGGCAAAGTCGACTCAATGAAAGGAGATATGAATCAAGTTCTTCTAGCATTGAAGGACATCATTGAAAGGAAGGAACAAATACCTAGGTGGCCTTTAAAGAAGTAACCCAAACCATTGATGCATCGAGCGGTCACCAACCAAGAAGAGAACCGGAGTCAGGACCCTAAAAGTCAACTATGGCTCAACAAGAAATAAGAAAAGCTGGTACTGAAGGGTTTGTCCCACCTCCACCAAAGGTAGGGGCATCTCATACCTTGCAGATTTCAATCAATAACATGGACAACTACATAGACCTGCAATATGGAGACCACGACTTGGAGGACGTCAATCAAGCACCTCAAAGAACAAACCATACTCATGCTACTGAAAATCCATTGGCGCTGAACTAGTACAAAGCTCTTGAAGAAAGGTTAAAAGATGTGGAAGGTTATGATGCTTTCAATGTCGATGCTCTCGAAATGGTAGTTTCTGATGTGGTGATCTGGCCGAAATTCAAAGTACCTGATTTTGGAAAATACAAGGGGCTCACATGTCCAAGGAACCATCTACGCATGTATTGCAGGAAGATGCATGCTTATGCTTAAGATCAAAAGCTGATGATCCATTGTTTCCAAGACAGTTTGAGTGGGGCATCCCTGGATTCGTACATGCAGTTGGAATGGGTTCATATCCAGACATAGGCAGATCTTGCTAATTCTTTCCTGAGACAGTACAAATATAACTTGGACATGGCACGTACCTGCATGCAACTCCAGAACTTATCTAAAAAAAGGAAGATTCTTTCAAGGATTATGCTCAAAGATGGAGAGAAATGGAAGCCTGAGTACAACCACCACTTCTGGATAAATAATTAGTTGATATGTTCATGGGAAATTTGCAAGGATTATATTATGAAAAGATGGTAGGAAGCGTATCTTCCGAATTCTCATATTTAGTAACTATTGGTAAAATGATTGAAGCAGATATAAAGAGTGGAAAAAATATAAGGGGCATAATCTAGTACCCATTACAATGCAAAAAGACATGTTCCTAACTTCTTGGAAAAGAAGGAGGGAGAAATTAATGTTGTTGCCTCACAACCAAAGGCACAACAACCATTAATAACTCCACGAGAACAACAATAAAACAGATTTGAAAGGTCGCCAAGAAATTTTGACACGCTCCCTATGTCACATAGTCAATTATTGAAACACTTCGTCAAGGCATCTTTGGTAAAGCTAAAACCTCTATCTCTTCCAATCGGGGCACCCCCACCAAGGTACAATGCTAATTCCAGATGCGAGTATCATGCCAATTCTCCTGAGCACACTATAGAAAAATGTTGTGCCTTCAAACATAAGGTTTAGGATTTGTTCGATTCTCAGGACATCACTTTTGATAAACCGAATATCAAGTCAAACCCCATGCCTCTGCATGGTGGACCAACAATAAATGCGATTTAAGTAGTCAATAACTTTGGGGCAGTCAAAAGAGTAAAGGCCCTAATAAATCTTCTGAAGGAATATCTGTTGGAGTGTGGGTTCCTCTTGGAACATAATGAAGCTTTTGAGAAAACGTTACAAAAATTGGTGGATCAGGGGATAGTCCAATTTAGACCATACCCTAAAGAAGAATATGTAGGTGCGATCAAGGGAAGTACAAAGAAGTCATTGGTAATTCCTTGCCAAGGGAAAAACATCAATAAGAAGACTCTTGTGATTCAATGGGGGAGAATCAACAGAAACACCAAAATTGATACCAAGACAAACTCTAAGGATACCATTAGTTCCCAAGACTATGATGGTAATTAGGAAACCATCTCCTATCCCTTAAAAAAGTGACAAAGCAGTACCATAGAGTTACAATTCTATTGTATACATCAATGGTTTAAAACAAGAATGTGAGTAGCCGACAAGTCAAGGACCTGGAATCTCAAATATAGTAGGAGTATGGGGTATGATTCGCAGTGGTCGAATCCTTGGCTCCGAATCACAAAAAAAGAATAATGCTGTGGTAAAAAATAAGAATGATGTTATGGTTAATTATAAGATTTATGCTTTAGGGAAGGATAAAGGAAAATCAGTGTTGGAGGCAAGTCAAGAACAAGAACCTCCAAGCAATAATTTTACTGACCAAGAGGCGGAAGAATTATTGAAAATAATCAAGAGAAGTGACTATAGGGTGGTAGATCAACTACACCAAACCCCCACCAATATTTCAATACTTTCATTTCTCCTCAACTCAGAAGCGCACAAGACTCTCTAATAAAGGTTCTGAGTTCTGCTCATGTCATAGAAGAGATTACAGTAAATTAGTTTTGCAATGTTGTGAAAAATCTAACATATGGATCATATCTAGCTTTTAATGATAGTGAGTTGCCTCCACAAGGTAGATCTCACAACAAGGCGCTGCACATTTCTATTCAGATAGGTACTACAAGCCTGTCCAGGATGCTTACCGATACTGGTTTCACCCTCAATGTGTTACCAAAATCAAGCTTGATGAAGTTAACATTGGATGGTGTTGTTTCAAGGCCAAGTTCCACAATAGTCAAGGCTTTTGATGGTTCTCAAAGTACATTATTTGGAGAAGTGGACCTTCCTGTCAAGATCGGCCCACATATGTTCTGTATCACTTTTCAAGTCATAGATATAGAACCATCGTATACATGTTTACTTGGGCGACCCTATATTCATGCAATAGGGGCAATCACTTCAACTTTACATCAGAAACTGAAGTTCTTCATTGAAGGAAGATTGATCATAATCGATGGTGAAGAGGACATCTTTGTAATTCACATAGAATCCTACAGGTATATTAGTGCTGATGAAGACTGTATAGCAACACCATTTCAAGTCTTAAAGGTTTCCTCAATGGTAACCCTACCGGTGGAAAAAAAATATTAAGAAACCTACGGTGACTTCGTGGAGAGATTTGCAAATAGCGCTGGAAAGTGGTACCTCTAAGGGTTGGGGTAAGCTCTCAGAAATACCTGAGAAGAAGAATCATTTTGGTATGGGCTACGAATTATCAAAGGCTACTCTGAAAGGTGAAGCACGGTTTCCTCTAATCTAGGAGACCTTCATCAACAAAGGAGTAGAGCATGGCAGACAGGTGGCAACTATATTGTTGTACCCCAAAATTTGTCTTCTCATTTTCTTTCAAAATTTTCTTTTACATGTGTGGTTGCAAACATCTGCTTGAGGAAAGTAAAATTTTAAGATGAACGAAATGTCCTTTAATTGGAACATCAAAGGTCATTCGATTGGAGCATCAGAGCTTCCTTCGGTTGGAGCATCAGAGCTTTCTTCGATTAGAGCATCAGAGCTTCCTTCGATTGAAGCATCAGAGCTTCCTTCAATTGGAGCATCAAAGCTTCCTTAGATTGGAGCATTAAAGCTTCTTTCGATTGGAGCATCACAACTTCCTTCGATTGGAACATCTGAGGGTCTTTCGATTGGAACATCAGAATTTCCTTCGATTGGCATATCTAAGCTTCCTTCGACTGGAGCACCAGAGCTTCCTTCAATTGGAATATCAGAGCTTCCTTCGATTGGAACGTCAGAGCTTCCTTCAATTGGAACACCAGAGCTTCTTTCAATTGGAACATCAGAGCTTCCTTCGATTGGAACACCAGAGTGTCCTTCGATTGGAACAACAGACTTCCTTCGATTAGAACATCAGAATGAAGTATCCTTCGATTGGCATATCAGTGCATAGGTGTCTTAATCTAAGATGTTCTGATAAAGGAAATTTTGAATAATTCGAATTTGGACTTAGAATCATCACAAAAACAAGGGCTGATCAAAGAAGTTATGATAAGGAAAGTTATAAACAATTCGAATCAGGAATTAGAATCCTCACAAGAACAAGGGCTGATCGAAGGGGCTCTGAAGAGGGAAACTCTGAATATTTTCAAATTCGAACAAAGCGCCAAGTTGACATGTCCAAGTTCATTCAGAATCCCAGAATGGCATGAAATATCTTAAAATGGAAATATTTTAATGTGTCTGATTCTGTTTTCAAATCCCTGTTAATAGCTGGTCTTTAATGCTATGTTTCTTTGTCTCCTCCACCATCTATAAATACAAGATGTTAAACTAAAATCGAAGGGGGGTACACACGAGAAAACTAAACAGGATGCATACAAAACGAATACACACACATATTGAACCAAGGACGCCTTGTTTATCGAAGGACCTCTACACAACTTGCCTCCAAGAAAGCCCATAAAGTTGCACCAGCCATCCCACGTTCAGGATTCCAAATCGAAGTATCTTCTGTGGGTAAAAGCTTTTAATCTTATTCAATCTATAATATAAACTCATGTGGACTGCATTTTCATATTATTCTTGTTATTTGTAAATGGTTTAGAAAATCGAAACTCATGGCATAGACAATTTGCAAATCGAAGCAGCCCAGAGTTTCACTTTTCGTTTGGCTCTGAAACTAACAAACTTACAGGATTCAAAATGTTAGTTTTTCTTTATCCAGATTGAACAATTAGAAGGCATGCGCTAGATGGAGGACATGGGTTTTGAATCCCAGGTCAGGCATTTTCATTTTCTTTTTAACATGTTATATGCAGATCTGATATATACAATGGTCATGCGCTCCTCATACACCATCAGATTATCACCTTCAGATCATAGTTGATACAGATCTAAGCGCTTCAATATGCAAATCTATGGTGCATCCTCTAGACGTCAATAGTGTTGAATCTCACGCTGACTCTGGGCTTTCCATCTTCTGGACCTAACATTTTCTAGATCATCAACACCCCCTAATTGCTGATCAACGCCAGACCCATTTTTCTTCGTTTAATTTTATTATTTCATTTTGTTTTAATTATTTTATTAAATTCATTTCTTTTATTAGTTTAATCATAAAATCAGTAAAAAATCACAAAAAAAATCAGGATTTAGTTTTTTTATTTTATTAAATAATTAGTTTCTAAAATTAATTAATTAATTAACTTTAACCTTTTTCTTTCAAAATTAAAAGTAAACTAGAATTTAGGACTTACTTTAATTTTAATATTTCTTTTCATAAATATAAAAAATCCCACAAAAGTTTAGTTTATTTTTTAAATAGACTTTAGGAAAACAAATTTAATTTTTTCTCTTAAATCAAAAATAAGCAAAAAAAAAAGATTTCTTATTGCCTTAGGTTCTTAGAAGCATTTTCTAACCTTTTGCGGGTTATTATTTTCTCGCATTTTATATAAATAATGTAACTGATTATGGGATGTAATAGTCCATGTTTAAAATTACGCACTTTATTTCTTGCACTCTTTTTGATGTAACTATCCCAAAGCATTGTAATAGCGTAGATTTTATAATTCCCACACTTTACATTTTCTGTACAATATTATTGTTAGTAACTAGGATTTCATGGTGTGATACGGTGGGACAACTGACTTGATGGTTTTGCGTTTGATCACAAATGTTGCGGTTAGCAAGAGTCGCCATCGACTTTTCTTTTATCCAAAAGGAAAGGTGTAAAAGTACATGAAAGACCTTTGAGATTTATTTCTCTTAGTTACTTTCTAGATCACTTGCTTTTGTCTGAAATCGTGCTTTGTATGGTTTTTGAAAGTATTTTGTAAAGATGCCATTGTTTAGAAAATCTTTGTAATGATTCTCGTTCGTAAGAATGTATACAAAGATATTGATCTTTTGAAAATGTTTTCAAGTTTTGTAAGATATTTTTGAAAGGGTAAGTGTTTGTTTTTGAAAATAGCAAAGATATTTTGTTTGAAATAGAGCAAGTAATTAGGAGCAATCTACCTACTCAAATGTCTTTCTTGTTCATTTTCTTTTCCTTTGACATTGTTGTCTTACCATTGATTTGGTAAGCAACCCTATCTTTGGATGTTAACGGGACGGGCGTGGGTCATCGTATAACCATGATTAGTAATGTTTCAAGGTATCTTAGCATTCTTTTTTAGGGACTAAGATCATTTGTAAGGCAACTTAGATAGAGTCATCGAGGGACTATGATCTTGTATTTGTTTGCTTTTGCTAAGATACATTACATGCGTAATATGGCCATTTTGTAAGGCAACCAAGTGAATTTTACCCTAGGGGTGCTTGTGTGCAAGTGTGTTGTTTTCATGCTTGATTTTGTCTTGAATTAGGATTTTCTACTTGATTGATTTTATTTTTTCCATACAAACCCTAATTACTAGCATGTTATGTAAAAGTGATAAATTGCGAAATTTAAAATTACTATGCTATTACAACATTTGTGGGAGGGGGTATACAATTTATGAATGTGGATTGAAATAATATAAATCTAATTAATCTATTACAACCAAATTGAATATGTACAAATAATTGAAGAAATATATAAAGTACAAATGCAAATTGAAAGAAATGATTTTTTTGTGTTTGGATTTTTTTATATGTAAGAGGTTTTAACCTAAACCTAATTAGCGAAAAATAATTAAATCAAAATTAACTTAAATTAATTAAGAAAAGAAATTAATTAAGAAAAGATTTTTGAATAAAACCCTAATTCTATTTAGTTGATTAAAAGAATATAAGTTTAAAGAAAAAGTATTTTTGTATTTTTGTCTTGAAAATAATATATGGTGTTGTGAAATATTTTTGGCATTTTCTTATATTAAAATAAATATATTTAAATAAATAATAGCCTAGTTTTAATTTAATTTACAAGGTAATTAGTAAAGATAAATAAAGTATAATGAATAAAAATAATTTTTTGTGTGGGAAAAATATTCAAATTATGTCAAAACATAAATCTATTATTTTTATATTTTTTTAATGATTTTTTGGTATTTTAGAAAATATATTTAAAAGGAAAAATAAAATAAATAAGTAAATAAAAATAAATGGGCCAGGGGGTGCCAAAAGTAGGTAGGGAGGTGAGCTAGCAAAATAAAAAAAACACTGCAAGGCCCAAAGGGCCCACTGCCTGCAAAAAAAGGTTTGAGAATCAGAAAATATAAAAAATGAAAAAGGGGGGTTCACATTGGTTTGAACCCTCGCCATTTAGGTAAGAAGTGACTTAGTATGCGTGCGCTTGCCACTGGGGTGGCTGTACATCCGTTTACTTATGTTAATCCATAAATATATATTAGAAACTGCTTCCTGAAGGCAACTTCATCTTTAACCTCACGCCTGACTGGACCACCTGTATCTTCTTCATCTCTCAACAAAAATGGAAAGTTCAAACATGAATGTTGTGGTGTTTCTTCCCACGAATCCAACCATATAACTTATGTAAGCTAAAAGTCAAAGATGAAAACTAAGTTTGCTGGCCCTAAAATGAAACCTAATTTTCTCAGAAATTTCAAATCCACAATTCTCTATACACAGTCAATATAAATGGGAACTATGAACATGGTGAGCTTTAGAGAAAAGATATCTACATTTTGTCTTCACAAATCAGGATCAAAAGATGCTTGTATAAAGAGATAGAAGTTTGAAAACTTACCCCTTGCAGCCGGAGTCGTGAATGGAGTTTGAGCAACTTTTGAGATGGCCTGAGGATCTATTTATCTTGCCTAGACCTCCTTGAGTGTATTCCAACTCCTACTTTGCCTTGAATGTTCCTGAACTTCTCTACTCAAGTCAAACTGCAAGCTTGATGTTTGAAAATGGTGGATACTAATGGAATAGTTACAGTCTTGAAACAGGGGTCTGGATTGCTTTGGTATGATGTATAGAAGGTGTTTGAATAATTAGTTTTCAAAACGCACGAGTGGAAATGAAGATGATGAGTTTTGGTTCAAAATTGTGTATCAATAGTGTTTTTGAGCAGATTTACGATTTTTGAGTGTTTAAGATAGTTTCAGGGCACTAGAATTCGTGTCTCATTTTGAAAATAGTTTATGTACATATAGGCAAGAGGTTTTGAGGCTTGAAACAACTCAGAAATTGAAATCACATGTTATGGCTTGGTTACTTGTTTTTGAAGCAAAGTTGACTAACATGGTATCAATGTGGAGTACAAGGGTTTGCAGGGTGGTTAGCAGGCTGTAGATATGTTGCTTCTTGCTTTTAAATATTTTTGAGTCAGAAACAACAATGTATGGGCTCAAGAAGAGTTGACATTATGATTAAAGTCACTTTTTTCCAAAATGGAAGTGGTGACTTTCTTCCAAAAATAGAAATGCAACTTGGATAATGGCTCAAATGCTTGGAAAATGGATCTATCAGTTGTGTAAGCATTAAATTATTGAGTGATTATAAAGTTTGAAGCCCGCAAAGCAAGATTTTTACAGCATGCTTGAAGATTGGATCAAGTGATCTTCACAAAATGGCTTGTAATCTAAGTGTCAAAACACCAACTTAATCTCTTCGATTCTCCCTACTCAACAATGATCTCAAGGAGTTCTTAGACATTTTGGAAAGCTTGGAATGTTCTTTACAACCCATCTTTGAATTTCTTTTGAAGATTCCCCTTGGAACTATGTGAAAAATTGCCATGAAGTTAGGTCAAAAATCTGCCTAACTAGGGCAAAATTTGACTGTCTTTTTTAGTTCATGAACAAGTATTCACAAAATTATAACTTTAGATCCAAGAACTTTTGGAAGAAGTTATGTGAAGAAAAGTTGTATATTTCATGGAGATCTACAACTTTTATGTTATAAGTTTCTCTTGAATCAACCTGTATCATGGTGAAAATTTGGCCTAAAGTTATGAAAAAACATGAATTTTCAACACTTAGAAAAATTTCTAAGTTTAGAAATTTTGACTTTTCAAAATGAAATCTTGAATTTTTGATTTCTTGTTGAATAAGTTTCATATTTTGACATGTTTTGGTGAATTATGATTTTTGGCACTTGAATTTGACCAAAAAGTCAAAGTTTGACTTTTCAGTATATAGTTAACTTTTGACCAGTCGACTGCAAAATTCATCTGTCAATCCAATGGATTTGTAATGTTTTAAATCATGTCATTAGGTCAAAATGATGAATTTGGACTCTTGATACCACGCCATAAACAAATTGACCATTTTCTAGGTAAAAAAATCAGAAATTGCCCTTTCCTAGTCAAAACCCTAATTTTGACCATTTTGCCCTTTTGGGGATTTGATCAAATTTCTTGAAGAATTGTGGTCCGAACTTGATCAAATGATACATGTGAGTCTAAAATGTTGATTTGGATCGAAAATTATGAAGTTTGACTGTAAATTGGCCATGGTTGACTTTTTCCCCAATACAGTTGATTTTTAGGTCAACTGTTCAATTAACTGATCAAAAGTGTGATCCAAGGCTTGAAACTTGACATGAGTAATCTTGGGGGTCCATAATGATCCATAAAAGTCATATGAAGCATTGATAGTCCAAAAATCCTTGTGCAAACTCAAACCCTAATTTTGGTCATCAATGCATAAGGAGGTGTCTTGAGCTGATCAAACCCTAGTGCAGTCTTGAGCCCAATGAGATCTTGTGAGAGAATTCATGATAAGTGAGAGGGAAAATTTTGGGGTACAACATCTTCCCCTATTAAATCTTCTTAAACCTGAAGACTTAGA
The DNA here is from genome assembly GCA_948472305.1 of Vicia faba. Taxonomy (NCBI): domain Eukaryota; kingdom Viridiplantae; phylum Streptophyta; class Magnoliopsida; order Fabales; family Fabaceae; genus Vicia; species Vicia faba. The sequence goes on from OX451736.1 coordinate 678,483,802, forward strand.
TGGGCATGTTATTCCATTCGTGACTCAAAGGTGGAAGATGATTGGACACTAGAGTGCCCAAAAATTTGCACTTGACGATGTGAAGGTTGAGGGACTGGGCTTAAAGATTCCATTTGGAGAGGTGATAGAAATTTGTTGGAGATGGGCTTGTAGATGCCATCTGGAGTAATTGCTGAATTGTAATTTGTAAGTTGAAAGAATGAGTATCAGAATAGCGTCCGTGTCTGGAATGTAGTTGAACTGTATTTGGGAGCTGATTTTGAATGATTATCAGAATGGCATCTGTGTCTGGAGCGTATCTGAACTGGATCTGAAAGTTGAAACTTAATGAGTATCAGAATGGCATCCGTGTCTGGAGCGTATCTAAACTATATTTGAAAGTTGAAACTGAATGAGTATCAGAATGGCATTCGTGTCTGGAGCATATCTGAACTGTATCTAAAAGTAGAAACTGAATGAGTATCAGAATGGCATCTATGTCTGGAGCGTATATGAACTGTATCTGAAATTTGAAACTGAATAAGTATCAGAATAGAATCCGTGTCTGGAGCGTATCTGAATTGTATCTGAAAGTTGGAACTGAATGAGTATCAGAATGGCATCTGTGTCTGGAGCGTATCTGAACTGTATCTGAAAACTCTGAACATTGTTAATGGTAGCTATTAATCTTATCCTGAAAAGGGTAAAATGTTAGCTAAAATGCAAAGTCATGTTGTATGAAATGTATGATATAATGCATTCGTTTTATCAATGTTTATGATATATGGATGCAATGTATGCATATGTGAGCTAATTTGTTGCACTTCTGTTGGATTAGGGAAAATAAATCCCTGATTGCTGTTGAGGATATGTAAGTCTTCATGTCTTGAAGTCGAAGTGTTGATGGATTTCCGTTCAGAGAGATAAACTCTATTGTGAGGGAAATGCTATGTACCGCTTATAAAATCTGTTTGGAGAAATTGGATGATTTCTACCGGGTATTGACAATTGGAAGCTTTGTTCCGCTGGAGATTGAACGACATACTGCGGGGGATTTCTTATGGAATAGCCTAGATATATTTCCCTATCCCTTTAACCTATTAGTAATTGCTTTTTTTCATCTTGTTTATTTGTAAACAACGATTATGTTCAAATGCATATGTTCAACAATGAATCATTGGACATTTTTGTAAACAAAACACAAGAGTAAAGAAAAACAAATTGTTTTGCACTTTCAAAGGAATATCTTTGTATTGACTTTGAGTAAGTATTTTTGTACAATGAGATAATCATTCTAGTAAGAGAATACCGTCGTAAAAAATGAAAATTTAAATACAAAGAAAAGATAGATATGTGTATTTATCCCATGCAGTTCCCATTCTGCTATAGCCTTTGTATCTCTGAGCATTTTGTCTATTTGTTGCCTGGTCAGAAGATGATTGAATTGATCAGAACCTCTGAGTTTGCAGGTTGTCTGTAAGGTGATCCAACGGGACATAGTCATGCGCTTTAATTCCCTAACTTTTTCCTGGATCGCCCTTTTGGGTTTTCAGTCTACCGGGAAACCCTTTTTTACCCAAGTCACCCTTTCGGGTTTTCAACTTGCTGGGTGTACAAATTTTTATTTGTTATATCCCTAATTTTTTCCCGAACCTTTTTGGTTCATCGGGATGCCTTTATTTTACCTAGGTATGTTAACTTAGCTGGTTTCTTATGCGTAGTATCTTTTGACTATGTCCACGTTCGCAGGATATGGCAGGTCGTCACCATCCATGGTGGTCAAGATCATTTCCCCACCAGAGAATATGTTTTTGATTATAAATGGTCCTTCATATATAGGAGTCCATTTGCCCCTAGGATCACCTTGCGGCAGTATGATGTGTTTGATCACTAGATCCCCAACTTGATACACTTGGCGTCTGACTTTCTTGTTGAAAGCCTTGATCATCCGTTTTTGATACATTTGACCATGGCAATTAGTAGTATGTCTCTTCTCATCAATCAAGTTCAGTTGATCAAGTCGAGTCTAGATCCAATCGTCTTCATTTAGCCCTACATCCTTCATAATCCTCACAGAGGGAATCTGGACCTCGATAGGAAAGACAACTTCCATGCCGTATACGAAGAATAGGGTGTTGCCCCGGTTGATGTGCCAGCTATAATACGATACCCGTGGAGAGAGAATGGTAGCATCTCATGCCAGTCTTTGTATGTGACTATCATTTATGTATGATCTTTTTAATATTCTTATTTGTAGCTTCGACAACACCATTCATCTTCGGCCGATAAGGAGAAGAATTATGATGCTGAATCTTAATTTCTCGCACAAGGCGGTGATCATAGTGTTGTTGAGATTTGTACCATTGTCAGTGATGATCCTTTCTGGGATACCGTACCGGCAAATGAGATTTTTCTTGATGAAACAGGCAACAACATTCTTGGTAACGGAAGCGAAGGAAGCTGCCTCCACCCACTTTGTAAAGTAATCAATGGCCACTAAGATGAAGCGGTGTTCATTGGAGGCTGTCGGCTTGATTTCCCCAATCAGATCAATTATCCACATAGCAAAGGGCCAAGGAGCCGTCAATACATTCAGAGGAACTGGAGGTACGTGCACCTTGTCAGCGTAGATTTGACACTTATGGCAAGTTCGAGAGTGTTGATAACAATCTGCTTCCATGGTAGACCAGTAGTAGCCTGCCCGTAGGATTTTCTTTGCCATCGCATTCCCACTGGAATGGGTGCCAAAAGCGCCTTCATGCAATTCAGCCATGATCCTTTCAGCTTCAACCTTATCTACGCACCGAAGTAACACAGAGTCATGATTGCGTTTGTACAGGATGCCATTACTAAGGAAGAACTTAGCAGAAAATCTTCTCAAGAACTTCTTGTCATTGACTGAAGCTCCTTCTGGATATTCTTGAGCCTCGAGATACCTCTTGACTTCGTGAAACCAAGGCTGGTCCACTACTTCTTCAATATTAATCTCGTGACAGTGTGCTGGTTCATTCATTTGTTCAATGCTAACCCGGGGAGCCTCGTTATCCCAATTAAGTTTAAATATAGATGACATTGTGGCTAGTGCATCTGCTAGCTGATTTTCTTCTCGAGGGAAATGCTCGAAGGTAATATTCTCAAAGTGTGGTAGCAATGTCAAAACATGTTCTTTATAAGGGATAAGGTTAGGGTGTTTGGTGTCCCATTACCCTTTGATCTGACTGATGACCAAAGCTGAATCTCTGAATACATCCAAGGATTTGATCCCCAAGTCTATGGCAGCTCTGAGACCAAAGATGCACGCATCGTGTTCTGCCATGTTGTTGGTACAATTGAAACAGAGTCTTGCGGTAAAGTGAGTATGACACCCTTCAGGAGATATTAGTACAACATTGATACCATTGCCAAGTGCGTTGGATGCCCCATCAAAGAACAGGGTCCATCAGGATCCTTGTTTAGGTCTGTCGTATGGCCTGAATTCTTCATAGTTGTCTAATGTCATGATGTCTTCATCCGGAAAATCGAATTTCATGGACTGATAGTCTTCTACAGCTTGGTGAGCAAGGTGATTGGCTAATACACTGACCTTTATTGCTTTCTGGGTAGTATAATGTATGTTGTATTCCATCAGGATCATCTGCCATCTCGCTATTCTCCCAGAGAGTGCGGGTTTCTCGAAGATGTATTTTATCGAATCCATTTTAGATATCATTAGGGTAGTATGAGTCAGCATATACTGTCTTAGCCGGCGAGCAGCCCATGCCAAAGCGCATCAAGTATTCTCGAGAAGTGAATATCTTGTTTCACAATCGGTAAACTTTTTGCTCAGGTAATAAATAACATTCTCTTTTTGGCCAGACTCGTCATGCTGCCCCAACACACACCCCATTGAGTTTTCTAAAACAGTCAGATACATGATCAATGGTCTTCCCTCGACTGGTGGCATCAACACAGAAGGCTCTTATAAATATTCATTGATTTTGTCAAAAGAAACTGGGCACTCGTCATTCCATTTGACTACTTGATCTTTCTTCAACAATTTGAAGATTGGTTCAGAAGTAGCTGTCAGGTGAGAGATGAATCTGGCAATGTAATTAAAACGCCCCAAGAATCCTCTGATTTCCTTCTCAGTACGAGGATTAGGCATCTCTTGTATTGCTTTAACTTTGGTAGGATCGACCTCGATACCTTTATTACAAACGACAAATCCTAGGAGTTTACCAGATCGTACCCCAAATGTGCATTTTTTTGGATTCAACCTCAGCTTATACTTCTTCAGTCTCTCAAACAGTTTTTGTAAGTGATCAAGATGCTCTTCTTCTGTTTGAGATCTGGCTATCATATCGTCCATGTAGACCTATATTTCGTGATGTATCATGTCATGAAATAAAGCTACCATGGCGCGCTGATAGTTTCCCCCAACATTCTTTAGTCCGAATGGCATCACCTTATAGCAGAAGGTGCCCCCCTGCGTGACAATAGTTGTTTTCTCCATGTCCTCAGGCGCCATTTTGATTTGGTTGTAGCATGAGAAACTATCCATGAAGGAAAACACTTTGTGTTGTACCGTATTGACAACTAGAATATCAATGTGGGGGAGTGGAAAATCATCCTTAGGGCTTGCCCTATTCAAATCTCAATAGTCCACACACATTCGCACTTTGCCATCTTTTTTGGGTACGAGAACAATATTGGCAACCCACTGGGGATAAGAGGTGACATCCAAGAATCCAGCGTTGAATTACTTCATGACTTCTGCTTTAATCTTTTCTGACATATCAGGCCTCATGTAGCGAACCTTTTTCTTTACTGGCAGACAATCTTCTCTTGTAGGCAGGCAATGTACCACAATACCTGCATCAAGTCCCGACATGTCTTCATACGACCAGGAAAAGACTTTAACATAATCGTGTAATAACTGAATTAGACGCTCCTTGACACTGGGTTCTAGATTGGCACCCACCTTGACCTCTTTTTTGTCTTCTTCGGTACCTAAGTTGATTGTATCCGCGGGTTCCTCGTGAGGTTGAATGGTTCTCTCTTCTTGTTTTAGTAATCTGGCTAGTTCTCCTGGTACTTCACAATCTTCCTCACCTTCGTCTTAGGCCTGGTAGATTAGATTCTCAGAGTCACAAAAGCCCATAGCAGTATCGTTACCCATGGGATCATGAATGGATGTATACCTGCATTGTGAGTGTGGGTGTGTGTAAGGGATAAAAGTGATCGGGACAAAATATCTAGCCTCCCAATTACTGAGCCCTCCATTAATAGTCGGGAAGATCCAATCCTCTAGGTTGCAGCCATCTTCACCATCTTCTACCGCGTTGACTTCACGGTTGCTGATCTTCAGGGGCGACTCTTACAACCTTCTGACTAAAGTCGGTCATCTCACTACATCCTAAAGGCCAAGTTGGTCAAGTAAAGGTTCTAAAAGTTCATTAGTGCTTCATGACATCACTCAACGGCCCTGTATTCTCTTTGATTAACTCAAAGGCTACCTGTACCCACAAATATGTCGCACTAACGTAGCTATTGCTTAGACCATGCCGGTATACCCCGCACAGTTTCCACAACGTATTGCTACTTACCTACAATGTATCCCAAATCTGGGTAGAGGATTCAAACCCATACAAAGAACCATTATGTAAAGCATACAAGTCAAACAATGTAAGAAAATAAATGTGATTTATCCCTAAGGTAACCCCACTTTTAAAAAATATCCCCAGCAGAGTCGCCAGTTCTGTGATACGGTGGGATAACTGACTTGAAGGTTTTGCGTTTGATCGCAAATGTTGCGGTTAGCAAGAGTCGCCACCGACTTTTATTTTATCCAAAAGGAAAGGTGAAAAAGCACAGGAAAGACCTTTGAGATTTATTTCTTGAGTTCGGGGGGTAGATTATGAAAAGGGAAGGTGTTAGTACCCTTTTCATCCATGGTTTTCCATGGACTCTTAGTTACTTGCTAGATCACTTGCTTTTGTTTAAAATCGTGATTTATATGGTTTTTGAAAGTATTTTGTAAAGAGGTCATTGTTTAGGCAATCTTTGTAATGATTCTCGTTCGTAAGAATGTATACAAAGATGTTGATCTTTTGAAAATGTTTTCAAGTTTTGTAAGATGTTTTTGAAAGTGTAAGTGTTTGTTTTTGAAAATAGAAAAGATATTTTGTTTGAAATGGAGCAAGTAATTAGGAGCAATCTACCTACTCAAATGTCTTTCTTGTTCATTTTCTTTTCCTTTGACATTGTTGCCTTACCATTGATTTGGTAAGCAACCCTATCTTTAGATGTTAACGGGACGGGCGTGGGTCATTGTATAACCATGATTAGCAATGTTGCAAGGTATATTAACATTCTTTTTGAGGGACTAAGATCTTTTGTAAGGCAACTTAGATAGCGTCATTCAGGGACTATGATCTTGTATTTGTTTGTTTTTGCTAAGATGCCTTACATGCGTAATATGACCATTTTGTAAGGCAACCAAGTGGATTTTTCCCTAGGGTTTTTTGTATGCAAGTGTGTTGTTTTCATGCTTGATTTTGTCTTGAATTAGGGTTTTCTACTTGATTGATTTTATTTTTTCCATACAAACCCTAATTACTAGCATGTTATGTAAAAGCGATAAATTGCAAAATTTAAAATTACTACGCTATTACAACATTTGTGGGAGGGGGTATACAATTTATGAATGGGGATTGCAATAATATAAACGTAATTAATCTATTACAACCAAATTGAATATGTACAAATAATTGAAGAAATATATAAAGTACAAATGCAAATTGAAAGAAATGATTTTTTGTGTTTGGATTTTTTATATGAAAGAGGTTTTAACCTAAACCTAATTAGAGAAAAATAATTAAATCAAAATTAACTTAAGTTAATTAAGAAAATAAATTAATTAAGAAAATATTTTTGAATAAAACCCTAATTCGATTTAGTTGATTAAAAGAATATAAGTTTAAAGAAAAAGTATTTTTGTATTTTTGTCTTGAAAATAATATATGGTGTTGTGAAATATTTTTGGCCTTTTCTTATATTAAAATAAATATATTTAAATAAATAATAACCTAGTTTTAATTTAATTTACAAGGTAATTAGTAAAGATAAATACAATATAATGAATAAAAATAATTTTTTATGTGGGAAAAATATTCAAATTATGTCAAAATATAAATCTATTATTTTTATATTTTTTTATGATTTTTTGGTATTTTAGAAAATATATTTAAAAGGAAAAATGAAATAAATAAGTAAATAAAAATAAATGGGTCAGGGGGTGCCAAAAGTAGGCAGGGAGGTGAGCTAGCAAAATATAAAAAAACACTGTCAGGCCCAAAGGGCCCACCGCCTGCAAAAAAAATGTTAGAGAACTAGAAAATATGAAAAATGCAAAAGGGGGGTTCACATTGGTTCGAACCCTCGCCCTTTAGGTAAGAAGTGACTTAGTACGCGCGCGCTTACCACTGGGGTGGCTGTACATCCGTTTACTTATGTCAAACCATAAATATATATTAGAAACTGCTTCCTGAAAGCAACTTCATCTTCAACCTCGCGCCTGGCCGGACCACCTGTATCTTCTTCATCTCTCCACAAAAATGGAAAGTTCAAACATGAAAGTTGTGGTGTTTCTTCCCACGAATCCAACCATATAACTTACGTAAGCTAAAAGTCAAAGATGAAAACTAATTTTGCTGGCCCTAAATTGAAACCTAATTTTTTCAAAAATTTCAAATCCACAATTCTCTATACACAGTCAATATAAATGGGAACTATGAACATGGTCAGCTTCAGAGCAAAGATATCTACATTTTGTCTTCACAAATCAGGATCAAAAGATTCTTGTATAAAGAGATAGAAGTTTGAAAACTTACCCCTTGCAGCCGGAGTCGTGAATAGAGTTTGAGCAACTTTTGAGATGGCCTGAGGATCTGTTTAGCTTGTCTGGACCTCCTTGAGTGTATTCCAACTCCTACTTTGCCTTGAAAGTTCCTGAACCTCTCTACTCAAGTCAAACTGCAAGCTTGATGTTTGAAAATCGTGGATAGTGATGGAAGAGTTACAGTCTTGAAACAGGGGCCTGGATTGCTTTGGTATGATGTATAGAAGATGTTTGAATGATTAGTTTTCAAAACGCACGAGTGGAAATGAAGATGATGAGTTTTGGTTCAAAATTGTGTATTAATGGTGTTTTTGAGCAGATTTATGGTTTTGAGTGTTTAAGATAGTTTCAGGGCACTAGAATTCGTGTCTCATCTTGCAAATAGTGTATGTACTTATATGCAAGAGGTTTTGAGGCTTGAAACAACTCAAATTGAAATCACATGTTATGGCTTGGTTACTTGTTTTGGAAGCAAAGTTGACAAATATGGTTTCAATGTGGAGTACAAGGGTTTGAAGGGTGGTTAGAAGGTTGTAGATATGTTGCTTCTTGCTTTTAAATGATTTTGAGTCAGAAACAACAATGTATGGGCTCAAGAAGAGTTGACATTGTGATTAAAGTCACTTTTTTCCAAAATGGAAGTGGTGACTTTCTTCCAAAAATGGAAATGCAACTTGGATAATGGCTCAAATGCTTGGACAATGGCTCTATCAGTTGTGTAAGCATTAAATTATTGTGTGATTAGAAAGTTTTAAGCCTGCAAAGAAATATTTGTACAACATGCTTGAAGATTGGATCAAGTGTTCTTCACAAGATGGCTTGTAATCCAAGTGACAAAACACCAACTTCATCTCTTCGATTCTCCCTACTCAAGAATGATCTCAAGGAGCTATTGGACATTTTGAAAAGCTTGAAATGTGATCAAAAACCCATATTTGAATTGATTTTGAAGATTCCCCTTGGAACTATGTGAAAAATTGCCATGAAGTTAGATCAAAAATCTGCCTAACTAGGGCAAAATTTCACTAAGTCTTTTTTAATTCATGAGCAAGTATTCACAAAATTATAACTTGAGATCCAAGCACTTTTGGAAGAAGTTGCGTGAAGAAAAGTTTTATATTTCATGGAGATCTACAACTTTCACGTTAGAAGTTTCTCTTGAATCAATATGTATCATGGTGAAAATTTGGCCTAAAGTTTTGAAAAAACATGAATTTTCAACACTTTGAAAAATTTCTAAGTTTAGAAACTTTGACTTTTCAAAATGAAATCTTGACTTTTTGATTTATTGTTGAATAAGTTTCATATTTTGACATGTTTTGATGAATTATGATTTTTGGCACTTGAATTTGACCAAAAAGTCAAAGTTTGACTTTTCAGTATATAGTTGACTTTTGACCAGTCGACTGCAAAATTCATATGTCAGTCTAATAGATTTGTAATGTTTTAAATCATGTATTTAGGTGAAAATGATGCAATTGGACTCTTGAGATCATGCCCTAAACCAATTGACCATTTGGTAGGTCAAAAATCAAAAATTGCCATTTCCCAATCAAAACCCTAATTTTGACCATTTTGCCCTTTTGGGGATTTGATCAAATTTCTTGAAGAATTGTGGTCCAAACTTGATCAAATGATACATGTGAGTCTAAAATGTTGATGTGGATCGAAAATTATGAAGTTTTACTATAAATTGGCCATGGTTGACTTTTTCCCCAATACAGTTGATTTTTAGGTCAACTGTTCAATTGACTGATCAAAAGTGTGATCCAAGACTTGAAACTTGACATGAGTAATATTGAGGGTCCATAATGATCCATGAAAGTCATATGAAGCATTCATAGTCCAAAAATACTTGTGCAAACTTAAACCTTAATTTTGGTCATCAGTGCATAGGGAGGTGTCTTGAGCTGATCAAACCCTAGTGCCGTCTTGAGCCCAATAAGATTTTGTGAGAGAATTCTTGATAAGTGAGAGGGAAAATTTTGGGGTACAACCCATGGAAAGATTGAAAATAATCATTAGCAAACCTTAATGCAAAAGGTAAATAACTGAATTGAATCACTTGCACAAGCGCACCTCTAGGGTATCTCCCACTTCAGTTGCCTTCGAAAACGGTCACAATTCTCGAAACGTGAGAATATTTAGTGGCTGTCCTTTAGTTCAAGAGATCACAAGTCCCTTGATGGCCCTTTCGATGTCGCCTCGGTTAAAAAGTGATCTTAGAACTTTAGGACAATTACTAAAAGTTCTTGCCCAATTGCCTTAGTGACCGTAAATGTCCCTCCGATAGTCCCTCAACATCCAACAATAGGGCTACCTACTCATTAATAGTAGGATAGCACTACCTAAAGGAAAGGAGGAAAAGAACACCTTTTTTCGAGTAGGTAGATGTTTGTTAGGTACTTGCTCAAAAATAATCTTTTTCACACTACACTTTCAAAACATTTTTCAAAAACGCTTTATCAACATTCTTGAGGACTGATACAAGAGTTAGCATAAAGAAAACAAACTTTTCAAAACTCACAATCACGAAAGCAATTTTCAAAGATGAGAAAGTACCGAAGAGCCCATGGAAAACCACAGATGGAAAGGGGGCTAACACCTTCCCTTTCCATAATCTACCCCCCGTACTCAGAAACTTTCGAAAAAGGTCTTTTCTGTTATTTTACCCTTTCCTTTATTGGATAAAAGAAAAGTCGGTGGTGACTCTTTCTTACCGCACATTTGCGAATACAAAATGCAAACCAGTATTAAATAGTCGGTTCTGCCATCGTATCACAGAACTGGCGACTCTGCTGGGGAATAGATTAAAAATTGGGGTTTACCTTAGGCTCTAGTTCATTTTAAAATTGCTTTCTTTGTTTGCTTTGATTGCTTTATCTTTAAGGGTTTGTTAGGGTATTCTTGTAAAGATCCTACACCCGGATCTGGGGCACCTTTTAGGTAAGTAGCAATAAATCATGGAGGATGTACTGCGTAGAACAATACATATGAAATGGTGGCTACATTAGCGCGATACTCTGGACTGTACTAATGTTCCTTAAGTAAGTCAAGGATAACATTAGGCTTCCTCATAGTGTCACTAAGCGCTAACTGACCTTTAGAACTTTTAATCGACTCATCCTAGCCATTAGGAAGTAATGAGATAACCGACTTTGGTTCTGACCGAAGATTGGTTGATACTCGATGCTACACTCATTGAGACTGGACTTTCAGGATTTTTTGGCCGTAATACTTCAGCGTGTGAGCTGAAACAATTCCTGATGGGAAGGTCAATGATATTGAGACTCCTTAGAACCTGGTTACTATTAATAGGATAGGTTGAGCCAACTAAACTTCAAGAGGGTACATACCTTTAAACCTCATGCAAGCCTTTGAACCTAAGGCTATTTGTGTGACTTGATTGACTTCATTTATCTAACAACTTGAATTCCTTGTAGGATTTATTTATAGTCATTGTCCAATAAACTGGTTTTCTTGCAAGACATACTTGTCTTCATCACCCTTCATTTTTGGTTGATGCATGGCATACACATCGTAGCATCATACCATATCATTCCCTTAACCATTTCAAGGATCTCAAGGGCCAATGGTGCAGGTAATGATGAACCAAACATATAGCAAGGGGCAAGAGGATTTATTTTCCTCTAACTAATGCCGTCAAAGGATCAAAACACAACAACTTGAGTCAGGGGCGATGACCCACTCGATATGGTGAGCTTGACTCTTGTTGAAGGACCTTCAACGATACAAAGTTATTAAATCAAAGCTGCAAAGTTCTACGCCTAACATTTTTCTTGTGTTTACCCTGCGAGATCCTTGAAAACATTTGCATATCATATATGTCATTGCATAACAGGTAGTCTCCAGTTCAAGTCTCTCATGTTCTCGCTGTTTATTTCAGCAATGGCTCTCAAACAAGATAATAAAGATCTCCAAACTCAAGAGGCTCAGTTCGTGGGAATGTTCCTAAACCTATCCAAGTGGCAGGAATAATTGAAAGCATTCCTCGCTGAGAATCTGACCAAAAAATGTCCTGATAACAACAAGGATAACCAGGTTGAACAGCTGTAGGTTAAGATGGAACAGAAGAGCTGAGAGCCCTCGCCAGCCAGCTTCATCAAGACGGATCCAATCGTATGAAATAGACGGTCGAGGATGGGGATCAAGTCACTAATCAACCCCTGATGGGACAGAAAATTGGAGTTTTCCAAATTGCTGCTACGTTGCAAGCCCAACCACAACCTCTCCAACAACCACAAGGTAATCGGTGTAAGCGGGATTCATTCACTAGGAAATATACCAAACTCAGCATACCAATGTCGTAAGTCTTGCAACACATGTTGAAGTTGAATTTGGTCGCATTGAGGGATCCTCCTACAAATCCCAATACTGCCTCTCCAATGTACAATCCAAATGCAAGGTGCGCATATCACTCCAACAGTCTAGGGCATGATACTGATAACTGTCAGACATTAAAATACAAAATTCCAAACCTGATCGATGAGGGAGCATTGGAATCCGCATAAGATGGTCAACTGGAATTCTTCTGTCATTCCTCCAAGGTGCACCATCTGAATTGACAAGATCGGACAAAGAGGCTTTTGTTCATTAGAATTTTCAATTTGTAATTTTCTTTTGATTGTTTGAACATTTATTCATATCAAACCTTGTTATTTCATCAATGCATTACACATGTTTATCTTGAATTAATTTGTTTGCACTATGCTTGAACTGTTTTCTTACTTTATTTTTGTGATATTCAACTCTTGATTAAAAGCTTTAAGCCTGTAGAGGGAGGATGACGAAAAAATACCATAATTTCTACAGTATACTTTTAAACATACCCTGCTGACGATGTACAGGCTTTGTTTCAAATCCTAAACAGTGGAGTTATATGGAGGATAATCCCTAGTCAACCTCTTTGAGCCTAGGAAGTAGGAGTTTTTCTTTTTACCCAAATTAAAACCCTTAATAATAACCCGGGGCAGGGTAGTTTCTCTCAGTTAATTCAAATGTGCATTCGGCCGCAATTTTTCACTTCATACGCAATGAATGGCATCAGAAACGTCCTTCCAAAACAGAAGACAATGATGTTTTTGCATAATCATTGAAACAAGCAGTCGTTATTTAAAAAAAATCCCATTAAGTCAAAACATATGAAGGAGACTTAAGAAAAAACGGGGGCATCCCGCTGACTGTAATCACAAAAGAAACAGTTCAGGCAAAAGTATTGATAACAAAATCAAAAAACGAGGTCCTACAAATCCTCAACAAAAGAAATATTATAAAAATGACAGTGTTCTCAAATAAACGTTCAATTCCTGAACCATCACCAAGTATCAGAGCAATTATTCCAGACTCAGTTGGCATTTAAACGCACGATTGACTAAGTATAGGACTGAAGAACATCACGATGAGCGGGTGGGTACAAATAAATTTCGAGCCTTTACCTTTGTTTCTTAAACCGTGAACCAGGATACGTTATAACCCTTAAAAGTCCTAGCTGAAGCATGGGTTAGTTCGAGGGCATACTGTTACAAAGGTATCCTGACTCCTGTAAGATTTGCTATAAATCATGAGTTGATATCACATTCTTGCAAATTTTGTTTTACTACAAAAATGCATTTTCAACACAGACATAAGCTTTTCATTCTTTAAATGACATTGTTTGCATATGGTTAATTGTTCAAATGGCAGAGAAATTCACACAACGAATATTCAGTGAACAAAGATCCTCTAAATGGACATAATCACCTTAGATGGAAAAAAATCCCAATAACAAGTCTTTCATAGTAAAGGGGCAAGGCATGGTATCTAGATGATTTGAGGCAGTCAAGTTAAGATTCAAGGAGTCTCTCAAAAGTTCTGAATAGCCAGGGGAAGACCTCCGTCTGAACCACTTGGGGGTATTGGACATGAATTCCAGAAATGAATCATGTGCGATCAAGCAACATCTTTTGGCAGTGGAGTAATACTTACTACTATGGACATTGACAATCCCCGGTACCCGGTAAATATAGACATAGTCGGAAAATACTACGCATGAGAAAAGACCCGCTAGGTCGACTGACCTAGGCAAAATTAAGGGCATCCCAGCAAACCAAAAGGTTTCGGGAAAAAATTAGGGATATACATCTGAAAAAATACGTACACCCGGCAAGTCGGAAACCAGGAAATGCATCTTGAGCAAAAAGGGGTATCCCGATGGACTGAAAATCTAAAAGGACAGTCCAGGAAAAAGTTAGGGATTAAAGCGTACGACTATGTCCCGTTATCTTGTCATTTGTATATCAGTAGAAGACCCATCAAACTGATCAGTATTTACCAAGCACCCCAGGAGTTGGGATGACACTCAGACCATCCACAAAGTCTCCATAATTACTTTCTCCAGCAGGTACAAAGGAAGGGGCATCCTACTAAAAAATCACTTCCATATCCTCAACTTACAACTTAGTAATGTCAAGCGTTCTCGTACCCCGGCAGAGAAAGAATCTCTAATTACTGCTCCGATGTCTTAAAGAATTCCCTAGCTTGGTTCACCGGTTTTTCGTGTTCCCCAACAGAGTTCTTCTCAAAAACAATTAAACAGGAATTCCCAATGGAAAAATTCTAAATAAACCAAGTCCTCTTCTAGAAACAATTCAGTTCAGATACTATCTAGAGATGGATGTCATTCTGACACTCATTCAACACATGTTTCAAGTACAATTCAGATACGATCCAGAGATGAATGTCATTATGACACTCATTTAATACATATTCCAAGTACAATTTAGATACGATCCAGAGGCGGATGTCATTCTGACACTTATTTAAACACATCTCAAGTACAATCACGACATAGATTCATCCACCAAAATCTCCGCAGGTACTTTCCCTAGCAGGTACAGGGGCAGAAACATCCTGCGAAGTCATCGTTGTATCCTCAACATACGTCCTAGTGATGTCTATGTCCCCACAGAGCGAAAAAAACAAAAGTTTTGACCTCTTCTTCCCCAAGCAGGAATTACCTCCTCTAGCTAGGTTCCCTCAGAGAGCTAAATCCATGTTCCCCAACTAAGTTTTATAATCTCAAACAGTTTATAAAGCCTCATCCCCAATAGAGTTTATTTCTCTAGCTGCGGAAGTTCATCCCCCAATAGAGTTTATTTCTCTACATTGGTAAAATCCAAACAAAACATCTTCTCCCCAGTGGAGCATTCTCAAGCAGAAGTCAAAGATCCCCGGCAGAGTATCCTCAAACAGAAAGAGGAAATCCCCGACAAATCATCTCCGTTCATCATCCCCAGCGGAAATGAAGGAATCACTTTCCTCATCTACCAAACAACAGCCCAGGATTCAGCTTCCCAATACTCTCCAGCAGCAGTCCGAGATTTATTTTCCCAGACTAGGAATTGTCGCAACAGCATTCCATGTTCATACATCATGGCATGCGCATACATATTACATACAACACAATCTCATTTATTTTGAGAACATCATTACACGATGCATTTCATACATCATGATATTGTATACGACTAACTCTTTACCTTTTCAGGAAAGATCAATCGACAAATATCATTAACTACTTATATGACCTAACAGTCTTGTCAAAGGCTAACTCTGACGAAGGGCTATTCCAGCATTTTCTTCAGAAGATCATATTCAAGACCCCTACTGGTTCAGTTTCAATCAACCCTTGATTTATTCTGATTCTTTTCCGATAGATACTTTCCCTGGTTCAGTTAAATCGACCCTAAGATTTTTTGATCCAGTTAAAGATACTGCGAAGCCTGGAGTCCGACCAGATAGCAGTTTATTTGGTTAATTACTATGAAGCTTGGACTCGACCAGATGATAGTATAACCTATGACACCGAAGCCTGGACCCAACCAGATAACGGTATACCTCAGATTCAAGTTGAAGCCTGGACCCGACCAGATAACAGCTTAATTTCTTCAAATCACCGAAGCCTGGATACGACCAGATAATAGTATACCTTAAATTCAAGTTGAAGCCTGGACCCAACCAGATGACAGCTTAATTCCTTCAAATCACCGAAGCCTGGATATGACCAGATAACAGTATACCTCAGATTCAAGTTGAAGCCTGGACCCGACCAGATAACAGCTTAATTTCTTCAAATCACCGAAGCCTGGATACGACCAAATAACGGTATACCTTAGATTCAAGTTGAAACCTGGACCCGACCAGATAACAGCTTAATTTCTTCAAATCACCAAAGCCTGGATACGACCAGATAACAATATACCTCAGATTCAAGTTGAAGCCTGGACCCGACCAGATAACAGCTTAATTTCTTCAAATCACTGAAGCCTGGATACGACTAGATAACGGTATACCTCAGGTTCAAGTTAAAGCCTGGACCCGACCAGATAACAGCTTAATTTCTTCAAATCACTGAAACCTGGATATGACCCGATAACAGTTCAATGTTTACAATTAATGCGAAGCCTGGAATCGACCAGATAGCAATTAATTTCATATTCCCCGATAAATCACTGTGAATCTTGGAATACGACCAGATGACAGTCAGCCTTATTATCCTCAACAAGTCTCTGAAGCCTAGATCCCGACCAGATAACAACTCGCTTTCGTCTCTCTAGTCAAGAGATAACTCCCTAGTAGAGTAATGGATAACTGAAGCTCCTAGACTCTATTTCCCAAGACAGAGATCAACATTCCCCAACGGACTCCTCCTCAGACGGCAGGAACATGGATCCCCATAAAGATACCTCTTATGAAGTCAGCATCTACTTTAGATGGCATCTTTAAGCCCATCTCTGACGACTCTCCGTCATATTCTCCAAATGGCATCTTTAAGCCCGATTCCTACATAATCAACCATCACATCATCGGGTGCAAATTTTTAGGCACTCTAGTGTTCAATCATCTCCCACCTTCAGATCACCAAAGGAAGACCAGCCAATCTACATCCTCAGGTCTAAGAAGATTGAACAGGGGCAGCTTTGTACCCCAAAATTTGCCCTCTCATTTTCTTTCAAAAATTTTCTTTTACATGGGTGGTTGCAAACATCTGCTTGAGGAAAGTAAAATTTGAAGATGAACGAAATGTCCTTCGATTGGAACATCAAAGTTCCTTCGATTGGAGCATTAGAGCTTCCTTCGATTGGAGCATCAAAGCTTCTTTCGATTGGAGCATCAGAGCTTCTTTCGATTGGAGCATCAGAGCTTCCTTCGACTGGAGCATCAGAGCTTCCTTTGATTGTAGCATCAAAGCTTCTTTCGATTGAAGCATCAGAGCTTCCTTCAATTGGAACATCAGAGGGTCTTTCAATTAGAACATCAGAATTGCCTTCGATTGGCATATCTAAGCTTCCTTCGAATGGAGTACCAGAGCTTCCTTCGACTTGAATATCAAAGCTTCCTTCGATGGGAATGTCAAAGCTTCCTTAGATCGAAACATCTGAGCTTCTTTCGATTGGAACATCAGAGCTTCGTTCGATTGGAACATTAGAGTGTCCTTCGATTGGAAGAATAGACTTCCTTCGATTAGGACATCAGAATGAAGTATCCTTCGATTGGCATATCAGTGCAGAGGTGTCTTAATCTAAGATGTTATGATAAAGGAAATTATGAATAATTCGAATTAGGACTTAAAATCATCACAAGAACAAGGGTTGATCGAAGAAGTTCTGATAAGGGAAGTTCTAAACAATTCGAATCAGGACTTAGAATCCTCACAAGAACAAGGGCTGATCCAAGGGGCTTTGAAGAGGGAAACTCTGAATATTTTCAAATTCGAACAAAGCGTCAAGTTGACATGTCCAAGTTCATTCAGAATCCCAGAATGGAATCAAATATCTCAAAATGTAAATATTTTAATGTGTTTGATTCTGTTTTCAAAGCCCTGTTAATAGCTGGTCTTTAATGCTATGTTTCTTTGCCTCCTCCACCACCTATAAATACAATATGTTAAACCCAAATCGAAGGGGGGTACACACGAGAAAGCTACACAGGAGGCACACAAAATGAATACGCACACATATTGAACCAAGGACGCCTTGTCTATCGAAGGACCTCTACACAACTTGCCTCCAAGAAAGCCCAGAAAGATGCACCAGGCATCCCACGTTCAGGATTCCAAATCGAAGTATCTTCATTGGGTAAAAGCTTTTAATCTTATTCAATCTATAATATAAACTCATGTGGACTGCATTTTCATATTATTCTTATTATTTGTAAATGGTTTAGCAAATCGAAACTCATAGCATAGACAATTTGCAAATCGAAGCAGCCCAGAGTTTCACTTTTAGTTTGGCTCTGAAACTAACAAACTTACAGGATTCAAAATGTTAGTTTTCCTTTATCCATATTGAACAGTTAGAAGGCATGCGCTAGATGAAGGACCCGTGATTCGAATCCCATGCCAGGCATTTTCATTTTCTTTCTAACATGTTCTTTGCAGATCTGATATATACAATGGCCAGGCGCTCCACACACACCATCAAATTATCACCTTCAAATCATAGTTAATACAGATCTAAGCGTTTCAATATGCAAATCCATGGTGCATCCTCTGGAGGTCAGCAACGCTGAATCCCACGCTGACTCTGGGCTTGCCATCTTCTGGGCCTAACATTTTCCATATCATCAGCACCCCCTAATTGTTGATCAACGCCAGGCCCATTTTTCTTCGTTTAATTTTATTATTTCATTTTGTTTTAATTATTTTATTAAATTCATTTCTTTTATTAGTTTAATCATAAAATCAGTAAAAAATCACAACAAAAAAAACAGGATTTAGTTTTTTTTTTAAATGATTAGTTTCTAAAATTAATTAATTAATTAACTTTAACCTTTTTCTTTCAAAATTAAAAGTAAACTACAATTTAGGACTTACTTTAATTTTAATATTTCTTTTCATAAATATAAAAAACCCACAAAAAGATTAGTTTACTTTCTAAATAGACTTTAGGAAAACTAATTTAATTTTTTCTCTTAAATAAAAAATAAGCAAAAAAAAGAAGATTTATTATTGCCTTAGGTTCTTAGAAGCATTTTCTAACCTTTTGCACGTTATTATTTTCTCGCATTTTATATAAATAATGTAACTGATTACGGGATGTAATAGTCTAGGTTTAAAATTACTCACTTTATTTCTTGCACTCTTTTTGATGTAACTGTCTCAAAACATTGTAATAGCGTAGGTTTTATAATTCCCGCATTTTACATTTCCTGTACAATATTATTGTTAGTAACTAGGATTTCATGGAAAGATTGAAAATAAACATTAGCAAACCTTAATGCAAAAGGTAAATAACTGAATTGAATCACTTGCACATGCACACCTCTAGGGTATCTCCCACTTCGGTTGCCTTCAAAATCGGTCACAATTCTCGAAACATGGGAATCTTTAGTGGCTGTCATTTAGCTCAAGATATCACAAGTCCCTCGATGATCCTTTCGTTGTCGCCTCAGTTAAAAAGTGATCTTAGAACTTTAGGACAATTACTAAAAGTTCTTTCCAGTTGCCTTAGTGACCGTAAACGTCCCTTCGATAGTCCCTCAACATCCAACGGTAGGGCTACCTACTCACTAATAGTAGGATAGAAATATCTAAAGGAAAGGAGGAAAATAACACATTTTTTCGAGTAGGTAGATGTCTGTTAGGTACTAGCTCAAAAATAATCTTTTTCACACTACACTTTCAAAACATTTTTCAAAAACGCTTTATCAACATTCTTGAGGACTAATACAAGAGTTAGCATAAAGCAAACAAACTTTTCAAAACTCACAAACACGAAGGCAATTTTCAAAAATGAGAAAGTACCTAAGAGCCCGTGGAAAACCACAGATGGAAAGGGTGCTAACACCTTCCATTTCCATAATCTACCCCCCCTCCCCCCGTACTCAAACTCTCGAAAAAGGTCTTTTTCTGTTCTTTTCACCCTTTCCTTTATTGGATAAAAGAAAAGTAGGTGGCGACTATTGCTTACCACACATTTGCGAATACAAAATGCAAACCAGTATTAAACAATCGGTTCGGCCACCATATCACAAATATCTAACAAGAGCAACATCAAAATGGCATCTGATTTCATCCATGAGTACGCCCTACACGAAGAACTCAAGAATTGGGCAGCTGTGGAGATCCAGAGATATTTTTCTTTCCAAAGTAATTTTTCTTGTTTTTGAAAGAACCTATGTCAAGCCCGAGGAATAGGGGTTACTTGTATGATTCCCCTAGCTTATTTCAGACAGTATTCATAATTAATAAAAGTTATATTTTGCATTAAATTAAGATCCATGTCTTTCTCTTGCATTTATCTCTTATATTTAAAAATGGAAATACTTTTCTTCATAAGAATTTTCCAAGTTCACATACTAGAACTGCACCAAAACATGATAAATGGCAGATCCATGCCTAAAATCACTGATAATGTTACTACTGCTATCTAATATAATTTTGATGCACCCATCAACCAAGCGAAAGAGGAAGATGATGAAGATCTTGAACTTTGTAAAGAATTGGCGAGGGAGATAAAGTAAAAAGCTGACAACATATAACCATGCCAGGAATCTATTGAGACCATTAATGTTGGCACATAGGAAGATCCGGAAGAGATTAAGCTAGGGGCAACATTGGAGAAAAGCGTCAAAGAAAGACTGATCAAGTTGCTACATGAATATGTTGATATATTTTCCTGGTCTTACAGAGATATGCCAGGATTAGATACAGACATTATGGTGCACATACTACCTCTCAAGGAAGGTTTCTCTCCAGTTAGACAGAAGCTCAAAAGAACTCATCCAAACATGTCTAGCAAGATTTGAGAAGAAGTCCTTAAACAATTTGATACATGGTTCTTAGCCGTGGTAGATTATCCACCTTGGATAGATAACATCGTGCCAGTGCCCAAGAAGGACGGTAAAGTACGCATGTGTATAGATTATCTAGATCTGAACAAAGAAAGTCCCAAAGACAACTTCCCTTTACCTTACAGAGATATTTTGGTAGACAATACAACTTAAGCTTCGATATTATCGTTCATGGACGGTTTCTCAGGCTATAATCAAATAAAAATGGCACTCGAAGATATGGAAAAGACTACCTTCATAACTCCTTGGGGAACTTTCTGTTATAAGGTAATGCCTTTCGGTCTGAAGAACGCGGGGGAAACTTATCAACCAGCTATAGTCATATTGTTCCATGATATGATTCATAAAGAAGTTGAGGTGTACGTAAATGATATGATTGCCAAATATCATACAAAGGAGGATCACATCATACACTTGTAAAAGATATTCAAGCATCTGTGGAAGTTCAAACTGATATTAAATCCAAACAAGTGTACATTTGGTGTCAAGTCAGACAAGTTGCTGGGTTTTATTGTGAGTCAGCATGGTATTGAGGCAGATCCCAACAAGGTAAAATCCATATAAGAGATGCCAACTCCAAAAACAGAGAAGGAGGTTCGTGGTTTCTTAGGAAGATTGAATTACATTTCAAGATTCATATTGCACCTAACTTCTACGTGCGGGCCTCTATTCAAATTACTGCGAAAAGAACAGACGATGGTATGGAATAATGATAGCCAGACAGCCTTCGAGACAATAAAGCAGTATTTATAAGAGCCACCAATCTTGATGCCACCAATTCCTAGAAGACCACTCATCATGCATCTGATAATGCTTGGAGGATCAATGGGATGTGTATTGGGACAATATGACAAAATGAGTAAAAAAGAGCATGCAATCTACTACCTCAGCAAGAAATTCATTGACTGCAAAACTAGATACTCTCTTATCGAGAAGACTTGTTATACATTGGCTTGGGTAACGAAAATATTAAGGCAATATATGTTAACTCACACCATGGTTAATATCAAGAATGGATCCTTTAAAATACGTGTTCGAAAAACCAGCTCTTACATGAAGGATTTCCCGATGGTAGATGTTACTATCCGAGTACGACATCCAATATGTTACTCAAAAGGCCATCAAGGGTAGTGTACTTGCTGACCATCTAGCTCATCAACCATTACCAAAATATCAACCAATGAAGTTTGCCTTTCCAGACGAAGATTTCATGGTTATAGGTAATTACAAAATACCAGGGCCTGTCGAAGGACTTGAACTAGGGGAACGTTGGAAACTTATGTTTGACGGGGCTTCAAATGCATAGGGGCACGTCATTGGGGAAGTTTTGACTTCTCTAAAGAATTTTCACAAGCCTTATATTGCAAGGCTATGTTTTGACTGAACCAACAATATCACCGAATACGAAGCTTGTATCCTGGGTCTAAAAGTTGCTATCGATCTAAGAATCAAACATCTCTATGTATTTGGAGACTCTGCACTACTTATATATCAAGTCAACAGCGAATGGGACACTAAACATCCCATATTGGTTCCATATCGGGATCATGTTTTAAAGCTTGCAAAGGAATTACCAAGATTACCTTTTGTCATATTCCGCAAGAAGAAAATCAGATGGCAGATGCCTTGACAACTTTATTAGCCATGTTCAAAGTAACTTGGCCGAATCATGAACCATGCACTACAATCAAACATTTTAAAGAACCTGCACATTGCGTTGTGTTGTACCCCATTGTGCCAGCTTCGCCTATGCAACGACCTCCTTTACGATTGCCTTGACTTGCTTCATGCTAGCATCCACAAGGCATAGGCTGGCTTTGTGCCAATTTCAACTGAATGCTGACCCTCTTGTGAAACAATTGTACACACTTCAACACACCAAAGGCTCATTCGAAGGGTACACCAGAAGGACCATCTAAAGACCCGGTCGAAAGAGGATACTTGAGCCATTCGAAGAGTACACAAGAAGTACAATTGAAGAAGCATGCAGAAGGCCCAGTTGAAGGCTACATAAAAGGTCCAGTCGAAAGAGGTAACTTGAGCCCAATCGAAGACTACACAAAAAGGCCCATTCGAAGGGTGCATGGGAGGTTCAATCGATGGATAGAGACTGGAGGTATTCAAAAACCAAAATTGTCCACATTTATTCAAATTTAAAAAAGAGGACAAGATCCCATGTTTTTCACCACAGTTACAAAACTTCATTCATGGCCTTGAAAACATTTTTTATGGCAATTTAAACTATTGTCTTCTTGTCCCCTCCCTTCTACTCTATATAAGCAAAGTACTTGCAAGAGAAATGGACAGTTACACACACATTGGAGAGACGCTGCCCCATAAACCCACCAAAGTATAAAAAAAACCTCATAAGTGATCCAAATCAAAGCAACCCTCAAACAAAGGCACCCACATCCAGAAGCCAAATCGAAGCAATCCTCAAACAAGGATATCCACACCCATCACCATATATTTATCCATCAATCATTGGTAAAAATTGGAAAAAAGATCAAACTCTACATTTGCATGACACATCTATAATTTCATTCAATTTGTTATCCAATACTAAAGACCTGGGTTCGATCCCAAGTATGATTTTGTTTTGTTGCTAACATTTGCTGCAGATATAGCCTCAATAGACCCAACGCGTGCAGGATTGAAGGACATGGGTTTCGATACCCAAGTCCCGCTTCTTTTTTTTTGCTAACACACATTTGCAAATTCACTGCCCTCAAAGTATCCACCCTCTGGATCGAAAGCCATATCATGTCACTAGTTCGAAGGATAACACCCTTCATAGAATCAAAAGACAACATCCCCTTTGGATCGAAAAGTCAATTCTCCCTCTGGATCGAAAGGTCCATTCTCCCTATGGGTCGAAAAGTCCATTCTCCCTGCAATTAAAGGGATCCCTTTTTTTTGTATTTTTGTTTGTTTCATTTCTTTATTGACCATTTTTCTATTTAACTTGACATTGAAGAAAAAAATCACAAAAAAATATTAGGCTAGTTGTTGTTCTAATTAAATTAATTTTGTCAATAAATAAATTAATTATTTTAACCTCTTTCTTGAAATTAAAACTAAATAGACTTAGGTTATATTTTCTTAAAATAAAAACAAAACAAAAAGATTTTCATTTCTTAGGATATTTTCATACATTATTTTCAATTTCACGCGCATTTATTTAATTTTACATTTTTATTACTAATGTAACTGCTCACTGGATGTAATATATTAAAGCTAGGACATTTACTGCTTTATCCCCCTCATTCTTGTATAATGTAAATCCCCTCCCCAAAGCATTGTAATAGCGTAGATTTAAATTCCTACACTTTAATATTCTGCAATATATATTAACTGCTAGTAATTAGGCGTGTATGATAAGACTAATAATCAAACACTAGCAAACTTACCAAAAAGACAAAAATAACTGAATTGAATCACTTGCACATATGCACCTCTAGGGTACCTCACTTTGGTTGCCTTCGGAAATAAAGCAGTCATGTCCCTCGAAACGGGGACGCTTTAGCAAAGACTGGTAAATCAAAAAAAGATCATAGTCCCTCGATGACCCTACAGTTGCTTCTCGGTATGATCTAGCGCCTAAACAAAATTGGTAAAGCGTCTCCACAAGTTGCCTTTGTGACTGTAACGTCTCTTTCAAATGTCGCTCATACATCCAACGATAGAGCTACCTACTCACTAATAGTAGGATAGAACTATCTAAAGGATATGAGGAAAAGAACGAACCTTTTTAAGTATAAAAGTAGATAGTTGTTAGAAGTTTGCTAAAGAAAACATTTTGCACTTACACAAATACTACTTTTCAAAAAAACAACTTTAAAAACATTTGCTTTGTTAACACTCTTGAGGACTGATACAAGAGTTAAACGCAAAGCAAATCGCCGCACTAAGGAATTTTTAAAACATTTTCAAATACACAAAGCATAAAGGTATGTTAAAATGAGAAAACCTCTAAGAGCCCGTAGATAACTACGGATGGAAATGGTGCTAACATCTTCCCTTTCCATAATCTACCCCCTTACTCAGAAAATTCTCGAAAAGGTCTTTTTCTGTTCTTTTCACCCTTTCCTTAATTTGGATAAAAGAAAAGTCGATGGCGAATCTTGCTTACCGCAACATTTGCAAACACAAAACACAAAAACAAGTATATAACAGTCAGTTCTGCCACCATATCACAGAACTGGCGACTCTGTTGAGGATACAAGAACAAGTGAGGTTTACCTTAGAGTTAGTTCATTATTAAAAATGCATTTTATGCTTTGTATGCTTTATCCTTGGAGGGTTGTTTGGGTTGTTACTATAGACCCTACACCCGGATCTGGGGGCATCTTTTAGGTAAACAACAATAGATCATGGAGACTGTATGGTGTAGACCGATATGGTTGAAGTGATAACTGTGTTGGTGTGACACTTTGGTTGGTACCGGTATCCCTTGTGTTGAATCAAGGAGAACATGAGGCCGCCACATGGTGTCGTGAAGCACTAACGGACCTTAGAACCTTAGTTGAACAAACTTGGCCATTAGAAAGTAGTGAGATAGTCGGCCTCGGTGTAAAGCTAGGGATTGGTTGATACTCGATGCTACACTCATTGAGACCGGACTTTCGAGATGTTTCGGCTGTAAGAAAAGATTGCTAAGCTGAGATAATGCTCGATAAAGAAAGATCAGTGATATTGAGACCCCTTAGAACCCGATTACTATTTCTAGGGCAGGTTGAACCAACTAAACTTCAAGAGGGTACTTATCAATAAACCCCATGCAAGCCTAAACCTAAGGCTGCTTATGTGACTTGTTTGCTTTCAACTTGAACTATTTGTAGGGTTTTATTTCATTATCTAACAATATGATTTCCTTGCAGGATTTGTTTACAGTCATTATCCAGTAACCTGGACTTCTTAGACTCACTTGTCTTCATCACCTTACATTTTTTTGCTTGACGCATAGCATACACATCATAAGCATCATACCATAGCATTTACTTAACCATTTCAAGGATCTCAAGGGCCTGTGATGCAGGTTATGATAAAGAAGACGTCCAACAAGGGGCAAGGGGATTTATTTTTCCTCTAGCTAATGTCGTCAAAAGACCAAAGCAATAACTTGAGTTAGAGGCTATGACCCACTTGATATGGTGAGCTTGATTCTCATAGAAGGACCTTAAATGATACGAATTTATTCCATCAAAGCTGCAATCAGATTCAGTTGCTAACATCTTCTTGTGTTTACCCCACGAGATCCTTGAAAACATTGCATACATGCTATTTCATAACAGGTTTTCCAAGGACAGGATTCGTATCCCTTCGTTGTTTATTTCAACAAGAAGAAATGGCTCTTAAATAGATAGTAAAGGATCTATACACTCAAGATGCTCAATTCAAAGAAATGTTCCTGAATCTAGCCAAGGGGAAAGAAGAATTGAAGGCACTCCTCGCTGGGAACTTGACCAAGAAAAATCCTGACGACAATAAGGATGACCAGTTAGAGCAATTGCAATCTGAGATGGAAAGGATGAAAATTCAGATGATCAATCAAATGAATCTTATCCAAAGCTTAGCTCGGGGATAAGAAGAGCTAAGAGTCCTCGTTATCAAACTTCATCAAGACGGTTGCAACTGTATGAAACAAACGGTCGAGGATGGGGGACAAGTCATTAATCAGCCCCTGATGAGACATGGAGTTGGCTGGGTGGAGAGTGGATCTTTCCAATTTTATGCTACATCACGAGCCCAACAACGACCACGATAACAACAACAAGGTAATCAGCGAGGGCAAGACAAGCCCAGGAGACAGTTTACTAAAATCAACATGACGCCATCTCAAGCTTTGCAACACATGTTAAGGATGAATCTGATTACAGTGATAGGACCTCATCCAAAACCCAAAACTTCTTCCCCTTACTGCAATCCAGATGTAAGGTGTTCCTATCATGCTGGCAGTCGTGGACATGATACGAATGACTGTTGGGCATTGAATAATAAGATTCAAGACTTGATGAATGAAGGAGTGCTGGAGTTCACACAAGGTGATCAGTCTGAAGTCTTCTGCCATCCCTCAAAGGCACACCATCTGAAGTGACAAGTTCAGACAAAGGGGCTTTTTATTCATTTGAATTTTTCAAATTGTAATTTTCTTTTTGTTCGAACACTTATTTATGTCAAACTTTGTTATTTCATCAATACATCACATATGTTTATCTTGAATCAATTCATTCGTATTCACTATTTCAAAAATGCATTCTTACTTCCTTTTTATGATATTCGACTCTTGATTAAAAGCTGTAAGCCTTTAGAGGGAGGATGACGAAAAAGATACCATAATCTCTACAGTATGCTTAGGAACAAACCTTGCTAACGATGTACACGAGTTCTTTCAAATCCTAAACAATGGAGTAATAATGAAGATAATTCCTAGTCAACCCCTTTGAGCCTAAGAAGTAAGAGTTTTTCTTTTCGCACAAATTAAAACCCTTAATCATAACCTGGGGCAGGGTAGTTTTCTCAGTTAATTCAGATGTGCATTCAATCGTAAGCTTTCTCTTTATACACGATAAATAGTGTAGAAGATGCTCTCCAAAAAATAGTGATGGTTCCACATAATCATCAAAAGCAGGCAGTCATTATCTCTCAAAAGAAAAGCCCGCTAAGTCAAAACCTATGAAGGAGACTTAAGAAAAACTGGGGCATCCTGCTGGTTGTAATCACAAAAGAAATAATTCAGGCAAAAGTAGGGATAACGAAAAAAAAGAGGTTACTATAAATCCTCGACAAAAAGAAGACTGCAAAAATGACTGCCTCTTCAAAATAAACTTCCAGTATCCGAACCATCACCAGAACATCAAGGACAAGATGCCAGATTCAATCGGGATTTAAACGCACAATTTATTGAGCATAAGACTGAAGAACATCATGAATGGCGGGTTTGGTACAAATAAAATTTGAGCCTCTATCCTTTTCTTCTTAAAACCCCGAACCAGGCCACTCTACAACCCTTAAAAGTCATAGTTGAAGCATGGGTTAGTTCGAAAGCATACTGTTACGAAGGTATCCTGACTCCTGTAGGGTTCGCTATGAATCCTGAGCTAATATCACACTCTTACAAAATTTGTTTGCTTTACTAAAAAATGAATTTTCAAACTTCAGGACAGACATAAGCTTTGCATTCTTTAAGTGAAATTGTTTGCATGTGGCTAATTGTTCAAACATCAGAGAAATTCACACGACAGATATTCAGTGAACGAAGATCCTCTCAATGGATAGAATCATCTCAGACGAAAAAATATTCCCAATAACAAGCCTTTCATAATCAAGGAGCATGACATGGTGTCTAATTAATCTGGGGCAGTCAAGTTAATATGCAAAGAATCTCTCCAAAAGTCCTGAATAGCCAGGGGAAGGTCTCTATCTGAATCACTTGGGGCTTGTTACATTGATTGGGGATTCCAACAAAAATCACTATGAAATTTGAACCTTTGGTACCACCAAATTGCTTATCTGTGCCAGTAGTATCAGATGGTGTTAGTATCATATCTTCGAATCCTTCCATGATAGTTCTTAGAAAAGATATCTAGGAAATTCAAGACTATCATAAACTTGATCAAACATCAGGTGCACCAGATTCATCCTGAAGCAGCCCCACACAGGCTCCCACATATGAAAGGGAACATGTGACACCATAAACACCTTCTGGCAGTGTGACAACACTTACTACTATGGACAGTGACAATTCTCCTCACCCATTGAACATGGACATAGTCGGAAAATACTAGCATGAACAAAGACCCGCTAGGTTGATTGGACTAGGCAAAAATAAGGGCATCCCGACGAACGAAAAGGGTTCAGGAAAAAAAATCCGGAATATACATATGAAAAAATCCATACACCCGCCAAGTCGAAAACCTGAAAAGGCGGCTTGGGCAAAAAGGGGCATCCAGGTGGACTGAAAACCTAAAAGGGTAATCTAGGCAAAAGTTAGGGATTAAAAAGTACGATTATGTCCCGTCATATTGTCATTTGTCTATCAGTAGAATACTCCCTGATCCACATTTATTAAGGAGTTGAGATGACACTCAAACCATCCACAAAATCTCCGCAGATACTATCTCCAGCAGGTATAGAGGCAGGGGAATCCTACTAAAAAGTCACCGCCATATCCTCAGCTTACAACCAAGTGATGTCAAGCGTTCTTGTATCCCCGACAGAGGAAGCATATCCAATCAATGCTCCGACATCTTAATGACTTCCCTAGCCTAGTTCACAAACTTTTCATGTTCCCCAACAAATTTCTTCTCAAAACAACAAAACAAGAATTCCCAGCAGAAACATTCTAAACATTCCAGATACAGTTCAGATATGCTCCAAATACGGATGCCATTCTGATAATCATTCAATACAGCTTCCAGATAGAGTTCAGATATGCTCCACATACGGATCCCATTCTGATGCTCATTCAATATAGCTTGCAAATATAGTTCAGATACGCTCTAGATACGGATGCCATTCTGATACTCATTCAATACAGCTTCCAGATATAGTTCAAATATGCTTCAGGTACGGATGCCATTATGATACTCATTCAATACAACTTTCAGATACAATTCAGATACGCTCCAGATACAGATGCCATTTTGATACTCATTCAATAAAGCTTCCAGATACAGTTTAGATATTCTCCAGATACGAATTCCATTCTGATACTCATTCAATACAACTTCTAGATACAGTTCAGATACGCTCCAGATGCAGATGCCATTCTAATACTCATTCAATACTACTTCCAGATACAGTTCAGATATGCTCCAGATACGAATACCATTCTGATACTCATTCAATACAACTTTCAGAAACAATTCAGATATGCTCCATATGTGGATGCCATTCTGATACTCATTCAATACAGTTGTCAGATACAGTTCAGATACGCTCCAGATACGGATGCCACTCTGATACTTATTCCAGATTTCTCTTTCAGATACAATTCAGATATGCTCCAAATATGGATATTATACTATTACCCATTCGATACATCTTCGGATACAATCAAGACAATGATTTATTCTGACACTTCCCAACTTGAGTATGTTTCTACCATAAATCACTGGAAAATCCCTCTCTCCATCAAAGTTCCTTCAGAGAGCTGAAATTAAAGTATTCCGCAACAGAGTTTTATAAATCTCAAGTAGTTTATGAAGCCTTATCCCCAGTGAAGTCACCAAGCTTCTCAAGTTTCTCCAACAGGATTTCAACAAAATTCCCAAGTAGGTTATGGGGTTCACCTTCCACAAAAAAGTTTTATAAATCTCAAGTAGTTTATAAAGCCATATCCCCAGTAGAGTTTATTTCTTTAGCTACGAAAATTCATCCCTCGGCGGAGTTTATTTCTCTAAATTGGTGAAATCTTTCAACAGAGCTCTTCCCCCTTGGCAGAATCATTCTCGAACAGAAGTCGGAGATCCTTGGTAGAGAAAGGGAATTGCCAACAAAACTATCTCCATTTACTATCCCCAGCGGAAATTGAAGAATCACTTTCTACACTCACTAACAGCACTCCGAGATTCAGCTTCCTGATACTCTTTAGCAGCTATCAGGGATTTATTTTCCCAGACAAAGTTACTACACAACATCATTACATGTTCATACATCATGGCATGTGCATACAAATACATATATCATAATCTCATTTATTTTGGGGTCATCATGCAATTCATACATCATGACATCGTATGAAACTGATTTTACCTTTTCAGGTTAAATTAACAGACAGACAAGCACTATCAACTTCTACAGCAGGCGACATATTAATACCCCAAACCAGACGGGGAAACTATCTATGTGACCAACAAAACAAGTTCCAGATTAATGCTTGAAACTATCCAGGAAAACTATTTATGGACGACCGACTGTGGATTAATACCTGTAACAAGCCAGGAGAAATATCTACATGAAGAGATTGAAGATTAATACCTGTAACAAGCCAGGAAAACTATCTTTCTTTTTTAGGTCAGAGATTAATACCTGAAACCAGACAGGACAACTATCTCAACAACCAAACAAAAACATAGTCCCAGAGTAATACCTGTAACAAGGCAGGACAATTATCTGTGGATGACCGACAAATTTTCAAATTCCAGATTAATACCTGAAACTAGACAGGACAACTATCTATGAACAAGCTGATTATAGATTAACACCTGAAACCAGACAGGAAAGCTATATACATGACCCGACGAAGCAATCTTACACAGGTTTCTTCTCAGATAGTCTAACACAGCCTCATCTTGAAGTAGCCCTACACAGGCTCTTTCTAATACATCTCCAGGTAACGGTTAATTCCATTATCCCTAGCAAATCACTGTAAACCTGGACTTCAACCAGAATACAACAAACTGTCATCTCTCCAGAGATAACTCTTCAGCACAGCCTTGGATAACTGAAGTTCATAGACTCTATTCCCCATAAAGTTTTCCTCAAATAGGAGAACAACAGAAACCCATATTCCCTAATGGATTCCTCCTCAGGCAGAAGGAACAGGAACCTGAAAGGGACCATGTGTAAATCAACATCTATTTTGGATGGCATCTTTAAGCCCATCTCTGTCATCTCCTCCAAATGGCATCTGTAAGCCCATTCCTTATATCATCAATCATCAGTGTTATTTCATACGAGTGCAAATTTCTGGGTACTCTAGTGTTCAATCATCTTCCAGCTTCAAATCACAAAAGGAAGACAAGTCAATCTAAATCCTCAAGTTTAAGAAGATTGAACAGGGGAAGTTGTTGTACCCCAAAATTTGTCCTCTCATGTTTTCCCAGATTTTTCTTATATGGGTGGTCACAAGCATTTGATTAAAGGAAAAATAAATTTTTTTGAACAAGGAGTCGTCGATTGGCATCTTAACTAAGTATTTCGATTGGCATGTTAAAAGGCCTTTTGATTTTGTATTTGGACAGGCTTCGATTGGGAGCCTAACCTCCTCCAAGCTTGCCTCAAATTTCCAAGCTTCGAGTGAAGCCTTGGTCTTTTGCCTTATTTGCTGCACACTAGCTTCGACTGGGCATGTATTTCCTTGGAAACAACTTCCTTCGATTCAAAAAGGAAGAGCTTCATGTTAGTTCTCTTTCGATTGAACCTTTTTGCTTTACATAATGGCTTGACTCGCAAATGCAATGGCTACCTGCATTCAAGCTGGATCCTTGCTTCGATTGGGAATTTGTTTTCCTTGGAGCAAGCTTATTTCCTGCTTCTACTAGGAAAATTATCCCTCTGGGCGTGCCTTCAGCGCACAAAAGCAAGAACTTCTCTAAACTGGCCTTCGATTCACAAAGCTCCCACAGGGAAAAAGACCCCTTAGCGTGTTACCAGCGCGCGTATGCCTCTTCAGCATACAAAGCCAAGACTCCTTCAAGGTTGCCATTGATACACCAGGAAAAAAGCGTCTTTTGATGCCCCAGGAAAAAAGTTTCCTTCGACCACAAGGCACTGACCACCATTGTGCCAACTTCTTCTAGGCAATGGCCTCCTTTGCGCTTGCCTTGACTTGCTTCATGCTAGCATCCACAAGGCATAGGCTGCCTTTGTGCCAATTTCGACTGGACTTTGACCCTCTTGTGAAACAATTATACACACTTCAACACACCAAAGGCCCATTCGAAGGGTACATTAGAAGGACCATCTAAAGACCCAGTCGAAAGAGTCTACTTGAGCCAGTCGAAGAGTACATAAGAAGTACATTTGAAGAAGCATGCAGAAGGACCAGTCGAAGGCTACACAAGAGGTCCAGTTTAAAGAGGCAAATTGAGCCCAGTCTAAGACTACACAAAAAGGCCCATTCGAAGGGTGCATGGGAGGTCCAATCGAAGGATAGAAACTGGAGGTATTCGAAAGCCAAAATTGTCCACATTTATTCAAATTTCACAAAGAGGACAAGATCCCATGTTTTTTGCCACAATTACAAAACTTCATTCATGGCCTTGAAAACACTTGTTTATGGCAGTTTAAACTATTGTCTTCTTGTCCCCTCTCTTCTACTCTATATAAGCAGAGTACTTGCAAGACAAATGGACAATTACATACACATTGGAGAGACGCTGCCCCATAAACCCACCAAAGTATCCAAAAAAAACTCATAAGTGATCCAAATCAAAGCAACCCTTAAACAAAGGCACCCACGTCCAGAAGCCAAATCGAAGCAATCCTTAAACAAGGATATCCATACCCATCACCATAAATTTATCCATCAATCATTGGTAAGAATTGATAAAAAGACCAAACTCTACATTTGCATGACACATCTATATTTTCATTCGATTTGTTATCCAAGACTAAAGACCTGGGTTCAATCCCAGGTATGATTTTGTTTTGTTGCTAACATTTGCTGTAGATATAGCCTGAATAGACCAAGCGCGTGCAGGATCGAAGGACCTGGGTTTCGATACCCAAGTCCTGCTTCTTTGTTTTTGCTAACACACCTTTGCAAATTCAGTTCCCTTACAGTATCCACCCCCTGGATCGAAAGCCATATCATGTCACTGGATCGAAGGATAACACCCTTCACAGAATCGAAAGATAACATCCTCTCTGGATCAAAAAGTCTATTCTCCCTCTGGATCAAAAGATCCATTCTCCCTCTAGATCGAAAAGTCCATTCTCCCTGCAATCGAAGGAATCCCTTTTTTTTGTATTTTTCTTTGTTTCATTTCTTTATTGACCCTTTTTCTATTTAACTTGACATTGAATCAAAAAATCACAAAAAAAATATTAGGCTAGTTGTTGTTCTAATTAAATTAATTTTGTCAATAAATTAATTAATTATTTTGACATCTTTCTTGATATTAAAACTAAATAGACTTAGGTTATATTTTCTTAAAATAAAAACAAAACAAAAAGATTTTCATTTCTTAGGATATTTTTAGACATTATTTTCAATTTCACGCGGGTTTATTTACTTTCACATTTTTATTACTAATGTACCTGCTCACTAGATATAATAGATTAAATCTAGGACATTTACTGCTTTATCCCCCTCATTCTTGTATAATGTAAATCCCCTCCCTAAAGCATTGTAATAGCGTAGATTTAAATTCCTTCACTTTAATATTATGCAATATATATTAACTGCTAGTAATTAGGTGTGTATGATAAGACTAATAATCAAACACTAGCAAACTTAACAAAAAGACAAAAATAACTGAATTGAGTCACTTGCACATATGCACCTCTAGGGTACCTCACTATGGTTGCCTTCGGAAATAAATGAGTCATGTCCCTCGAAACGGGGACGCTTTAGCAAAGACCCGTAAATCAAAAAAAGATCATAGTCCCTCGATGACCCTACAGTTGCTTCTTGGTATGATCTAGTCCCTAAACAAAATTGCTAAAGCGTCTTCACAAGTTGCCTTCGTGACTGTAACGTCCCTTTCAAATGTACCTCATACATCCAACGATAGAGCTACCTACTCACTAATAGTAGGATAACACCGTCTAAAGGATAGGAGGAAAAGAACGACCCTTTTCGAGTATAAAAGTAGATAGCTGTTAGAAGTTTGCTCAAGAAAACATTTTGCACTTACACAAATACTACTTTTCAAAAAAATAACTTTCAAAACATTTGCTTTGTTAACACTATTGAGGACTGATACAAGAGTTAAACGCAAAGCAAATTGCCGCACTAAGGCATTTTCAAATACACAAAGCATAAAGGTATTTCAAAATGGGCAAACCTCTAAGAGCTCATAGATAACTATGGATGGAAAGGGTGCTAACAACTTCCATTTCCATAATCTACCCCCTTACTCAGAAAATTCTCGAAAAGGTCTTTTTCTGTTCTTTTCACCCTTTCCTTAATTTGGATAAAAGAAAAGTCGGTGGCGACTCTTGCTTACCACAACATTTGCAAACACAAAACGCAAAAACCAATATATAACAGTCGGTTCTGCCACCGTATCACACCTTGCTATTGAGGAGGGACCGTATAACAAGCCTTGGTTCTATGACATCAAGAGGTACCTTGATAAACAAGAATATCCAAAAAATGCTTCTATTATTGACAAGCAAACTCTGCGCAAGCTAGCCTCAAAATTCTTTCTGAGTGATAATGTGTTATAGGAAAGCAACTATGATATGGTGTTACTCAGGTGCATGGAGAAACATGAAGCATATACACTTATGAGAGAAATCCATGAAGGCACTTTGGAGACTCATACAAATGGACATGTCATGGCTAGAAAAATACCGCGAGCGGGTTATTATTGATTGAAAATGGAAGCTGAATTCTACCATTATACGGAGACATGTCATAAATTCCAAATCTACATCGATAAAATAAATGTGCCATTAACTCCTCTAAATGTCATGAGCTCACCTTGGCCATTTTCAATTTTGGGAATTGATATGATAGGCATGATCAAATCGAAACATCTAACAGACACCAGTTCATACTAGTTGTTATTGACTACTTCACCAAATGGGTAGAAACGGCATCAAGTCAAGTGGTTAATCGACTCATTAAGAAAAATATCATATGTAGATATAGGGTCCCAAGCAGAATCATTACGGACAACAGATCCATTTGAACAACAAAATAATGAAGGAATTATGCGATAGTTTAAGGATCGAGCATCATAATTCCTGATAATATCGACCCAAGATGAACGGGGCTGTTGAAGCTGCCAATAAGAACATCAAGAAAATAAATTAGAAAATGGTGAATGGCATGAAAGTTGTTCTCCTAGTTGAAGTAGATATTTCGTCACATCAAGTCCTAATTGAAACAAAGCTTGAAGAAGCAGAGTGGGTTCAAACGCGACTTGATCAGATTAACCTCATCGAAGAAAAACACTTGACAACTTTGTGCCATAGTCAGTTATACCAAAAATGGATGAAGAAGGCATTAGACAAGAAGGTTCGTCCTCGAGTGTTCAAAGAAGGGGATTTGGTGCTCAAGAAGATTATGTTACCTCGCCTTGATTCACAAGGTAAATGGGCACCCAACTACGAGGGTCCATATATGGTGAAAACAACATTCTCGGGTGGTGGTATTATCCTCACAACAATGTATGGAGAATAACTACCACATCTGGCAAATTCAGACGCAGTCAAAAATACTATGTATAAAAATCTCGCTAAGTTCAAACCCTAAATAGGTGACTTAGGCAAAAATGAGCGTCCTGGTGGATTGAAAACCCTAAAGAGCGATCCAGGAAAAAATTAGGGACATACACACAAAAAATTTTTTATCCCGGTGGATTGAAAACCCGAAAGAGTGATCCAGGCAAAAATTAGGGATCCTATTAAAAAAAGAACAAAAATAATGCAATCTAAGAACCACGATTGCGACCATAAAGGAAGGGATTGATCCAAATCATTTAACTCATAAGCAAAGAAGATTGGAGCTATCAAAAGGATATTGGGGAAACAACAATAACAATTATCATTTTCATTGCCATTTTCAGTTTTAAAAACTTTCTGTAATGGCCTCTTTTAAGGAATTGCATCTTGTACTCTCACCTATTCATAGGCATATTTATCAATAAAACATTGAATTTTTCAAATCCTTCAATTGTGTTTTCCTTTTCAGACTTGTTATCAAAATACTACGATTGTTTTTCTGAATACTGCGTTAAAATCCTTTGGGGATCTGACAAATAAAAGCATTTGATGAAACATCAAAAAGTATTTTGGTTAGAAAAATATCAAAAGAGAATCCACGCCTACATCTACATTCACGCCTACGTCCATGTCCATGCCTACGTCCATGTCAAATGTCTATTCCCATGCTTGCATCCATAACTACATCCACACATACACCTAGGCCTGTGATACCAATATCAAGATCCTGCTGATACCTTTTATCTTGTTTAAAGAAATTCAAAGATACCACAACAAACACAACATTGGGAGTTGGTAACACAAAACCATTGGTTTAACAGGAGAGAATATCAAAAAAAACATTTTTCATTACATTTCGGGGCATGTACACACGTTCGGTACATGTTTAAACATTTGGGACATATACAAAATACTTGAGGCATGTACATTTTGGGTTCCATATCAATCTAGAAGATTATACATATACATCACACATGGCATTTTTCAAAAACACTTTGGGTAAAACCAATATGTTAGGGGCCTTTGGAAGTTTATCAAAACAAGTAGTTACCTTGGTTGAGATCAGACATAATCGGTAAAACTTCAATCTCATATTTGATCTAGTTATCTAAGATTTAATCACCAAAACACTTTTCAATCATCTACCCCAAAGGTTATGATAGGTGTGAGAATTACCAGGTTCATATTATTCATTCCCTAGGTTGTAATTAATACGTGAATCTATCTTTGTGCCGTTTATCCCATATGTCGTGGTAAACGCACAAATTCTTCAAATATTTGTCCCCTAGGTTGTGATAGGTATGCGAATTTTCAGGGTTATACTATTCATCCTCTAGGTTGTGATGAATAACGTAAGCCTATCCCTATTGTCTTTTATCCCCTAGGTCGTGATAAATGCACAGGTTCATCCTCGTACTGTTTACTCTCTAGGTCGTAGTAAACATAACAAAATCTACATAATTCATTGCGTCAATCTCCATGCAGCAATGTGTTATCAAACTTTGCTTTGTTCATCCCCTAGGTTGCGATGAATAGACAAAATCTGTATTATAAACTTACTATATTAGTCCCGAATCATTCATAATTCAGCTTTTCACACTTGTATTATTATACCTCCTAGGTTATGGTAAATATGAAAAAATCTACAATCTCGTTTAGATACCGACGAGTTATCCGCATCGTCATGTCTAAGTCAAAACAAAAACTTTCTATTCAAACACTAGTAAGATGATACATCATCATCATCTATGCCTATTTTTCATGCTCTTGGGAACATTGTACATTGTATCCTTATAGTCGTTCAGACAAATTTTGGGGTCTTCCATTATTTAATAAACCTTCAATTCAAATGCGTGAGACATTCATATTCTCGCACTATTCAATCATAGAGTAATTAAATAAAGGCAATTGTCATACCCCAAATTTACCTATGGACTTCTAAAACTAATTCCTCATTAATGTTATTCTTTTATTGTTGACAAATTATCGTGAAGTCTAAGTTGATAAAAGAGGAGTGTGTTTTAACAAAAGAGATCATGGGCTTTCTAAATCAGAAAGGCCCATGTGGAGTTGATGATCCACTCAGTGGTTTGTACAAATAAAGAGAGGGGGTGTATTTAGTTTCTAAGCTCACTATGGAGTATATACGTTTTAGGGCCATTAAAGGGGTAAAGCCCATTATGTGTTTTAGGGGGTTTACTAAAATTGTTGAATCCATTATAAGATATAAGTGGGATGTATATTACAATGCGGGGGTGTAGCATTTTGGGCCATCAAAATCTGATGGCCCAATAAGGATTGTTTCATTTTCTTTAAGGAAGAGTACACATTTCTTGAAATTAATTGGGTCCATTTCAAATTTTGAAACAATGACCCATTTTTTTATTGTGTTGGTTTTTGTTACGTTTGGGTTTCATAACCTTTTATTATTTAGTTTATTTTCAAATTTTATTATTCATTAAAGCATCAATAACCATAATTAAATCTTTATTTAATTTTTTATTATTTTGACTAGGTCAACCCAAATGGTTGAAACCCTAAGCACCCTATTATTCCCCTTAAAGCCCAAAAACTAGGCCCAATAAACATACCCTGTACAGATTCAGCGAAGAGAAACACATATAAAACTAAAACAAAACAAAATATTCATGAATCAAATATTGAATTAAATAAAATCTGGAAAATTAGTATTTATGTTTATTCACTGAAAATGAACCTATACACTAACAAGTCCAAATACAAATTACAAGACCCTAATCTCAAACAAAATCTTTCTAAATTAACCACTAAATCAAGTTGAATCCCTAAAACAGAATAAAATCTTCTAATTCTTAACAGATTACAAATTGTAACAATAATCATAAACATTTTCCTAATATGCCTAAAAACTAAACTTATAAATAAAACCTAAAATTTCTAAGAGATGGATGAAGACTTTTAGAAGAACAAGTTGAAAGAAGGAAGAATAAAAGAATTTTAGGGCTTCAATATTTGAAACCCTAAAGTTCTTCGCCGCACCTCCGCTACACTACCACAACTTTAGTACCCGCAATCAAAAGAAGCAATAGTGAGAGATCAGAAGGAGGATTCAGGAAATTAAAACTATACGACTAGTATCACGATAAGAGAGGTAACACGAATCACTTAGCTTTAGCGATCTTAATTGTTGTTGTGATGTTTGCATGATTGATGTTTGCATGTTGTGTTTCTGGAAATTTGGGGTTTCTAGGGTTAGTGTTCTAACCTATGGTTAGGGTTCTTAAATCCTAGGGTTAAGGTTCTTAGGGTTGGTCGAAGGTCATGGTTAGGGTTCATAGTTTATGTGTGTGATGGGTTTTTGGATAGTTAGGGTTCATTATGAACCCTTAGGGTTCTATGAACCCAGATGAAGATCTACGATAGAGGGCTTTGAATGTTTGAAGTTTCCGGTTGAATGTCAACTGGAAAACTGGGAAAAGGGGTGGTTGATGGTGGTTCAAGAAGGACGACGCGACCAAGGCGATTTCCGTCCGCCTAAGTTCTAGAGAGAGGTCAGAGCCTCTCTCTAGTTTTTTTAGTGAAGAGAGGGATATGTAGAGAGAGACGGGAAGAGAAAAAATGATGAAAATGACAAAGAATGGAATATATAACCCCTCCCTGATTCTGTGTCTGCGCGCCTAGAAACCTTACCGTGTGCTTCCCATCGCAACCTTTAGATCAGTATCAAACGTCCCATAAGCGCGTGTCCATAGCAAGTTCATGGTCTCTTCCACGCCTTGTCTAAATGGTTCACATATTGTTTTGGGCCTAAGCTCATGATATTCACGCCCCCAATTTGGTTGATTTTGCTAAGCCAACTTAATTCTCACCCCTTAGCACTATTGGGCCAAGTCTAACATCTGGACTTGGGCCCCTTGCTGACTAAACCCCCCACTTTTACTGACCTGTGCAATGACTCACCCCCTCACGCGTTTAGGCCTGAATTCAATATCTAAATTCAGGGTCCTACTTCCCATACCCCCTTATTGTACTATCTCAATACAAAATACACCCCCTATGTTTATTTTAATTTTCTTTTATTATTTATAATTATTATTTTATATTTTAATATATTTATAAATTCCAATATTATTTTACTATTATTATAAACTCAAATATTTTCTCTACTAACTCATAATTATTTTTTATTGCATTAAAATTATTTTTGACCATGCATTAATAAGATTTTTTACATATTAATACATTTAAAAAACCTAACCAACACCAAATCTCTTTTTGATAATTTAATTAAGTCTAATATAATTTTAAAAAAAGGATTACGAAGATACTTTAAATCGACAACAAACTTTGTCTAACAACTTCGCTATTCACACATCCAGACTTAGTACAAGTAAATTCAAAACATCTTTGTAATCCATGAAAAACACCAACCAACTATGAACTACGAATTGGGACTCTGATTCCTCATAAGAGGATACATAGGGATATGACTTAAAAATCGTGGCGAGTTCCCCTAATAAAAATTAAAACCCTAAGCGTAATTCTAAACCTTAGTATCCTTGTGAACAAGGTAGATGAGGGGTGCCTAACACCTTCCATTCGTCTAAGAATGAGTCCAACATTTTAGAAACTCTGACCAAATCAGGGTTATCCTTTATATAACCTTCTCAAAAATAAAAATTAAGGGTGGCGACTCTCATTTTAAACCGGTTACAACACACAAGCCGTATGGAATTAAGATAATGATAAAATCAATCAACATAATAAAATCTCAATCAACAACTTAATATCAAACACGATGGTTTCCTATTTCCAATGAAATCAAGTTAAAATATGACTTGACAATTTATTGAACACTTGGCGCACGATCGATTTTTTAGAATTTTATTTGAGCTTTGTTGATATGAAAAATCACTTACAATCAAAGTGATTATGAACTACTTATCAAAGAAATTTAAACTTTAACAATCAAATAAAAATTATATGTGAATCAATCGATCAAACAACACATTCAACAAATTGCATATAGAAAGTAAAGGAGAGTAAGAGATAAAGAGAGAGAACGACACAAGGATTTGTTTAGGCATTTCACCATTCTTCCTCACTATGGCTACATCTGCCTTTTAATTTCAAATTAAATTGAGATATCAATATTACTTTGCAAAAAATAGATTACAAGAGAAGTGTTCCAAGAACAACCCTACAAACCCTAATAGTTTGTTGTTGATTCTACCCCTTCTCTTCTTTTGATCTTCAACAAGACCAATACACAATAGCTCCCAATTGATTTATCGAATCTTGCTACTCCTTTGGGTACCAAACTCCAAAGCTATTTCACTCATGATCAATTGTAATTATTGAACACAAGCACTTCCAATTTGTTTTGCTTTTCTCTCGCAACTCCTTTGGGTACCAAACTCAAAAGCTCTTTCACTTGACCGCAATTCTATTTTGAAAGTCTTGTATAAAACCCCAAAATTTACCAAAGATCTTGGAAGAAAAACCCTAGGTTTTTCATATGAAACCCCCCATAATTCTCAACCCAATATTCTCGGTTACAACAACCTAATCGGATGTTATCAAACCCTGCCTAGATGGAACCCCAACAAAAGATAATTATGTATGATTTATCAGTGTGTATGGATAAGTTGGAGATTGAAGGTGAAGAGAAATGATGGTAAGTGTTTATAGTTTAATCAAGTTAAAATGATGCATAAATGATGTATTTATAGTTTTGGAACTTTGCAGGTAAAAGAAGGAAGTTTCAGAATGAAAAAATATGAAAAATTGACCCACAAAATAGTATGTACCGGCCTGAAAGGCGTATAGGCTGACACATGCAAAACAATAGATATAGGCTTTAATAATGAAGTACATGTGTCGGTGTATAGATCGTATAGGCTGGTGCATAAGCCTGTATTTTAAAGCACAAATGTTATATGTGCAGTAGGGTTTAATATTGAAGCACATGTGTCAGCGCATATATCGTATAGGTCGGTGCGTAAAACCTATTTTTTGTGTAGAATCTGATTTTTCATGATTGAGACCAATTACAAAATAGTTTTGAATGATTCCTAAGACCTCTATTGCAAGGGTGCATCATATGACATAGAGATACCGTCCAATATACAGAAATGCTAAGTTTTCCTAGTTTTTACATCATGCAAAACATCTAATACTGAAGTTGCACTCACATATGGGCATATCACATTTCACCCGAATTATGATTGGTTAAACAATTTCACCAATGATTGGGGCGATTTTCTATGGAATTTCATATTGGTGTTCACCCGAATTATGATTGGTTAAACTTAACTCATTCGATTTCAAAAGTGATTGGTTAAATAATTTTAATAAAAACACAGGGGTGTATTTTATTTTAGTTAAGTAAAACAGAGGGTGTAGAAAATAGGGCCATGAATTTAGGCTCAAACGCAGAGGGGGTGTAATTTCTAAAGTAGTAGCAAATCTGGGGGATTTGTTCAGCAAGGGTAAGATTATGGCCCAAGAGCCCATAAAACCAACTAATACCCTAGTTATATCTTAACTTGAATTAATAATTAAAAAATAAAAATATGAAATAGAAAGAGCTTAGGGCGGTACCTTTAACAAAGAGGATATCAATTTTGACTTTTCTAATATTTACCAATTGACCAATGAGCCAATAACAAGTGGAGAATTTATCATTAAATAAAAAACAGTCTCATAACCTTGCAACCAGGTCTCGGGAAGACATATCTCAGCTTTTCTCCAAGTATTTCATCTTCTTCTCTCTTCTTTCATTTGCCTGAAAAGGAAGAAAATAAACAAAAAATGAACACATGAATATGATCAAACTAAAAAAAGGACTTGAAAACGATGATTCGGATCTGTGGGCGGTGGTCAACGGCATGTGAGGAGGTGGAATCACGGAAGGAGATCCGCTGAAATCTGGGCATACGTGGCCGTTGATCTGCGAGCTCGCGGCAGTTCTACATGCAGAGGGATCTGTCTATCGGAAGTAGTCGCCGTGAGTGGTGAACGTGAGACTTAGAATTCTTCCTTCTATTTCTCTGTTTTCCTGGTGGATGTAGAGGTTGTCGATAGTGGTTGCGGTTTGGTGAAGCTTTTGAGGTATTGAAAAAAGTCTTAAAATATGTACATGTTGTGAATATGCAGCGTGAGAACAAAAAAAGATTTTTATATCAGTGTAGTGTGTGAGAAAATTGTGTGAAAATTATTGATAATAGAATTGGCCTCTTAGTGTAAGAATAGATGTGAGAAGTTGTCTCCTCTTGTTGATAAAATATCATCTCTTTATATAGCATGAAAAAATCAGGTTAAAAACTAATTAAAGAAATAAAGTTTAAAATTTGAAATTAATCAATGCTAATTACAATTTAAAAACAAATTTGATTTGATTTCTAAAATTTAACTATTTTGATCAATCTCATAAAAACTATCCTAAAATAAAATGGAACAAAATCAATAAAAATATTTTTGGTATTTATTATAATTTTTACACTCAATTTTGGTAAAAAGTGCATAAAATCAAATAAATAATTATTTTTATACCATAATAAAAATACGAAAATTAATTTTTAAATATTAAAAAATGATTTTCTTGTGATTTTGGAAAAAATTAAAAATAGAAAAAATTAGTAACAAATAAACAAAAATATCCAAAGTGCACCAATTGAGATTTGAACCCTTGACCCTATGCTTCCAAGATATGCTTCCTTACCAATTGAGCTATGTTATTTATTTGAAATAAAAAGCCAATTGAAAGTATATGAGAGGTACGCAAATATTTTCTATTTAAAAATATATATAGCCCACCCCATTCTCCTTAAATATATATATTTAAGAAATAAAGGATATAAGACTCAAAATTTTATTTAGCCCACCCCATTCTCCTTAATGTTCTCCAATCCTAAGTTCAATTAATGCAACCAATTCGTTTAATCTCCAAGATAAATTTTGTAGTTGTGTAGATGATGAGAAGCGTAGATAAAGATTCAAGCACCGATGAAAATAATTG
Source organism: Vicia faba (assembly GCA_948472305.1). Classification (NCBI taxonomy): domain Eukaryota; kingdom Viridiplantae; phylum Streptophyta; class Magnoliopsida; order Fabales; family Fabaceae; genus Vicia; species Vicia faba. The sequence continues at coordinate 678,527,634 of OX451736.1, forward strand.
ATAAGATCCAAGCATTGATGAGAAGCCTTGAAGATTCTTGAGGTGGCAGTCATAAGATTGTTCTCCAATTTGTTTGTTTTCAATCCATTATTTTTGCATGGACTGATTCTTTTGAATTTTGGTGCATCGGGATACCCTAACTTTTGCCTAAGTCAAGTTTTTTATTTTTACTTGAATTAGCGGGCTTTCTCCTTTTGAATTTCTTTTTTGCTTTTTGATTTTGAACATTTGTGACTACCATGCTGTTTGTCGTAAGCTTCATCTTTATTGTTTCCTCGATTTTGAATGATGCACTAAAGAAGAAGATATAGTGAACTTTGTCTTTATTGATTGCTTTCTCAATATTTGTATCGAGGAAGGAGATATGCTTGAACCTTTGCTTAGATGGCCCAATTCTCCTAGGATTTGAATGCATCGTTGAATTAATTGAAATCTGCCCATAGTTGAAATTAAGGTTTTTTTAAGAAAATAGAACAAAACTCCAACTCCTGGCTCTAGGGGGTTGACTACATATTAAATCCCTTATTTCTCCACTATTTAGGATTTGAAACAATGCTTTGCATCGTCAGCTCAGTCTTACATTGAAAGCATAGTTTAGCAAAATTAAGTTATTTAGTTTTCATCATTCTCCCTCAAAGTTTGTTAAAGTTGTGAAATGGAAATGGAAAAGAAGAGTGAAAATGGAAAGTAGTTGATTATTCATGGAAAGTGATAGAAGAGTGAATATGAATGGATTGATTTCAAAAACATGCATGATTACTTATTTGAATCACTAGTCAAAAGATACAATTCTACACAAAATACAACTTAGCAACATAGAAATTACAATTTGAAATTGATAAGTCTAATGATCCTATGGAAGAGCTTCTTCGTTTGATCAACTTGAATTTAGGAGATGATTCTTAATTCTTAGATTTGTCAGAGCATGAGGGTGACCCTGGATTTATCTTGGGCATACCAACTCTGCTGATATGGAAGTTGCTATTTATGGGGAGGGATCACCCATGATGGTGGCATTTAAGGCATTGTGTAGGCCTTTGACTTGTACGACAAAGGGATGCCTTCTCTCCATAATAGGATTTGTAGGGCCAAGCTCTATTGAATCTCCAATGCTTAATCTCCTCCTTTTATAATTTCATACTTTCTTAAGTTTACGGGTACCAAGAAATCAGATAGCATATGGGTAATAGTTGGATAAGGGCGAAGGTGAAAATGCATGAGATGAAAATGTATGAATGTATGTGAATGCATGGGCATGTAAAAATATGTTTTGGCTTTTAAGGGTATGCAAAAAAAGTTTCATGGATATGCAATGCGATGCGACGTGGAAGTAGTATGAAGGTAAACATAAGGGTACCCTATATGGGTTTAATGATAGACACAAAAATAATGATATCCTACACTGATAATGATAGACATGGAAATGACGATACACTACACTGACTCAGAGATTGAGACAGACATGAATTCCTTAAGGATTAGGACCATGAAAGACGAAGAAAAATCTCTACAAGCTAGGTATTATAATAGAGGGACGAGAATTCCTACATGATTATAATTGTGATAGACCAATGGACGATTGAGATGAAGGTTGGACTTGAGAGAATAGCGTGGAAGAGATCACATTGTAACTGGTCTACAGTCACCAAATCCCATGGCCTGATATATGCCACATGGCGTGCATTAGCAAGGATGTCTTTCATGGGAAAATTTCATATAGAGGTCAAGATACTAAGGTTCTAATGATAATGACGGGCCAAAGTGGGATCCCTATGGGCTAGGGATAGTAACAAACACATGGAAGTCCCTACAGGCTATAATATACTTAAGGGAATCCCTATGGACCTAAGGTTTGTAATTGACAAACTGAAGCCCTTTTAGGTTTAGGATAGTGAATACCCTATACGTGTTTAGGGTATGTGAATACCCTATACCAGTTTTTGGGATATATAAAGATGAGGATACCCTTACAGGATAAAAGGATATGACGTTGATAGAATAACCTATAGGAGAATTCCTTTAAAGATTTTAAGTTTTTCTACCCTTCCCCATAAGGTGGCTTCCTTAAGGGTATCATGGATAACACTAGAGGAAAAGATAAAAGGGTCTCCATTAAGTGGAGCCTCTTTACAGACCGAAACTTCCGCCTCTAGTTCATGAAAGGTCTCACCCTGAGATTTTGGTTTAAGGGTTATACAAAGAGTCATAGGTTTCATTCCAAAGTCCTACCCTCCAAGAGGATGTCTCTTGAGACGTATTCCTTTTAGGAAATTCCACCGACTCTAGGCGAAGTCGACACATAAACTCATAGGGCTGATGTATCCCCTGGGATAATAGACAAACCCTTTTTCTAAGGTTTTTTGAAAAATATTTTTTTTAGAAATAAATAATCCCATCAAATATAATATGATAAAAAAATAATAAATGTAAGAAAATGAATAAATAAAGGCTAATGTTGAAAGCAGTAAAAAAACAAACAAAAATCCTAATCTTAAGAGAGAGGCTTCTAAACCCTAGGGTTAAATCCCTAGCAGAGTCGCAAGCTGTTGTAACCGGTTTTGAAATGAGAGTCGCCACCACTAATTTTTATCCTATAGAAGAGAATATAACAGATAACTCTAATTTGGTATGAGATTCTAATTTGTTTGACTCGTCCTTAGACGAAGGGAAGGTGTTAGGCACCCCTCATCTACCTTGTTCACAAGGAAACTATGGTTTAGAATTACGGCTTAGGAAATAGGGTTTTAACTTTTTATTAGGGGAACTCACCACGGTTTTTAAGTTGTATGCCTACGTATCCTCTTATGAGGAATCATAGTCCCAATTCGTAGTTAGTAGTGTTTGGTTAGTTTGTTTTATGGATTGTGGAAATATTTTTGAATTTCCCTTGTACTAAGTCTAAGTGTGTGAATAGCGAAGTTGTTAGACGAAGTTCGCAGTTATTTAAAGTATCTTCATAATCCTTTTTTAAAATTATATTAGATTTGATTAAGTTAGTAAGAAAAATATATTTGATGTTGGTTAATGTAATACAGTGGGAGAAATGACTTGGTTGTTTTGCGTTTGATCGCAATTATTGTGGATAGCAAGAGTCGCCACCGACTTTTCTTTTATCCAATAAGGAAAGGGTGGAAAGAACAGGAAAGATCTTCGAGATATTTTCTTGTGTTGGGGGGGGTAGGTTATGAAAAGGGAAGGTGTTAGCACCCTTTTCATCCATAGTTATCTATGAGCTCTTAGTTGCTTGCTAGATCACTTTTGAAATTGTTTTGTTTGAAATGTGTTTGTGATGGGTTTTGAAAGTATTTTTGAAAAGCGCCTTCGTTTAGGAAAACTTTGTAATGATTCTCGTCTCTATAATAATGCATACAAAGTGTTGGATTTTTGAAAATATTTCCTGTTTTTGAAAGTATTTAGTGTGTTTTGAAAAAAATGTTTATTTCGAAGATGGATTGTGAGCAAGAAACTAAGAACGTTCTACCTACTCAAAAGTATTTTGTTCATTTATTTATTCCTTTGATATTGATATCTTATCATTGATTGGTAAGAAGCCTTATATTTGGATGTGAAGGGACGATCATGGGTTATCATATAGTCATGGATAACAATGTTGTGAAATATCTTAGCATATATCTTGAGGGACTAAGATCATTTGTAAGGCAATATTTGTAGCGTCATCGAGGGACTATGATCTTGTATTTTGATTGTTTTTGCTAAGATGTCTCACGTGCATATCATGACCATTTTTAAGGCAACAAAGTGGAGTTAACCCTAGAGGTGCAAAGTGTGCAAGTGTTTGTATTTCATGCTTGGTTTATCTTGGATTAGGGTTTTCTAAACATTGATTTCATCTTTCCATACAAATCCTAATTTACTAGCATTTATATGAAAGCGATAAATTGCAGAAAGTAAATATTCTACGCTATTACATCATTTGGGGATGGGGTGTACAAATTTACAAATGGGGATTGCAAGAAATTAAAACCTAATTATCTATTACGACCATATCGAACTTGAATAATGTATAAGAATTGAAATGTATATAATGTACAAGAGGTTGAATAAATATAATGCATAAGAATAAAAATGGAAAAGAAACGAAATTTGTTTTGGATTTTATTTAAGAAAAGAGGTTTTTGACCTAATTAACTAAAAGAAAATAATATACTAAAATAAGAAACATTAAGATTAAGTTTAAAGAAAAGAAATTAAATGGGAAAATGTTTTTGGTCTTTTTATTTTAAGAAGTTAAATAAAAATAAACTAAATAATTTAAATATTTAATATAATATATTTTTGGTGTTTCTGATTAATAAAAATAAAAATAATAATAATAATAATAATAATAATAAAAATTATAAAGGAAAGAAAATAAAAATAAAAATATGGAATTAAAGTCAGGATGTTGCTAGAAGCAAAAAATGAGAAATCTCAGAAGTTCTGGCCCAAGCGTGCCTTTAACAAGTAAAGGGGGGGGGTGTTGAAAGCAAAATGGAAAAGCCCAGAAGTTCTATACCCAGGGGCGCTGCTAACAAGTAAGTGCGGGGGGGGGGGGGGGGTGATGTTAGAAGCAAAATGGGAAAGCCTAGAAGTTCTATACCCAAGGGCGCTGCTAACAAGTAATTGGGGGTGATGCTGGAAGCAAAATGGGAAAGCCCAGAAGTTCTATACTAGGGGCGCTGCTAACAAGTAAGTGGGGGGTGATGCTAGAAGCAAAATGGGAAATCCCAAAAGTTTTGTGCCCATGCATGCTGTTAACAAGTGAATGGGGTAAAATGTTAGGAAATAAAAACAAAAGGTGCTCCTGGGGCTAGAACCCAGGACACTTAACACTAATGGCTTACGCGCGCGCTCTCTACTACTGGGGTGGCTATATATCCGGTATTATAAACAAAATCATAAATATATATTACAAAATCAGTTCTGATGATGAACTTCATCTTCTTCCTCGCGCCAGCCAGAGCATCTTCAACTCATTCATTTCTCAACCAAAATGGAAAATGTAAATAGGATAGTTATGGAAAATTTCATCATGATTCCAGAACTATAAAGTATTAAAACTATAAATCAGATACAAACATGAATTTTGCTAGCTCTAATCTGAACCCTAATTTTTCCAGGAAGTTCTGATCCAAAATTCTATCTACTCAAGCCATATAAATGAAATCTTCGGATATGTATAGTTTCTGGATAATGATATCTACATTTTGTCTTTGAAAATGCAAGCCTGACAATGCCTAAATAATGAGATGAAAATCGGAAAAACTTACCTTGCAGCTGGAGATCGTGTTTTGAATTAGATCTTGATTTAAGTTGCTGTGATGATCTGGTTAGCTTCCTCAAGTTCCCAAGAGGCTAATGCAACCCTTAGCTTGAGCTATGGATGGCTAGAATGTTCTGAAGAAGTAAATATGTAATGCTCTGTTTCTGAAAATGGAGGTTAGTGAAGATGGTGTTACAGTTTGAAAACAGAGGTTGTGATAACTTCTATATGTGTATTGGAAGCTCTGTGGATGATTTGGCCAAGAAATGCACGAGAAGATTTGGAGATTGGATTCACAAATCAGAAATGACAATTTTTTGTGCATGTGTTGCAATTTCTGGTTCTAGGGAGTTTTAGCGAGTTTCAGGGCTTGTCCCCATCCTCCTTTCAGCTTGTAAATGAAGGTTTAATTTATAGGCAAAGGGTTTGGAAGCTTGGAGAAGTCAGAAGTACAAAATCACATGTTGTGGATTTTTGACTTGTTTTTGAAGCAAGCTTAGACAAACATGGTTTCAAGGCAAAGTATGGTGGCTAGTGTGATACGGTGGCAGAACCGACTATTTTGGAAATGCTGGTTTGCGTTTTTCAATTTGTATTTGCAAAATGTCGCGGTAATCAAGAGTCGCCACTGACTTTTATTTTATCCAACTGGAAAGGAAAAAAGCACAGAAAAATTCCTTTTTCGAGATTTTGAGTACGGGGGATAGATTATAGAAAGGGAAGGTATTAGCACCCTTTCTATCCATGGTTTTCCATGGGATCTTAGGTAATTGCTCATCTTTTAAAATTGCTTGTGTGTGTTTGTTTTGAAAAGTTTTGTCTTACTTTGTTTTAACTCTTGTTTATGTCCTCAAGAGTGTTATGAAGCGTTTTTGAAAACTTTGTTTGAAAAGTGTTCGGTGTGAAAAAGTCTGATTTTGAGAAAGTACCTACTAGCATCTACCTACTCGAAAAAGGATTATTTCTATTCTTGTTTCCTTTAGACAACGCTATCCCACTATTGAGAAATAGGTAGTGCCGTCGTTGGAGTTGTAAGGGTCAATTCGAAAGGGACGTGCGATCACTAAAGCAATGTTAGGACATCTTAGTAATAACCCTAGAGCCTTAAGATCATAATCGAGACAACATTTCCGAGGCAACATTTCCGAAAAGGACTTTTGATCTTTGTTAGACAGGAGGGCAACCATTAAGACACCCTATACTTAATGACCGTTTACCGAAGGCAACCGAAGTGAGAGTATACCCTAAGAGTGTGCATGTGCGAGTGATTTGATTTCAGTTATTATCTTTGCACATTAGGGTTTTCTAGCCATTTTAAAAGTAGCATGCAATCTTGTCATACAATCCTATTAGCATACATGTAACAATTAATATTTGCGAGAATTAAAATGAGAGAAATAAAATCTACGCTATTACTAGGCTTCGGGGGAGGGATTAATTTACATAGCCAAAAACCCATAAAACGATAAATAAAAGAAAATCCTAATTAAACTATTACATACCGTGAGCAGTTACATTAATATTGCAAAAAAATAATAAACGCGCACGATGAATCGAGAACAAGAAATTTAGGGTTTTGACCCCAACTACCTAATTGTTATTTAAAAGAAAAAAACATTTTTTGTCGTTTTTGTGCTATTTTAAGAAAATAAGGTTTAATTGAATAAATGAAAAAACTAATTACTAATTAATTTAAGTTAATAAAAATAATTAAATTAACCTATTTTGTATTTTTTTTATTTATTTTTGAGAAAGGAATAAAAATTTAATCAAAAGCAAACCCTAATTTTTCTAATTGATTTTAAATATATAAAAAAGTTTAGAATAAACCTAAGTTAAATTAAACTAATATTAAATTAAATTTGATAAATAAAAAAACCTAAATCTAAATTTGTGAAATTTGATTTTATGATTTTGTGAAAAAGAAATTAATTTTGTGTTAGAAAATAATTTAAACAAATTAAATTAAATTAAAGAAAAATTAGAAAAGAACAAGAATGGGCCTGAGGTAAATAGCAAAAGGAGGGGGTGTTGATGGCAAATCTGAGCCCAAAAACATTGGCCCTGTTTGACTTTTCCATATCCCATGCATGCGCTTGACTCATGCCCATGGTGGTCCTTCAGGGAGAAAGCATTAGATCTGGCTTGTTGAAGATCTGGTGGTGGGATGCCAATGACGCACGATGGGTCCTTTTCCATATGGTGCATTGAATCATCCTGAAAATATTGAGAAAATAAAATGCACACGCTTGGGGTCGAACTCAGGACGTGTGCATCAAAGACTAATGGCCTTACCACTGCGCTGGCTTGCTAAGTTATACAAATAATGACAAACAATTATTATATAATAAAAACAAAATAATAATTCTCAAACGCGCGAAATTTGAGTCTGGCCATTCACCACCTGCCACGCCATCATCTTCCTTGTTGCTTCTGTTGTTTTAGACAAACACTTTTACCTACGGACACTCGGCGTAAGTACAACCCTTGTCCACTCTAAAATCTTGTCCCTGCATGATAGATCACAACCAATGGTACCAATCAACTCGTTGCAACCTCACGAGCATCATGGTACCATTATCCATGGTCAATTGTCCCTGTACAGAAAAACCCTAAAAACGAAGCAAGAACCCTAACTAAGGCATCTTGATGCACAGTCAACAAAAATACAATTAATCATAACCATTAGCTTGCAAATAACTCAAGGATTAAGAATATACTAATAAATCATGTTAAAGATTCCAGAATGATCGTATTTGATTTCAAAAAAGTGTGGAAACCGTGTGACACTTACAGTGCGATTCTGGGTGTGAGGAAGCTTGTTAATGATTGAATATTGATCCTTGGATGTCCAGCAAGCGATTGGGATGACTAGAATGCTTTGAATTGATCTGAAACGTGGAAATCAGTTTGCCACTTTTCTTGAATTTTTTGAAACTTGATTTCTCTTTTACATGTGTGATCGGTGGAAATAGAACTGACTGTTTTGGAATGCTGGTTCGCGAAATGTCGCGGTAATCAAGAGTCGCCACCGTCTTTTATTTTCTCCAAAAAGGAAAGGACAAAAGCACAGCAAAATTCCTTTTCGAGATGTTTCTCGGTTCGGGAGGTAGATTATAGAAAGGGAAGGTGTTAGCACCCTTTCTATCCGTGGTTATCCACGGGCTCTTAGGTACTTGCTCACTATGTTTTCAAAAATGTTTGCTTTTCTTATGTTTGTGGGTTTTGAAAAAAGTTTGTTTTGAAAACTTCGTTTTAACTTGTATGAAGTGTTTGTTTGAAAACTTTTGTCAGAAAAGTGTAAGTGCGAAAAGTTGTTTTTGTTTTGAAAGAGCAAGTATCTAAGAACCTCTACCTACTCAAAAGAAATTAAGTTGTGTAAATGTCCTTTAGACAGTACTATCCCACTATTGAGAAGTAGGTAGCTCCATCGTTGGAGTTATTCGGGCCAATTCGATTATAGGGACATGTGTGGTCACCAAAGCAATAGTAGGACGCCTTAGCGGTAACCCTAATGTCCTAGATCCTTTTTTATCCGAGGCAACCATTTCGAGGCAACTTGGATCTTTAGACAGGAGGGCAACCTCTAAAAGACCCTATACTCAATGACCACGTCGAGGCAACCAAGTGAGGCGTACCCTAGGAGTGGCATGTGCACGTGTGTCAGGTTTCATGTTAAATTATCTTTGTACAAGTTATGGTGAGCTACGAGTTGATTTTATTTTCATACAAGTCTTGTCATGCATAGCAGTTAATAATTGTGCGGAAAGTAAATTGCGGAAAGTAAATCTACGCTATTACAAGGCGTCAGGTATTTACATCGCCAAAAGCAACCCTTGAAAAGTAAATTGCGAGAAAGTAAAAGAAAGCGATAAAAAGGTCCTAATTATCTATTACATCCTCGGAACAATTACATAAATAATGATCAAAAATTAATATGCGCAAAATAAAATTAAATCGGAGAAGTCTTTAGGGTTTTGACCCTTTTTGAGAAAAGAATGAATTTTTGATCCTTTTTGCATTAAATTAAACCTAATTCTAATTAATTAAATAAAAGAAATGTTTTTTAAGTTTTTTTATTTTTTTTAAAGAAAATAAAAAGGAAAACATGATTAAAAGTTGTCAAAACCTAATTCTACATGATTTTTATTTATTGTAAAAATTGTTGAAATTAACTTAATTAAAAGACTAAATTAATTAATCACATTTATTTACAAAAATAATAAGGTGAAATTAATAAATAATAATAATAATAAAAATATTTACATTTTTTAGTTTTCTGAATTTATTATAAAAAATTAATTTGTGAGTTATAATAATAATAATAATTATAGTTAATAAAAGAAAATAAAAAGAAAAAAAATAAGAAAATAATAAACCAGGGGGGTGTGCTGGCCCATTAGGAGGTGAAGAAACAATTCTGGCTCATTAAGCTACAAGCCTTGTTGACTTTTTGGATCAGGTGTTTGTTGATTGACTGAGTGCATGGTAATCACTCCATCCTGGCCATTAGATTGCTGCTTGAAGCCACATGGCGCTTGGACGTTTGAGGCACATGGTAGAACGCTTTTTGGCAACCTGCACGTGAACACGTTAAGCAAAATAATATCAAGTATTTTGGGGGACCTGGGAATCGAACCCAGGTCCCAATGGTTACCAGCCAGCACAACAACCATTACGCCAATTGCCTGCTTTTGTTATTTAGTTAATAGGCAAATATTATATTGGACAACTAATAAATATGCTGAAACCAAAGTAAAACGCGCGTGTTTTTGAATTGACCATTGATGTATCACCACGTCATCATCGTCTTCGCTGAACCTGCAAAATACATGTTATATAGCGGGGGTTTTTAACCCCCACAAACTGCAACCACAAAAAATAGCGAATAGCTCTGTGTTGAATATAAATATTTCGCGAGGGTGGCTTTGTAATCGTCTGAGTCTCCTGAATTCAACCATGTGCATTATGAACCCTAATTATTCCTGGATTGTAAAGCCCTAATTTGGGAGCTTATGAACCCTAAAATTCATCAATGGTATCTTTTGATTCTGTACAAATTAATCCAATTAATTTATGCCATTAGCTTTACATGAGTTCTAACAATACAAAACAATCAATAAAACATGTTAATTATGCATGAAATAAGCTGTACGATTCTCAAGATAAAACACAAACCGTGACTCTGTAACTAGCGATTCTTTGAGCTATGAAGCTGGAAATTGATTGCCAATCGTTCTAGGAACCTCCTGCAGTGTATTGAAATCAACAAATGTCCTCAATTCGCCCTAGAATGTAGAAAACAGTTTTGAGTTTTCTTGGAATTTTTTCAATGTGATTATGGCTTTTTCTGTAGCAAATTCACGTCTGTGGCATTAGGGTTGGCTTGTGTACTTATAGTAGAATAGAATTAGGTCAAATCCTTGAGCAAAGATCCATTGAATAATGGTTTGAATATTTGATTTGCAATCATATATTTTTGAATCTTTTTGATTGGAAAAACTTGCCAAACTTGGAGATTCTTGTCCCTTTGATTTGCACACGAAATTTCCAGCATATATTGACCACTTTTGCTTCACAAAAAGATTGAAAAATCAAATCTTTGTATTTCCTACAATTTTAAATTAATTAAATGAATTAAAATTGATTAAAAATCCAATTAATTAATAAAAAATAAGAAAATAATTCAATTTAAGCTTGATGGGTCGTGCATAGGCCTTGGATAAAGTTTCAAGAATAAATTTGAGGCCCATTAGCAAAAACAAAGTGTTTTGAGCAAAGTTGACTTTTGCAAATTCACAAAAATTTCCCAACTTCTCCAATGCATATCTTGCTCAATTTTGATCATATGAACATGTTCTTGGACATTTTGGAAAGGTCTTGAAGTCCTCTAACCAATTCCTTTGGTCCCATGTCATTTGGAGTTACCAATCTCAAGTTATGGTCTTTGACTTAAAGTGCATTTTTGTTGACTTTTGAATTTGACCTATAATGTAGAAATTGATAACTTTTTGTGAGAGCATTTATTGGACTTGGAATGTGAAGATGGATTGTAGGAAATGTCATCCCCTTCAAAATGAGCATTGGATGGGATTTTTCTGATGAACCATGAAAAAGTTATGCCCTGGTCAAGATACAGTTGACTTTTCTAATGTCCAAAAATAGTAACTTTTGCATCTTGATGATTTTTGAGCCATCCTTGTGGAATCATGATCAAGGCTTGATCAAATGATGATTGTGAGCTCAAAATAAGATGTTGACCAAAAATTCTGACTTTTGACTGCAAATGACCATTTTTCCCCTGCAGTTGATTGTGGATCAAATAAGGCTTTTGACTGTGGAATTTGGCACTGTGAGTCTTGCAACTTGGCATGTAGGTGCTTGAGGATGTATATAGGCCCTTGAGACTTGGTTGAACCATTGAAAATCTCAAATTCCTTGAAGGAACCAAAACCCTAATTTTGACTGGCTTAGGAGGTGGTTTGACTGTGCAACCTTTGAGTAGTCTTGAACCATTTGAAGATGATTCTTGACAAACCTTGAAGAATATGGGAGGGAAAATTTTGGGGTACAATAGTTGCCCCTGTTCAATCTTCTTAAACCTGAGGATGTAGATTGGCTTGCGTGCCTTTCGTGATCCGAAGGTGGAAGATGATTGAACACTAGAGTGCCCAGAAATTTGCACTCGCATGGTGGAGTATCAGCAATGTGATGTCGGGAATGGGCTTACAGATGCCATTTGGAGAGATGATGGATAGTTGTGGAGATGGGCTTAAAGATGCCATTTGGAGATTGTTCGTTGAATTGTAACTTGGTAGGTTGAAAGAAGGAACCTGTGTAGGGTTGCCTGATGATGAGTCCATGTAAAACTGCATCTGAATGAAAGAAGAAACCAGTGCAGGGTTGACTGATGACGAGTCCGTGTGAAACTGCGTCTTGGAAGGAAAGAAACCTGTGTAGGGTTGACTAATGATGAGTCCGTGTGAAACTGCATCTTTGGAAAGAGAGAACCCGTGTAGGGTTTCTTGATGACGAGTCCGTGTAAAACTGCATCCTTGGAAAGAGAGAACCTGGGTAGGGTTTCTTGATGACGAGTCCGTGTAAAACTGCATCCTTGGAAAGAGAGAACCTGTGTAGGGTTTCTTGATGACGAGTCCATGTAAAACTACGTCTTTGGAAAGAGAGAACCTGTGTGGGGTTTCTTAGTGACGAGTCCGTGTAAAACTGTGTCTGGAGTTGAGAAGGGACCGGTGTAAGGTTACTTCGGGATGAGTTCGGGACCGGTGTAAGGTTACTTCGGGATGAGTTCGTGTAAAACTTCTGGAGGAACCGGGGTAAGGTTACTTCGGGATAAGTTCATGTAAAACTTATGGAGGAACCGGGGTAAGGTTAATGTGAGATAAGTTCGTGTAAAACTTCTGGAGGAACTGAGGTAAGGTTACTTCGGGATAAGTTCGTGTAAAACTTATGGAGGAACCGGGGTAAGGTTACTGCGAGAAAAGTTCGTGTGAAACTTCAGGAGGAACCGGGGTAAGGTTACTGTGAGATAAGTTCGTGTAAAACTTCTGGATGAACCGGGGTAAGGTTACTTTGAGATAAGTTCATGTAAAACTTCTGGATGAACCGGGGTAAGGTTACTTTGGAATAAGTTCGTGTAAAACTTCTGGATGAACCGGGGTAAGGTTACTGTGATAAGTTCGTGTAAAACTTCTGGATGAACCGGGGTAAGGTTACTGTGATAAGTTCGTGTAAAACTTCTGGATGAACCAGGGTAAGGTTACTTTGAGATAAGTTCATGTAAAACTTCTGGATGAATCGGGGTAAGGTTACTTTGGAATAAGTTCGTGTAAAACTTCTGGATGAACCGGGGTAAGGTTACTTTGAGATAAGTTCATGTAAAACTTCTGGATGAATCGGGGTAAGGTTACTTTGGAATAAGTTCGTGTAAAACTTCTGGATGAACCGGGGTAAGGTTACTGTGATAAGTTCGTGTAAAACTTCTGGATGAACCGGGGTAAGGTTACTGTGATAAGTTCGTGTGAAACTTCAGGATAAACCGGGGTAAGGTTACTTTGGAATAAGTCCGTGTAAGACTTCTGGATGAACCGGGGTAAGGTTATCTTGACGTTGAGTTCGTGTAAAACTTCGTCTTGGAACTGAGGAGGAACCGGTGTAGGGTTGCCTGAGGACGAGTCTGTGTAAAACTTCGTCTTGGAAGCGGGGAACCGGTGTAGGGTTGCCTGAGGACGAGTCAGTGTAAAACTTCTTCTAAAAGGAAGGAACCGGTGTAGGGTTTCCGGAGGATGAGTCCGTGTAAAACTTCATCTTGGAAATGGGAAGGAACCGGTGTAGGGTTGCCTTATGATGAGTCCGTGTAAAACTTCATCTTGGAATTTAGAAGGAAACCGGTGTAGGGTCTCCTGAGGATGAGTCCGTGTAAAACTACATCTGAAATTGAGAAGGAACCGGTGTAGGGTTTCCTGGTGATGAGTCCGTGTAAAACTGCATCTAAAGTTTGAGAGGGAACCGGTGTAGGGTTTTCTGAGGATGAGTCCGTGTAAAACTTCATCTTAAATTGAGAAGGAACCAGTGTAGGGTTTCCTGATGATGAGTCCGTGTAAAACTTCATCTGAAATTGAGAAGGAACCGGTGTAGGGTTTCCTGATGATGAGTCCGTGTAAAACTTCATCTGAAATTGAGAAGGAACCGGTGTAGGGTTTCCTGATGATGAGTCCGTGTAAAACTTCATCTGAAAGGGAGAAGGAACCGGTGTAGGGTTGCTTCATGATGATCAAGTAGATAATTGTCCTGTCTGGTTTCAAGTATTAACCTACGATCATTCGTCCACAAAATTTTCCTGGCTTGTTACAGGTGTTGATCTGGAACTGCAAAGGTAGATGGTAATCATCTTTTGATTGACCTTTTCCTGAAAAAGCAAAACGTTAGCTGTATGTAATGTCATGATGCATGAACTGCATGATGTCAAGATGTTCTCAAGAATAAATGAGATTTGTGTTGTATGTTGCGTATGCATGTCATAATGTAAGAAGATGTGATGCTTTATCTGGGGGAAATAAATCCCAGAGCTGCTGGAGAATAATGTTGAGTTCTTCATTTCCGCTGAGGATGATGAACGAAGATGATTGGGTGAATAATCTGGTAGGAGAAGATGACTTCGTTGGGGAATAAACCTGGTGAAGAGATTACTCTGCGGGAAATTACTCTGTGGGAAGAAAGGCTTCACTAAGATTTTAATGATAACTCCGTTGGGGATTCCGTTGGTAAGCTTTGTCGGGGAATTTGATGAACTCCGCTGGGGATAGGAAGAACTTTGCTGAGGATGATCTTTCCGTTGAAATTTGCTGAGGATAACCCAGTTAGACTCTGGTGGGGAATACCCTCTAAATATGGCTAGGGAGAGATATTTGTACTCTGCAGGGGATAAGCTTCCAGAATCTACTGTGTAAGATGATTCAACTCTCCTGGGGAAACTTTTAAGGAAATGGCTCCACTGGGGGTATCTGGTATTCTGCCGGGGAACAATTTCACGTTTCTGTCGAGGAAAAATAAGACTGTCGGGGATGCTTGCTGAGGAATATCTGTATACCCTGCTAAGGAATATTAAGATCTTCTGGGGTACCCAACTTTTCCGAGACTGATGGTAGGCCAACTCTGCTTGGGGGAGAGTATTGCTGACTTGCTGGAGATGTTGTGCCTTTTTAGGGCTGCTGGGAGACCAACTCTGTTTGGGGAGAGTATTGATGACTCTTGTCTGACTCTGCGGGGAGTGAAGGTATCTTGGTCATATTCTTCAGCTGAACTTACCTTGGTACTTTGGTGGACAGAGCGGTTTATACAGTTCGGACAACTCTTATTGCCCCAACTTCTATGGGAGAAGAAGGCATATGAGGTGTTTGATAACTGCCGATTGACAAATCTTCTTCTGGTAGGCAAGTGATGAGATGACGGGACATAGTCGTACGCTTTGATCCCTAATTTTTGCCTGGACCGCCCTTTCGGGTTTTCAGTCCACCAGGATACCCATTTTTGCCCAAGCCGCCTTTTCAGGTTTTCGACTTGCCGGGTGTACAGATTTTTTTTATTTTTCATCCCTTATTTTTGCCCGAACCCTTTTGGTTCGCCGGGAAGCCCTTATTTTTGCCTAGGCCGGTCGACCTAGCGGGTCTTTGATTATGTGTAGTATTATTTTTTTTTTGACTATGTCCACATTCTCAGGATGCAGGGAGTTGTCACTGTCAGTAGTGTTGTGTCGCCATACTACCAGAAGATGTCTGATCGTGCAAGATTCGTTGCTGGAATTCATGTCCAATGCCCTGAGTGACTCCGGCGGAGATTTGCCCCTGGCTATTTGGCATCTTGAGAGATTCCTTGAATCTTGACCTGACTGCCCCAGATGATGGACAATGCTCATGCTATGCCCCTTGATTGGAAGTGTTTCTTCCACTTGAGATGACTGCCCCAGATGACGGACCGTGATCATGTTTGCCCCTTGGTTGGGAGTGTTTCTCCACTTGAGGTGATCCTTGAGAATATTTTTGTTCACTAGATATTCATCGTGCGACTTTCTTTCTCTGTTGTTGAACAAATAGTCATATGCAAACAATATTATTTTAAGAATGCAAAGCTTATGTCTGTCTTGAAGTTTTTGAAAATGCATTTTTCAGTAAAACAAGAAAATTTTGTAAAATGTGATGTCAACTCAAGATTTTACAGCGAGCCCTACAGGAGTCAGGATACCTTTCGTAACAGTATGCTTTCGAAATAACCCATGCTTCAGCTAGGACTTTTAAGGGTTATAACGTGGTCTGGTTCACGGTTTAAGAAACAAAGGATAAAGGCTCAAAGTATATTTGTACCCACCCGCCCTTCGTGATGTTCTTCAAACCTAAACTCAGCTAATCGTGCGTTAGATCTTGTTTGAGTCTTTGCTCTGATATTCTGGTGATGGTTCGGATGCTGACAGTTTATTTTGAACAGTCAGTCATTTCTTTTTTGTCGAGGGTTAGTAGGACCTCTTTCTTTTCGATTTTATTATCCCTGTCTTTTGCCTGAACTGTTTCTTTTGGAATTACAGTCAGCGGGATGCCCCAGTTTTGTAAGTCTCCTTCATAGGTTTTGACTTATTGGGCTTTTATTTTGAAAGATAATGACTGCCTGTCTTTACGATTATTCAGAACCATCACTGTCTCTTGTTTTGGAAGGACTCCTTTGATGCCATTCCTTGTGCACCTGGATCAACTGAGAAAACTACCCTGCCCCAGGTTATGATTAAGGGTTTTAATTTTTATGAAAAGAAAAACTCCGACTTCTTTGGCTCGAAGGGGTTGACTAGGGATTATCTTCCTTATAACTCCACTGTTTAGGATTTGAAACAATGCATGTACTTCATCAGCGGGGTCTGTTCAAAAGCATACTGTAAAGATCATGGTATCATTTTCGTCATCCTCCCTCAAAAGGCTTAGAATTTTTTAATTGAGAGTTGGCATCACAAAAAATGAAAGCAATAGTGAATACGAATAGATTGATTCAAAACAGACATATGCGATGCATTGATAAGGTAATAAAGTTTGACATGAGTAAATGTTCGAACAATCAAAAGAAAATTACAACTTGAAAATTTAGATGAACAAAAGACATTCTCAATGATTTGATATAGGATTAGTGATCAAACTTGACCTCCTTGGCATCAATCAAGTCTTGGATCTTGTTCTTCAAACTCCAACAGTCGTCGGTGTCATGTCCAGGACTGTCAGAATGGTAGGCACATCTCACACTCGGGTTATACTTGGAAGAGGAAGTATTGGGATTCTTAGGAGGGTCCCTTAACGTCACCAAATTCAATCTCAACAGGCGTTGTAAAGCTTGAGACGGTGACACGTTGATCTTAGTGAATTGCCTCCTGGGCTTGTTTGGCTTGCTCTGATCCACCCGTTTTTCTTGGTGAGGTTGTTGTTGGACCCTTGAGGTAGTAGCACCTTGGAGAGGTCCATTCTTCACCATACCAAACTCTTGTCTTCTTGGAGGCTGATTACTGGTTTGATCCCTAGCCTTGACTGTTTGCTTCATACTATTGTATCTGTCTTGATGAAGCTGGTTGATCACGGTTCGCAACTCTTCTTGTTCCCGAGCTAAGCCTTGGATGAGAGCCATTTGCCCCAGCATCTGGGTTCTCATTGTATCTACCTCAGCTTGCAGACGTTTCAGCCGTTCGTCTTTATCGTCTTCAGGACTCTTCTTGACCAAATTCCCCATGAGGAGTGTTATCAACTCTTCTTGCCCCTTGGATAGGCTTAGGAAGATTTCCCTGAACTGAGTCTCTTGAGTATGAGGATCCTGGTTGTCTGGTTGGAAAGCCATTGCTGAAATAAACAGCGAAGAAGATAAGTGACCTGTAAAAGGGGTACCTGTTATGCATATGATGAATGATATATGCATGCAATGTTTTCAAGGATCTCGTGGGGTAAACAAAGAAACTTGTTAGAATTTGAATTTTGCGGCTTGATTGAAGGAACTTCATATTGCTGAGAGTCCTTCTTCAAGAGTCAGGCTCACCATATCGAGTGGGTCATAGCCCCTGACTCAAGTTATCGTGTTTTTTGATCTCCACACAACCTTGGCTAGAGGAAAATAAATCCCCTTTGCCCCTTGCTAGACGTTTGGTTCGTCATGACCTGCATCACAAACCCTTGAGATCCTTGAAATGGGTTAGTCCTTATGCAGGATGTATGCAATGGTATGATGGTATGATGGTATGCTATGCGTGGAGTGATGTAAGTAAACCCTGTTATAAGCCCAGATTAAGGACTGTAAATAAAACCTGCAAGGAACTCATGTTGTCAGATAACAAGAACGTGCAAGTAGTTCAAGTTTGAAGGCACACAAGTCACACAAAAGAGCCCTTAGATTTCAGGCCGGCATGAAGTTTAGGTACTACCCTCTTTCAATTTCAGTTGGTTAAGACCTGCCCTAGAAAATAGTAACCGGGTTCTAGAGGATCTCAATATCACTGACTACCCTCAATCGGTCATAACTCCAGCTTCGCAATCTTTTCTTGCAGCCGAAACCATCGCGAGAGTTTAGCCTCAATGAGTGTAGCATACTGCTACTGTTCTATGGCCAAGTTGGGTCAATTTAGGGTTCTAAGGTCGGTTGGTGCTTAATGACTCCTCAGAAGACCCATATTCTCCTCGTTCCAACACAAGGGATATCGGTACAGACCAAGGTGTCACACCAACGTAGCTACTGCTTCACCCGTGTCGGTCTATGCCGGACAGGTCCCTCACAGTTTATTGCTACCTAAAGGGTATTCCCCAGATCCGGGTTAGGATCTATGAAACTCCAATACAAGCCCACAATATTAAAGCAAACAAGGCATACAATTGAAAACAAGAGTGGTCTAATCCTAAGGTACACCTCACTTATATAAAATGTCCCCAGCAGAGTCGCCAGTTCTGTGATCGGTGGAAATAGAACTGACTGTTTTGGAATGCTGGTTCGCGAAATATCGCGGTAAGCAAGATTCGCCACCATCTTTTATTTTCTCCAACAAGGAAAGGACAAAAGCACAGTAAAATTCCTTTCGAGATGTTTCTCGGTTCGGGAGGTAGATTATAGAAAGGGAAGGTGTTAGCACCCTTTCTATCCGTGGTTATCCACGGGCTCTTAGGTACTTGCTCACTATGTTTTCAAAAATGTTTGCTTTTCTTGTGTTTGTGGGTTTTGAAAAAAGTTCGTTTTGAAAACTTCATTTTAACTCTTGTATCAGTCCTCAAGAGTGTATGAAGTGTTTGTTTGAAAACTTTTGTCAGAAAAGTGTAAGTGCGAAAAGTTGTTTTTTTTTAAAGAACAAGTATCTAAGAACCTCTACCTACTCAAAAGAAATTAAGTTGTGTAAATGTCCTTTAGACAGTACTATCCCACTATTGAGAAGTAGGTAGCACCGTCGTTGGAGTTATTCGGGTCAATTCGATTATAGGGACATGTGTGGTCACCAAAGCAATAGTAGGATGCCTTAGCGGTAACCCTAATGTCCTAGATCCTTTTTTATCCGAGGCAACCATTTCGAGGCAACTTGGATCTTTAGACAGGAGGGCGACCTCTAAAACACCCTATACTCAATGACCACGTCGAGGCAACCAAGTGAGGCGTACCCTAGGAGTGGCATGTGCACGTGTGTCAGGTTTCATGTTAAATTATCTTTGTACAAGTTATGGTGAGCTACGAGTTGATTTTATTTTCATACAAGTCTTGTCATGCATAGCAGTTAATAATTGTGCGGAAAGTAAATCTACGCTATTACAAGGCGTCGGGTATTTACATCGCCAAAAGCAACCCTTGAAAAGTAAATTGCGAGAAAGTAAAAGAAAGCGATAAAAAGGTCCTAATTATCTATTACATCCTCGGAACAATTACATAAATAATGATCAAAAATTAATATGCGCGAAATAAAATTAAATCGGAGAAGTCTTTAGGGTTTTGACCCTTTTTGAGAAAAGAATGAATTTTTGGTCCTTTTTGCATTAAATTAAACCTAATTCTAATTAATTAAATAAAAGAAATGTTTTTTAAGTTTTTTATGTTTTTTAAAGAAAATAAAAAGGAAAACATGATTAAAAGTTGTCAAAACCTAATTCTACATGATTTTTATTTATTGTAAAAATTGTTGAAATTAACCTAATTAAAAGACTAAATTAATTAATCACATTTATTTACAAAAATAATAAGGTGAAATTAATAAATAATAATAATAATAAAAATATTTACATTTTTTAGTTTTCTGAATTTATTATAAAAAATTAATTTGTGAGTTATAATAATAATAATTATTATAGTTAATAAAAGAAAATAAAAAGAAAAAAAATAAGAAAATAATAAACCAGGGGGGTGTGCTGGCCCATTAGGAGGTGAAGAAACAATTCTGGCCCATTAAGCTACAAGCCTTGTTGACTTTCTGGATCAGATGTTTGTTGGTTGACTGAGTGCATGGTAATCACTCCATCCTGGCCATTAGATTGTTGCTTGAAGCCACATGGTGCTTGGACGTTTGAGGCACATGGTAGAACGCTTTTTGGAAACCTGCACGTGAACACGTTAAGCAAAATAATATCAAGTATTTTGGGGGACCTGGGAATCGAACCCATGTCCCAATGGTTACCAGCCAGCACAACAGCCACTACGCCAATTGCCTGCTTTTATTATTTAGTTAATAGGCAAATATTATATTGGACAACTAATAAATATGCTGAAACCAAAGTAAAATGCGCGTGTTTTTGAATTGACCATTGATGTATCACCATGTCATCATCGTCTTCGCTGAACCTGCAAAATACATGTTAGATAGCGGGGGTTTTTAACCCCCACAAACTGCAACCACAAAAAATAGCGAATAACTCTGTGTTGAATATAAATATTTTGCGAGGGTGGCTTTGCAATCGTCTGAGTCTCCTGAATTCAACCATGTGCATTATGAACCCTAATTATTCTTGGATTGTAAAGCCCTAATTTGGGAGCTTATGAACCCTAAAATTCATCAATGGCATCTTTCGATTCTGTACAAATTAATCCAATTAACTTATGCCATTAGCTTTACATGAGTTCTAACAATACAAAACAATCAATAAAACATGTTAATTATGCATGAAATAAGCTGTACGATTCTCAAGATAAAACGCAAACCGTGACTCTGTAACTAGCGATTCTTTGAGCTATGAAGCTAGAAATTGATTGCCAATCGTTCTAGGAACCTCCTGCAGTGTATTGAAATCAACAAATGTCCTTAATTTGCCCTAGAATGTAGAAAACAGTTTTGAGTTTTCTTGGAATTTTTTCAATGTGATTATGGCTTTTTCTGTAGCAAATTCACGTCTGTGGCATTAGGGTTGGCTTGTGTACTTATAGTAGAATAGAATTAGGTCAAATCCTTGAGCAAAGATCCATTGAATAATGGTTTGAATATTTGATTTGCAATCATATATTTTTGAATCTTTTTGATTGGAAAAACTTGCCAAACTTGGAGATTCTTGTCCCTTTGATTTGCACACGAAATTTCCAGCATATATTGACCACTTTTGCTTCACAAAAAGATTGAAAAATCAAATCTTTGTATTTCCTACAATTTTAAATTAATTAAATGAATTAAAATTGATTAAAATTCCAATTAATTAATAAAAAATAAGAAAATAATTCAATTTAAGCTTGATGGGTCGTGCATAGGCCTTGGATAAAGTTTCAAGAATAAATTTGAGGCCCATTAGCAAAAACAAAGTGTTTTGAGCAAAGTTGACTTTTGCAAATTCACAAAAATTTCCCAACTTCTCCAATGCATATCTTGCTCAATTTTGATCATATGAACATGTTCTTGGACATTTTGGAAAGGTCTTGAAGTCCTATAACCAATGCCTTTAGTCCCATTTCATTTGGATTTTACCAATCTCAAGTTATGGTCTTTGACTTAAAGTGCATTTTTGTTGACTTTTGAATTTGACCTATAATGTAGAAATTGATAACTTTTTGTGAGAGAATTTATTGGACTTGGAATGTGAATATGGATTGTAGGAAATGTCATCCCCTTCAAAATGAGCATTGGATGGGATTTTTCTGATGAACCATGAAAAAGTTATGCCCTGGTCAAGATACAGTTAACTTTTCTACTGTCCAAAAATAGTAACTTTTGCATCTTGATGATTTTTGAGCCATCCTTGTGGAATCATGATCAATTATTGATCAAATGATGATTGTGAGCTCAAAATAAGATGTTGACCAAAAATTCTGACTTTTGACTGCAAAATGACCTTTTTGCCCCTGTAGTTGATTGTGGATCAAATAAGGCTTTTGACTGTGGAATTTGGCACTGTGAGTCTTGCAACTTGGCATGTAGTTGTTTGAGGATATATATAGGCCCTTGAGACTTGGTTAAACCATTTAAAATCTCAAATTCCTTGAAGGAACCAAAACCCTAATTTTGACTGGCTTAGGAGGTGGTTTGACTATGCAACCTTTGAGTAGTCTTGAACCATTTGAAGATGATTCTTGACAAACCTTGAAGAATATGGGAGGTCAAATTTTGGGGTACAACAACATGCCTCCAATTTCTTTCTTTTTGGTCTGCCAATGTTCCTTATGTACCCTAGAATGAATTAGGGTTGCAAACTTGTTTCAAATCTTCTCCAATTATGATCATTGATTCATGATTTGATCCTTGTGCAAATCTTTCCAAATCAAGCAAAATGCAATATTTTTGTTTCCAAATGAACCTTGCATGATTTGATCTTACTTCCAGTTGTATAATAGACCTAAACATGCACAAAATCTCAAGATTTGATTAGCTTTTGATATTTTCATTATTTTGTTTTGATTTAATTGAAATAAAATCAAAATAAATGACAAAAATAAAAGTATGACAAATGGAAGGGATCATGGGTCGTGGTTCACATTACAAACTCAGTGCAAGCATAAAAGGTTAGGCCCATTTGGCAAAAATTGCAATTTTGGACACATTTGATTTTTGGCAATTTTGCAAAAAGGGTCAACTTTACCAATGCATAACTCTTTCAATTTTGATCTTAGAGAGGTGTTATTGGACTTTTTAGAAAGATTAAGATTTCCTATAAACAACCCTTTTGGTCTCATCTCAATTGAGTCTTCCATGTTCATGTATGAAGCTTTGACATAAAAGGTGTTTTTGTTGACTTCCCAAAATGACCTATAACGTACAAATTCACATCTTCTCATGAGTGCATATTTTGAACTTGGGAGATGAATATGGATTGTATGGAATTGAATCCTATTCAAAATGAGCTTTGGATGGGTCATTTTTGATAAAGTATGAGAATGTTATGCTTGGTCAAAGTTGAATTGACTTTTCCTGCAAAACCCTAATTTAGCAACTTTTGGATTTTGATGAATTGTGAGCAATCCTTGAGGAATCATGATCAACCCTTGATCAAATGATGAATAACACTTCAAAATGAGAATTTTGACCAAAAATCTTGAGGTTTGACTGTATGTGGACCACAGTTGACTTTTGTCCCTAGCATAATCGATTTTCAGGCATTTGAGCAATTGACTGAGCAAACTTCCTCTGCAAGGCTTGAAACTTGACATGGATGATCTTGAGAACATATTAGGACAATGGTGAGCATTTGGGATCCTTTGGACTCAAACATCTTGATGCAAAATGAAACCCTAATTTGGGGTACACTGCCTTAGGAGAGAGTTTGTCTGGTCAACTCTTGGACTTCCTTGAGCAATTTTGAAGACCTCTCTTGACATGTATTGAGAAATATGGGAGGGAAAATTTTGGGGTACAACAGCTGCCCCTGTTCAATCTTCTTAAACCTGAGGATGTAGATTGGCTTGTCTATCTTTCGTGATCCGAAGGTGGAAGATGATTGAACACTAGAGTGCCCAAAAATTTGCACTCGCATGAAGTGGTACTGGCCTTGCGATATAAGGAATGGGCTTATAGATGCCATTTGGATGTTGATGTCGGAAGATGGGCTTAAAGATGCCATCAGAAGAAGTGTCGATCGCATAAGAGATTCCTTTGCGAGAGCCCGCATACCTGTTGTTGAGGAGGACTTCACTGGGGAATACTGGTCTCTGTCTTGGGAGAAATAGAATTTTAGGAGCTTCAGTTGTCTGTTACTCTACTGGGGAACCATCTCTTAGTCGAGGAGGTGAAGATGAACTGCTATTTGGTCATGCTCCAGGATTTGCATCGACTTACTGGGGAGATGAGATTAGACTTGTTATCTAGTCGTCTTTCGGGCTTCACAATTTCTTAATTCTTATCTGGTCGTGCTCCAGGCTTCAGAAGGAATCAAGTGGTTATCTGGTCGCATCTGGGCTTTCAACTTGAATTTAAGGCATACTAATATCCGGTCGATTTCCGGGCTTCATAGTAATTGGCCGAGTAAACTGCTATTTGGTCGAATTCCAAACTTCACAGTACCTTATACTGTTATCTGGTCGTGTCCCAGGCTTCAGTGTCCTTTGCTGCTATCTGGTCGTGATCCAGTCTTCAAGGCATCTTATACCATTATCTGGTCGATTCCAGGCTTCATGATATCTTTTATTGCTATCTGGTCGATTTCCAGGCTTCACAATAACTTTGCTGAGGGTTAAGCTGTTTTCCGGTCGATTTCCGGGCTTCATAGCTTGTATTTAAGATATACCACTATCTGGTAGATTCCAGGCTTTGTAGTATTTTGGAGAAATCAAGATATTATCCGGTCGATTTCCGGGCTTCATAGCTTGAACTGGAATAGAAATCTTAATATCGATTTTACTGAACCAGAGCAAACTTACGAGAACTTGATTGTATCTTTCTCTTAAAGGTACATAGTTATTCGTATGTAATGTCATGATGTATGAAATGCATTGAGTAATGATGTTCTTATAATAAATGAGATTGTGCTGTATGATGCATATGCGCATGCCACAATGTATGGATATGCAATGTTCTTGTGATATTCTCTGGCTGGGGAGAATAAATCCCGGGCTGCTGTTGGAGAGTATAAGGAGGTGAGTTCTTCGTTCTCACTGGGAATAGTGACCGAAGATGATTAGCTGGAGACTTGCGTCCGTTCTGCTTGAGAATATTCCTTTGGGAGAAACTCTGTTTGAGAATGACCCTGTGGGAAAATGACTCTGTGGGGAAGAGAGATACTCTGCTGGAGGATCTGCTGATTTGGAGAAACCGCTCCGCTGGGGATGAATTTCTCTTGCTGGTGATAGATAATTTCTTCTTGGGAAGAATTTTGTCGACTCATTCGTGATTATGAAACTCAGTTGGGTAGAGCTAACACCATTGTCTTTTTCTACTCTGCGGAGAGTGTATGTACCTTTAGTCATATTCTCGAGCTGGCTCTATCCCTGTACCTGGTGGGTAGAGCAACTGTAAGGTTTGGACATTTCTTGTTTGCCCCTGTTCCTGGAATTACGAGTAATTGTCTTTTATTTCTTGTGTAAGTATTTATAAGCAACAATTATTCTCAAATGCATATATCAAAATGCATCATTGGACGTTCTTGCAAAACAAAATAGAAAAAGAAAAAAAAATGGAATTTCTTGTGGAAACGAATTGTATTGATTTTTGAAGTTAGCCCGTAATAGGCGTTTTATAAAAAGAGGCTGACATCCTAGTAAGAGAACGTCGTCGAAGAATAGAAATTATACAATTTGTGTAAAAGAAAGAGAAACAACTATGTGAAACAATCCCATCGGGTTCCAACTCTGCTATTGCCTTTATATCTTCAAGCATCTCATCACTTTGCTACTTGGTCGAAGGTAGATCAGATTGATTGGCGACGTCCGAGCTTGATAGTCGATACCGAAGTCTGGTTGTAAGATGATCCAATGAGACATAGTGATATGCTTCAATCCCTAATTTTTTCTTGGACCGCCCTTTCAGGTTTTCAGTCCACCGGGATACCCTTTTTTGCCCAAGCCTCCTTTTCAGGTTTTCGACTTGCCGGGTGTACAGTTTCTTTTCATTTTCATCCCTTACTTTTGCCCGAACACTTTTGGTTCACCGGGAAGCCCTTATTTTTGCCTAGGCCGGTCAACCTAGCGGGTCTTTGATTATGCGTAGTATCTTTTCACTATGTCTGCATTGACGGGGTGAGGAAGGTCGTCACCATCCATGGTGGTTAGAATCATAGCTCCTCCCGAGAAAATGTTCTGAACCACAAATGGCCCTTCGTATGTGGGGGTCCATTTGCCCCTAGTATCACCTTGCGGCAGAATGATGCGTTTGATCACCAGGTCCCCGACTTGATATTCTTGATGTCTGACTTTCTTGTTAAAAGCCTTGATCATTCGCTTTTGATACGTCTGACCATGCCAAATAGCAGTAATTCTCTTTTCATCGATTAAGTTCAGCTGATCAAGTCGGTTTTGGATCCAATCGTCTTTGTTCAAACCCGCATCCTTCATAATCCGGAGAGAGAGAGAGAGAGTATTTGGACTTTGATAGGTAGGACCGCCTCCATGCAATACACCAGAGAGTAGGGTGTTGCCCCTGTCGACGTCCGTGCTGAGGTACGGTACCCATGAAGAGCGAATAGTAACATCTCGTGCCAGTCTTTATACGTCACCGTCATCTTCTGCACAATCTTCTTGATGTTCTTGTTAGCTGCATCAACAGCCCCATTCATCTTCGGCCGGTAGGGAGAAGAGTTATAATGTTTTATCTTGAACTATTTGCAGAGCTCGGTGATCATTGTACTGTTGATATTTGTACCATTGTCTGTGATGATCCTCTCCGGTACACCGTATCGACAAATCAGATTGTGTCGGATAAACCGTGCCACGACGTTCTTGGTTACTGTAGCAAAGGAAGCTGCCTAAACCTATTTTGTGAAATAATCAATTGCTACAAGAATGAAACAATGCCCGTTAGACACAGTAGGTCTGATCTCGCCAATCATGTCGATGCCCCACATTGCAAAGGGCCAAGGAGCTGTCAGAACATTCAGAGGAACTAGAGGTACATGCACCTTATCAGCATAAACTTCGCACTAATGACAGGTCCGAGAGTGCTGATAACAATCGACTTCCATAGTGGACCAATAATATCCATACCTTAGGATTTTCTTTGCCATGGTATGTCCAATGGAATGAGTTCCGAAGGTACCTTCATGTAACTCTATCATGATCCTCTCCGCCTCGCTTTTGTCCACACATCGTAGTAAGGTTGAATCATGATTACGCTTGTAAAGGATACCATTGTTAACGAAGAACTTCACGGCGAACCTTCTTAAGAACTTTTTATCATTAACAGATGCACCCTCGGGGTATTCTTGAGTCTCAAGATACTTCTTTACTTCGTGAAACCAGGGTTTATCTACTACCTCTTCAGTCTCAATGTCACAGGAATGTGCGGGTTCGTTCAACCTCTCGATGGTAATCTGGGGAGCCTCATTGTCCCACCTGACTTTGAACATAGAAGACATGGTAGCTAGCGAGTCCGCTAACTGGTTCTCTTCTCTCGGGAAGTGTTCAAAGGTTATCTCCTCAAAGTGTGGGAGCAATGTCAGTACATACTCTTTGTAAGGAATAAGATTTGGGTGCTTCGTATCCCACTCGCCTTTGATCTGACTGATCACTAGAGCAGAATCTCTAAATACGCTCAAGAACTTAATCCTTAGGTCAATAGCAGCTTGAAGAGCCAGGATACATGCTTCATACTCCGCCATATTGTTGGTGCAGTTAAAACATAATCGGGCGGTGAACAGAGTGTGACAAACCTCAGGAGACATGATCACAGCGCCAATGCCATTACCCAATGCATTTGATGCTCCATCAAAATACATAGACCATCGGGATCCTTCCTCAGGTCCTTCATCCGGTCCAGGTTCTTCACAGTCGGTCACCAACATGATGTTCTCATCCGGGAACTCGAAATTCATGGACTGGTAGTCATGCACGGCCTGATGCGCCAAATGATCCGCCAGTACACTCCCCTTGATTGCTTTTTGGGTGGTGTATTGGATGTCATACTCGGTTAAGATCATCTGCCATCTTGCTATTCTTCTGGATAAGGCAGGCTTTTTAAAGATATACTTGATTGGATCCATCTTTGATATCAATAAGGTGGTGTGAGTCAGCATATACTGTCTCAGCCGGCAAGCAGCCCATGCCAAAGCGCAACAAGATTTCTCGATCAATGAGTATCGGGTCTCACAGTCGGTAAACTCTTTGCTAAGGTAGTAAATATCATGCTCTTTTCAGCCAGACTCATCATGCTGCCCCAACACGCACCCCATTGAACTATCCAGTACTGTCAAGTATAAGATCAAAGGTCTTCCTTCAACTGGAGGCATCAAAATTGGTGGTTCTTAAAGATATTCCTTGATTCTTTCGAAAGCGGTATGGCATTCATCATTCCACTTTACCACTTGATCTTTCTTCAGCAGCTTGAAGATTGACTCACAAGTAGCGGTTAGGTGTGAAATGAACCTGGCGATGTAATTCAGACGTCCCAAAAAGCCTCTAACTTCCTTTTCTATGCGGGGAGACGGTATCTCTCGTATGGCTTTTACCTTGGCATGGTCCACCTGAATACCCTTATAACTGACGACGAAACCCAACAACTTACCATACCTTACCCCGAAGGGGCACTTGTTCGGGTTTAACCTCAGCTTGTACGTTTTCAACCTGTCAAACAATTTCTGGAGATGGTCAAGGTGTTCTTCCTCAGTCTGGGACCTTACTATCATGTCATCAACATAAACCTCAATCTCATGATGAATCATGTCGTGGAACAAAGCGACCATGGCGCGCTGATATGTTGCCCCAGCATTCTTCAACCCGAAAGGCATTAACTTGTAACAGAAGGCGCCCCACTGTGTAACGAAGGTTGTCTTCTCCATGTCTTCGGGAGCCATCTTGATCTAATTATAACCAGAAAAACCATCCATGAAAGAGAAAATCTTATGCTGCGCGGTGTTATCGATCAGAACATCAATGTGAGGAAGTGGGAAGTCATCTTTGGGGCTTGCCCTATTCAGATCTCTATAGTCCATACACATTCGTACCTTACCATCTTTCTTAGGCACCAGAACAACATTGGCAACCCACTGCCGATAAGAAGTGACAGCTAAAAATCCAGCGTCGAACTGTTTCATGACCTCAGCTTTGATTTTCTTAGACATCTCGGGGCGCATACGGTGAACCTTCTGCTTTACCGGAGGACAGTCTTCTTTGGTTTGTAGGCGGTGTACCACAATATCAGTGTCCAAACCAGGCATATCTTTATAAGACCAAGCGAAGATCTCAACATAGTCGCGCAACATCTGTATTAGCCATTGTTTGACACTAGGCTCCAGATTCGCACCTACCTTAACCTCTTTCCTGTCTTCCTCTGTACCCAAATTCACTTATTCAACCGGCTCTTCATGAGGTTGTATGGCCCTTTCTTCCTGCAGTAACAGTCTAGCAAGCTCTCCAGGAACCTCACAATCATCCTCACCTTCGTCCTCCGCTTGGTTGATCAGATTTTCAAAGTCATAACTGGCAGTAGCATAGTTGTTATCAATGGGATCCAGAGTGGATATGGATCTGCATTATGATACATAAGTGTGTGTAAGAGAATAGTTGTTTTAATAGAGCGGGAGACAGAAAATAAAAGCAAGGAGCGCAAAATTTGTAATGCAAGAAACGTCCAACGCTTTATTAATGATATATCAAAATGACAAATAATAAGCCCTCACAAGCAAGGCCAAGGTGCCTCGGGCAAGGCACCAGGCCGTAAAGTTTCAAACTGTTTATTACAACTCTTAAAACAAAAGTTAATTATTGTGGAATAAAAGAAACATGTATGAAGTCCTTCGTCGTCCAGTTGTTCAATCCATCATTGGTTGTTGGGTAGATCCAGCTGTCGATGTCTGAATCTTCTTCATCATCTTAAATTGCATTAACTCCCTGAATGCTGATGTGCAGAGGAGGTCTTCCAATCCGTGCGCGCCTAACAGCCCTTTGAGCCCCTGTAGTAAAGCCCAAACCAAATTTTTCAGTTTTGTGAGTGAAATCAGGGAGCTGACCCCAATTGGTACACCCATCTTCTTTGATTACAGCCCTGACATCCTTGAGAGAAGCCATCTTCATCGGAGGTTTGTCGGGAATAACTTCAGTTGACGCCAAAGTCTGGGGGACCTCTTTAAAGTTCTGACAAGGAGTTTCGATGAACTCCCCATCCATCTCCACGTAGCGAAAGTAATTGAGATGACTCACCATGTACTCCTCTTCACCTCGTACCATGACAATCTTGCCCTTTACCAGATATTTTAGCATTTGATGGAGCGTTGAAGTCACTGCCCTAGCTTTATGAATCCAAGGACGACCCAGCAAGCAGGAATACGATGGTATGATGTAGATTACATAGAAGGTGGATCCAAAAGTATGAGAGCCAACTTTAATATGGATGTCCACCTCCCCGTGCACCATCCTTTTTGACCCGTCGAAAGCCCTGACCACAATGTTACTCGGCTTCAGAATCAAATCTTCACAATCTAGACGGTCTAATGCTTTCTTTGGAAGAACATTCAATGAGGACCCGGTATCCACCAATACATGGGCCATATTAGTACCCATGCACTCGATCGAGACGTGCAGAGCATGATTATGATTCCTTCCTTTAGCAGTCAGATCTGCATCTGAGAAATCCAGCCCATTGTCAACAGTCGGGCTAGCTATGCAATCTTTGAATTGGTCGGCTGAAGTTTCCTACGGCACATGTGCAGTCTTGAGGAATGCAATTAGAGCCTTTGCATGGGCTTCAAAACACAATAACAAGGACAACATAGAGATTTTTGACGAGGTCTGCCCTAGCTGCTCGACTATGTTGTATTCGCTTTTCTTGATAATCTTCAGAATTTCTTCTATCTCTTGCTTCGAGGTTTCTACAATGATCTTCTTAGGTGCCTCCGTCTGGGCAGGCTCACCTGTGATTTCTTTGCCCCGAGTCTCAGATGGCTCGGTGACAGGGGTGATAACCAAAGTAGGAACTGGAACAATAGTTGATGTACTAGCAGATGGAATAACAACAAGTTTGTGGACAGTTGGAGGGGAAATCTTGGGAGAAAAGAGTCTTCCACTTCTAGTGACCTTGCTGGCCCCGACAATATTGATGACATCAGTATCAGCTTCTTCATTATTTAACTCTTGCTTAATACCATGGTAATACACATCAGCACCATAGTGCCAAGGGACGACCTTGTCCGAAGTGTATAGAATAGGACCAGGGACAGTAATTATTAATGGAGCAATTCTTGGGACGGGTGTAATCCTAACAGGCTTTCTCGAGGAAACCTTGGAAGGATTGGCGGAAATAGTTATGATGGCAACATCTTGAATTAGAACCAACAGAATCAAAGTCTTTTCGAACAAGATCTCTTTGTTATCCATCAGGCGCTGAACACCTGATTTTAATAAGTGGCAACCAGCAGGCAACATTGAACACATGTGGCAACCTTTACCACAGCCCAGAAATAAACCGGATAACAAAAAATTCTTCTTAACTGTCATCAAAGGAGTAGATATTTCTTCCACAGAGGTCACAAATAAATCATCACCTACAACATTTACTCCATTACCGTGTTTGGGCATGGGAGCAGTTATGATGTTGGGATTTTCTAGAGCGCCAAACTCAATCTCTTTGGCTTCGATCAAGTCTTGCACTTTGTTTTTCAAGGCCCAACAGTTGTTTGTATCATAACCTGGACTTTCGGAGTGATAGGCGCAGCGCACATTCGGGTTATAGTGAGGAGAAGTGGTATTGGGGTTCTTCGGGGCCTCCCTCAAAGTTACCAAATTGGTCTTTAATAATAGTGGTAGAATTTGAGGCAAGGTCATATTGAGCCGAGTGTACTGTCTTTGTGGTCTTTCCACCCTTTGTTGAATGTTGCATTGTGGAGCAACTGTGGGTCTTGATATCACTACAACATTTATTGCTTGACGGTGTTCAGGTCTGCTTTGGCCCCTCGGGCCGTAGACTGCACTAGCTTCTTTCTTACCGGTGAAAGGCTTCTTTACTGCACTTGACGAAGTATCCTTCTGTATCTTACCACTTCGGATACCAGCTTCTACTCTCTCTCCAGTCAAAATCAACTCAGTAAACCTAGATGACGAACTATCGATCAGATGATTGAAAAATGGACCAGATAGCGTCCCCAAGAACATATAAACTAACTCTCGATCAGATAAAGGGGGTTGAACCCTGCCAGATAAATCTCTCCATTTTTGAGCATAGACCTTAAACCCTTCACTTGCACCCATAGACATACCCTGGAGCTGAGTACGAGTGGGAGCAAGGTCGGTGTTATACTGATACTGCATGTAAAAAGCAGCAACAAGGTCTTCCCAGTTTCGGACATTGGCTCCTTCCAATTGATAAAACCATTCAAGCTGAGTCCCTGATAGACTATCTTGAAATAAATGCACCCACAAATATCTATCAGTAGTGTGGGGTTGAATTTTCCTGACATACGAGCGGAGATGGAGTTTTGGACAGGACACTCCATCATACTTAGCAAAAACCGAAGCTTTGAACTTATGAGGGATCACCACTCCCGATACCAATCCCAGTTCTCCGAAATCTAAACCAGGGATCTTTTGAATCTCCATAGCACTTAGCCGGTCTTCTAGCTGCTTGTACCAATCCTCGGCAGGAGGATATTGCTCATCATCAAAATCAGTATCATTATCAGAGACTACAGGACTGGAGCCCTTTTCTTCTTCTTGGTTTTCCCCGTCCTTGGACGAGGAGATCAGATCAGCTTGCTGTTGCAACCTATTCCCAAACCTTTTGCCCATACTCAGAAGAACGACCTTCTTTTTCTTCTTCTTCTTCTCCTTCAGAATGAGAGTCTTCAAATCCTCTTGCCCTTTAGCCAAGCTCAAGAACATCTCTTGGAATTAGGCGTTCCGTGCCTGAAGATCTTTGATGGCTTGATCAAAAGACATTTCTGCTGAAGTAAACAGCGAAGGAGATGAGAAACCTATAATGGTACCTGTAATGATGTGTATGATAATGGGATGCGTATGTAATGATTTCAAAGACTTTGGGAGATTTAAATTTGCAAACCAAAAGTAAACAAAATTTATTAGATTAACTTGTAAAAGGTTCAACAATGCCTTTGAGGCGTTACAAAGAAGTAAATGGGAAACAAATCTAAAACTAGAAAAGCAAAATCAAAAGTCCCATGGACGCTTTCTCTTTGTGCTGACGTAGTCATTGATCACTCTTTCTTACTCGAGCTGCCTGGTGAGCTTCAAAATCTTCCTTTCTTGCTCATGGTACTTCTCCCGGTAAGTATTCCTTTCCTCTTTTAGCTGAATCCAAGACCTTTGCAATGCCCCAGGATCAGTGGGCATGTAAGGATAAAGAACCGTGTAAGGAATTCCTTCTTCATTAGTGGGCTCCACAATCATTGGCAATACAGCTTCATAAGGCATCCCAAGCTTCTGGGCACGAGCTCGTACCCATTGGAGGTAAGGCTGCATAGGAAGGGAAGTCCTTGGTCCCAACTCTTGGGGGTCAGATATGTTCACCATTTCCCAAGCTCGTATAAACCTCCTACGATGCTCTTTAACGTCTTCCTTGTAGTCAAAGGCAATATCCTCAAGAAGTAGCTCATGGGGACCATCTTTCCGAGCACGACCAAATTGTCGCAAAGCTAGACAAGAATTGTAGGTTATACCCCCTCTGATTCCAAGCAAAGGGACATTAGGGTATCCCCCACAACAATCAATGACAGCAGTGTCTTCCATAGCCCAGGAACACCAAAGAATGTCTGTATGGGCAAGTGACATTATTCTGTAGGACCAACCCAAACCTTCTTCGTTCTTCAACACAGACTTAGGGAGGTGCGAAATAAACCACCTCGACAACAACTGCATACAACACATAAGAGTCCCTCTTCTTCGCACAGTACGAGTGTAGAGGGCATGCAAGATATCACCCAGTAGAGTAGGCACAGGATTACAAGAAAGGAAAATCTTGACAGCATGCACATCTACAAAGGAATCCGGATTCGGGAAGAGAACCAAATCGTAGATAAGGAGAGCCAAGATGTCTTCGAAATCCTGAAAATACAAATTATCCCAGAATAGTTGAGCCTGATCTATCAGAAATTTGGCTAAGAACCCTTCGACCCCACTTCGTGTTTCCCAATTGGATACTACATCAGCCTGTTTCAGATGCAGAGCTGAGGCAATGTCTTCTGGTCTAGGAACCACTTCCATACCTATGAAGGGCATCTGTTCAAGGATGGATATTCCTAATAAGTGAGAAAATTCTTCCAAAGTGGGAACCAACTGGTAATCTGGGAAGGTGAAGCAATGATGCACAGGATCGAAGAACTTGAAAAGTACACTCATCATCTGCTCATCAAACTTTGAGGTGACCAGGCTAAGAAGCTGACCATGTCTCCTAATGAACTTAGAAGTCTCAGAAACTCTTGAGGCTAACTCTTTAAGTTGAATAGGTATTTGCACAAAGTTAACTCGGATGGTATTTCTGTACACGGAAGCCATAATCTGCAAAACAGAAAAAAGATAAATCCCCTCGGTCTTTGAAATGGTTAGTGTAATGAAGTATGCATGATATGTTATGATGCATGATGTCATGATAAAAACAACAGGTATAGCAGATAATAGTTATGGAAAAGGCAAACAAGTCACTCAAAAGCCCTTAAGTTTAAGGCTTACATGGAGTCAAAGGTATTACCCTCTTGAAGTTCGGTTGGTTTCAACCTGTCCTAGCAAAAGTAACCGGGTTCTATAGGTTCTCAATATCACTGACCATCCTCCATCGGTTATGGTTTCAGCTCACACAATCTTTTCTTACGGCCTGAACTATCTCGAGAGTATGGTCTCAATGAGTGTAGCATCGAGTATCAACCAGTTCTCAGCTTTATACCGAGGCCGACTATCTCACTACTTTCTAATGGCCAAGTTGGTCGATTAAAGGTTCTAAGGTCAGTTGATGCTTAACGACACACATATCGGCCCCGTATTCTCCTCATTTCTCCACAAGGGATACCGGTACCAACCAATGTGCCACATCAACGTAGCTACTGCTTCAACCGTATCGGTCTATGCCGTACAATTCCCTCACAGTTTATTGTTACTTACCTAAAAGGTGTCCTCAGATCCGGGTTAGGATCTATAGTATCTCCCAAAGAAAACCCTTAAAAGTAAACAACTAAAACAAACAAGAGAAGTAATTTATGATGAACTAAATCCTAAGGTATACCCCACATAAAATTCCCCAGCAGAGTCGCCAGTTCTGTGATACGGTGGCATAACTGACTGTTTTGGAAATGATGGTTTATGTTTTTTGTTTTATATTCGCAAAATGTCGCGGTAAGCAAGAGTCGCCACCGACTTTTATTTTATCCAACTGGAAAGGAAAAAAGCACAGAAAAATTCCTTTTTCGAGATTTTGAGTACGGGGGGTAGATTATAGAAAGGGAAGGTATTGGCACCCTTTCTATCCATGGTTTTCCATGGTCTCTTAGATACTTGCTCATCTTTTAAAATTGCTTGTGTGTGTTTGTTTTGAAAAGTTTTGTCTTACTTCGTTTTAACTCTTGTTTCTGTCCTCAAGAGTGTTACGAAGCATTTTTGAAAACTGTTTGAAAAGTGTTCGGTGTGAAAAAGTCTGATTTTGAGCAAGTACCTACTAGCA
This sequence comes from Vicia faba, assembly GCA_948472305.1. Lineage (NCBI taxonomy): Eukaryota > Viridiplantae > Streptophyta > Magnoliopsida > Fabales > Fabaceae > Vicia > Vicia faba. Next base: position 678,563,111 of record OX451736.1, read on the forward strand.
TCTACCTACTCGAAAAAGGATTGTTTCTATTCTTGTTTCCTTTAGACAACACTATCCCACTATTTAGAAATAGGTAGCACCGTCGTTGGAGTTGTAAGGGTCAATTCAAAAGGGACGTACGATCATTAAAGCAATGTTAGGACGTCTTAGTAATAACCCTAGAGCCTTAAGATCATATTCGAGGCAACATTTCTGAGGCAACATTTCCGAACGGGACTTTTGATCTTTTGATCTTTTGATTTCAGTTATTATCTTTGCACATTAGGGTTTTCTAGCCATTTTAAAATTAGAATGCAATCTTGTCATACAATCCTATTAACATACATCTAACAGTTAATATTTGGGAGAATTAAAATGCGAGAAATAAAACCTACGCTATTACAAGACTTCGGGGGAGGGATTAATTTACATAACCAAAAACCCGTAAAACGATAAATAAAAGAAAATCCTAATTAAACTATTACATACCGTGAGCAGTTACATTAATATTGCAAAAAAATAATAAACGCGCGCGATGAATCGAGAACAAGAAATTTAGGGTTTTGACCCCAACTACCTAATTGTTATTTAAAAGAAAAAAACATTTTTTGTCGTTTTTGTGCTATTTTAAGAAAAATAAGGTTTAATTGAATAAATGAAAAAACTAATTACTAATTAATTTAAATTAAGAAAAATAATTAAAATAACCTATTTTGTATTTTTTTTATTTTTGAGAAAGGAATAAAAATTTAATCAAAAGCAAACCCTAATTTTTCTAATTGATTTTAAAAATATAAAAAAAGTTAGAATAAACCTAAGTTAAATTAAACTAATAGTAAATTAAATTTGATAAATAAAAAAACCTAAATCTAAATTTGTGAAATTTGATTTTATGATTTTGTGAAAAAGAAATTAATTTTGTGTTAGAAAATAATTTAAACAAATTAAATTAAATTAAATAAAAATTAGAAAAGAACAAGAATGGGCCTGGGGTAAATAGCAAAAGGAGGGGGGTGTTGATGGCAAATTTGAGCCCAAAAACTCTGGCCATGTTTGACTTTGCCAGATCCCATGCATGCGCTTGACTCATACCCATAGTGGTCCTTCAGGGAGAAAGCGTTAGATCTGGCTTGTTGAAGATCTGGTGGTGGGATGCCAATGACGCACGGTGGGTCCTTTTCCATGTGGTGCATTGAATCATCCTGAAAATATTGAGAAAATAAAATGCACACGCCTGGGATCGAACCCAGGATGTGTGCATCAAAGACTAATGACCTTACCATTGCACTGGCTTGCTTAGTTATACAAATAATGACAAACAATTATTATATGATAAAAACAAAATAATAATTCTCAAACGCGCGAAATTTGAATCTGGCCATTCACCACCTGCCACGCCATCATCTTCCTCGTTGCTTCTATTGTTTTAGACAAACACTTTTACCTACGGACACTGGGCATAGGTACAACGCTTGTCCACTCAAAAATCTTGTCCCTGCATGATAGATCACAACCAATGGTACCAATCAACTCGTTGCAACCTCACGAGCATCATGGTACCATTATCCATGGCCAATTGTCCCTGTACAGAAAAACCCCAAAAAATGAAGCAAGAACCCTAACTATGGCATCTTGATGCACAGTCAACAAAAATGCAATTAATCATAACCATTAGCTTTCAAATAACTCAAGGATTAAGAATATACTAATAAATCATGTTAAAGATGCCAGAATGATCGTATTCGATTTCAAAAAAGTGTGGAAACTGTGTGACACTTACAGTGCGATTATGGGTGTGAGAAAGCTTGATAATGATTGAATCTTGATCCTTGGATGTCCAGCAAGCGATTGAGATGACTAGAATGCTTTAAATTGATCTGAAACGTGGAAATCAGTTTGCCATTTTTCTTGAATTTTTTAAAACTTGCTTTCTCTTTTACACGCCTCCAATCTCTTTCTTTTTGGTCTGCCAATGTTCCTTATGTACCCTAGAATGAATTAGGGTTGCAAACTTGTTTCAAATCTTCTCCAATTATGATCATTGATTCATGATTTGATCCTTGTGCAAATCTTTCCAAATCAAACAAAATGCAATCTTTTTGTGTCCAAATGAACCTTGCACGATTTGATCTCACTTCCAGCTGTATAATAGACCTAAACATGCACAAAATCTCAATATTTGATTAGCTTTTGATATTTTCATTATTTTGTTTTGATTTTATTTGATTTAATTGAAATAAAATCAAAATAAATGAAAAAAATAAAAGAATGACAAATGGAAGGGATCATGGGTCGTGGGTCACATTACAAACTCAGTGCAAGCATAAAAGGTTGGGCCCATTTGGCAAAAATTGCAATTTTGGACACATTTGACTTTTGGCAATTTTGCAAAAAGGGTCAACTTTACCAATGCATAACTCTTTCAATTTTGACCTTAGAGAGGTGTTATTTGACTTTTTAGAAAGCTTAATATGTCCTCTAAACAACCCTTTTTATCTAATATCAATTGAGTCTTCCATGTTCATGTATGAAGCTTTGACATAAAAGGTGTTTTTGTTGACTTCCCAAAATGACCTATAATGTCCAAATTCATATCTTCTTGTGAGTGCATATTTTGAACTTGGGAGATGAAGATGGATTATAGGGAATTGCATTCTCTTAAAACTGAGATTTGGATGGGTCATTATTGATAAATTATGAGAAAGTTATGCTTGGTCAAAGTTGAGTTGACTTTTCCTGCAAAACCCTAATTTAGCAACTTTTGGATTTTGATAAATTCTGAGCAATACTTGAGGAATCATGATAAACCCTTGATTAAATGATGAATACAACTTCAAAATCAGAATGTTGACCAAAAATCTTAAGGTTTGACTGTATGTGGACCACAGTTGACTTTTGCCCTAGCACTGTCGATTTTCAGGCATTTGAGCAATTGACTGAGCAAACTTCCTCTGCAAGGCTTGAAACAGGACATGGATGATCTTGAGAACATATTAGGAAAATGGTGAGAATTTGGGATCCTTTGGACTCAAACATCTTGATGCAAAATGAAACCCAAATTTGGGGTACACTGCCTTAGGAGAGAGTTTGTCTGGTCAACTCTTGGACTTCCTTGAGCAATTTTGAAGACCTCTCTTGACATGTATTGAGAAATACGAGAGGGAAAATTTTGGGGTACAACAGCTAGCAACTTTAAAAACATATGTTCTGAGTTTGTAGGGGATGCTTGTGCAAAAAGAATAAACACAAAGCTCAAGGAGAGTGGACTTTGTGATTAAAGCCACTTTTCCAAACTGGAAGTGTGAACTTTCTTCTTTAAATGACAAGGTGTATTGGACAAAGCCTAAATTCAGTGGTTCATAGCTCAAAAGCTTATGTAATCTTCTGATTTAAGGACATATGCACACGTTAGAGGGCCTGAAAAGTGGGATTATGAAGCATTGCTTGGAATTGGAACAGATGTTCATCATGAAAATGACTTATAGTTTAAGAATGAATGTCCAACTTCTGATCTTCGATTCTCCATGCTCCAGCATAATATGAAAAATTTCTTAGACTTTTTAGAAAGCTTATAACATGCTCTACAATCCCTATTTGAATAACTTTTGCAAATTCCCATTGTAACTGTGTGAAACTTGGGCCAGAAGTTCTGTCAAAATTCGGACTTTAAATGCTCAGAATTTTACTAAGTGTTTTAGTTTCGTGGACATGTCTTCATGGATTTATAACTTGAGATCCAAAAATTTCTAGAAAAAGTTCTGCCCTACAATGTTTTAGATCTCATTGAGATCTACAACTTCCATGTTGAAAGTTTTTCTTGAATCATCTTGCATCATGGTGAAAATTTGGCACAAAGTTATGAAATTATCATATTTTTCTTAACACTTAGTAAAATTTCTAAGTGTTTAGAACTTTGACTTTTTTAAAAGTAATCTTGATTTTTGATTTCTTAAACAATCTTCATACTTTGACATGTATTGATAAAATATGATTTTTGAAACTTAATTTTTATCCAAAAGTCAAAGTTTGACTTTTCGGTGAATAATTGACTTTTCATTAGTTGATCAATTTTCAATTATCAATCAATTGATCTTGAGAAATGTTTTGAACCATGACATTAGGTCAAAATGATGCGTTTGAATTCTTGGTATCATATCTCAAACCAACAAGTCATGTATTTGGTCGAAAGTCAAAAATCAATCCTTCTCAGTCAAAACCCTAATTTTGACCATTTTGTCTGTTTTGTGATTTGATCAAATTTCTTGAGGAATTGAGATCCAAACTTGGCCAATTGATATATATGAGTTTAGCATGTTGATATGAATCAAAAGTTATGAAGTTTAACTATGAATTGACCATAATTGACCTTTTGCCCAATAGAATTGATTTTAGGTCAATTGATTAATTGACTGAGCAAAATGTGATCCAAAGCCCGAAACTTGACATGAGCAATCTTGGGAGTCCAAAATGATCAATGAAAATCATATGAAGCATTAAAGGTCCAATTGTCATTATACAAACCCAAACCCTAATTTTGAGTCATCAGTATTTGGGGAGGTATCTTGAGCTGATCAATCTTGGTGCAGTCTTGAATCCATGGAGATCTTGTGAGAGAATCTTTGAGAAATTGAGAGGGCAAATTTTGGGGTACAACAATTAAGGTATTTTTTAAATATATTAATATAAAAAAATCTTTTTAATGCATGAAAAAAGTAATTTTAATGTAATAAAATATTTGGATGAATTAGGAAAAAATAAATATTTGATTTTTAATAATAATAGTAAATATTTTAGAATTTATAAATATATTAAATATAAAATAATAATAATAATAATAATAATAATAATAATAATATAAATAATAAAAAAATAATTTTAATAAAAACACAAGGGGTGTATTTTATTTGAGTTAAGTAAAACAGGGGGGTGTGGAAAATAGGACCCTGAATTCAGATATTAAATTTAGGCCCAAACGCAAAGGTGGTGTAATTCCTAATGTAGTAGCAAATCTGAGGGATTTGTTCAGCAAGGGTGAGATTATGGCCCAAGATCCCATAAGACCAACTAATACCCTAGTTATATTTTAACTTTAATTAATAATTAAAAAAGAAAAATGTGAAATAGAAAGAGCTTGGGGGCGGTATCTTTAGAATAAAGGATATTAATTTTGACTTTTCCAATGTTTACCAATTGACCAATGAGCCACTAACGAGTGACGAATTTATTATTAAATAAAAAACAATCTCATAACCTTGCAACTAGATCTCGTGAAGACATATCTCAACTTTTGTTCAATTATTTCATCTTCTTCTCTCTTCTTTCATTTGCTTGAAAATGAAGAGAGAAAAAAACAAAAAACGAACACATAAATCTAATTAAACTAAAAAAAGGACTTGATGGCAACGATTCAGATCTGTGGGCGGTGGTCGATGGCCCGTGAGAAGGTGGAATCGCGGAAGGAGATCCACCGAAATCTGGGCATGCGTGGCCATGGATCTGTGAGCTCGCGACAGTTTTGCACGTAGATGGATATGTCCGTCGGAAGTAGTCGTCGTGAGTGGTGAACGTGAGACTTATAATTCTTCCTTCTATTTCTCTGTTTTCCTTGTGGAGGTAGAGGTTACCGACAATGGTTGCGGTTTGGTGAAGCTTTTGAGGTATTGAAAAAATGTGTTAAAATATGTACAAGTTGTGAATATGCAGCGTGAGAATACAAAGAGATTTTTATATCAGTGTAGTATGTGAGAAAATTGTGTGAAAATGGTCTCCTCTTGTTGATAAAATATCATCTCTTTATATATAGTATGAAAAAATTAGGTTATAAACTAATTAAAGAAATAAAATTTAAAATTTGAAATTAATCAATGCTAATTACAATTTAAAAACAAATTTGATTTGATTTCTAAAATTTAACTATTTTGATCAATCTCATAAAAACTATCCTAAAATAAAATGGAACAAAATCAATAAAAATATTTTTGGAATTTTAATGATTTTTACACTCAATTTTGGTAAAAAGTGCATAAAATCAAATAAATAATTATTTTTAAAAACACCATAATAAAAAATACGAAAATTAATATATAAATATTAAAAAATAATTTTTTTTGTGATTATGGAAATATTTAAAAATAGAAATAGTTAGTAACAAATAAACACAAAATATCCAAAGTGCACAAATTGTGATTTAAACCCTTGGCCCTATGCTTTCAAGCTATACTTCCTTACCAATTGAGCTACGTTTTATATTTCAAATAAAAAGGCAATTGAAAGTATATGAGAGGTGCACAAATATTTGCTATTTAAAAAATATATATAAATAATTTTAAAAGTAAACTATCATATTTTTAAATAGACTAACAAATATTTATAAAACCCAAAAGGATAGTGTAAATAAACTCAAAATAATTTTAAAATCTAAGTTTGAAAATAACTTCGACTATAGCACCAAGACGGACAAATTTAGAGTATGACACCCATATCAAGGACTTGACTATGAATAGGGGTTCGAATCCTGTGAAGTTTCATCTTCTCTACAGAGGAAGAAGTGAATTTATATTTGCGTCATTGTGAGTGTGGCCGATCGCGCATAGAGGAAAGATCGTTGGTGAAAATATAACAATAAGATAATCATATATATATATATATATATATATATATATATATATATATATATATATATATATATATATATATATATATATATATATATATATATATATATATTATTCAACTTGATATATTGAACCAAACTGGTATTTAAGAAAACTCATATTGAAACAAACTCATTCATTCATTAATTAAAATCTCAAACTAATACATTGGAACAATTACCTCATATTGAATACAAGTACAACAACAAATACATTGATAACTCAAACTATAATGAAACAATTAACCAATACCTTTTGTTCATTTCATGTTGTAGATTCTTAGTTTTTTCAAGCTTCTTTGATCAAGAATCTGCGACCTAAAACTTCATGACCTGATTGCAACCACATCTAGGTATTTGTCTTCCATTTGAAGTACTGATTGATGATGATTTGATGCATGCCATTTACAACCTCTAATACACGGGAACGAAGAAGGTAAATGATGAATTAGGTTACGAGCTTTGGAGAAGACGAATAGGATTGTGAAGAAGATTAATGGGTTCTGCTGAATTTGTATGTGAATGGTCACGTGATGTTTTCAGCATTTGTTTCATGTGGCAATGGAGATTAAGATTCGGTCAACATCCACTTGTTACATCAGTTTCTCAAATGAATCTGGTCACTAAAAAATTTAGGTCAAAGGAATCTTCACGTGGTAAGATTATTTTTTTAAAAATATTTTACAGGAGAAACCAAAAAAAACTTAAATAGAAGGGGATAAATACCTATTAACTCTTAAATTTATTCTGAAATCATTCATTTTTATACAATTATATTACATAACAATTATTATTTTACTTTATTAGAAATTACTTATTTCAATAAGATAATTGTTTTCCATTTATTGCGCAACAGAATTTATGAAATAAATAGTTTTTTTTCTTCAAACAAACAGTACTTTATCAATAATTATTTTATTACGAAAGTAATTATACAAATACTATTAAATCAACCAATTATATTTTATTGAGAATGAATAATAAAATCAAAACACAAATACATGCATATAAATGCATTTAAATGATTATGCAATTTATTATCCTAAAAATAAAATAAAGTGAAAAAATAATAATTAAAAAATCACACACATACATAGAGGAAGAATACTTATTTATTATGAGAAATAACAACGATGAATCAAAACCGTTAAATTTTGATTCTTTCAAATTAATGAACTAGACTGTTTTATGTTTATATAATCCTCTTTTATTATACTTTGTATAATCTATACTGAAATTTAATTCATGTTATATTTTTGAAAAACATATATTTATAGCCTTTTAAAATAATTGTAATTATTTGAAATATTTTTTTATAAAATTCTGAGCATAAAATAGTTTTATAAATATTGTTTGGTATTTTATATTAAATAAATATTATTATTGTATTATAAAATAATTAACAATTAATATAATTTATACATTTATTCAAAAATACTTACTAGTACTAATATATATATTATTGTTATATTAAAAAAATATAAAAGTAACATAATTATTTAATAATAAAAATAAATAATATAACTTTTTTTTATTACTTTATATTATCATAATGATTTTGATTTTATATAGTTGTTATAATCTTTATATTTTTTTTTTAATATAATAAAAATAATATAATTATTCTGGACTAGCTCAAACAACTAAGTAGGACCCATTCCACTTCAGTATGTAGGACGATTCAATAAATTTGGTTCAATAAATCATGGAAGATAAAAGACACTTTTTCCTTCTGCCCCTCACCCGAGGAGCCCTGGTCGGTTGACCCCCAGAGTCCACACGATCACTTATGTCCGCTCAAACAGGCTAGTCCTCATCCTGCCAAGTCGCACGAGGATAGCCATCCAGGAACGATTAGATCACGCTTTCCTGTGAATACTCCTTTTCTCATTGTAACGACTAGTTCTGAGCATCTCTGCCCGTTACAACGACTATTTTCTGACAGTTACCTATTTTTTAGAAACTCGATATCCAGGCCTAAAAATAGAGACCAATGGCCAAGCTCCGGGGGTATTATATAAACATTCACACTTGTGAGGGTCATGTATTCGATATTCTCTCTAGAAAACCCTAATCTATTACTTATATCTCTTTGCACTCTTACTTACTTGAGCATCAGAGTACCCTGCAAGTACACCCCCATCCTCCTCCTTATTGATTCCAGCCTTGTAGACGTCATCTATCGGTCTATTTCAAGTTCTGATCAACCAGATAGATCAGTTGTGCCGTCTGTGGGAAATCTATATTCCCTATATTTCTTTCCTCGAAATTAAAGATCAAAGCGACATTCAAAGATTCCTATCATGGACGATCACGATGACAACCACCTTTCTGGAAAAATAATGCTCTCTCCTAGCAAGATGGATGAAAATGGAAAACTGCCTCTCCTTGAAGATATCTCCGAGAAGAGAGACGACCATACTGCCTCTCCCTCCTCGATTACCGCCGAGGACGAAGAAGTCCCATTCTTGGAGAATCAGAAGTTCAAGAATATCTCAGAACAGCTGCCCACGATTCTCCAATCGATTCCAATACCGGCCAACACTGACCCGACCATGGCGGCTCTGCTCCTTGCGCTTAATCAGAACAACACTCTGATCCTACAATAAAGAAACAGGATTGGAGCTTGGGAAAATAAACTCCAGTAAAAATCTCCTCCTCGGAGATACAAACGGTATGACTCCCGAAGTCCATCCCTGTCAAGGCATGGTCTCCATCCCGTGCGCGAAAAATCAGAATTTTCATTTCTCAAGAAACATGGTCGTACTCCTCCCCGAAAAGATCAACTCTCCACGGTCACCAAGAAGATGAAGGGTAGTCAACTACCATACAACAACCGTTCACCATCACCCAAGCCAAAGAATCAACTGAGGATCATATCTCTTTGTCGGGACAACAATCCCCGTCGAGGAAGAAACATTTATTCTCTTCCCCAATCACCAGATCGAAGTGACAACGACGAGCCCCGCGACCCATTATCCAGATAAATCGTGGATATTCCACTCCCTTTCAGGCTTGAGAAACCCCCAAACCGAGGGACAAACGATGGGGCTACTGATTCAGACGAGCACATCGAGAACATATATTCCTTGCTCGACTATAGAGGTGTTCTAGGAGCAATCAAGTGCCGACTCTTTCCCACCACTCTTCAGAAGGGGCTATGGCTTGGTACAAAATCCTCCCATACGAGTCAATCATGTCTTAGAGGAACCTAAGGAAACAATTCTCCAAGCACTTTACGACATCTCCCTGTCACCCTAAATCAGAAGCATCATTGGAGGCCATCATCCAGGGGAGAGATGAATCCCTCCAAGCATACTTAGAGAGGTTTAACAAAGAAGCCGTCCAAGTCTCCACGACTAAAGGGATGAAGAAATAACTCCTAGAGCGAGGATTACTCCCCCGTAGCGACTTTGCTAAGATAATTGGCATAGAAACCACTGCAACACTGGATGCCGTCCTGCTCAATGCACATACATACATCCAGTACAAAGAGAAAGAAGCTGCCAACAAAGCGCGAGACTTGCAACATCAAGATAATTCAAAAGTTTCAAAGAATGATGAGCCCTCGACATTCTGTCGGGGAACAAAAAAGAAAAGGGAGGATAAACCCTTGATTCATGGGACTACAAGGGGCCAGCTGGCCGTTTCCACGATTACACACCCTTGAATGCTTCGCACAAGTGCATCCTTACCGACTGCGCCAACTTTGAGTTCCATCAAGTCGGGGTCCAATTTCCTCAACAGACGCTCTCCAAACCAGGGACAGACAAAACTAAGTACTGTCAGTTCCACAAGAGCCACGGGAACATGACAGAATATTGCGTCCATGTGAAGGATGCCATAGAGATCCTCATCCGGGATGGGCATCTCAAACAATATAAAAAGAAGAAAGGTCCTTGCAAGGACGCCCAGGAATCCAAGAAATTAGAGGAAGAGAATCCTTACCCCGACGAAATCCTCATGTTTGTCGCCTTGAGCATCACCCGACCATAAGATTTCTAGGTCCCTGACCTAGACGAGCTTCCCTTGTACTTTGCGAAACACAGTCCCTGGGAAACATTTCTATCTGCAATGGTTATATCTGGTGGTGGGTTCAACAAATTCACCGTAGGCTCGATGAAGAGAATATTCGAGCAGCCGATAGACGCGAGCTCTGGCAAGAATGCCACCCTTAACAAATTCAGAGGAAGCTTCGTTCCCATCAAGTTCTACCGTGAGGATCTTCCCGACAAAGTTTCCAATTCCAACATTCTTCTGCTCATACAAGCACAAATGACCAATTTCGACGTCAGGTGCATCTTGGTTGACCAAGGTAGTTTGGTTGATATCATGTATTCCCAACTGTTCACCACTTTACAGCTCAACGAGACGCATCTGACACTTTACATAGGCTCTAACATCCAAGGATTCAATGTCTCGGTCACCAAACCCTGGGGCTACGTCAAGTTGATTGTCACATTTGGGTCAGCGGGAACAACCAGATCCATCAAGACTCAGTTCCTCGTGGAACACTGCCTGTCACTATACCAGTGCATCCTGTGGAGGCCCACCCTGGACAAACTGATATCGGTGCCCTCCATTGTGCAGCTAAAGATGAAATACTACACCTTAAAAGAAATTATTGCCACCCTCTACAGAGACATACAGGCTGCGAGGAGATGCTTCGAAGCAGTCTCCAAGGGTCTAAACTCCTTCAAATCATAACCCAGAGTGGATAACAAACATGCTCAACCCTGCACTTCTGAGGGACCAAAGTCACTACCACACGTCCAATCGGTAGACCTTGATAGTCGCTTCCCAAATACGACATGCGAGAGCAAGGGAGAAGGGGAAAGAGGCCCAACTGATGTGGAAAGCTCTTCCTCATCAGAAAGCGACGAGGAGCCCACACATCCTTTGTGTCCGATTCCAGATTGGGAGTTCGAGATCACTCCCCTCAGTAGCGATCCCACTAAGGGAGCCAATATCGGTACCGGTCTCCCCGACCTGGTGAGAAGAAAACTGAAGGCATGCCTAAGGGAGAATACACATTTGTTCACCTGGAGTGCATCAGAGATGCTCGGCTTGAACCCAAAGATAGCGTGTCACCAGTTGACAATAGATCCTGCCCTCAAGGCAGTTTCTCAACGCAGGTGCAAGAAGTCTCTCAAGTAAACGGAGGCTTCCGAGCAAGCTATAAAAGACCTCATAGAGGCAAACATTATTTGTGAAGCTCAATACACAACTTGGCTATCTAATGTTGTACTTGTAAAAAAATATAATGGAAAATGGCGCATGTGTGTTGATTGCTCAATAGGTGTTGCCCTAAGGATGCTTATCCTCTTCCCAATATAGATAAATTAGTTGATAATTCTACAGGTTTTAAACTGTCATCTTTTATGGATGCATATTATTGGTATAACTAGATCTCCATGGAAAAGACAAACAAAAAGTAAACGGCCTTCATGATCAAATCAGGAAACTATTACTACAACCTAATACACTTTGGCCTGAAGAACGTCAGTGCTACATATCAACAAATGATGAACAAGATCTTCCGAGGAGAGATCAGGGACATGCTCGAGGTTTACTTGGATGACATGATAGTAAAATCCCAAGAGGAAACCGAACATGCGCTCCACCTAAATAAAGTCTTCGACCAGACAAGGAAATGCAGAATGCGATTCAATCTTGAAAAATGCACCTTCCGCATACGGATAGGCAAGTTCCTCGGTTTTTACCAGACAAAACGGAAATCGAAGCCAAACCCAATAAATGCCGAGAATTTTCTGAGTTTCCAACGCCGAACTCGAAGAAATCAATTCAAACCCTGAATGGAATGCTCACTTCATTATCTCCCTTCGTGGAAAAATCTTCCCAACATGCACTTCCCCTTTTCAAACTTCTTTGCAAGGAGGCGGCATTTGAGTGGACCAAGGAATGTGAACATTCCCTTCTCCACCTTAAACAAGCGCTATCACATCCACCGTTTCTTTCACAACTAGACGAGGAAGAAACTCTTTACTTCTATCTTACTGTGGCATCTGAGGCCGTCAGTGCAACCCTCATTCGGGAGACCCCCGAGGGGGAAGAAACCCATTTATTTCATGATCAAGGCCCTACAAGGTCCTGAAGTAAGATACCAACAAATAGAGAAAGTGGCTCTAGCACTCATCAACACGGTAAGGAGGCTAGTATACTACTTCATAGCACACACGATTGTTGTCGGAGAAAACCAACCAGTAAAATAGTTACTCGGTCGACCTGACAAGGTCAGCAAAATTCTCAAATGGTCATTGGAACTCTCTGAGTTTGACATCAAATATGAGAGAATAAAATCCCTTAAAGCCCAAGTGCTGGCCGACTTCGTGGCAGAGATGACCTCATCGGCCTGCCCCACGAGCAGAGCATATAAATGGACCATCTTCGTGAGTGGGGCTTCCAGCTCGAAGGGTAGAGGGGCAGTCATTATATTAGAAAACGAGGAAGGAATATTGATCAAAGTCTCCCTCACACTATCTTTTCCAACCTCTAACAACCAAGAAGAGTACGAAGCGTTCCTCGCTGGATTATGCCTGGCCGAAGATTTGGGGGACGAGGAACTGAAGATCTTCACAAATTCCTTTCTCATAGCCTCTCAGGTACGGGGAGAATACCAGATAAAAAATGAACAACTCTCTGAGTACTGGATTCTGGTCCAAGCAAGAATGAAAAATTCAACTTTGTAGATGTGCAACACGTTCCCCGTGAACATAGCACTCGAGTAGATATCTTGTTGAAATTGTCGAGCTTGAAGAAGAAAGGAGGGAACAAGTCGGTAGTACAAGAAATACTTCCTCGACCAAGCATTGAAAAACCTTCCTCAATTTTAGACAAATACGCCATCGGTGACAGTAACTTCTGGATGACCCCGGTATACAACTACCTCACGAAAGGGGAACTAACATCCAACCAAAAGGAGGCCAACATGGTTAGGTGAAGAGCTTGCTCCTATGTCCTGGTCGATAGAAAATTATATAGAAGAGGATTCTCCATCCCTCTCCTCAAGGGTATCGAAGAAGCCAAAGTCTCCCACGTCCAACGTGAAATCCACGAAGGAATCAACGCCCATCAGGTGGCTTGAAGATTCCTCGTTAGAAAAGCACTACGTGCAGGATACTACTGGCCTACCATGCAGAAAGACACTAAAGAGCATGTAAAGAAATGTGACAAATGCCAACGCCATGGGGATATGCATTTGGAACCCCCAAGTGAGCTCAAGTATCTCTCATCCCCCTGGCCCTTTGAATAGTGGGGTATGGACATCCTCGGTCCATTCGTAGTAGGACCAAACCAAAACAAATACCTGATAGTGAGCGTAGACTACTTCACAAAATGGATAGAGGCAGAAGCGCTGGCTAAAATCACATCACATAACATTCTCCGTTTCTACAAGAGGAACATACTTTCCCGATTTGGAATACACCCAACAATTGTCACCGACAATGGAATACATTTCACGGACAAGAATTTTCAGGATTTCGTCACCAAGTTGGGCACCATCCAACAATTCGCATCCATCAAGAATCCCCAAACAAACGAGCAGGCCGAGGCTGCAAACATAGTGATCCTACGAGGCCCCAAACGATGGTTGGACGAAACAAAAAAGAGGTGGGTCGAGGAGCTACACAGCGTGATATGGGCCTACCAGACAACACCTCACTCATCCACCGGGGAAACTCCCTTCCGACTAGTATACCGAACCGAGGCTATCATCATCGTCGAAATCAGAGAGCCCTCAAGATGTACTGAAGCCCCTGTCGATGAAGAAATGAACAATGAAACATTAAGAGATGAGCTTGACCATGTTGAAGAAGTCCGAACATAAGAGGCCTTACGAGAAGTCTTTCTCAAACAAAAAATCACCATACAATATGACGCCAAATTCATAAAGTGTGAATTTGAAGTCGGTAGCCTAGTCCTGAAGAGAAATCAAAAATATTCTCACGAAGGCAAGCTCGCCGCAAACTGGGAAGGCCCCTATCATGTTTGAGCAAAAACGGGAGGCGGGGCCTACTACTTAGAAAACTTACATGGGGAACAACTTCCTCGACCTTGGAACAGCAAAAAACAGAAATAATATTATAATTAAGACAAAGAAATAGATAACATGCTCTGTAAAAATGGCGAACACAACATTCCTAACCACGTGTGCATGCTCAGGTACAAGAATAACACCTAAAATTAAACAAAGAGTCAAGTTTCCACTCTTTTAACGAGGATATTCTCAGCCCAACAGAGAAAAATTAAACGAGCTCCACCATCATCGTACCACGATGGCAGAACACCTAGCTCGCGATGAGAAGTTCACGCCACCGAGCTCACGTCCCAAATGAGACCTGACTTCCGGCCTATGCCCGGAAATCTACCCTAGCCATTCAACCAGTCTCCCCTCACTTGCGAACCTCAATACAGCTGAGCAAATTCCCCAAACTCCTGAGCAAAACAAATGTCTCAAGAAGACAAACACACAAAAATGCAAAACTTAACGAAAATAACAAATACTGATCATGCACGAGCATGTGCAGAAATAAATAGAAAGGCGAGTTAAAATAAAAATGGCCAACAGAGACCACAACTTTCAAAGTATTACATAAATAGGGCTAAGCCCCCATCCAAAAGATAACCAAAATAGCAGCTACAAGGACCGACGTTATTCGGTCGTTACATCAAATCAGGTGAAAGCCCCAAAACAAATATTACAAATTATAGTGTGTAACACAGTGGGAGAACTGACTTGGGTGTTTCGCATTTGATTGCAATTTTTGCGGTTAGCAAGAGTCGCCACCGAATTTTATTTTATCCAATAAGGAAAGGCTGAAAAGAACAGGAAAGACCTTTCGAGATTATTTCTTGAGTTCGGGGGGTAGGTTATGAAAAGGGAAGGTGTTAGCACCCTTTTCATCCGTAGTTATCTACGAGATCTTAGATGCTTGCTAGATCACTTGCTTTTGTTTGAAAATGTGCTTGTGGTGTGGGTTTTGAAAGTATTTTGAAAACGTCTTTGTAATGGTTCTCGTTTCTATAAGAACGTGTACTAAGTGTTGTTTGGAAAATAGTTCAAAGAAGTGTTTGTGGAATGTGTTTTTGAAAGCGATTTTGAAAAGGTGTCTTTGTAATGGTTCTCGTTTCTATAAGAACGCATACAAAGTGTTTGTCTTTTGAAAATGTTTCAAAATTAAAGTGTTGGTGTATAAAATGTTTTTGTTGTGAGTAAGCGAGCAACTAGGAGCAATCTACCTACTCAAAAGGTCTTAAATGTTCTTTTCCTCCTCCTTTAGATGTTGCTATCTTACTATTGATTTGGTATGAAGCCCCATCATTGGATGTGAAGGGACGGGCGTGGGACGTTTGTATAGTCATCGAAGGCAACCTATGGGACATTTTAGCAATGTCGTTTTAGGGACTAGATCGTTTACCGAAGGCAACATTGAGGGTCATCGAGGGACTAAAATCTTTTATCGAGGGTCTTTGCTAAAACGCCCATATTCGAGGGACATGACTTTTTTCCGAAAGGAAACAAAGTGAGATTAACCTAGAGGTGCTAGTGTGCAAGTGTGTTTGATTGCATATATTTTATCTTTTAAACTTTTGGTTATCTACTTGTTGTTTTTATCTTGCCATACACCCTAATTACTAACAATGTATGAAAGCAATAAAAATGCGGAAAATAAATCCTAAGCTATTACATCATTTCAGGGATGGGGATACATATTTACAAATGGGGATTGCAAGAATTTAAATCCTAATTATCTATTAAAACCATATTGTTTTGTACAATACAAGAAAAGGATTTGTTTTGAAAATGTTTTTTTTTGTCTTAATAAATTAAAAGAAAAATAATTAGTTAATAAAAAGAAAAAATATATTTTTATGTCTTTTTTATATTAATAAAAATAGTATTAATGCTAAAAATAATAAAAATAAGAAAGAAATGGAAAAATAACGAAAACAGGATCAACATGTTGCTGAAAACTAAAATGAGAGGGACCAGAAGTTATGATGCTAGGCACGCTGTAGTTCAAAAAGAAACGTTAGAGGAAACTAGAAGTTCTCAGTTGCTGCGCGCTGAAGTTCTTGGTGTTAAAAAGTGAGGAATACCTAGAAGTTCAGTGTGTTGTGTTACAACAGTGAGAAAGACCTAGAAGTTCTGTGTGCTGTGTTACAACAGTGAGAAAGACCTAGAAGTTCTGTGTGCTGTGTTACAACAATGAGAAAGACCTAGAAATTTTGTGTGCTGTGTTACAACAGTGAGAAAGGCGTAGAAGTTCTGTGTGCTATGTTACAATAGTGAGAAAGACCTAGAAGTTCTGTGTGCTGTGTTACAACAGTGAGAAAGACCTAGAAGTTTTGTGTGTTGTGTTATAATAGTGAGACAAATCCTAGAAGTTATGTGTGTTGTGTTATAACTGTGAGACAAATCCTAGAAGTTTTGTGTTACGCTACACCTAATTCCTTACATTAGCCAGAGCATCTGTAACTTATTTAATTCTTAACAACAGCAAAACAAAAAAATAAAAGCACGACAGTTTGTAGAAGTTCTATTCCTAATTCTCAGCCTAGTTTTCTTCTAGAAGTTCTGATCCATAATTTTTCTACTTGGGCAATGATATATATAGTCTCGACACTATGATATCTACATTTTAATGATGTTCTAAATGAAAAGTTCAAATTCAGGATGACTTACCTTGAATCTGAAGCGTGTGTTTGGGACTTGAGTTGCTGCCTTCGAATGTTCCGGGGTTAGCAAGAAACGGAACAGAAACGTTATGTTCTTTGATTAGAAAGGAAAAACAAAGGTTTGGTTATGATAATTCTGGATTTAAGAATGTTTGAATGTTTTCTTTTCTCTCTTTTTGTATTCAATAACTTTCTCCTCCCAAAAGCCATCCCCCTAGATGTATGGTGGAATAACTTATTTATAGATGAGTATGTTGTGGTTTTGGAGGGAAAAACAAGTGGGATCTTGAACCTTTTTGGCATACTGTTTCATTTCTTTTTAAATATAACTTTTATGTGCTAATTTGGTGTAAATATGGGGTTTGATAAAAATGTAGGCATGGACAAGAACAACAACAATTTGGAGTGTTGTGGTAGCTGGATGCAGGACTGTATCATAGCAGTGCATCAGACTTTTCAAAATGAGGTTTTGGGGCTTGGTGATGTTCTGATTGAAGAGTGGAAAGACCAGAGTGAGATTCGAAGGATGATATTCTGATCGAAGAGTAGAACATAGTCTCCATATGATGAAGAATGAAATTTAAAGAGTCATGTTCTGATCGAAGAACACAACTTCCATATGTTCTGATCGAAGAGTCATGTTCTGAATCATTTTTTTTTGCAAATTTTGATTGTACTTGTGTGAGAACTGGCCCAGAAGTTATGAAATTATCATATTTTCTTAACACTTAGGAAATTTTCTAAGTGTTTAGAAATTTGACTTTTTCAAAGTAATTTCTGACTTTTGATTTCTTGATGAACCAATTTCCTGTCCTGATGAAATATGATTGTTGAAACTTGATTTTGATCCAACAATCAAAGTTGGACTTTTCAGTGAGCTTTTGACCGTTTTTCCCTTGTGAATGAATTACTTGGAAAATTGTAATCCGAGACTTAAAACTTGACAGAAGCAAACCTGGGTCCGGGATGATCCTTTGAGAAATAAGAGGGCAAATTTTGGGGTACAACAGCTGCCCCTGTTCAATCTTCTTAAACCTGAAGAGTTAGATTGGCGAATTTTCCATTCGTGACTTGAAGGTGGAAGATGATTGAACACTAGAGTGCCTAAAAATTTGCACTCGATAATGTGGTGGTTTATTGTGAAGAGAATGGGCTTAAAGATTCAATTTGGAGAGATGATGGAGAGTTGTCGGAGATGGGCTTACAGATGCTATCCAAAAGTGATTGGTGGCAAAAATTTGAAGAAGTATCAGAATAAATCTCTGGTTGATTTATATTGAAATAGTAGATGTAGTGGGATGAGTATCAGAAAAATATCCATAAATGGATTGTATCTGACTCGTATCTGAAATATGTACTGAATGAGCATTAGAATGACATCCGTATCTAGATCGTATCTGGACTGTATTTTAGAAATAAGCTGAATGAGTGTCAGAATGACATCCGTATCTGGATCGTATCTAGACTGTATTTGAAAGGTATGCTGAATGAGTGGCAGAATGACATCCATATCTGGATCGTATCTGGACTTTATTTGAAAGGTATGCTGAATGAGTGGCAGAATGACATTCGTATCTGGATCATATCTGGACTGTATTTGAAAGGTATGCTGAATGAGTGGCAAAATGAAATCTATATCTGGATCGTATCTGGACTGTATTTGAAAGGTATGCTGAATGAGTGGCAGAATGGCATCCGTATCTGGACTTTATTTAAAAGGTATGCTGAATGAGTGGCAGAGTAACATTCGTATCTGGATCGTATCTAGACCATATTTGAAAGGTATGCTGAATGAGTGGCAGAATGACATCCGTATCTGGATCGTATCTGGATTGTATTTGAAAGGTATGCTAAATGAGTGGCAGAATGACATCTATATCTGGATCGTATCTGGATTGTATTTGAAAGGTATGCTGAATGAGTGACATAATGACATCCGTATCTGGATCATATCTAGACTGTATTTGAAAGGTATGTCGAATGAGTGGCAGAATGGCATTTGTATATGGATCATATCTGGACTGTATTTGAAAGGTATGTTGAATGAGTGGCAGAATGAAATCCGTATCTGGATCGTATCTGGACTGTATTTGAAAGGTATGTTGAATGAGTGGCAGAATGCCATTCGTATCTAGATTTTATCTGGACTGTATTTGAGAGATAATCTGGAATAAGTGTCAAAATGTCAGCCGTATCTGGATCGCATCTGAACTGTTTCTAGAAGAGAATCTGGAGTAAGTATCAGAATAATATTCGTCTCTGGATCGCATCTAAACAGTTTCTAGAAGAGTGTATGAGAAGGAGCCCGTGTAGGATTGCTTTAGCTGATCGTGTAGATAATTGTCCTGGCTTGTTTCAGGTATTAATCTCTGACCCTTTTGAAAATTGTTGATGATATCCATCTGTTGATTTGATCTTTCCTGAAAAGGTAAAGAGTTAGCTGCATGCAATGCCATGATGTATGAATGCATGGTGCAATGATATTCTCAAAATAAATGAGATTGTGTCATATGCACTTGTCATGTATGTAATATGATGCATGAAATGCAAAATGTTATTGGAATGTATTTTTGTCTTGGAAAATAAATCCTTGACAAATGTTGGGGAGTTTTGGGAGGCTGAATCCCGGACGACCGTTGGGGATGAAGAGTATGCCCATCTTCAAACCTTGCTTGGAACGTTTCCACTGGGGATTCCTGTTTTTGTTGTTTGAGGAGAAATCTGTTGGGGGTGTTGATTTTTCTTGAGAAGAAAACTCCATGGAGAGTGTTGATTTCTGTTTTGGGGGAAAAAGTTCAGGAGTCTTAGTTGTCCTTTGCTCTACTGGAGAGTTATCTCTTGATGGAAGAGAAAGGAAGTTAACAACTTGTTGGGAATAAAGAAGTTAATTGATATCTGGTTGTCTCCCGAGCTTTGCAACGACCTACAAGGGATTGTGGAAAAGTCTATTGGGTAAGAGGGGTTGTGGTCCCTTGATTTGTGATAGTTTGGGAGGCAAATTCAAGCCGGGGAATCTTGCCGTTTGTTGGGGAAATAAACCCTGCTGCCTTCCTGCTAGAGAGGTGTTTTCTTTTGGCAGAATTCCTCGAGGATTCTTGAGATCAACTTAGTTGGGAAGAAGGTTTTCCAGAGACTGATACTTTGGTTGGGAATTGCCTGGATCCAACTTTGTGGGGACTTGACTGGGGGTCATTGTATGAAAAGGACTTTGTGGGAATTTGTCACTGCCCCAAGTAACAATTGTTTGTAGCACTTCTAGGAAATGTTTGCTTGACCATACGTAACCCTTTGTTGGAATTCAACTTCAATGTTCCAAGTGATTCAGATAAAGACCTTCCCCTGGTTATTCAGCATTTCTTGAGAGATTTCTTGGAATCTTGACTTGACTGCCCTAGGACAATGATCATGCCGATGCCCCCTTGCTTACATGAGATATGTCATTGGAAGCGTCATTCCATTTGTAGTGATTTTGTTTCCTGAGATAATTTCTATTTTATGGATATTCGTCGTGTGAATTTTTCCGCTGTCAAACAATTAGCCATATACAAACAACGATATTCAAATAATGCAAAGTTTATGCTTGTCTTGAAGTTTTGAAAATTCGTTTAGCAGATAAAAGAATGTTTGTAAGAAAATTCAACTCAAGATTTGGAGTAAAGCCTTGTAGGAGTCAGGATACCTTTTATAACAGTATGCTTTTGAACTAACCCATGCTTCAATTAGGACTTTTGAAGGGTTATAATATGGCTTGGTTCACGGTTTAATAAACAAAGGATAAGGCTCAAAGTGTATTTATACTCGCCCGTTCTTCGTGATGTCCTTCAGTCCTAAACTCAGTTAATGGTGCGTTTGGACTCCAATCGAGTTTGGAATGACGTTTTGGTGATGGTTCAGACAAGTTAAGTTTGTTGGAAGGCAACCATTTTTTGCTATATTTTCCATGTTGTCGAGGATTTTTAGTGACCTCTTTTTTTGATTTATTATCCCTGATTTTTGCCTGACTGATCTTGTTTTGAGATTACAGTCAGCGGGATGCCCCAATTTTTCTTAAGTCTCCTTCGCATGTTTGGACTTAGTGAGATTTTATTTTGAGAGATAATGACTGCCTATGTGATAAGGATCCATCACCGTCTTTTGGTTCCAGAGGAAAGTTTTTGATATCACTCATTTTATACAAAGTGAAAGTTTATGACTGACGCGCACTTGAATCAACTGAGAGACTACCCTGCCCCAGGTTTTTATTAAAGGTCTCAATTTGTGTAAAAAGGAAACTCCTACTTCTTAGGCTCAAGGGGGTTGACTAGGGATTATCTTCCTTATAACTCTAGTGTTTAGGAATTGAAACAAACGCCTTTACATCGTTAGCAAGGTCTGTCCAAAAGCATATTGTATGAGATTATGGCATTGTTTTTTTCATCCTCCCTCAAAAGGCTTGCAAATTTTAAAACAAGAATTGAATATCATAAAGGGAGTAAAAAGCATAGTTTAAATATAATGAAAACGAATGGATGAATTCAAGACAAACATATGCGATGCATTAATGAAACAGAGTTTGACATTAATAGATAAGTGTTTGAACAACAAAAGAGATTACAATTGACAATTCAAAATGAACAGGACGCTCTCAATGATTTGGAATAGGAGCAGTGATCACGTTAGGAGCCTCTAGAGGGTCGAACTCAATCTCCTTGGCATCAATCATGTCTTAGATCTTATTCTTCAGAGCCCAACAATTGTTCGTGTCGTGTCCAAGACTATCAGAATGGTATGCACACCTTTCGTTGGGATGATAAGTAGGAGCAAAAGTATTGAGATTCCAGAGAGGAGCTTTTAACGTAAGCAGCTCTGCTTTCAACATGTGTTGTAGCGCTTGATCCAGTGGAATGTTGATCTTAGTGAATTGTCTTTTAGGCACGACCTCCTTATGCTGATTCCCCTGTTGACGTTGTTGCACTGATGTTGGACTGGAAATCAAGACTTCCCCCACATGTTGGTCGTGGTTGCTCTTGTTATGACCCTTTTGGCCGTAAACAACATTGGACTCTTTCTTCCCATTGTATTGATTTTTCTAAGCATTAGAGAATGTAGCTCCTTGGATCTCTCCACTTTTGATGCCAGCTTCGACTCTTTCGCCAATCAGTATTAGCTCGGAGAATCCGGCCGAGGAGCTTCTAATTAGGTGACTGAAGAAAGGTGCAGTCAAAGTTCCCATAAAGATGTCAATCAGCTCCCTGTCAGTTAAGGGTGGTTGCACTCTTCCTGCCAAGTCTCTCCATTTTTGGGCGTACTCTTTGAAGCCCTTGCTGGAAGGCATGGTAATATTTTGCAATTGCACACGAGTTGGTGCAAAATCAGTGTTGTATTGATACTGCTTGTAGAAAGTAGTAGCCAAGTCCTCCCATGTATGAATGTCGGTTCCTTTTAACTGATAGAACCACTGTAGCTAAGTGCCAGCCAAACTTTCTTGGAAGAAATGGACCCATAGCTTCCGGTCAGTAGTGTGAGGCTGAATGTTGCGGACATATGACCTCAGATGCATTTTAGGACAAGAGATCCCATCATACTTGGTGAAGGTATGGGTTTTGAACTTTGGTGGGATGACAACTCCGAAAACCAAACCTAACTCTTCAAAGCCCAGCCAAGTATCTGCCGAATCTCATAACATTGAGGTGATCTTCCAATTGTTTGTATTTATCACCAGCGGGAGGATATTGTTCCTCAGAGTAGTCAGCTTCAACTTCATCAATCCTCAGACTGTTATCTTCTTCATGACTATTCCCCTCATTGGATGGAGTTGATAGATCTAGAGCTCTCTTGACTGGTCCTTTAAGTCTTCTTCTAAAATTCAGGACGCCTACTAACTTCTTTGACTTT
The DNA here is from genome assembly GCA_948472305.1 of Vicia faba. Classification (NCBI taxonomy): domain Eukaryota; kingdom Viridiplantae; phylum Streptophyta; class Magnoliopsida; order Fabales; family Fabaceae; genus Vicia; species Vicia faba. Next base: position 678,586,317 of record OX451736.1, read on the forward strand.
TTCTTCTTGTATTTGAGAAGAAGAGTCTCCAGGTCCTCTTTCCCCTTTTCCATAGCCAGGAACATTTGTTGGAATTGGACATTTTGTGCTTGGAGATCCTTCACCGTTTGTTCCATATCCATCTTGCTGAAATAAACAGTAGGAAGATAAGGAGACCTGTATGGGAGAAACCTGTCATGATATGATGCATGGTATGCATATGCATGTTTTCAAGGATTTCGCGGGATAAACACAAGAAGATGTTAGGAGTTAGTTACAACTTTGACTGGAGAACTTCATATCAGTGGATGTCCTTCCACGAGAATTAAGTTCACCATGTCAAGTGGGTCATAGCTCCTGACTCAAGTTATTATACTTTGATCTTTGACGGTGTTTGGTTAGAGGAAAATAAATCCTCTTGCCCCTTGACAGGCGTCTGGTTCAACATGACCCTGCATCATAGGCCCTTGAGATCCTTGAAATGGTTATTGAAAATGCTATGGCATGATGTCATGATGTTATGTACAAGTATGCAAAGTAAGCAAATTGTTATGTACAAATAGTCATATACACACAAAGCAGACAAGTCCTTAGGTTTAGGCTTGCATGGAGTTTGTAGGTAAGTATCCTCTTGAAGTTTAGTTGGTTCAACCTGTCCTAGTAATAGTAACCGGGTTGTAAAGGACCTCAATATCACCGATCTTTCTTCATCGGACATTGTTTCAGCGCAAGCCTCTTTAATGGCGACCGAAATATCCCGAAAGTCTGATCTCAATGGGCGTAGCATCGAGTGTCAACCAACTTTGTACTGCACCAAATCCGACTACCTCACTACTGCATAATGGCCAAGTTGGTTAAGTAAGGTTCTAAAGTTAGTTAGTGCCTTATGACACCACACAGTGGCTCCAGATTCTCCTTGACTACTCAAGGGATACGGGTACCAACAAATGTGTCACACTAACGTAGCAATTGCTTAGACCATGTCGGTATACCCCGCACAATTTCCACAATTTATTGCTACTTACCTAAAAAGGTGCCCCAGATCCAGGTGGAGGATCAAAACAAGCCCAAACAAAGAACCATAATGTAAAGCAAGCAAGTCAAACAATATGAAAGCAATTAAAGTTGATCTATCCCTAAGGTAACCCCACTTTCAAAAGTCCCCAGTAGAGTCGCCAGTTCTGTAACACGGTGGGGGAACTGACTTGGGTGTTTTGCATTTGATCACAATTATTGCGGTTGGCAAGAGTCACCACCGACTTTTCTTTTATCCAATAAGGAAAGTCTAAAAAGAACAGGAAAGACCTTTCGAGATTATTTCTTGAGTTCGGGGGGTAAGTTATGAAAAGGGAAGGTGTTAGCACCCTTTTGATCCGTAGTTATCTACGGGCTCTTAGTTGCTTGCTAGATACTTGCTTTTGTTTGAAAATGTGCTTGTGGTGTGGGTTTTGAAAGTATTTTGAAAACGTCTTTGTAATGGTTCTCGTTTCTATAAGAACGCGTACAAAGTGTTGTTTGGAAAATAGTTCAAAGAAGTGTTTGTGGAATGTGTTTTTGAAAGCGATTTTGAAAAGGTGTCTTTGTAATGGTTCTCGTTTCTATAAGATAGCGTACAAAGTGTTTGTCTTTTGAAAATGTTTCAAAATGAAAGTGTTAGTGTATAAAATGTTTTTGTTGTGAGCAAGCAAGCAACTAGGAGCAACCTGCCTACTCAAAAGGTCTTAAATGTTCTTTTCCTCCTCCTTTAGATGTTGCTATCTTACCACTGATTTGGTAAGAATCCCCATCATTGGAT